>JAPDVR010000013.1:13581618-14181618 GCA_026230005.1 Gila orcuttii | reverse complement strand
CAAGTTCACATTAGAGATTTTCCTTCTAAAAATAATACATTTTCTCCATGCAGCTTAAGAGTCCCACAGCAATTGCAAAGGAGGTGAATTAATTTTTATTCCGAATGTATTCTGCATCAGAGTATAAAAGCTTTCAAGTTCTCTGTGTTAATTCAATAGTCACTTGATTTATTTTAATGGCCTTATAGCATGAGGAAGGTGAATTTGACTAAGCTTTTATCATCTTAAGCTTTTATATTATCGGGGGAAACACATATGACCGGAGAGGGGTGCATATGGAGAACACTGGGGTGTCCAGCCCGCAGGGTGGAATATTTCAACCCCAGAGGTGGCAAGGTGGCTTGCCAAGGGAAATACACATGCTCAGAGAGGCTTACAGTGGAAATACACATGTGGGGGTCGCCCAGAGGGGGGACCATGAACACGGAGGCACCTAGCCAACGCGCAGGCAATAGACACTGGCGTCGGCGTCAGCAGTGCTGGAGGAACTCAGGGCTTGTCGGGGAAGCTCACCTGATGAAATACCGCAGGTATCCAGTCCGTGGAGTGGAATGGCGAGCAAGCGAAGACACCTGAGCGAGTCCTAGTACTGGCTGGTTGAAGTGAGTACATGAGAGGACACAGGCTCCACTCGGAGATTGTAGAATCTGGCGAATGTGTTGGGTGTCGCCCAGCCTGCAGCTCTGCAGATGTATGTTAGCGAGGCGCCATGCGCTAGAGCCCAAGAGGAAGCCACACTCCGGGTGGAGTGGGCTGTCACACCAAGGGGGCATGGTCAACCTTGCTGCTGGTATGCCACTATCCAGTGAGACAACCTTTGCTTGGAGAGAGCCTTTCCCTTCAGCTTCCCACCATAACAGACAAAGAGCTGGTCTGAGGTCCTGAAACACTGCGTTCTGTCTACATAGGCGCGAAGAGTGAGTACTGCACAGAGCAGTGTCAAGGCTGGGTCTGCCTCCTCCTGGGGCAGTGCTTGCAGGTTCACCACCTGGTCTCGAAAGGGAGTGGTGGGAACCTTGGGCACATATCCAGGCCGGGGTCTCAGGATCACGTGAGAGTAGGCCGGACCGAACTCCAGGCACGCTTTGTCAACGGAAAATTCGTGCAGGTCCCCTACCCTCTTGATGGAGGCTAATGCAACCAGGAGCACTTTCTTCATTGACAGGAACTAATCGGGCATCTCCGGGGGTCTTCTCGGTGAAAAAAACACCAGTTGACGAAGAGGTTCCACTTCAACGCGTAGGCATGCCGCGTGGACGATGCTTTAGCGGAAGTGATGGTAGCCACCACCGCTGGTGGTAGGGTACTCAAACCTGCCTCGTCCCATCCAGGAGCCACACATGGAGGTTCCAAAGATCGAGACTAGGACGGTATTGTCTGATCGGACTAGTACGTGTTGACCCTTGAGCAGCGCAAGAAAGCGGTGCAGAGCAAGGCGTAGTGCCAGCAACTCGAGGCAATTGACATGCCAAAGGCGCTGGGGTCCTGTCCAGGAGCCCACGGCAGCATGTCTATTGCATATGGCACCCCAGCCCGTGGTGGAGGTATCTGTTGAGACAACAACATGCCTGGCTACTCGTTCCAAGGGCACTCCGGCCTGTAGAAAGCTGAGGTTCGACCATGGGGTGAAGGTCTGACGGCAGGTCGGAGTTACTGGTACTCGGAGCGTGCCGCGTTGCCATGCCCACCTCGGGACTCGGTCACGAAGCCAGAGCTGAAGCGGTCTCATATGAAGCAATTTGAGCGGCGTTGCCGCGGGTGCAGATGCAATATGCCCCAGGAGCCTCTGAAATAACTTCAGTGGAACCGCACTCTTGCCCTCAAATTGTCTCAGGCAAGTCAGCAGTGACTGCGCACGCTCGCTCGTAAGCTGCGCGGACATGGCGACCTAGTCGATTTCCATTCTGAGAAAAGAGATCCTCTGCACGGGGCAGAGTTTGCTCTTCTCCCAGTTGACCCGAAGGCCCAGACGAGCTAGGTGCCGGAGCACTAGGTCCCTGTGTGAGCTAGTATCAGCCAGTCCTCGAGATAGTTCAGGATGCGAACCCCGTGTTCCCGTAGAGGAACAAGGGCTGCCTCGATGACCTTCTTGAAAACGCGAGGAGACAGGACTAGCCTGAATGGGAGAACCGCATACTGGTGTAAGCCTGTCTTTTGGTCCAATGAGGGTTTCCAATAATACAGGTGAAGGTCTCTGCGGGTTACTGTCTTTCCTTTTACGCAACACAACAAGATTAAATGGAACACATTTTCTCATATGTATTGACTCGTTATTTCATCTGACTCCATAAATGAAAAGGGTTTTAATGATATCTGGGTATCATTAAAAGTGAGCGAATGTTTGATTATTCTTTTGAAACTCTTATGTTTTACCCGTTCAAATTAGGAAACCATACCGCTTAGAGGTCCTCGCATCTTCTGCGGGTCTCACGTTCACAATCTCGTCAGTTTCATCACTAAACAGAGTTTTTTTTACTAATATCTCAGACGGTCGGATTCACCCAAAACACAATCAGAGATACTTTTCTTTTAGACCCCTTGAATTGCATACACTTGAACTTAATTTAATCGTTATACTTTAGTAGAGGTTTTGGCCCTATTATAGGTATGAGTTGACCAACAATACTTCCCTCATAATAGTTTAGATTGGCCAAGCCTGTGATTTCTCACGTACACTTATCTAAAGTTACATTCAATTAAGACAGAGGTAAAATAGACATACCCAAATTTAGGTTGGTCAAGTAGCACGTTAGCTACCCTAAACGGAATTCCCCGTCTCTACAAAACAAGTACACTTGAACTAGTGACAAAATATTAGCCGTCGCCAATCTGACGCAGGCTTGCGGGAGCATACAAATCCGATAATCTACTTGGGAGAACAAACTTAGTCAATCAGAGTAAAATCAAACGTTTACAATTTATTGACCAGGTAATGAAGCAATAATTCAAAATCCAATTCATGAGAATAAAATCATCAGTTAATCATATCATAACAGAAATCGAGGAATTTGTAGAAAGTATTACCTGGCAATGAAAATTACACACAGCGGTTGTGTGGGCAGTCAACCTACAGACTCCCAGAACCTTTTGCCCATTTTCCTTATAAACCCAGATAATTCAATTTGCTTACCAAATGGTGGTGTCTGTCATTATAATTAGATTTGGTCCCCTAGTGAGGAACTCACAACTGTGAGATCAGAATGGAGGATCTGGGGGAGGGAACACCTTAGAGGGACACACTACTTCTCATATTTTGTAACTTCTTTTAGCTTTCCATTATGGTTGGGAGAATGAGACCATTTTACCAGGCGCACTGAGACACTTTAAATGATACCAAACATGCATAGTTACTTTTTTGTACACATTTAACATTTCATGGGTTTTCAGTGAGTTTCAGGTGAGCAGGAGCAGGGGGGAGAAGGGGGAGATTGTCCAAGTGAGGTGTGAGTTGCACTGTGCTGTGTCTTGGATGCTGCTATTACAGCATTATGCAAGGGAGGGTTCAAATGTTAATTCTCAGGAGAACCTTTTGCTTCCACAAGGGGTGGCCAAGACTTTCTGGCACCCGCGTTACACTGGTATGCCTGACCCTCGAAAGCAAACCGCAGGAACGGTCTGTGTCAAGGGAGAATGGAGACATGGAAGTAGGCGTCCTTCAGGTCGATCTCTGCAAACCAATCCTGCGGCCGCACACACTCGAAGATGTCTTTGGCCGTGTGCATCTTGAACAGCAGCCTGTGAAGGTAGTGTTTCAAGACGCGCAGGTCCAGGATTGGCCGTAACCCACTGGATTTCTTCGGGACAATGAAGTAGGGGCTGTAGAACCCAGACCTCATTTCGCCTGGAGGGACAGTCTCGATTGTACCCTTCGCCAATAGGGTAGCAACCTCCGCTCTCATGATAGGGGCATTCCCACCGACTATAGTGGAGCGGACTCCCCTGAAGCGGGGAGGAGACTGTGCGAACTGAATCGCATAGCCGAGCCTGATGGTTCGAGCGACATAGCGGGACAGGTTGGGAAGCTCTAGCCAGGCTCCCAAGAACTGTGCCAGCGGGGCCATGCGAACCACAGACGTCCCCTCGGTGGGGCAGCGAAGCGGAATGATCGGCCCGGACATGGACGGCATAGCGGCCCGGTGTGGGGGCAAGGTCATTAACCGCAACCTGACAGAGGAGGCCAGGAAAGGACTAGCGTCCTGTGGGGGCCTGCTCTGCCAGGGATCTGGCGACAGAGGAGGATGAGAGTGGTGCGGCCCGGGGGCGGCACACACTGTCATCCGAGAACAATGTGTGCTCAGAGACGGGAGAGTCAGTTCTTTCTGAGAATAAAGGATTCTCAGAAAGGATTTCGGGGGAAGGAGTGGCCCTGCTACCACCTCTTGGAAAGAACTGAGTCCCATCTCTGAGCAGCCCGTCTCAGGAGTGCCGCTTAGCCCGGCGTTTAGCGGGCTGGAGAGGGCTGTGGCGCCTCGGCGGTGGGCAGAATGAGGGATCTGAGCCGACGGCGGGGCCTTTTTAGCGGACCGTCGGGGCAAAATATAATGGATAGCCTTAGTCTGCTCCTGGGCGGTTGAGAACTGTTGGGCAAAGTCCTCAACCGCACCGCCGAAGAGTCCGATCTGGGATATGGGGATGTCGAGTAGACGAGTCCGCTCGGCATCCTGCACATCGGCCAGGTTCAGCCACAGGTGTCGCTCCTGGACCACATTGGTGGACATCACCTGACCCAGGGAGCTTGCGGCCACTTTCGTCGCTCGTAGAGCAAAGTCAGTGGCGGCGCGCAGCTCATTAAAGAGCCCTGGGTCAGTCCTGCCCTCGTGCATGTCCCTGAGCATCTGGGCCTGGTAGACCAGCAGAATGGCCATGGCATGCAGTTAGGCAACTGCCTGTCCTGTGGCTCTATAGGATTTCGCCACAAGCTTAGACGAAAAACTACAGGCTTCGGACAGGTGCTTACGGTCGCGCCGAGAAGAAGCACTCTGAGGACACAGTAGCATCACAACAGAGTGTTCAACCGGGGGAACCCCAGTGTACCCATGGGGAGCGGCCCCATCGAGGGGAGGAAAAGCGGAGGAGATCAACGAGGGATCGCGGGAAGACACGGGGGTCTTCCAGGATTTCGAGATCTCCTCATGCACACCCGGGAAGAAAGGTATTGGGGTTGGACGTCGACGGGTGTCAGCGGCCTCACCCAAAAACCAATCATCCAGCAGCGAGTGCTCACGACAGGGTGGAGGGTTCCACACTAATCCGATGCTCATGGCGGCCTGGGAAAGCATGGCCGTCATGTCAGGATCCGACTCGACAAATGCCGTATGCACACCCGAAAGGTGGCAGCACTGCCGAATCTTCACTTCCTGAAGATTCTTGCCCGCCCTGTGATGCTGCTATGGACATCAGATCCGATTCTGGAACGTCAAAGGAAACCCGCAGGGGCCCGAAGACGGGCCCTCGGGAATGAGGTGCCCCTAGGGACATTATTCAGAATTACCATGCTTTCATACATACAACTGAAAATATTACGCTCACACACAACTGAAACACTCACACACACACAACTGAAATGCTCACACATACAAGTGAAATGCTTTTACAAACACAACTGAAATGCTCTCATACATGCAACTGAAAATATTACACTTACACACACAACTGAAATGCTCTCATACATACAAGTGAAATGCTTTTACAAACACAACTGAAACGCTCACACACACACAACTGAAATGCTCTCACACACAACTGAAATGCTCACACTCATACAAGTGAAATGCTTTTACAAACACAACTGAAACGCTCTCACTCACACAACTGAAAAGCATTTCAGTATGTTGTAAGCAAGCATTTCAGTTGAAACGGAAGGTGGTTAAAGTCTCCAGTCCAGTTGGTGGCAGTAGTGCACCTCAAGACAAAGAACTAGAAGCTGTTGAAAGAAACATAGTAGAAAAGCACGCCTTTCACAATACAAGCGACCGCAGTTGACCGTTCGTTCGCCCGCCAATCGCGCTACACCAGCGGTTCTCAAAGTGTGGGGCGCGCCCCACTGGTGGGGAAAAGAGACGTGACAGGTGGGGCGCGCCAAACGGGAGGAAATTTTCCTTTTTATGCCTTCATATCTTTATTCATTCATGGCGAGTCCGCATCGTCAACTTCATCTTTGCAGCGACACAGAAAACACCAGTTTATTAATAAATAATTAAATGTGTCCTTACTATTTTTAACTTTTGCCGGTTCTTCTTGAGTGCGGCTATATAACGCTCATTATCCTATTTAAGTAATTAAATCAATATAAAGGGGCGATTTGTCCACTAATGGCTTAAATGAACAACTACTGGTCAACTAGAAAAAAACTTTAGTCGGAGGCAGCCCTTATTCCACATATTTTCGAACCAGCAGGCCATTTTGGGTTGCCGGCGTCCTCCTTTTATACCCACGAGGTGGGGGCGGAGTTGCGCCATGCAAATTCCGCAGACCCATTTGCTCGTTTTGTAATACTCGAAGTCGATAGGCTTTCTAAGCGAAACCCCATTTGTCGTCACGACGGAACTCGTAGTGACAACGAAAGGGAACTGAGCTAATCTTTAAACATATCATCAATATTTTTTGTAGTTTGTTTTCTAATTAAAACAGATTTTTATTACAAAATACTACACATTGTCATTAGGGGTGTGAATCTTTATGCACTTTGCGATTCCAGTGACAAGACTGTGATGATTGATCATAAAAATGATGATTGCCCTGACTTTAAAAATATATATTTCTCTTTTTTTCTGATTATTGCGGCATTTGGGGCGGTTCCTGAGGTCTGATTTGTTTGCGTTAGACAGCACTCCTTCCAGACTTGCGAAATAAAGTGAAACTGGTTTTGAAAGCGTGCACGGCAGTAATGGCTGGAATCACCTTTGATCATGAAATGCAGTTTAGTGCAAGATGTGCAGTGCCAATCTATCATATACATAACATTATAATGAGAACACGATTGTAATAGAATGTTGTAAATTCTCTGTGCTTTAGTTTTTCAGCGCACTGTTAAAGGAACACATAGTTCACTAGTTACACATCAGAGTAGCACGGTCATGTTCATGTGTGCATTCGCGTCCTTTTGTGCAGATGTAAGTTGCAAGATTACTTTTGTTGTCTGTATCTGATTCATCTCAAATATAAGACACGTTTGGTTGAGTTTAATAACCAGCTTAGCAAAACGCTGCAGTTTACCGACCGTTCACTCACTCTTCAGTTTCAGCTCAAATGCAATGTCCGAAATGATTGACTACGATTGGGTTATTTGAGACGGTCATATTCCTTTTAGATGGGTTATTTATTTTTCAAAATGATTGGTGATATTAATAATGCAGCATTGTTATTTTGTTCTCATTTTTAACATTGAACCTATGTTTTATTCAAAGTTGTTTCTTGTTATGGATTCGGAAACGCACAGTGATGACTGTAATCACTTTCTACCATGAAAAATAAAATTAAGTGCAAGATGTGCAGCACCAATATACATGCCATATATAGCATTATAATGAGAACATTATGATCTTTTGTGCAGATGAAAGTAGTAATGTTACGTTTATGTTATCTAGGATATCTGAATATTAATCTAATAGGATGTGTCAGTTCAGTCCAGTCCAGGCTTCAGTTTACTGGAGATCATTTACTCTTCAGCTTTACCTCAAGCAGCTATTTCTTTTAGATGTTTCTTTTTCGATAACATTGATGCTTCATAATCTTACAGTGTTATTTTTTCTAGTCATACGTTGATGTTGTCATAGACATATTTTCATGTCATGTTTTTATTGGTCAACATTCATTTTCATGACGCAGACACCCCGCCACCCGCACATGCCTCGCCCCTTGAGTACTCGAGTACTCGTTTTTTTGAGACCTGTCAATGATCAAAATGAGAAATTGACAAAAAAGACCTTCCTTATTATCTTTATGCATCTATTTTTTTCCATACAGGATTTCTTTTTTTGCACTAGGGGTGGGATGCTTTCGGCACCTCACAATCCCATCCGATTTTTTCTCATTGATTAGTTTTCCAACTTTAAATCTTTCATTTATTTGTACATTTTATTTAATTACTAAAATAATTAAAAATTAAATGAAAACAATTGTATATCAAGAATTTTCATCTAACTCTTTATTGCTTCAAGACACACAAGCAAATAGTAAATAATAAAGAGAAATAAAGAAACATTACAAGCAATAAAGAGTGCTTTCTGCACGTTTTGCAGTCGAGCAGTGAGTGATTTTTCTCTTTCTCAGCTTAACTTCTAATTGATTATTACTGATGACATCATAGACAGCAGGGTATCTAATAGGCCACATTTACACGAATGTACAGCTCTATTATGTCATCAGATGTCCGTCCTGTCTGTCTAGTGCAGGGGTGTCCATTTCTGCTTCTGGAGGGCCACTGTCCTGCAGAGTTCAGCTCCAACCCCAATTAAACACACCTGAACAAGCTAATCAAGAAACTTCCAGGCATGTGTGTTGAGGCAAGTTGGAGCTAAACTCTGTAGAACGTTTGGACACCCCAGGTCTAATCCCTTAAGACATAACTGATGATTTTGTTTACATTAATTTCACGTCATTAAAGCATTTTGGGATCACATAGCCGCATACCGCAAGCACTCTTCACAAAATGCATGAGAGCCATCTGTCAGTAATTGAGTTTTGTGTATTGAATATATAGATCTAATGCATTCCAAACAGCATAAATTATGCCTTCATATAGCATTTTGAGGGGAAAATGCTTAAAATACCTACCTAGACCCCACATTGTAAGCGTAACATCAATTCATCCTGTTCAGTGAAGTCTGCGGTTGCCCTTGCAATTTGCTTCAATCTTTTCAAAATGTTTAGTAGATTATTTTATGAAATGTTAGATGATTTTGTCTGTGTGTGGAATTGGAAGCCAGCAGAACACATCTGTTTCTAGAGTGCAAACAGTTCCATCACAGTTAAAAACAAAACTAAGAATCAATTCAGAAATTTTCAGAATCAATTTTGAATCGTTGAAAATATGCAACTGAGAATCGATTTTTTTCTTCCAACCCTAATTATCGGCTCCGAAGCGAAAGGCAACTAGTGCGTGCATCAACTTCCGTATTTATACGCTCGCCGCGGGGGCGGAGTGTGTGATGTAAATCACGCGCGCCAATTCCATTGGCTCGTTCAATAGTACTCGAAGATGACTGGCTACCAGGCGTGATCCCATTTCAGTCGACGTCGACTACGTCTGAAGTTCTCGACTGAAAGGGAACTACACATGTAGTCACTTGCCTACGAAGCAGACTACACTGATCGTGCTGTACGTTCTTTGTGTGCAGCCCATGAGGACAACTCAATAGACATATGTGTTTTCTTGCCATTATATTGTGGAACATAGTCTTTTTATCTTTTTATCTGCAACTTTACTGAAAAACATCACACAATAATAATTCAAATCAATTACAAGTTTGAAGTGTAAAAACAGATTCTTTATTTATTCATACTCTCATGGTGCAAACAGAGGCAAAAATAGTGCAAACAGCAAAAGTAACAATCCCTACCATGTCTTCAGATAGGTTACAAAATTACAGTGTGCAAATAATCAAGCATTATTTAATGATAGAACTTAAGAAAGACATTGTTGGTCATTCATTATTTCTGTAAAAAAAAAAAAACTAACAATAATACTGATAAGATAATAATACTACAAATTCTACTACTAATATAAACCGCTTTTTATATTGAAAAAGGATTAATGAGCTGCTGGGTTCATGAATATTAATCACGTTTTCTGCGTTAGCTCGAACTGATTTGCTGAAATCAAAACGGACAGTAATAGGTGATCGGCAGCCAATGAGATTGCTGTTTGCGCATTAATTTCCACTTGCTTATAAAGCAGCATTAATAACTCCATTATTTTTACATAAAAATACAAATAATATCGTTTAGGTATTACAGATTTTACATGTTTACATGTAGATTTTACATGTAGCACGTAAATTCTGTGTTCTCTCTCTTTGAGTGTGTGAGAAACACTAAGCACTCTCAGCAAAGCGACGCAAGTCTGGCGCCTCACACTAGTGTTCACTGTGCGTCAAATATACTGTGCACTAATTTGGATGAACTGAAATAGTGCGCTTTCAGGCCCGCATTAACCTGCCGTTAGGCCCTGGGGCTGAGAGGTTTTGTAGGCCCACAATTAAAAAAAAAAGTCTAATGGTCACGTTTGTCTATACAATAAAAGCAGAAATAAGTTCTCTCTCTGGGAGATATAGCCTAACGAAAACAGTATTCCATAAAAAAATCCACAACAACAGCAATGTAAAACCTCCACAGCACAGGCTATACTGGAAAGCAGTAAATAGTCTAGTTTTAGTCGACGAAATTTACAGTAGATTTAGTCAACTAAAATCGAATGGGTTTAGTGAAATTCTAATGCATTAATTTAGAATTTCTCTAAAATTTCCAAACCCATTATATATTCCCGTAGAAAACATCTATTAACCTGTTAATATGAATAATTTTTAAAGTTTGAACATGCAATACTGTACAAACACAGATTTAGCACGGTGACAACATAATATCTTAAAATTAAATAAAAACACTTCTTCTCCTAAAGTAGAACATTCTTTTTTTTCTTCAATTAATGATTATGCAGTCTTTAACTTACATCATTCTTTATTCTTTCAAGCAGACATATTTATTTTGTATAATTTAAGTATAATTGATCCATATTAAAGCTATTAAAGAGCAGTGAATGCTTTTCTCTTTTTATTTTGTTGTTTGATTAATTTTAAGTGTACAGACGGCATTAGTTTTATTACGCACTGTCACTTTAAGACCGAGTGCGCAGATCCAATAACACTGATGCACATCCAATATTCTCACAACTGTACATTCTGTAAAGACATAACCGACTGTGTTTACGTGAATACTCTCTAAAACGGACATTTAGACATAATGTTGTGTGTATTTGTCCATTTAGATGTGAAAGAGAGCTCAATTCAGTCCTCGCGCGCTGTCTATCTATATGTGCAGGCCAGGGCTGCACGCTTCGGGTCGCGACCGAAGCGTGCATATTTTTATGACGAAAATAATAACCAAATTATTCGTCAACGAAATTAACACTGCCCGCCTGTTTGCTTGTCCTCTCCACTGTTCATCGATCGGTGCTCCGCTTAATGAGCTCGACTCACCTTCATTTGCAGGTTAAAAAAATCCTGTTAGCTTTGGAATCTTTTTTAACAATTCCTTCTCACTGTTTTCTTTCTGTCGCGATATTTTTCGTTTATGAGCACCACTCTCAAACTTTTTCTTGCTCAACATTTTGATAGCTATCATCAGCCTCTGTGACTAGCATAAATTTCAATAGACTACTAGAGAAGATGACGCAACTGTTTCTCTACATTCTGATAGGCTGTCATATCATGCTTCCCACGTGGGTCACTTGTAAATTGGATCAATCAGCAGCCAAAAACATGAATATCAAATTGACAGAAAATTCGACAAATTACAAAACAATGTGATTTTTTTTTTGGCTTATGATAGGCCCCTTGTCTTCATAGGCCCTGGGGCTTCAGCCCCAGTAAGCCCGTGCATTAATGCGGGCCTGTGCGCTTTACTGTGTAGTGGATAAAAAGTTTCAAAACCCTCTTTCAAAATGTGTGCTAGAAATGTGTTAAAGTACAATGGAGTGTGGCTTGATGAGAAGCTTTTCTTTAAAGCCTAAGATATAGAAAGAATTGGACACAGCCTGTCTCCCAAACAAATATCAAGAATCAATGTCATCCATGCCATTGACAGTAATTGTCATGCTTTAGGAGCAGGATTAAGAGTTGACGTGGAATAGAACAGCTCTCACACTTTTTTAATAGAGTGGTATAAAGCTAATTCAGAAACAAAGGCCTCTGCTGTATGGGATCTCATCATGACTAATTACGAGGGATAATTTGAAATGCCTTTGGAAAACGAAGCCCTAGTAAATGTAAAGCAGTTTAATTAGGCCAAATTGATCATAATCAAGAGGACTGCTAAAAGCATGCACTGTCACAATGAGGTAACCTGCACAGAATCTGCAAAACTAACACATAGGTGTTAAAGCTGTCCATTATTATTGAAATGGAGTAAATCACATTTTTAAGGCATAGCTTTTTTTTATGTCAGGCATACTTTTTTTTTTTTTTTTACATTATGAGTTAAATCAACTAGGAGTTTTATAATAGACAATTACAGCCCTTAAAATCTATTTTGTGTATGTTTTTGCCTATTAATGTCTTTCTCATTCATTGATTGGTTATATTATATCTCTAACATATTTGTGAAAACCTATAAATAATTTAACAAAACCTCACAAATCTTTAGCACTGTATATAGTGGACAATGCAAACATTTGTGTAGTTAAATATGGGTCACATTCAGCGCTTGACATTTTTTGCCCACCAGCCACTGTTGCTAGTGGTTTTCCAGTTAGCCACTCAGCATTTTCACTGGCCACAATTTTGATATTGATAACATGGGGGAAAAACTGTCATATATGTAAGGGATAATGTATCTCTTCCCAATGTTTTTATATTCATAACATATGATACAGATAAGCAACATTTTCCTGATTACCCTCACGATTGAAAATGACACTGATTTAATAAATTATGTCATAGTACGAGTAATTTTATTTCACAATAACGATATAGTTATTTATATATGTACTTATTCTGGAAATTCGACAAAAGAGGCTTTATATAATAACTCAAATGCTTTATAAATGAAAAGTACTTCACCTTGTTCGATTTTTCTTTTATTTGGTAAATTATTTGTTTGGTAAACTATATTGATAAATATAATAAATGAAACACACTCAACTTTTAAATGAGCTGCCCCCAACTGATTGTTATTAAATACAACTTATAGGTGCAATTAAAATTCAAATAAAGGACAGCAGCAGTATACAAACTGAACAGAGCTACTGTTAGCGTTGAATAAGTAGTTTAAATTATACACTCTTTTTATCAGCGTCATTATTCTACAAGACTGACACACTGCTGCTCAGCCTTTCAAGTTCAAGTTGAGGGACGTATCTTATCAAAGGAAGTTATTATCAGCTGGTTCAGATCAGTGGTAGTATATCTTTTGGAGATAGAAAAATATAATATGCACGGTTGCATTCTCAATATTTAGTCATTTTGCCTCAGATACAGGATTATGTACATTCGCTTTAAGGCGAGACACGGCAGGCAAAAACCTCGTTTTTTTTTTCACTGGTCAATTTTGAGATTTTGGGATATTTGTCTTCAATAACATGTCTTCTTTCAGACTTGTGGTGAAAAAAAGTCTGAAATACACATTTAGGTCTTTATTTTACTACACTTTGTCTGTTTGCGTCTGTAGATTTCTCATAAATTCATCAAAAGTTGTCGTTATAAATCATCCCTCTGCTCCGCGTTCGCGATCTGCACCCTGTCATCACACACACCGTTAGAAAGCTCTCTCTCTCCTGAACAAGACTGCCGGATCCAAATATGGTCATTTCCTTTTTATCAGCAACCAATCGCGAAAGTAAAAGGGGGGATTTTACTCTAAATGCGCAATCTCATTGGCTGATGCTAAATCTTTAAAGCACGTTTTCTCAAAATGTCTTTTCTCTCATACTCCAAGTCCGAAATCTCCACTTCAGTAGCACCTATATACACCAAACTTTCCAGTCTTGTACCTAGTTATATTATGAAGACATTTACAGAGGGATTTGTAAATATATTATTCCTAGCCTGATTTATATAACATTTTATTCCCAAAAACATGGCCAAAATCATTTTTTTAAGGCTATTGGCAGTATATTCTGATTTACAGGATAACAAAAGTAGATATCCATAAATCCCTCTGTAATTTTTTCCCCATCTAATATGTGAACACAATGAAAAAATAATTTTGAACCTGGCTTTGTCCAATACTCAGATTTCGTTTTTTAAAATATATGCAAAATAGTGCATATTTAATTAGACAATGCCTCTTTGCATATTTAAACATTAAATTACAGAAAACTTGTAATACATTTTTTTCTCATCTTAATGTAGGTAATCAACTGGCAAAGTTTCATGGTGATATCTGATAGTTAAAAAAATTACCCTATTCACCTGTAGTGTCTCGCCTTAACAAGCAGGTGGTTCATTACCATGGCAACCGCTCGCACGTCCACGCTGAATGCGATTCCCGTGTGTAAAAAGTAACTGCTCACATAGGAGATGGAAATATGCCGATGATACATTGTATACAATGTATAATACTATACAATATTTAAGGTTATTTCTATTCGTAATGATATTGATATATGAACTGTTGTTCCCGTTGCAAGCCTGTGCGCTCCTCTAAACTGTCCGGATGCTACACTGCTCTTGCAGTTGACTGAAGCACCTTTTTTCCGAAAATATCACGTTATTAACAACCCTTTAGAAAATTCAAATTCCTTTTATGGATCTTCCTGATCTGCTCGTTTGTCTTTGTCCATTTTTCTTTCACAAATTGCAGCGTCTCAGTCTCTCACACAGTGTACTTTTGTGCACTTTAAGCACGCCCACTTATTTACATGTCGCGGTATACATGGAATAAAAAAAAAATCTGTTACGGTTGACATTTTATACCGTGGTAACGATATATACTGTCAATCGCCCAGCCCTACAACAGAACCATAGCACATCTCACAGCAACACTCAGCCGTGTTTCATTACTGAATGATTCAGCGTTTTGAACGAATCGGTTAAGTCAAAGATTCAACGACCCAATCATAAACAACTGCCTCATTCTTGGATGAATCAGCCATTTGACCGAATCGTTTGAATGAATGACATAATGACTGTCACTTGCCGCCACATATTGGTGGATTATTTTCATGCTTAAAAGTATCATGTTTTCCCCTACATTTCTTATTTGTATATTAAAAAATATTTTAAACAAAAGTTTTGCATGCTCGTGACTCTTTAGCTACCGGCCACGTCACGCCTCCAGGAACTCAACTGTTTTCGGAAAGAAGCGGTACAGCAGTATCTGTCTTTTATAAATCTGATAAAACTAAGGACTCTTCGGAGATATGAAGGATGCAGTACTACTCTATAGGTACTAGGGGTTGAATCGACTAGTCGACCTTAATGCAATGCCGCGACGCTTTAAGCTTGACGTCGACTAGTCGCGTTGATCATGTGACACTATGATTGCGCTAATTTTGATACTAACATGTTGCAGACGACAACAGATAAAGAGCCCAGAGGGTCATTGCAGCAAGAAAGCAGCATTGGTACATCAAGTGTGTGTAAATACTTTACTAACCTAACACTAGATATTGTTGAAAACGAAAGTAAAAGCATGACGCACGCTCACTGTTTTACCGGGAAATGAGAGTTCAGTATCTTTATTAAAACATTATTTTTTTTCATTTATTTATTTAAACATATTAATGATGTAGCCTACCTCTAATTCACCCGCAATTAATTGGAATATTATTTTGTATTACTTGGATCTGCGCATCACTAAGGCACAGATGTGAATTTATAGCTTTTTTTCCTTTTTTCTTTTTTCATCCTAAATGATGATGTAAACAGCGGGCTGTTTACACCTGGCCACTTAATGTGTTTCTGTGATCTGATAGCTATCCGATCGTGAAAAGATCAGATGTAAATGCCTTCTGAAACGCATTCGAGACGGATTTAAATCCGATCGCTCAAACCACTTCAGGAGGAGGTCTGGGCCGCTTTCCAGACGAATCTGGACAAGTGTAAATGCATCTGGTTGTTGAAACCACATATGTAAATTGGACTTCTCCCAACAATGCTAACAATAAACGTGTGAGAGCGTATTATAGTGATGAAGCTATGGCAGCACGCATTGCCGCAGATGAGCAGCTCGAGCATCTATTCATCAAGCCAACGTGCAAACTATCGCAAATCAAAGTGAAAGTAAGTCGCAGACGCTTAACACACAATCATCTTCGTTAAAAGTAAAGAAACAAAATGATCTTACCAGTGCTGTCTCTCTTATTGTGGTCTTTGATTTTGAAATTAGCTGATGATCAATAAAATGCAGCTCATTACTGTTGCTTTCGGTGACGTGAACTCCGTTAAATCTGCATAGCGCGTTGTTTGAAGATCGGATTTATATCCGTTTTGCGAAAACATATTTATGTGACCACGTGTAAATGGAATCGTTTTGATAAATCAGATCAGTAAAAACGCATGAAGTGACCAGGTGTAAACGGCCCCATTATTAGCTGTCTGTCAGCATCTGTATAATTTTCTGTTAATTAATTGCAAATTGTGGCATGTTGCAAAGCAGTCCCATCTCTTGTGTTTTTATGAATGACGTCATCGACTAGTCGACGTCGACTCAACTTTGATGTCATAACAGTCGACTTCAAAAAATCTGAAGTCGTTCAACCCCTAATAGGTACTTAAGATTAACATGAGATTGGCAGAAACTGTGCGTGTTATGTCATAGCATACATTTAATAACATTAGAGGGAAAAAAATGCCCTTGGGATAAATATCACATAAATGCAGATTTAAACATTTAAACAAAGCTGATAAAACATTGATGAGAATATTGCTTCAAAATAAATAATATTTACACCACAAATTTATTTTTTATTTTTCTCACACAAGCAACTTTTTTTATTCAGACAAGTGAATGACCGATTTACTTGAAAGAAGGACAAGCACAACAAGGCTTAATGTCAAGCCCTTATTTTGACACTCCTTGTTTTTGAAGTTTGGGCAGTTTCATGCTCAGATTTGTTGATCTATTAACAGTTTACTTACAAAGGATGACATTCTTTGACACAGAATATCCTGTTTAGAACCTTTTTTTTGTAGCATTCAACTTTGCACCAGATGGCCCGTTTGACATCATGATCCTCTTAGGAACTGAATTGTAGTTGCAGCATTACATAGATACAGCATTTATTTGTGTGTGTGTGAGGTTGCGTACACATTCTCACTCATCTGAGTTGCCTTCTGCTGACACTGGAAATTGTTCTTATGGGGACTTTGTCTTGTAGGTCAAATTATCCTCCAAATTCATCCAGCACAAGCTGAACTCGATCTCCAGTGGATGGGATCAGACTGGGCCCCGCATCCTTCCCATTAAGCCATCTCACTTATATAAGGCAAGCCCATATGAACTCAGTCACCAGCTCCCTGCCTCCAATATCCCTATAACATAGCATGCATATTGATTGCAGATTGTGCATTTGAGAGACTCTTTCCCCCCACATCTATGAGAAGCTGGGGAATCATGTTACTCTGCAGCTGATTAGAAAGCTCATGCATATGAAATTATGCGTCCAGTGCCTCTCCTTCTCCTCCATCTGCCCGCAGTGCAGGTGAAAACAATTTACACATCGGCGGCCTAATGGATACATTCATGGGAAGTGGTGAAAGAAGGGAGGAAAGAGACGGGAGAGGCCGTAATGGGCCAGGCCAATGCAGGCCAGCAGCCTTGACTAGACGGACACCGCAGATAGCAGTGTATCGAATAACATCTAATCGTGGGGTTGCAGGCTAATGAGCGTGGTCATGCCCTGTCAGTGCTAGCTTTTGGCCTGCACTAAAGACACTCGTAAACAATTCGACTGTGCGCGCTTCAAACGTGCCTGTAATGTGTTGATTCAGCAGGTAATGAGCTGCTCCCAGAATCAATACCCTCCTCTCAGCAACCCGACCGGCCCTGCAGTCACAGGGCACAGCTAGCAGGGTTCGATGTTGACACCCCCCCCCCCCATCCTGACCTCTCTCATTGCGGTAAGGACGGCGCACTGTCTGAAGAGGACCATTCTCATATTGCAGAAGGCACCCGAGTGTCAGAACTTTCATTCGCAAGCGAGCAAATGAACAGGCAGCCACCGCATGCTAATGAGGCACAGGCTATTTTCCACCTTTTTTATCTGCACATTATGCTCTTGACTCTGGAGAAGGTGGGAATTAGGTTGGACCTTAGTGTCAGGCTGCCTGATGGCTGCGCTCAGAAAAACTGGTAATTGAAGCCGATGGCTGCTACGGAGGAGGTCTGAATTTGGAAATAAACAGTTTCAAGCATCGCACGTCATTTCTGGAGAGATGGCAGGGGAATGGAAATGAGCTGTCTGGATTTAATGTGCTCGCACAGCAGGGAAAAAGGGGGGCGTCTTTGTGGATGACAATTCCACTCATTAGGACTTCAATGCAGCCATAATGACAGGGAGCCTGGGACACTACATTCAAAGAGGGCAATTAGGGGACGTCCTCTAAACTGTAAATTTAGATGCTATGAAAAAAATCTTTACGTTGTTATTTTTTTTACTTTGCGAGATGCATCTAATGGCTGTGAAATGGAGGGCGAGATGTAGATAGATGGCCTCCCACTGAGATGTATCTTTTTTTTTTTATTTTTATTTTTTTTTTAATCTGCACTGGAACTTGGTTTATCATTATTGCTTGTTTATTAGCATAATGGGAAGCAGACCAATTATTTCTCCTCTCATTGACAAAGTGACTCATTTGTGTTTGTTTCCCTGCTCATTTTCTGTCAGGCCTGCTTGAACATCTTCATCTGTTTTTCCTTGAGTGAGTGTCTATTTGTGTGCGCATGTCAGTTTTTGTATTATTATTTTTTATTAAAAGCCAGCATGAGAGCATTCTTATTGTTTACACCTGTTATGTAACATTTCAAAATGCC
Organism: Gila orcuttii; assembly: GCA_026230005.1. Taxonomy (NCBI): domain Eukaryota; kingdom Metazoa; phylum Chordata; class Actinopteri; order Cypriniformes; family Leuciscidae; genus Gila; species Gila orcuttii. Next base: position 14,162,928 of record JAPDVR010000013.1, on the reverse strand, counting down.
AGTTAATGTTTCAGAATGAGCTATAAAGAAGAACACTTCTATATACATAGGGGACAAAAACCATGCAAGAGTTCTGAAAAACTATATATTTTGCTCTTTTTTTATGCTATGAGTGCATGAACTTTATATTGAAGAATCTAAACCAATTTCTAGAGATTGGCCTTCGGATCTTCATTCCCTCACCATTTAGCTGCATTGGTCTCATCTTAGGGACGCCACTCTCTTTCCATTTCCACGGGATTATTAGCAATAATACAATTCAGTAGTGCAAACTATTTTATCTCTTCAAACCTTCCTCAAATCCCATTCCTTCTCGCCAAAAAAAGAATTGTGTCTTATGTTCTTTTCATATTTGATTTCCATGAGTCGAATAAGCGTGCTCTGATTATCCCGGCAGTCAGAGCTCTCTTTCGGGTGTTTTTGTTTTTTAGACGAGGACCTGTCGATCAATCCCCAAATTGACTTGGGTCTGTTAATCTCTGTTGCTTTTTAATGCAGTGTGTCAGAGCAGCGACCTGGGCCTGATTGTAATTCAGGCACAAAACCTTGATGTGCTGGAAGAGACTGCAGGGGTTTTCTCAGCTGGCGGAGCCTGCATGCTCATGAATAAAACAGGGGCTTACCAGTTCTCCTGAGCACTGAGCCCCGTCCGGTCTGTTTTTATGGTGCTTGGCTGGAACAATATCACTGCCCATTCCAGCAGAGAGAGGAGGATTTTTGTGCAGTCTTGTTCTGGAGCCGTCATTTTATATAATCAGTGTGTATTTGGGATCTCATCTTTGTGAATGGAGGAAAAGCAACACTTTGAATTTGTTTGCCTTTAAAATATAGAAATTATAAGTAGAACACACCTTGTGGTTCAATATTATTATTATTATTATTATTATTATTATGCTTAAACTAAACATTATACATGTTTAAAAGACTACTGCATTGATACAATTTTGAAACACAAAAAAAGGTACCATGCCCTTTCACTGATTCGATTTTCTGTCTTGTAACCAGTTTTAAGTGTCAAAAAACCTGAACGCTCTCTAAACTAGCATATCTTACAGGCTTACAGACTTCCTTCTCCTCTTCAGTGAAGTGTTGGAGCACAATTAGTCATGAGTGGCATGACGTTCCTCGTGAGTCCTGTTTGCAGACTCATTACCAGACCCTGCTGGTGTCTTGGAGGCTGAGAGGAAGTCAAACAAAGCGGCACTCATATTTCTCCAGTTCTCTGTGGCGTTGAACAGGCCCCGGCCTAGCGGCAGTGCAGAGAATTGAAGGGCTGTGAAAAGAAACCCCAGCTGCCCTCTCACTGCCTCACACCCACACACACACACACACATATCTCAGACTGGATATGGACAGGAGCAGTTTAGTTCTGTTCAGTATCTCCAGTGGTTCATGTTATTGTTGTTTGGTATTTCAGAACTACCTGTGCTCTTGAAGTCAGTCTTGTCTGGATTTTTCTACATTGTAAACATCATTAATACACAGGTATTTATGGAAAACACAAGCCAGTGACTAGTCTACAGTGGGTCAATTAGCATCCAACTTCAAAGATGGAAAGGAGCTGAGCGACCCAGCTGGGCATATTCTGGTGCATGTGTGTGGTCAGCAGCGTTTATGCTCTCTTTCTTTTGCTCATATGTATTTCGAAACTGTTTTCAGCCATTTGATCTTCCACAGACTACTTTGCTTAAAAAGAGACACAAGCAGACATGGACTGTTTTGTCCTTTCAGTGTTTTGTGTCATATATATTTCTACTTGTCTTTTCACATTCATAGCATTGCCTACAATTTATGATTTCTTTTTCTCTGTCTGTACATGCCTGTGAACATTTTGTATTCAAACCTGGAATTAACCAATATAATGCAGTGGATGTGTTCAGATGTTTACTTTTCAATTCCACGTCTTTCTATCAATGCAGCCTTCTTTCTTATAACAATGCATTGGCCTGTATGTCATTGCTCTGCTTGACAGAGGATATCAAAGTGAAATGAAAGGACCGACAGCCGCCACCCTCTATGGGTCCCTCGATCTTCCATATTTATCCGTCTGTAGAGAAATGAGAGGTCTTTTTTCAGAACCTACAGGAAGGTCTGCTATCCCCGTCCACACAGGTCTGAGAAGAGCTAGTCATCAATGTGGGCGATTTTTCTTAGCTCAGAAGGTTCAAGGCTGTGTCAGCAACTACGTAAGACATGCTATTTTCAACCCTAAACTAATCTCAGAGACAGATAAATAGAGAGTCAGGTCAATTGCAAATTCTTGAAAATGTTAAATGTTAAAATTATAATAATAATTAAACACATTTTGGACTAGCATTCGGTTAAAAAATTATTTTTGTTGTCTATGAAGAAAGTATAATAAGTGACAAATGACATATATTCCATATATTCCTCATATATGATGTGGCAAATGTTAGTGGATGTCTTGGTTTATAAGTAACGCTTTGTGCCTGAGACAATCAGACAGTGCTTCAGTCAGCTATGTGCAATCACTCAATCTGTAGACAAAATAGCTGGTATTTTCCCTCGCTTGCACAAGTCTGATGACTGCTCCCAGTAGTCATTAACCAGTCATATTGATGAGCTTTGCGTAATCCATCAGCTTTGTTTTTTATTTATTTACTATCTGAAACATAATTAGTGATTATGTAATATGCTGGCTCTTGCTGCTGTGATTGCTGTCCAGTGTTTGAAAGGGTACAGTTCTTAGTCAATTAGAGTCTGATTAGTACATAGCAAATCCACTTAATTCTAAATATGTTAATTAACAGTCTATGCACTCATACTAGTGGTTAAAAGCACTAGTAACCTCATGCAAGCTTCAAATGCTACTCTCTAAATTGCTTGCAGTACGTTTCTTTGAAAGGCTATATTTAATTAAATGGCGTGTGCTGTAGTCAGTTGGAGGGCTAATGGAAGTTACATATGTAACCATTAATGGATACAATTTAACTTTACTCCTATCCTTGCTCGGTCATAGAAAGGGTTAAAAAATCTGTTTAAAGAAATGGATCAGATTTGATAAGTCTAAAATTGAATTAGCATCATTTAAAAAGCTAAAAATGGAGCCTGCTGATGGACCAAGGAGATGGTGTAAATGTTTTATGTAAAAAGGGTAACATGCTGCGTGTGTTGCATTTCATTTCTGTGAAATAGCATATTTTTTTGTGACAAGAAATGTTTAAGGACCACTCAACCTCATTTTCCTCCCTGAACTGACAGCTTTGCAATACCATAGAGGACAGCATCTGTGTGTAAGCCATTTTATTGAGTAAATAATTAGCATTTCTGTTATGCTCTTATTAAATTACATTGAATTGCAATAAACAGTCCACTGAGTATCTCTGAAATGTTAACCAATATTATTTTGTCTTAGAGAGACTCAAGTAAAAATATGCACACAGTATAAAAGGATATAAAGAAAAGATGCAAGCGGAAGAAATCAGAATCGTCCATCAGTGCTTCATGTATCGCCACAGAGCCATCTAGTGTTTTGGTTGCTGGATGCAAAGCAGTCCTGAGATTTTTAGTTTTTTTAAAGGTTTTTCTTTAATGCAAAAGCATTTTTTTCAAGTCCACAATTATACTGAATAGATACACACCACTTTAAAACAGGCCTCCTGTTCCTACATTGTTGCAGTATTCTATAGTTTAATAAAATAGTGGTTATATATATATATATATATATATATATATATATATATATATATATATATATATATATATATATATATATATATACATTTTGATTTGTCTAATGACGACTATATACAGTATATACATATATATATTTGTCATTAAACAAATCTACATAATCCCATACATAACTTTAAAATGAGATTTAAGTGTTTTTTTATTTGTTGTTTATCATTAAATAATTGCAGTCATCATAACTATTACCACCTGTAAATAGTACTCTGGTATTCCAGCACTTGCAAAGGCAAAGTGTTTCAAAAATTGGTTAAGGGTGCCCCCATCTGGCCACACGTCTGTTCTGTATCTGACACATTAAACCACTGGTGGATTGATTGAGACTGGTAGATTCTGTTCATATGCACACACATTTTAGCATATGAGTTTGTTTTCACTTTAAATCAAATATGACAATATATATTTTTAATTAAACAATAATCTACCTTTGTTTTGTTTTTTTCAAATATTAACATGATGTTCAAAATATAATTTGTTGGAAGCTTTTAATTCTCTTCAGTGTCTCATTTTAACTTGTTTCTCTTTCTCTGTAAAGAATGTGCTCATCCTTAAGGACTGTAAGTTAGAATGAAAAAAAAAAGTACAAGCAACAGTTGTTTTTGTGCGGCTGTGTTTTAAGAAAGGGGCATGCTTACTGTGCTTTCATTTGAAGCTCATCTCCTGTGCCATTTTCTTTGAGCACAGGGCTATTCTGTTCATCAGTATGGAAGTCTATTAGGTGAGGCGAAATCGCACTGATGGACACTGAGCACCAGGAATCAGCTGTTCAATAAAGGCTCCTAATTGCTTAGCAACAGTGTTGCAGACCTCTCATTTGAGATCAAGAGTTTACTGGACTGAAGACTTCACTTTGGAGAAATAGAGCTTGCGCCATTAGATAAGACAGGGGAAATGGGCTATATCTACATCCTTAGCCCCCCTCTCTCTCTCTCTCTCTCTCTCTCTCTGTGTGTGTCTCTCTCTCTCTCTCTCTCTCTCTCTCTCTCTCTCTCTCTCTCTCTCTCTCTCTCGCTCTCTCAGAACAACCCTCCACCCCCGCACCTCAGCATGATGATTGTGTTACCTTTCAACTGGCTGATGTATTCAGTTCACTAGATTATTCTCTGTCATCTCAGTTAATTGAATTCTGTCCATCACATTTGGATGATTTTGCATTTGCATAAAGGTTAGAGTGGTGAAGAGTGTCAAACTTCAATTTAGACAATGTCAGTCAAATAAATATACCACTGTATCTGCCCAGGCTGGGTATTTATGGATTCTGACAGGAATTCAAATATCACTGTCTGCATTCTCATGGATGGGGACACTCATATGCATGTAAATATAAATATGAAAATGAAGGGGGGGGGGGGGGGGGGCTTTGCATGTGTGGGCTTGCATGTGTTATGGTTTGGGTGTGTGTGTGTGTTTATGTGGATTGGGGGTGATGCCATTAGTATAGTCATCTCTGTGGCGTTCTGTAACAGAATGAATGGACACTGTCATCCTGCATTTTAGACCATACCGGTCAAGTATTTTAAGCATCCAAACCACGCTGGGACCATATTCTGAGGCCAAGACATGCTACCTGAATCATGGGCCATGTTTTTAAGTGCGGTTGGCTTTGATATCTACATTTTTCATGTCAAGCTTTTAACCAGCATTTCTTAGGGAAAAAATAGATCTAATGATGTGAAATGTTGCACTGTAAATGAGAGAGAATGCAAGAAAAAAAGGAACATGTTTCTGATGCTTTACCGTCTGCAGAGAAGATCTGATGCTGCCTTGATGCATTACTCAATATCCAATTCATTTGTACATCTTTACAGGCAATTTTCATATTAGCCCGCTGTTGGAGAAAACGTCTGTTTCGATTTAGTGTGTGGTATCTGCAAGGCTACAAAACCGCAGGCACTGGCAGCAGAGCCGGAATAAGTATGTGTCAGTTAGTCAATAAAGAGGAGCCTGAGACGGAGGTACGATTAGAGCTCTTATCTCCTTTCATCGCTTTTGAATGCTGACTGAATTGAAGGTCAATATCTTATGCTTCTCCAGAGCTGAGCAGGTGTCTAGAGAGCATGAATTCACTCTGTTATGGTGCATCACTGTGCCTCTTGGAGTAGCCAGAGCTCGCTAAAAAAATAAACGAGGAACGGGCAAAAAAACGATCCCAAGTAGAAAAAAAACAACAACACTTTAACAAGACGTTTTGCTCGATGTCTCTTGCAGGCTCATCGTATGAGTTCCAGACATTTGTGCGGGAAATGGAGCTTCTGCTGAGAGTTAAGGTTATGTATTCTCTGTTCTTTCAGTACGGGTAGTTAAGAGAGAGAGAGACGGTGAGCTGGTATCGATGAAGCAGTCTCAATCATCTTTGAGCTTGCTTAGAGCTGAGATGGAGAAGAATTTGTCTGCAGTGGGTTAATTAAAGCCAGCTAATGCAAAGGCTCATGGGCACAAAGGCAATGGCATTCCTTTCTCAATGGACCATCTGTTTAGAGACGTTTTCAAGGCTGTGCGTTATTGATTACATCGCCTTTTCTCGCGCAAACACGCCATGACAACAAGCCAGGAAGGCCGTGGAATCCAAGGCATATGCAGCTGCGGTTATTTTTGCACATTTCTATTCTGTACTCAACTACTAAAATGTGAACACTGACCCTTTCTCCTTTCAAGTGTCACCATGGACGAAGTATGTGATGGACGAAGGCAAATATTCCTGGTGCAGAGGACCTCTTTCGGACTGTTTGTGGAAGAGCTTAGAGACCTGTTCAAATGGAAAAGCCACACAACCCACTGGATCAGCCCAGGGACACTTGAGTGGTGGCACAAGAGTGTTTGTGTGTGTTGTTCATGTGGAGTTTGGGTTTGGCTCGAGGGTCTTGCAAACCCTGAGTGTCCTCTCATCTAGAAAACGACACTCTTAGATGTTGCGGTGGATAGGCCTTTGCTTTTATCACGGAAGAATAACAGACAAACATTGGAACGATAGATCCCATTCGACTGAAAAAACAATTGGTGTAGGATTTACTTTGGACAATTTTCACTCTGAAATTGCTAGTAAATTTTACAAATAATTACAACGAAACAACACATTAAATTAAATGGAAAATTTTGAAGTAGGAAGACTGAAATAGTATTTTCTTGTCCAACATACTCCAATAATCTTTTATTTACCAAAATGTTTTATTTACAACTTCGAAAAATATTTGTGTTGTGAATATTTACTTGGTAAAATCAATAGTTTTTAAAAGCAAATATTTTTCTCTACTTTTCGGGACAGATATATTTTGCACATTGTAATTCCTTTAACATTTATTTTAAAAAGTTTTTTTTTTTTTTAAATAGGCACAGACATAAATTGTTTACAAAATTCTTGCATTTGATGAGAAAATGGAGATGTGAAAGTCTGGGGAAGATTATTAGGTCCATTTCGGAAGTTAAAGAAACAATGCAATCATCTAACTCTGCAACTATTTAAACTGGTGAAATCAAATGTTTTATATTCAACCGTAACACAAAATTAGGTTGCCTTATTGCAGTGTCATATAAATGTGTTTTTACATGCCATATAAAACACAAAAATCAGTTCAGATCCAAACAAAGCATACTTTAACTAGTCTTTGTTACATTTACTGCCCTTTTTTTTAACCCTATATTCCATCCCAGCATGATGACCTTGATGAATATGGAAGCATCTGGGTAGTAATATTCAATTTGAAATGTAATATGCAAAATGGCAATGCATTTATGTATTTAAATGTATATTTTCCATACCATATGTGCAACGTTTGGAGCAAAATGCTAATTCAAATTCAAGAATATAATTTACATTTGCTCTTTCCTACACTAGCTTTAACATATTTTAAACATATATTTTAACATTTTATAGGTTGCAAAATTAAAATGTTTTACAGAAATTATTAGATATGTTTAACGTTCAAGCAACAATTGTTGCAAAATGACTATTTAAATGTTATTTTTCTAAATTGCATTTACACTTACAGTTAAGACATTTGCGATTACATTTTCAATAAATGTCCCGCAATGAATGTAGCAAAATTCAATGTGGAATTGAAAATGCATTCCGAGCCGATCACACCCTGTCAATCATTGTATGAAGGCGGGGCCAGGTGTTGGAAACATGGCGGCGCCAAAGCTATTAAGAGCGATACATTTACTGGCAGATGAAGTGGAGCAAGAACAGAGAAATGTCCATGTTCCTGAAGATTATGTGCGTCTGTTAGTGATAGAACCTGTACGTTATTAGAACCATAGTCAAGTCAAGTCACCTTCATTTATATAGCACTTTTTAAAATACAGTTTGTTTCAAAGCATCTTTACAGTGATAACAGGAAATAAATGCAACAAAGATTGTTTCTGCTGTACAGCAGATCTAGAGTAAGTTTTTTAATGATTCATTTGTGTTGCAAAAATCATTAGTTATTAACTTGGCGGCCGCTTATTCATTTACACGACAACGGCGTTTTGGTGGCCTGAGAAAACTTCAAAAACATGAATCTGTAAAATGGGTGACGGCATGCAGATGTGTATTACGTGTTTAGTCTATAGGCATATGCGTTTGAATGCGTATGAGTGCGGGCGTGTAGTCTTTCTCTACAAAGAGACATCGGCAATTACTTATCTGAATGCATTAAAATGAGTCACGTGGTTGTGTGTGGTCAGAAATGTTTTTCTGTTTTTTTGAGAACTGTATTACAATAGAACTAAAAAGGAGATGTAGGACCAATTTAGCACAAATTCAGTCATATAAATAGTGTGATGCTAATGAAATTAGAGATGCACCATTGTGATTTGTGATGTTACTCATATTCAGCATCCAAAACATATAAATTGGGAGGGAGGGTTTCACAGGGACGATTTGATGCTGCAAGTGGCACACAGCACCATTAAGTGAAATATGCTAAATAATAGGGATGGCCCGATACCATTTTTTTCAAACCGATACGAGTACAAGTATTTACATTCGTGTACTTGCCGATACAGAGTACTGATACCGATATTTCTACCGCAAAAGTAACTATAGGCTCCCAGAAAAGAAGACAGAAGACTATTTTAGAACACAGGTTAGAAGACTGTTTTTATTTTCTTCTCTGCTTGTTTTAACAAGTCTAAAAATAAATAATAATGAGTAAAATAATAAATGTATTAACACACAAACCACTGTTAATTTAACATAAAAGCAAGCAGTTTACTGCGTGCATGGTCTGACATGACTGAATGTGCCCAAAGTGCGCTCCCTTAATAGTCTAATTCCTAAAAAGCTGACAGTTCATAGCGATCTCACACATCTCTGTTATTATCAATGAAGCTGACTGCACAATGAATTTTTCATAATATCCACACACTGTTATAATTAGAGGATTTGCCAGCATACAGAATTCAGCACTGAACAAAAAGTCAGTTTTGAGCGGTGAGGGGAGTCTATCTTAAATGCTTCTGACTGGCCATTGCGTTCAAGAAATCAACACATATGTCCGTGATTGGCTACATCGCTCAACGCTGCAAACATGTTATAAATAGAAACTCTGGCCTGTAAATCGTTTCTATTTTGTTTTAGTTGTTCTTCTTGCTTTTCTGCAACAGATGAATAAAAATCTATTAGTTTTAATATGTTGTATTCATAGATATTTCTAGTTTGCGGGAGTCCCGCGAATCGTTTTATTCTCCCGCAACCCGCACACACAGAGTGAGTGCATTACCGCCCGCGCTCGCACTCGGCCATCAGATCGAGTCCCGCGCCACACTCTATTGCGTTGGGAGTGAACGTCCCTATGCCTCAGTTCACCTCGACAAAGCACTCGCGGCGGCCAGTTTCGTTTCGCAAAATGTACGTGGTATCGGGGCGTGGTATCGGCGAATTTTTATGAGTACGAGTATATGAGGACAGTATCGACCCGATGCCAGTATCGGTATCGGGCCATCCCTAATAAATAATAATGAAAAATAATTATCTTGACAAAGGGACAAAAATATAGTTTACACAACATAGTTATGAACAGTAAACCTTTATTTATTATGTAGTTTTATAATAGTATACCAGTAACTGACTAAATGTTACCACAACAGTTACATCCCATATGGGGGTAATTGAATTGTGTTCATAATCAAAAGCAAATCACTGATCTGATGAAAAAAAAAAAAATAGGCAAAGATTCAAAATATTGGAATTGGGCAAAACAAATTTGCAGTAATTTGAAATCTTACTTGCTTGATCTATGTATAGTGATTTTATTATTTTCAATTCTAAATTTGGAATTGTGTATTGAAGGTTATGTGTCACAAACTGTTATTAAATTAAAAACTGCAATTTAATGATGTACTGTTAGGACAGATTACAAACACAACACCCATACCTCAATCATGAAGAGACATGATTTTTGTTTAGAATAAATGAAATACTCTATGCTGTAGAGTAAGGGCAAAATCTCAGCCTATACATGAGTACACAAAAAACAGCATCTGTTTTACGGTTTTATAGCCCACAACATATGTTCCTTCTTCGACGACAAAGCTGGCAGCATCCCTCCCGCTGTTCCCTCTCCCTAGTCCAAACACACATCTTTAGATACCTGTCAGCGTTTATTATGTTGTCCTCTGTTGCGCCGCAGATAAGGCCAGTTAAAGTTTAATGAAATTCAGCCTGGTTACGCTGGCCCGCCTTTCATAATTTGTCACAGCCTGTGTGCTGGAAACCCACTGCTCAGTAAACACAGAGCTTACATTACCAGCCATTAGGGTGTAAACGGTGTGGTCCTGTATGCTAACCGCTGCTAGGGGCTGGGGCATTTCTCTGTTGCCCTGCATGTAAGCACAAATCTTGTAGGCATGTGTGTGAATTTTAGTTGGACATTTTTATTACACACTTCCTTCTGACTGGTCAATTCTCCAGTCAGATAGTTTTATATAATGGCCGCTAAACTGTATAATTGACTGTTGTCCCAGGCAAACATTTTCCTGCACACGTTTGTCTTCTACTTAATGACATTAACTGAAATCAACATTTTATTTTTCATTCATTCATTCATTCATTCATTCATGATAAAGTAGCCATGTAATAATAGTTATAATGTCATTCATTATAGTAGAACAGGGCATTCTGATGATTCTGTACAATATCCCTTACATAAGCAAAACCTAAAATGTATGGCTGTGTGTGTGTGTGTGTGTGTGTGTGTATGTGTGTGTGTGTGTGTGTGTGTGTGTGTGTGTGTGTAAGTCAAGTCAAGTCAAGTCAAATATATTTATATAGCGCTTTTCACAATACAGATTGTATCAAAGCTGCTTCACAGTATCAATCAAAACAACTTAATGTTTGTTTATTACTGGAAAAAAGACATCCAAGTTTGGTAGAGCTGATCAATGGTATGATTGGTTAATTAATTTGAATATCCCCAACTGAGCAAGCCTAAGGCAACAGTGGCAAGGAACCGAAAAACTCCATCCAGTGACCTAATGGTGTCCTAACACCCCATCAGATGACCCAATGGAGAAAAAAAACCTTGGGAGAACCCAGGCTCAGTCGGGGGCCAGTTCTCCTCTGGCGTTTATGAACTAGAGGCCGAATTTACATTAACTGTAATATAAAAAATTTATATGAATGCCTGGCTAAATAGATGCGTCTTCAGTCTAGTTTTAAACTGGGAGAGCGAGTCTGAGCAACGAACAATATCAGGAAGGCTATTCCAGAGCTTCGGAGCTAAATGTGAAAATGCTCTGCCTCCTTTGGTGGATCTGGATATCCTAGGAATGACCAGAAACCTCGAATCTAGTGATCTTAAAGAGCGCGATGGATTGTAAGGCGATAGAAGATCCGTTAAATAGACTGGAGCTAAACCATTTAGAGCTTTATAGGTCAAAAGCAATACCTTGTAATTAATACGGAACTTTATAGGTAACCAATGAAGTGATGATAAAATCGGTGTTATATGATCATATTTTCTTGATCTAGTAAGAACTCTAGCGGCTGCATTTTGGACTAACTGTAGCTTGTTTATTGAAGATGCAGGACAACCAGCTAATAAAGCATTACAGTAATCTAGTCTCGAGGTCATGAATGCATGAACTAACTTTTCTGCATCAGAGACTGATAGCATATTACGTAGCTTAGCAATGTTTCTAAGGTGGAAAAAGGCTGTTTTTGTAACATATGAAATATGCTTTTCAAAAGACAGGTTGCAGTCTAATGTAACACCCAGGTCTTTTACTGTAGCGGATAGAGTAAAAGGGCATCCTACTATGTTAAAGTCGTGCTGTAAAAGGTTTTGTGGATGGTTTTTAGAACCGATAAGTATTACCTCTGTCTTGTCTGGATTTAATAAAAGAAAATTATGCGTCATCCAATCTTTTATATCTTTAACACAATCTGTCAATTTGGATAATTTAGCGTATTCATCTGGCCGTGAGGAAATATATATTTGAGTGTCATCAAGTGTGTGTGTGTGTGTACTTTTTCTCTTTGATAAAATGATCTGAGGCTACATGTGCTAATTGTCTTTTTCTTCTCTTTTTTCTGACATTGTATATCTAAATAATGGACAAATGGACCAATCCCCATGGCTTGTGTATAGCCCTGTGTTTGACACAGTTTGTTTAGGTATGTTTGTGTACAATCAATAACCATATTGATGATAAGGTCGAGCTCAAGTGAGGAAACTGAAAATGGATGCTACCCAGATGACCTCAGTGAGTGTTTATCTCCAGAGATTATTAAGCTCAAGGGAAAATGACTGGCTTGTCTTAGTTAAGGGCTGAGGTCAGGTCTGGTGTGTGTGTGTGTGTGTGTGTGTGTGTGTGTGTGTGTGTGTGTGTGTGTGCGTGTGTGCGTGTGTGCGTGCGTGCGTGCGTGCGTGCGTGCGTGCGTGCGTGCGTGCGTGCGTGCGTGCGTGCGTGCGTGCGTGTGTGTGTGTGTGTGTTTCAGGGACATATGCCTCAGTAGTCTCTGTCAGGATGACAACTGGAATTGGTTAGCGCTGTGGTTATGCTAACTGCTCTGTCTTTGGGTTCAGTATTTTGAACACATTACCACATCTGTATCATTTGGTAAAAAAAAACAAAAAATTAAGATGCAATTTAAAAAAAAAATCCAGGTTTGCTGTGCTTGTTTTTACAATTTGGCCAAAATGTTGTGATTACACAATCACAAAGTAGCTGTTTGGATTTATATACGCAAATACTTATGAGTCTATGACTGGATATTTATTGCTGTGATTATTATGTTTCTAGCATGTTTTATGTTTGGCAACGTTTTTTTTAACCCTAAATGATGGAGTGTGTAGCTTTTCATTTCTTAAACAACCATGACATGACACAACATGACAATGTCAAGATTCATCAGGCTCAAACTGTAAAATAATGGTTGGGAGTGAATAATTTTCACACTTGATTTGGCACCTCTAACTCCAGACCTTAAATCCATTGAAAGTCTTTGGGATGTGCTGGAGGAGACTTTACAGAGTGCTCGAATCTTACATTCTCAGTACAAGATTTCCATCAAGAGATGCATACATTTTTGTCTACTCCACATATAACATGCTAGGAACATAACAATCACTGCAATAATGATCCAGTCATAGACTCTTAAGTATTTGCGTATTTAAAGCCAAACAGCGACCTTTTATTATTAATATTATTATTATTATTATTATTTCTGTTGTTGGTTGGGCAGTGTACATCAATATAGCTATAAAATAATAACAAATATTTGTATTATTATTATTATTATTACAAAAAAAATTCAAATCAAAAAATCAAAATAAGAAATTACTTCTGTAATATTCCATTCTTACATAAACACATTAAAGTAACCCAAACTAAAAGCAGATGCAGAGATAGAGTTCGTGTGGAGTAGCATTTATATCACCGGTATATCACAAGCTGCCATGTAAGAAAATAGTGCGGTGCTTCACTCTGAAAAATGCAGCGCATTTATTTATTCAACTAAATTGCAGACTTTGTGACATGCAAAGCCAGAAATAATAATTATAATAATAATAATAAAAGCTAAAACCCTTATGCCACAAGAATAAACAAACAGCATTAAGGAGTTTCTTCCCGTCTCTTACATCCAAAGCCATACAAATACAGACTCACTCGAAGCTTTGAGAGAAAATTGTCTTTCTTTCTCACACTTGCTCTCACGCGGGGGACAGGAGCCACACACATACACTCGCACACCCACAATCGAGCTGCGCGGCAGGCTGTAATCAGTGGCTCTATGACAGTGGGGGGAGCAGGCTGGTGGGGGAGACAGAGGGACAGGAGTGATAACAGATTGAGCGACTCTGATAAACTCTCCTTTAATGGCTCTGCCTGTCCCCCCTCGCCTCTTTTTTCTCCAGCACCTATTTAGTGGAGTCTTTCACTGCTGCAGGGATTAGGCTGCTGGATAAGGGCAAGTAAACATGGGCTGCTTCTCTGAGTAAGCAATGGAGAGACAGAGACAGGGAGAGATAGAGAGGGGAAGAAAGGGAAGGGAGTAGAGTGAGAGGGAGGGAAAGTGAGAATGCTAGAAAGAATGAGAGTTTGGTGAGAGGGAAAGAAGCAAAGTGGGAGAAGGGAATGAGGATTTTCTAGTGGATGAAATCAGTCATGTCAAAAGAAGGAAATAGTTTGAAATTTTAACCTAACTAATGTGTTCTGCAGACACCAGATTACTGCATGATAACAGCTTGCAAATTTGTTCATTTGCTTGGTGTATTTTGTAACTACTTCATATTGCGATATCTCCATTGGGAAAACGGTTAATGCTATTCCCAGGGGTGTCAAATAGGAACCTAATTCTGTATGTTTAGCACTGGGGCATGAAACACAAACCCAAACACACACAAAATCACATACAGACAGCAATGCAAACATGGATTACTGTGATGTCTTAATCACAGTGTGACAGGCAGGCAGGTCATGCTGTCTTCTCTGAGTTCCTAGAAAAGCTTTTCAAGTACAGCATACAATGATGACACTTTTGAAGGGGTGAGATGAAGATAGCAAACTGATGGCAACTGCTTGAATAATTTTGTAATTAAAGACAACACTATTACCCCTATTGCATTTTATAGTCACTGTAGTGACCAAAACAATATGATTCTTGATTGTGGAATAAATTGGGAAGTTATTATTAAAATACAGAATTAAGTAGACCCAGAATGGCTGGACTATAAATGGCTTTGAACTGGGCAAACCGCTAATCATGATATCTAGTTAAGCTTTTAATCAGCCACTTGCCTAATTGCATAATTAAATCAGCAACCTCTCAAAGAAGTGATGTGTGTATAACAGTCTAAATGTTCCCCTTTTCCAAAGGTGAGTCTACACCAAAAATGCATCATCCGAGACTTGCATGCATGCATGTCTACAAATCACAACACTTACGCATTCATCCATACTTCATGTCTTTACATGATCACCTGTATCTTTAGGGCAAATTGGTTACTGCACCTTGTTGTAATGATTTATTTATCTCTATGTTCTGTCAGTCTAAGAATGTCTAATATTAAAATACTTAAAATAAATTAAAATACCTCAAAAAATGCTTTATTATATGAAAAAAAAATGAATCTGATTTCAGGTTAAACCTAAAGGTTTTTTTTTATATAATTGTCACACCTTATTTTTAATGTAAGATCATGCACTGTCATTTTAAACTAGAATGTGCAAGGCTTCTGGTCTGCTTTGTTATTTTAGCTGTATATAAACATTGTTATGCTGCTTGATTGCAAACTGATATTTAAATTTATCACCGTAATCATAAACACACTGGTTTGTAGCCCAAATAATTTTACCGTTTACTGCACTTTGCTATTCTTTTAGTTATTTACATATAGCTGATGAATCAGAAGTCTCGAACATTCACAGAAAATTATGTCTTAAGAAACGAGCGTAAGAAAGCTTACTTCCGTGTTGCAAAATAAGGTGAACAACAATAAGATAATTTAGTATTTCTTAATGCTAATACAATACCGTTAATAAATAATTAATAAATAAATAATTAATAAATAAGGCCACATTTATTTTGATCACATTTACAGTATACAGGGAAAAAAAACATTTTGAGGAGAATCAGTGTTTTGGCATGAAAAAAAATGACATAAAAATGATAAAAGATTTTAGGACTAGGAATGCACTTGATGATGCTGTATACTGATGCCTGTATTGTGCTTCCATTATGATATTTCTCTCTCTGTGAACACAGTGCTGCAATCAGCCCTCTTCAGCTGAGTCTGATTGTGGTCAGCTGCCATGAGTAGGCCTTAAACAAACACCTTGTGTGCTGTCATTGTTGGCCTGTGCGTTTCAGCACGAGGCTGGGCCACCACAGCCAAGTGTTTCAATTCCTGAAGAGCTTCCAGAAGAAATTAGTATGTAATGACCGCACTCTGCAAGACGAAAGGCCCATTATGGCTCTCGCCGACTGTACTTGGCTTTCATTTGCAAGCTAAATGGATGCGCGCGAAGGTGAGAGTTCAGTAGCCATTCAAGTATTTGGCTTTAACAGGCTCCAGCACTCTTGCTTTAATTCAAGCAGAAGGACAAGTATGAATAATCGCTCTAGATAAGACTCATCAAAACACAATTCTAGCGCCTGCGTGCCTTTTTTTTAACCCCCGAGCCTCTTTATCGTCTCCCATCCTCCGCATCCAAATGGACAGTGAAGCCTGGTGACAAAATGCACTTTTAATTTGTGAATTGTTTGCTGTTGTTAACAGAATCCCAGTATGCTAACTTTCTCTCACCTCAAATCAATTTCGAAGTTTAGCTTTGGTAAACACGTTCTCACTCCCACCTCGTCACATATTGACGTTCAGGACCCTTCAGCGTCACTTTTTAACACACATCTCTTTAGCGTAATTTTTCAACACGTCATACACAGACTCGTTGGGCATGGGAACGTCATCGTCATGAGGATTTTGCCAGTATGACATGTTGGAGTGTGATTCTCAATTTAATCAACCAGCATATTTTTATTTACATTTATTTGTTCATTTTATTTACGCTATTTAGACACGTTTGAACATGTAACCCAACCCCACCTCTAAACCTACTCATTTGTGTATTATATGATATAAAACACAGGATATAACAGGTACAATTTATTTTAAAAGTACAAATATTCCAAGTGTTCCGAGGGGCGGCAGGATCATTTCAGCGATGAAAACATGAAGATACACTCTGTTCTTCACATAAAGATATCGTATGGCTTCAGAAGACTTGGAATGCAACATGAGTTAATACTTTTATACTGTGTTTGGTCAGTTTTTGCAATAAAATAAATAGGTGCTCCAAAATAAAAAACGTATCCTGTAAATATTTATAAAATCATGTCTACTTTTACAATTGCAAAGAATTATGCATCTTGATCTGATGTGTAAGGAAAACAACTGAAAGCAACGGGGTACACTGCGCGTCGAAAAGAACGTGTTTTGATTTATGAACAGTGATTTTGAAAAAAAAAATTTTTTGCAACAGCCTAAATGCAATTGAACTAAAATAGTAAGTGATTTTCACCTGATATTTAATACACCCCCCTTCCATCAGACATCCCACACTCCCTGTAGCATGTATAGCCCTCCTAAATGATGTGTGTGTGGCCAATTTGTAGAGGATGACTGTGTAAGAGATGTCTCTTTGTTAGCCCATAATAACCAAGGACGGAATGTTTTATTTAGATACATGAGGGTGCACAGCCAAAAGCGCTAATTCGTGGCCCCGGGGGTGTTCATTTCACATAATGTATGCACAGGCTAATTTATAACACTGTGACTAATTTCCATTTCTTGTGCTTGGAGTTGCCTTGCTAATTACGGGATTTTTTTTTCTTTGGTCATTTTTTTTCTCGACTCTTCTTTCATAATTACAGCTCAGCATTCAGGGAAGGAACTGTTGCAAATGAGATGGGCCTTGCTGTGTTTTGTGACTGATGCACTCCTGCGTCCAGGTGAGCCCAAAATCCCTGACAAGAGCCGCCGTTTCACCCCCATCTGCTCCAATCGCCGCTCGCCCCACATCTTTGATGTGAGCCGTCCTCGCTTGTGCAACTATACCTTATCCTGTTTTTCAATGATCAGATAGAACCGCCTGTAATTAGCTGGGCGACTTTAATTAGGAAAAAGTTAACTGTTACATGAAAGCTGCCACATCTGTGATCCTACTGCTGCCTTGGCGTCAGGCTCCCAGGGGGTCTCCATCAAAGGGCTCCCTCCCGCTGCGAAGCCCCACTCTAGCATGCTCTCCTTTGCCAAATCAGGCCTGCCGATGCCAAGTGACAGAGCCGAGCAAAGATGCAGACATGAGTTAACTGTGCAAAACAAAAATGGAAAAAAAAAGAGGAGGACCGAACGCATCACTTCAGTCTTTCTTGTCTCTCGTTAGGCGAGGAACACAAGGCCGACACAAAAGGATCTGAGGCCAAACAATGTCACTTGACAAGACATCACTGGCTCATCATTAGCAATTTGCCAGGGCATAATTTTTTTCTCCCCTTACATAATAGGTATCTTGGGATGTTGTGTCTTGCGCCTGCCGCTTGTTTCACTGTTTATTTGTCTTGGCTTGAGTCTCAGAAGCAAACTTGCCACCTATGGTGATGACCAGGACAGATAGTTTCAGTAAGTAAGACCTCCTTTAATTAACTCCCATGTTTAGCCTCTTTTATTTAGGTATATATTTATCTATTTAACTTGAGACACCAAGCTGCCGGCAGACACGTCACATGAAAGCGTAAAACGCTCGCTAAAGGGACGATTAAAAGCGGCAAAAACTTTGCTGTCTGCTGTTGCGCTTTAAGGCAGCTTTATCGCTAACAGGATTTTAGTATTTAAAATCTATTACCTCTTGGGAGGAATTACAGAGGCTGTGAAATGCTCCGTGCCCTTTTCCTTTCCATCCCTGCGTCATTCTCTCTGCCATCCTCCCTCTCTCTCTCTCTCTCTCTCTCTCTCTCTCTCTCTCTCTCTCTCTCTCCCAGTCATTTTCAAAAACAGAACAGAACAGCTGCATTCTGCCATAGTAGTGTTAAATATGCTTAAATGGCTTGACGTGTATCAGTGACATTAATCAGAAAGAAAAAGGCTTTCAATTTCATTGTGCTTGCATCCTGTTTTCTCCACATCCCCACAGATGGTACAGACAGGGCTCTAGAAACCTGCTCGTGCTCTGTCTGCCTGTCCCATCGCATCCTATTCTTTGGGCCTTTGTCATCAGCAGACATTGAGCTGCCATTTATATTCAGCGGACACATGCTCTGAGGAAAAAGACATGCCAGCTCATAACAACAATAACATGATGCGAAGACACAAATACATCAGACATCCTGACAAGTGCGCTTCAGATGTCAATCACTCTGAGAGGAACTCAGGGCTTTACTCCTTACTTGCCATTAGCAGCGCTTAGCATGCTAATTAAGCCTTCGGTACAATAAAGATGCCACGCCATGTATTTTTTTTTTTTTTAGTTTTCATCTGGGGACATTTAAGCCTTCTTTTTTAACTGTCCACAGCAGCAAAATGCAAGGGTTTTCTTAAGAAATGCAACTGTAGTGGTGCTACATTATATCAGCAATCCAGTCAATTTCAGAACAATTGAAATTTCCTACCCTTCTACCTTTTATCCGAGCTCAAACATGCATTAATTTATCAAGCTTAACAACGGTAGCATAAATTGCTAAGTCCTTCATTGTTGAGTGTGTTAAATTTACAGACATGCACCGTGTAGCGCCGGCACAGTGAATCAGGAGATTGTGAAATCGATTTCCACATTGTATTTCACACCCTTTCATCAGGCATGGTTCCGCTGCCTGGAAAGCTCACAATTTCAAAAGCACTTAACATACTCTAGCCCTTTTGTTCAAGCCGCACACTACTTCTGTTGAGACATCAGTGCGAATAAAACCAACTATCAGTGTGGCAGTGGCTTGAACTGAAGAACAACCGAATTAGTCCTTGTTAATGTATCTTCATTACGGTTTGTCTTCCCCGGCACACCAAAAGAATCTGACACGCTAATGATCGCACAGCATTAATGCGACAGCTTCTTCTGTCACTTTGAATGTGAGACGCAAAAGCAGATTACTACAGAGATTTCTTACATTCCCTGCTGTGAACAGCAGAATGACACTTAAAATATAATGATGTTTATAACCACGCTCATTAGCACGACTGTGTCTCTTCCGCAGAAATAATACTCCTCTTCATAGGAGCCAAACAGATTTAAAATTACAGCAGAAGAGAAGCAGGCAGTTATTTTGAGAAAAAAATATTGAACACCGAGAACGGGCTGTTTGTTTTGTCCTGATTAGAATGCATACTTTAGGAAATGCCATGTACAGTGAGAGGAGAATGCTGTGTCAGGTTTCATATTGTGGTAAATCTGAATGTATTGACATCATATTTCCTTTTTTATTTTTAATACAGTTCTAAATTGTGTGAAATTTGCCCTTTATAAAAAAAACAATGTTCATTTGCTAGGCGAGACAGTAGCGGTTAGTAGACAATATTAGCAATGACAGCACAGAAAGTACATATTATTATTATAGATTTATAGTACATTTGAAGGCAGAGCACTATTGTCTTATGATAGGAAATTAAAACACTGCTTGGATAGTCCCTGCATGACCCGGAACAATCCTAAGAGAACAACCTCATCTTGTTCTCTCAAATATTCGGAATTGAACTGAAACTAAATTTGTGTAGGGGCACATTTTATACTGTTGTCAGTGATTAATAGCTTAGGAGACAAACAACGTAGAAAAACAACACTGCTATGTTCAGCTCTTTCCACAAGTGTTATGATCATCTTACAAAAAAACAAAGAAAGGAAGGAAGCTAGAAAGGTTTACAGGGAAATTTGTGATAGAAATCATCTTGCCTTCAAAGTGCATGGTCACATCTGTCATGTGTTGCACTTTGTGGCAGTGAGTATACAGTAGACATGAGGCAGTTCCTAAATTATTATTTTTCTATACAGACATAAGAAAGTACTGATTGTGCTGTCAGTGTTAATCCGAAGCAGTCATTTATCTAATAACACATTTTTCCATGTGAATGATCAATGGCTGATGAAGAAGGGAGAAATGATGCCACTGCAAAGTCCTTTATCAGAAACAAAACCTTTTTCAGTGAGACTTGCTCTTGCTTTGTCCCTAATAGCAGTTGTTCTCAAACTAGTTTGGGCCATTACTACCACTACCATTCGAATGTTTGGGGTCAGTACAAATCTTTTTTCTTTTTTTTAAAGAAACTGATACTTTCATTCACATCAATTCAAGGATTCCTTAAATTGATTTGACAGTAAATTTAATAAATTGATTTAATTTCGCTTTTAAGCATTTTTGGTGATTTTCAGTGCTGTAGCCTTTGGCAATGTTGAAGTTTCTTTAAAATTATATCTGACATGCGCTGCTGCCCCAAAGGTTAAAAATATTTACACAATTATGTTTAGCATATATCCATAGTGGAATTTTTACAGATAAGTTTTCAGTTTGTTCTTCCTTTCCTAATACTCTTTCAAACTATTATTATTATCCCTTATAGTTTTAGAAGATGTCTTGTTTTGTAAGACAAAAAAAGACAGTACATACAAAAATACATAAACATAAAAAATGTTAATAAACATTTCTAGAAATATGTTCAACTAATTAATTCATTTCTATTTCTCATTTCATAATTAGTGGGTGCTTGCCAAAGGCAAGGCACTCACCATTGTTATTGCTCAAACTTATTCCACTTTTTTTTCGGTGCGCTACTCCTCCCGCAGTTTTTGGCACAGACCCATGAATGAGGTGTCAAAACGTGCGGCCTATTTAGGAGAGGTGTGCTAAGACTTTTATAAGCAATTGGGGGTACGGTGTTCGGCCTGCGGGCCAAAAAAAAAAAAAACGCATACACTTAACATTGTGAAAAACTTTGAAGACTCATAGCTCAGATTGAGGATTTTGCAGAAACGTGTAATTTGCCACATTTGAAGAGGCTGACAGGCTCTGTCAGAACATACCTCACAGTGGGGTAAAAGTTGCAACCCTAGGGGGCAGGAGCTGCCCAAAGTTTTCCCATAGACATTTTTTCTAATAACACTATCTAACTATTCCGGACAAAAGTTTGGCGCACTACTCCTCCCGCAACTTTTGTCACAGACCCATGAATGAGGTGTCAAAACATGCGGCCTATTTAAGAGAGGTTTGCTATGACTTTTATAAGAGATCGGGGGTACGGTGTTCGCCCCAGGGGTGAAAAAGCTGCCGAAAAAGTCCCATAGACTTTGCATTGCGACAAACTTTGAGGACTCATAGCTCAGATTGAGGATTTTGCAGAAACGTGTAATTTACCATATTTAAAGACAAGCTGACAGAGCTGACAAGCTCTGTAAGATCATACCTCACAGTGGGGTAAAAGTTTCATAGAGACAAGAGACTCATTCACTCAGACGTCCAATCAGTCTCTCTGATGTTCCCGTGTGTTCCTGCCTGTCTCTCGCTGTGTTCCCGCCTGTCTTCAGTTCCTGTGTGTTCGTTGTCGTCCAGCACTGCAGTCTACCACGCTACTCACTTCCTGATAACTGGTTCCTGTTTTCATCTCCGTCTTCCCGGACCATCTTCATCACCACCGACCTTCAGTCTTCTCCAGAGGTCTGGCTGTCCTCAGCGTCCCTGTGCTGCCAAGTGCTTCTCATCTCTGGACATTATCTCCACCACGCTCCCGGTCACTTACCTGCTCTCTCTCTCAATAAATACTATTTTACTTGCAACTGAACCATCATCGTCATTTCATTACAGAACGCTCTGACCTAAGATGGATTCAGCAAGTACCTTGGATCTTACTGAGTTTCTGCCACGCAACACTTCAAGAATAGTCCAACAAGAAGAGAATCTGGCCGTCACGGCGCGAGCTGTACAAGGCTTGGTAGCACAGGTGTCCGAGCTGACCCAACAGATTCAACAACTCACTGTTTCCACTGCGCCCAGACCACCACCGATTCCCCCCACTCCACCAGCACCCAGTCGCCAGCCCGAGCTGCGCCTGCCTACCCCGGAATTATACTCTGGTGAGACTAATTACTGTAGAGCTTTTCTGACGATTGTACTATGTTTTTTGCCCTGCAACCACAGACTTTCAGTACGGAGGAATCCAAGGTGGCCTTCGTCCTTACGCTTCTCTCAGGATGGACGGCTCTATGGGGAACGGCGGTGTGGGAAAACCAACATTCTTGTTCCTACTCGTTCCAGGCACACTCGGAGGAGATGAGACGTGTGTTCGACCGAGCGGTTGCAGGAAGGGAGGCGGCTCGCCAACTTGCCGACCTCCGCCAAGGTAATTGCTCGGTCTCTGATTACTCGATCGACTTCCGAACCCTGGCCGCTGAGTGCCACTGGAACGAGGAGACGCAGTGGGACATGTTCCTGCATGGGCTGGCTGACCGCATCCAAAAGGAGATTTTTACCCTGGACCTGCCAGAGAAGCTCGATGGACTTATCGAGCTGGCTTTGAGGGTGGACGCTCACCTTAGCCGCCTGGAACAACGATCCAGGACGGTCCCTCATCCCGGGAGCGTCGAGTACCCTCAGGCCAGCGGCGGTGATGCGGTCAGCCTCATCTTCGATCCCCAGCCCATGCAGGTGGGTCGAGCTTGGCTTTCCCGAGAGGAGAGAGAGAGACGGAGATCCCGAGGTTTTTGCCTTTACTGTGGCGGAGCTGGACACTTTCTGAACAACTGTCCAGTAAAAGACCGGGCCGGCAGTAAACAGGAGGCTACTGTCGGGCGGGATCTCCGTGGATAAGACCTCATCCTCTACTCTCCTCCCGGTAAGACTGCTGTGGGCAGCCTGCTCTGTCAAGCATTACTGGATTCTGGAGCTGAAGTCTTCATGGACTTGTCACTGGCTCAGACACTCTGTATACCCATCACTCCACTTAAGAACACCATTTCTGCCAGTGCACTCAACTGTCAAGAACTCCCCGCCATAACTCTTACCACTAATCCACTGACACTCATTACATCTGGCAATCACACCGAACAGATATCATTTCTCCTCCTGGACTCACCCCAGGCTCCCATCGTCCTCGGTCACCCCTGGCTGATCCAGCATAGCCCGAGGATTGACTGGTCCCTATGACTGTGCTATAGATTTACTTCCAGGTAAGTCTCCGCCTAGGGGCAAACTTTACTCACTTTCCGTCCCGGAAAGGGAGGCCATGGAGAAATATATTTCTGATTCTTTAGCCTCCGGATTCATCCGCCCTTCCTCTTCTCCAGCGGGGGCGGGGTTCTTTTTTTGTGGGGAAGAAGGATGGTTCTATGTGACCTTGTATTGATTACTGAGAGCTGAACAACATTACGATAAAGAATACTTACCCTTTGCCATTGATGTCTTCAGCTTTCGAGAGGTTGCAGGGAGCATCCATCTTCACAAAATTTGATTTATGTAACGCCTATCATTTGGTTCGCATCAGGAAGGGGGATGAATGGAAAACCGCGTTTAATACCCCCAGGGGCCTTTTTGAATACTTGGTTATGCCGTTCGGGCAATCCAACTCCCCAGCGGTTTTTCCAAGCACTCGTCAATGATGTGTTGAGAGACATGGTAGATCAGATCATATATGTCTACCTGGATGAAATACTGATTTTTTCTTCGTCTCTCCAGGAAACACGTCCAACACGTCAGACGAGTGCTCCAAAGGTTGTTAGAGAATGGGCTTTTTGTCAAGGCGGGGAAATGCGCTTTTCATGCACAGTCTGTTCCTTTCCTAGGTTACATCATCTCTGCTGAGGGAGTGCGTATGGATCCTGACAAGGTTAAGGCTGTGGTAGAGTGGCCAAGTCCAGATTCCCGTAAGGCCCTACAGAGGTTTAGGGTTCGCCAACTTCTATCGGCGTTTCATTCGCAACTTCAGCCAACTAGCCGCACCTCTGACTGCCTTGACCTCTCCCAGAACGACGTTCAGGTGGTCCGATACAGCCGAGGCTCCCATCTTAGTCGCCCCTGATTCCTCACGTCAGTTCGTGGTAGAGGTCGACGTGAAAGAGGTGGGGGTAGGTGCAGTTCTATCCCAACGTTCTTCCTCAGACGACAAGATGCACCCTTGCGCGTTTTTGTCCCACTGTTTGTCACCTGCCGAACGTAATTATGAAATTAGTAACAGGGAGTTGTTGGCCGTGAAGTTAGCGTTGGAGGAGTGGCGTCATTGTTTAGAAGGGTCAGGGGTACCTTTTATCGTTTGGACCGATCATAAGAACCTTGAATATATTAGATCTGCTAAAAGACTCAACTCCAGGCAGGCTTGATGGCCATTTTTTTTCAGACATTTTGACTTTTCTCTCGTACCGCCCCGGGTCCAAAAACATCAAACCCGATTCTTTATCTCGTATTTTTGATCCATCCGAACGCCCGGTTACTCCCGAGTGTATTTTACCCAAGAAAGTAGTAATCTCCACACTCAGATGGGAGGTCGAATCGAGAGTCATATCGGCCTTAGAAGGGGTAACTCCTCCGCCCGGGTGCCCACCGAGTAAATTGTTTGTACCGGAGGAGTTACGGTCTGAAGTCATACGATGGGGTCACTGCTCCAGCATCGCTTGTCATCCAGGAGTTAACCGGACTAGCTGTTTAACAAAGCAACGATTCTGGTGGCCATTAATAGCTCGCAACATTCGCAGTTTTGTTTTGGCTTGCTCAGTCTGTGCCATTGGTAAGACGTCTAACCGTCCTCCTGATGGGTTACTCCATCTGCTGTCTGTCCCTTCGAGACCCTGGTCCCACATAGCGCTAGATTTTGTCACGCCCTCCCGCCCTCTAATGGCATGACGGTTGTTTTAACCGTAGTGGACCGGTTCTCGAAGGCGGCACATTTCATCCCCTTGCCCAAATTACCCTCAGCCAAGGAGACAGCTGTGACTGTTGTTGACCACGTCTTTCATTTACATGGCCTCCCGATGGACGTGGTCTCTGACAGGGCGTCTCAATTTGTGTCCAAATTCTGGCAAGAGTTCTCTAGATTACTTGGAGCCACAGTCAGTCTGTCTTCGAGTTACCATCCCCAGAGCAATAGTCAGACCGAACGAGCCAACCAAGATTTGGAAAGAGTGTTGCGATGTTTGGTGTCCAAGAATCCTTCATCCTGGAGCCAACAACTTTCTATGGTTGAGTACACACTCGTTACCAGTGTCATCCACAGGCCTCTCTCCGTTTGAGTGTAGTCTAGGGTACCAGCCACCATTTTTTCCGAGTCTGAAATCCGAAGTCGCGGTCCCCTCTGCTCACCCCTTCGTCCAGAGGTGCCACTGCACATGGACCAGAGCCCGTGAGACTCTGCTCCAGGTGGGGGTGTGCACTAAGGCTAAGGCCGATCGCCACCGGACAAGGCCTCCCTTATACATCGTAGGTCAAAAAGTGTGGCTTTCTACCAAGAACATTCCGCTCTGTTCCATGTCTAATAAGCTAGCTCCAAAATTTATCGGCCCGTTCACTGTCACCAAGATCATTAGTCCGGTGACAGTCCGCCTCAATCTTCCTCCAGCGTACAGGAGAAATCACCCCGCCTTTCATATCTCCAAATTGAAACCTGTTTTTCGTTCTCACCTTAATCTGGCGGCCCCGGTTCCCCCACCGCCGCGACTCGTAGACGGGGAGCCTACGTATTCGGTTAATTGTATTCTGGACTGAAGACGGAGGGGACGCGGTTTCCAGTACTTGGTGGGCTTGGAGGGTTACGGTCCAGAGGAGAGAAGGTGGGTTCCGGCTAGGGACATTCTGGATCACTCCCTTATTGATGATTACAATCAACAGGTAAGTTCTTCTGGGAGCGCCAGGAGGCGCTCCTAGGGGGAGGGGTACTGTCACGATCTATGAATTCGCTGTCTCTTCTCTTGGTCTGTATTTGTGTGTGTCTGTTTGTGGGTGTAGCCACTGATCACTGTTGCTGATCAGTTCACCAGCCGCAGCTGATTCACCACCGACCTTCAGTCTTCTCCAGAGGTCTGGCTGTCCTCAGCGTCCCTGTGCTGCCAAGTGCTTCTCATCTCTGGACATTATCTCCACCACGCTCCCGGTCACTTACCTGCTCTCTCTCAATAAATACTATTTTACTTGCAACTGAACCATCATCGTCATTTCATTACAATCTCACAGAGGCATGGGGGTTAGTTTATATCATTCATACTGACAAGCAGCCTTTGGAGTTTCATCATTGGCAGCTCCTAAGCAACTCCATAACAACCAAACAGAGTACCCTAGCAACCGTTTAGTAAGACCTATATGTCTGCATCAAAACATCCTATAGAGATGGGGGTTGGCTCTTTTGATTAAATAATGTTAAACTATTGTAAATCATACTAGAACATGGTAAATCATGGTAAACTATGGCAAATCATGCTAGAATCATAGTAAATCATACATGTCAGCATGTTGCTAAAAACGTTAGAATCATGCTAACAACATGTTTAAAAACATGCTAGCATCATGCTAACAACATGCTAATCATGCTAACACGATGCTAGCCACTAGCATCATGCTAGCAACATGCTAATCATGCTAGCAACATGTTATTTTTGTTAGGATCTTGTTAAAAACTAGCTAACGGCAGCCTAGCAACAGAGTGGCGAGTTTTACCACTGCAAGCACCCAGTCACATTTTCTTCAGGAAATGTACATTCTAGTTATTACTATTATTCGTCATTGAATGCCACATAACAGATTTGATTTGAATAAACAGTTGGAATATCATTATCATTAGTTTCCCAACTGTATAGAAATTATATTTGTGAGTGTGTTGATCAAATGCTTTAGTAATTTGGCATTCAAATTGTATGTGGATTATCACAAACTGCAGCCAATCAGCAAACAAGAAGTGCTCATATACGTTTTTCCAATGGAGAACAAGAAAAAAACATATTGTTTCTATATTGTGTCTGAATGCTAAACATTCTTTTTTCACGGGAAGTTCGGCAACTGACACACAGAAACCTGAAAAGTAAATATATTTATATTCTTTCAGCCTGTCAATCTTTATGTAAACTCACATTAAACAATCACCCCCCAAGAATCTCAGCTCCCCCTTTCAAAAATATTGCTTTCAGTTAAGAAACACATTGTGCTTCAATTAATACGGTGCGATACATCTCCAGAATTTCAACAGTCATATAAAATGCACACCTATACAAACTCAGTACAGTAGTTTCAGAAAACAGTAGCTGTTATTGGTTTTCTGTTGGTCAAGAGTAATGTATTGGTTAAACTGGAGACTGTCATGTTTCAAAATTACTGTCAGGTTTCAAATTGGTTATCTTTGTCTCAACTTCAGGCACTTGGTGTGTCATTCACTGTGTGCAATGGAGTTCATCCCATCTCTCTTTAAACCGTTCATCTGTACAAAATGGCAGAAGACATTTTTAAACAGCTTAAATTGTTAAAGAGGCACAGAACGTAGTTAAGTGGTTCAGATACGGATGTTAATAGAGAGCTGGGTAGTGAATAGACAGGCACCTCTTTCAGCACTCTCCAGAACATTTAGTTTAACTCTCAATGTACTTCTGTGTGTGTCTCTTAGGTCAATATATCTCTGCTTGGCTCTCTTGATAGGACTGAATAATACAGGAGAGAGGGCGCCCTGGCGCATACTTGAAGTGACCTCTGTTTGCTTCATATCTCCAAGTACTGGAACTAGTTCTTTTCTTTATACGTGTCATAATGGAAGAATTTGTTGGGGTTTTGTTGCTGTTGTGCTGTAGCTGATGTCACTGAAAATTGGATGTGCTCATAAATAGATTAGTACAAAGGGAGCATTTGAAAACAGGTGACCATGCAAGGTTTGACTGAGGCGACTCCTACACAAGCCCATATAGATCTGCTCTACCTGACTTCTGCAATTCACCTACAGGCTTTTCAGTGCTTCTAACAGAATTAATGTAGTATTGTTAATCTATAAGTGTAAGTATTGGACATTAGAACACTGAAGGTTCAGAGTAGAGCTTTGATATATCAACGTCTTTGCAGTATACTTAAGCTGCAAAAAATGTACTGTCATATAGTATGGTAAAAACCATGTCATCATCAAAAACTGCTATTGTGATTTTATAGATATCAGCGAAAATAATCGCTAGCTGTATCTAAATGCTTGCATTTCACAGTCGATCGAAATGATGAAAAGTTGTCAACCTCAATCCAGTCTTTTGAAATCATGAATAGAGAATAAAATTGAAATAGGACTCGTATCTGCATCTGTCTTAACTAAGTCTAGGGATTCATGCATTTTGACAGGGCATTTCAATTGCACTGTCTGAAAAAGATGTTGAGGGACAATAAAAGACAGGAAACTTTGACAAATATCATTCTTAACATTCAAATGGCCTCTATTGTCATTACGGACAGCAAGATTAAGTTCACCTCATCAGACATAAGTATGACAGGTGACTCAATAGGTTGATGCCAAGCCGCGAGCAGAGGAGATTAGCAGGGCACTGATATCATTATTTGCAGCTATCGGGGATTCAGCAGGGAGGCAATTGTAATTTCTAGGCTTATTAGTCCACACTCTGTGCAGGAGAAAAGCCTGGTGATAAAGCTTGCCGCTGACAGCCCAGCATTTCGCCACCAAGTGCTGTCACTGTGACACTTACCAAATGCCAGCAAGCTAGCAGCCTTGTAATCCTGCCTAATAGAGGTTAAAACAGACCACTGAGAGGTGCTCATTGATGATCAAAACAAATGGCACTATTTGAATTGGGATCTTGCGAATAGTTCACATGCAAGGGAATGGGTTTGGTTGACACGTTACACGCACACGTTACAAACATAATTTTTTGCAGAATCATTCCCATCAAACTTAGGGCCCTGTTTTAACGCCCTATTTTATTTATCTAAGCGCATGGTCTAAAGCGCACGGCGCAAGTGCACTTAGGGCGTGTCTGAATCCACTTTTGCTAGTTTAATGACAGGAAAAATGGTCGGCGTGCCCAGCGCATGGTCTAAAAGGGTTGTCCCTATTCTCTTAATGAGTAATTGGTGTGTTTTGGGCGTAACGTGCAATAAACCAACCTGAGTCTCATCTCCCATTCCCTTTAAAAGCCAGTTGTGCCGTGCCATGGCAGATTCGCTATTTACATGGTGGAATTTGCAAGCACAAAAACTGAACGCTTCTCTAGCAAGGAAACGGGACAACGTGTACGTGTGTTGTGCACCCGCCTATAGGCGCACATTACTAACGCGCTCTTTAACAAAAAAAAAGATTGCGTAAATAGTCTATTTTAGTTGCCTCAGAATAGAAACGCGCCAACAATGCGCCTGAACACACATGGGTGCACAAATGGGCGCAAATGCATTTGCTATTTAAACAACGTGGCGCAGAACATGAACATGATAACTGCGTCAGGCTGAAACTAGCAAAAAACACTTGCGTCGTGCCTAGCTTGTAAAACATTCATGCTAAAAATTAATGCAGAAGTTGCCTTTTTTACTCACCCACACATTGAATTCAGTTTAACTCACAACTTGTTCTCCGTAAACATGTTTCTGTATTAAACTTTGATGAAGTCTCCTGTATCCTGTTCTGACATCTGTCTCTCAAACAGCGTCCTGTGCCCACAGTGGCCCTGAGGGGCCTTCCATCGGTGCGGTTCTAAGCCTACAGCTCTTTGGCAAGTCAAATTAATATTCCTCACTGCTTCTTCGTTAAGCTCATTAATGTTTGTGCATGTCCATTGCTTGCACATGTTGTAAACAACCCTGGAAATAAAGGCACTTTTGGAGACCGCAACAGTCACCACCTCAACTTCAGAGCGAGAAGACTACACGATTAGATGAGAGAGAAAGAGGCAGAAAATACTCACCTGAATCCTCCGTTGGCCAGATTCGTGCATCTAAATGAAGGCATGAATTGAAATGTTGTCCTGGAGGAATGAGGATGTGTGTGACTGTATTTGGCTGCCAGTGCCCCTCATTACTCTTCATTTGTAGATCAAACAACAGCTTAGCGTCTCACCGTCTCTGACAGCTTAATCTGGCTCTATCGGGAGACAAGGAAAAACGACAGTAGTATTTGCATGTTTTGGAGGCATTTCTCAATTATTTTTACATGCATGTTGTACGATAGCATCTCATATCGGGGGCAGGTGGTTGTCGTTTCATTAGTGGTGGAAACAATTCCACAACTGAGGGTGGAACAAAAATGGCATTCGTCAAGATCCCCTGAGAGCTGTGGATTTGATGTTGTCTTCAGGCACTGACATTTCCGTGTAATATCCCATGCAGTCCGGCAAGATGGAAGTGCTCCATACAGCCATAGAGGAGCAAATCTGTGACAGCATAAGTAATCTCACAGAAATTAGAAATGTCACCTTTTAAAAGGCCTTTCATATTTCCTCTATTGTGAAGTGTACGGAAGACCCGACTAACACCCATGAAAGGTTAATTATATTTCACCGTGAAGAAAGCCGTGTTAGGGTTTATTTATTTCCGTCGTACTGGATTTAGCCGTGTTTGTTAAATTATGTTTCGTTCCATCCACCCCTCCATTGTTTTTGGAATACTTTGTTTTACTGTGTGCATATGCATATAGTGTCTGACATGTTTGACTGTAACTCAGCGTGAAATGAGAGACTGGAGAGACGGGAACAGAGAGACACGGGATGTGTTTCAGTGTAGGCGTACTGGCTGAAATCTACCTTGGTTTACCTCGACTGCGGCAATTATCATTAAGCCCCCTATATAAGCGTTCCTCTCAGACAGGGCTGAAAGTGCTGCGAGACCCACATATAATATTAGATTAAATGGGCCCCCCAAAAAAATCAATACACAATGCAAATGAAAAGCAGCACAAGTAGCCACTCAGTATGCATATTTTCTGTCAAGTACACTCTCTGACCTGCTGCAGTGCGCTTGCCAGCAAACTCGGCACTCTGGAAAATAACAGCTGATATATTGTAACACCGCTCAGACTTGCTTCTTTTCCGCTATATCTATGGTACAATAAACCAGCTTTGAGCAACAAATGTATTGAACAGATGCTGGCACAGATTCATTCAGTGATTGCATGTAGAGATAATGTTTGCTTCCTTCCGCTGCAAACATAGCTGTAATGAACAGCTCCAAGCGTGAGGCACTTGTTTTGTGTCAGGGATGTACAAGGATACAACGGTGCAAAAGGAGGCAATTATGTCTGGGGCATGTGTTGGGTGAGCCCACACCTCTCTCCTCTGCTTTGTGTCCATTGTGTGTGGAATTACCAGTGGACGCAAACACGAGGGGAAGAACACTCACAGTGGAGCACAAGATACAGAGTGACTATAGTGCAAACAGATAAGTGTTCAATGCATAAGTCTTACCAACAGGTCAGAGTCAATATTACCTGTCAGTTCTGAAGATTCTCAGTTTGCATCCCAAATAGTTGGCACTTTATTAAGCAGGTTTTCCATCGGGCTGAAGTGTTGTTGCCAAAATGAAGCCATCTCTCGACATGTCTTTTTTTTTTTTTTCCTTTTTTTTTTTTACTCTGAAAAAGAGCACACATTCTTTTATGTGTTTGTTTGCAATGGATTTTTAGAGAGTGGCAAGAATTTTAAAAGTAGAACGATCTGTATAGCTTTACATTATTTCACATTTGTAAATAGGAAATTAACTTTAAATGGTAACAAAGAAAACAGACAGAAAATGTTCTCTGCTTTTTAATTTGTCTTTTTCTATAAAGATCAAATGTTGTACATTTTTCTATTTCTATTGTTGTAGATGCTTGTTAGGTGTGTTGGTCTCGTCTATCGTTTTTCTTTGTGGTTTTATTTTGTATCTTTTCTTTTCCTCCTGGTTCTTGTCACACACGCCAGCAGAGAAAGCATTTGAATGTATTTTCAGTGATAGTGTGAACTCATTATTGAAAAGGTCAGGTCTATACACAAATGTATAGCACTGTGTTTAGTATCCCAGGCTTATACTGGAAGCCTCTGGGGAAACATAAAGCACACCTAAACATACAGCAGCCTTAAAGGAACTGTCAATCATCCAAACTCTCCATCCCAATCCTCTTTTGTAATTGGAAGAAATAGTGTTGCAGAACTTGGCAAAAGAAGATCATTGAGTGTGATTGTTTGCATAATGATAACCTTGGCATAAATGGGGCATTGGTCCTAATATTTGTGGAAACATTTTGGTAGTTTTTCTTACCACAAATATGAGAGCTATGCAGGGTTCAGTTTGTTGTTAATAAGTTAATGAAGGTGCTGGTAGGGTCATGGTGTAGCGGTTAGCTGACACACTGCTCTGTGGTGCTATTTCAGGTGTCTGGAGTTCAGATCCCATTTCCCTTTTTTTTCTCCCAGAACATGTTCTGTTGATTTGCTATGTATAAAAAAGAAGAATAAAAAAAAGAGGCAAACACCCAAAAATCGAAAGTTGTTTTGTGGTTGAGTGTTATTCAGGTAACTCCAAGATATGTTTGTCTTAATGTATAGGTGTTGTTGAGAAATCTGTAGAATGTATTGCTCAGCTGTCCTTGAACAGTCTACATGAGATCAATTAAACGGAGAACTATGAGCCTCACGCATGCAGTTCACCCTTGTAGAAGTATGTTGTCCCAGCATAGAGCTGCTTTTCTTCTGTCGTTTCATTGTCCATTCACACACCCTTGGCTCTTAAAGAGTCATATCCTGCCCTGTTTGGCTAAAGAAGACTTTCTGTCTGTATGGACCCTGTAACCCCTCCTCCTTGTCTGTCACAATGGGAGACTTTAAGCTTCAACACTGGTGATGGGGCAACAAGACGGACCACCAGCACACTTGGCCGCAGCATGTCCCATAATCGGAGAGAAAAACAAAAGCACATTGAGGCCTCCCAGCCTCCCCGTTCTTTTGTGAGACGACCCTTAGGTACTAACGCTCACAAGGCACAACAGTACCACTTCCTGTGCCTCGACCGGCAAGAAATTTATCACCCGATCCATCAATAACACATCCGTTAAAGCTGGAGATGGATGTCCTAATGAGATGACTTTGTATTTGGTGGTCTTCTTTTTTGTCTGTTTTTTATACAATGGATTCCTGTTATTTTTCTTTTGTCCTTGTGTTTGCCTCTCTAATATATGAGAATTTGTGGGGGAGCTTCACTGTCCCTTTGGCAGATATTAGAAGAGCTCTGTCTTCACCCTGCCTGCTGCAGCTTCACCCTTTGTTGGGCAGCTCTAATAGGATTAAAACTGGTTTCCAGGTCTATCAGGGAAAGCTCCACACCAGCCATAAATGGACGCATCTCTTGGGGGATGTGTCATTGTTGTGTTTCGTCCACCCATAATGTTTGGGGTAAACTCTTGGTGTCCTGGTGTGGAGCGGCAGAGAGAAGGCATTGCCTGAGGTCAAGCCAAGGGAAAATCCCAGGATTATGGTAACACTCATTACAATGCACACAAAGGCAAGGGGACCAGAGAAAGCACAAATAGGGCGCTTAAGTCAAACAGCATGGGCCAAAGGATTCTCTCCTCAACCCTGACATTGATTAGGTTTGGCTCAGCTAGAAACTCTGTGTACTGTGCAAAATGCAAATCCTCAAATATGCAAATAGTTATTTAGCTAAATAACTTACAGATATATAGTTCTAGAACTATAATGGCACAATTTGGGACAATTGTATGAGTGTTCAATATGCATGTTGCAATATTGTGCTGTGACACTTTTAAGGACATGTCTTCTCTTAGTCTGTCCAAATCAAAACAAAACAGTTCTGTTGAAGTACTGGTTGTGTTGATCTGTATTTTACTGGCCAAAAGTTACATTCACACCAACCTGCTATTGAGACAACAATGAGAACAATTTGCATACAGATGAGACTGTACTGAATCTGCATATTTCATTTCTCTTCCAACAATAGCTGAATTTGGCAAATGCCCAATGTCAGAGAAACCTAGCAGGCCACTACATTCTGACCCACAGAGCTGTAAATGTACTGAGGCTGGCACAGAGTGATGTTTGTGTTGGTTTCAATGGGCCTCTTGAGACTACCTCCTGTGGAAAATGTGACTTCACATGTCGCATATGAATATGACAACAGCGTATCAAAATATAGGATGTTTTTGTTCTTTAGAACTAGGGAAATTCATTTCATTAGGAATACCACTAAGCATTTTGTACATTATTCAGATATTTGGTACAATATTGTGAGTACTATAGTCCACCTTACAAATGCATCAAGTCTGCCAGTCTGCAATTGAGCCATTTAAAAACTATGTTGAATGAAGCCCCTGTAGACAGACAAAAATAAACCGTTTCCTCAAATAACTAGTCATCATTACCACTTACCAACACACTCATACAACACATCTCATACGAACATGCTACTTTAGCTGGTGACCTTCTTCAGCTTGTTTGTTGAGAATTATATTACCTTATCCAAGGCTAAATTTAAATGTTAAAGTTTATAGTGAATGAAATTTTGTTGCCATGTACTTATTACTCATTAGATTTATTTTCTTCTCTTGAATGTCTGCATCTCCAAAAAATGTCCAAAAGCAACATAAAACTTGTTTTAGCCTTATTATAGAGCTATATCCAAGTCTTCTTAAGTTGTGTGAGGAATAGAC
Organism: Gila orcuttii; assembly: GCA_026230005.1. NCBI lineage: Eukaryota > Metazoa > Chordata > Actinopteri > Cypriniformes > Leuciscidae > Gila > Gila orcuttii. Next base: position 14,127,679 of record JAPDVR010000013.1, on the reverse strand, counting down.
CAAAATGATCCACTGAGAATCACTCCCTGCACCAAAGTTAAATCTCACTTAAAAAAATAAAAAACATTTAACATTTTCTGCTTGTAACAGGTTTGCTTTTAGTGATGTGAAATGCCATTGGCGCTTAATAGCTTTTAATCAATGATACAGTCTCATGTCATCTGATTTATTGTCTGTTATTTGTTTTATTTGATTTTATTGTGTTTATGTTTATGCTATACAGCACATTGGTCAATAGTTGTTGTTTTAAATAGTGCTTTATAAATAAAGTGGTATTGACATTGTCTTCAGAATGTAGTGCTTTTTCATGTTATGAATAAATAATTGTCTACATTTATTTACTTTTAAATATATATTATTATATATTAATTATTTATTGTGCATTTATTACAAAGGTGAGAATGTCACGAGTGATATTTTGGTGGTGAAGAGTCACCGTCTCCCCTGAACGGTCAATAAAAATGCATATGCATGTGATACTGTAGCTGTGGAGATGTAACCATAGCAATAATGGCAATGTAACTGCATGTAGCTTACTCTTGTTGCATATGTTTCTATGTTACCATATACCCATAAAAATGCTGTACCCAGCATCCTTCCTAGTGCTGCGGAGGTTTGTTTATTTGTGTTATCCGGATTAGATCATAAAATTGTTAAATTATTCTCAAAATTGCTTTTTCGAGAATGGCAGGATACTGAAAATGTACATAAACGAGCACGAAGGAGAGAAAATCTTATTTTACCCTGGGTCTGATAGGCAGGCATGCCACATTTCCATAGCTTTAAATAATGTCAATCTGGGCAGTCCCCGGATTGAAGCCCAGGCGCCGCGAGGCACAATTTTGCCTTTGCCTACTGTCTGATAAATTTCAGAGCTATTGGCAACTTGGGAATTTCTGCCTGTCTTATCACTTGGGCTCAGCGAACTTCACTGCAGCTAATCGGAGCTGGGATCACTCACTCAAGGATTGCGCGATCATGTTTTTCCCCTTGCCTGTGACAGCTGTCCCCTCCCCGCATTAGCAATGCAAATGAGCCTTCCTAATAGGTTAATGCGGAACACCCGAAAATGAGGTTTAATCCCCCAGTGAAATAATCGAACACTGGCAAATTCCTTGATGTGAAGAGATAGAGTCATCGGCTGTGACTCAATTAGGCGGTTCAGAGCAGAGGTACCTTGTACCCTATGTCCCTAAACGGTGAGGTAGGGGTTGAATGCGACTTTCCGAGCTGAAGCTGCAGGGACGCCGAGGGCAGTCAAAATACCCACCTGACAAACCTCATCCCCTTATTTATTTCTCTTTAACTCAGCCCACCGCTGATGTCAACACACACACACGCATGCGAAAGAAATGAATAAACACGTAGCCGCGGAACCTGCAGAGCTGCGATAAGTCAGACACTGTGCCACAGCAGTGCTGTTTTGAGCCTAATTGGAACTAAGTAGCAGACACATGTGGGAGCAAATATATGGCTATATTCATATGCACGTTCCCCTATTTGGACACGCCGTCTATTTAAATATAAATTGAACTGGGGCTGCTCAAACTCAATCCAACTGATCACGCTAATGTCAAACCCAGTCTTGCATTAGATATAGTGGTTATTATAGCCTCCTTTTTTATTTAACAAGTAACTGCATGCTGTTCTCGCACTACCATAGTCGAAATAAAGCAATCGCGTTACTCTGGTCATTCAATTTAGTGGAGAGTGTCCGAGATGTAGGCTGGGATTGTAGACACCACACTCTGGCTCCCCGTGACCATGGCCTCTCTAAGACGAGACAAAACATTTCCGCAAGACTTCTTCCAATGAGACTGTCAAGAGAGGTTGCGGCTCATTTCTCAAAGCAGGTAGTGAGTAATAAAAAGTCCTCTCTTAAGCCGTCGCACATTAGCAATCCAGCGAGAAAAGTGAGAGCTTCAGAAATGAGCGCTGTTGCGGGAGGGGAGGGGTCCGTCAGACATCACAATTACTGCCTGCACGTCTCGCGAAAAAAAGAAGCTGAAATCAATACAGAAACAAACTGCACAATCAGCCGGGGCTTGCTATCACGGCTGGAGTGGAATATGCAAAAACAGCAATTAAATGTGTTAGCATACACACTCTTTTCCATGATATCAGGGCATCTGTGGCATTAGTGAAGCGACTCCTTATGGATAATGGAGTCAGGAAATGAATGCGCAATCTACCTCTGTGTTTTCATCATTAGTGGGAGACAACTCTGCTAACATCGCCTAGCGATGTCGGGCGGGAAAAGAGGAGAGAAAGAATTTATGTGCCCTCGCATGCCAAATTAATTCTTGTCTTGACATCTTAATTCTCAGTTCTCGTGTGTGGTCAAATCAGCCCGCGATAGAAAAGCAATCAAGCAATTATTCCTAAATTATATTTGCCCAACACACACTGATTGGTTATTCTTTTCTTATTGGCTAAGCTCATTAATTCTGAGCAGCTTGCTTGTTATGCCTGTGCTGTTACTCCTTTCCCTCTACACCCTCCCCCCCTCTCTCTCGCTCTTCTGCCGTTGCCTATCTTCTGTTGCCAGCCCTGCCAATGTTTCAAGATGACACACGTTTCAGAGAAGCCCCCCTCCTCCCCGATCTATGGCATTGTCTTCTCCACCAATTACCATGCCCATCTCTGATTAACTTTGATGTGGAACCTAATGAGATAAGGCCGAGCGTCGAGGCAGTGGCTGATAGCTGCCTCATTTATGACTGTGTGAGGCAATGCTGAGCCACACTGACTAATGAGAGGAGAAGGGGAGTCTTCCTCACTTCATCAGCCTCACAGGAGTGTCGTGCTATCAGTACATTCGGAGACACTCCATATCCATGCACATATGGCCATAAAAAGAAAGCCAAATATACTTCAAGAGTTTGGGAAGCAGGAACAGACTCTCCACTGTCTCGCACACGTCATCTTTCCCTGGTTAATGGCTGCACTAGGGTTTAACGGCCATGCTAATTGCTGGAGTGTGTGTGTGTGTGTGTGTGTGTGTGTGTGTGTGTGTGTGTGTGTGTGTGTGTGTGTGTGTGTGTGCTTACAGAAGCCTCTACCCTTATCTACAGCTCCAGCATTAAAACCTTATTGTGGCACATCTGGGCGCCCTGTAAATCCTGTACGAGAGAGAAGGGAAGCAGAGCTGTTGTTGTTGTAGGCATTGTTTGTAGTCTCCCATTAGCACTTGGAAGGTCTTGGGAGCTGCACAAATATTCCACTGGCAGAGAATCGTTATAACTTCCTCATGCATTGACCTCTGTGACTCAAATCTTAATGATGGACTTCTTTAATGTTCACTTTATTTTTTTTAAAAAAATTACGTACAGGGACAATGCATTAAATAGTAATTATTTGTCCATTTTTGTTATTATTAGGCTTTCTGGTGAAATTAACAATTACCAATATTAGTACAAGAAATTGTGGAACTAAATAAATTTTTTTATTTGCATGATATACTTTTTTTTTTTTTTACATGCAAGCAAAATGCATTAAATAGTAAGTATTTGTCTTTTTTATTATTATGCTTTCTGGTGACATTAACAATGAACAATATTAGTACATTAAATTGTATAACTAAATTAAATGTTTTATTTAATAAATTTAATTCTAAAAATCTGGTGCACTATTACAGGCAATGTAATAGGATATGGAAATAAAATAAACAAAAAGTCACTTTTTGTTATGTCTGTTCAATAATGTACTTCCACAATTGCATTTTATCCTAATTTGGGTTATTTTCTCAACAAATATATTTTATTTTTTTATTAATCTTAATAATTAAGTATATCATGTAATTAATTTGTTGCATGTTTGGTAACACTTTACAATACGGTTTAATTTGTTAACATTAGTTAACTACATTAGGTAAGATGTAGTAACAATGAGCAATACTTCTACAGCATTTATTAATCTTGATTAATATTAAATCTACATAATAAATTAAATGTTGTATCTGTTACCATTAGTTAATACATTGTGAACAGACATTAGCAAACAATAAACAACTGTATTTTTAATGAATATTACCAAAGGTTAATATTTACTGTGAAAATGTCTTGATCATAGTCAGTTCATATTAACTAATCTATTACCTAATGTCAGTCCTAATTCTATACAGACAATATTGAATTGAATATTGTATAATGAGTTCTTTACCATTTACAGTCCAATGACGCCTTGTTGGATAAAGAGACAGAGGATAGGAATTCCCTATTTTATATTGCATTTGCAAACATACATATAGTACTATATTAATGTTACATATTTTCTTATGATGATTGTTGCAAAGCTGTACAAATAATAATGTATAAATGTGTGTGTGTGTGTGTACTATGTGTATATATATATATATATATATATATATATATATATATATATATATATAGATAGATAGATAGATATAAATATATATATATACATACATACATACATACACACACACACATATCTGTATAATACAATTGTATTACATTAAGTTAATTTCATACATTTTCAGGACAATAAACATTTGCTGAGCTTTGGCTTCAGTAACTTAATACTTAAAATGTATATTTAATTATTTAAAAAATATATTTAAAATCAAACAATAATTGGCAAATCTCCTGCCATACCGCCACAGATCCCCTGTTTTAGAGTATCCTAAAATTAAATGTCACAAATATTTAGTTTACTTTACCTAATTAATTGTAAATAACAAATGAGATAAATATTAATTTATATTGCAACCATGACATAAAATTAGATCTTTCATCAAAATTAGTTGCTCTATTTTTATTATAATTTGCATTATTATTATTATTATTATTATTATTGTCACCATACCAATTTACAGATTTTTTTACAGAAATACGTGCAATCCCTCGGTGTTGTGTGGCTTTTGTAAATGTAAATAAAATATCTCCATCTAGCACACACTCAAGGTAAATGGGCAGAGCATGAATGCAGCTCTGTGAGCTGTGGAGAGCCCTACAGACTTTAAAGCACAGGCCCAATTAAGCTGTGCCTCATCAGCTGGAAGAGAGACACATACCCAGAGCTGAAGACTGAAGATAATACTGCCTTACAAAGCAGACGCAAAATTACAGCCAAACATCTTGATAACACCCAGAAAAAGAAGAAGCCTCCAAACAGAAAAGAGAAGTTACGTAAAACACTTAAATAAAGGCCTTCATAGTCAACACAATTAATTGTGCCTCTAATAATACATTGTGTGTGTGTGTGTGTGTGTGCGTGCGTGCGTGCATGCGTGCGTGCGTGAGTGCGTGCGTGCGTGCGTGCGTGAGTGCGTGCGTGCGTGCGTGTGTGTGTGTGTGTCTTAGGTGGTTGTTGGGGGGAGGGGATTTTTTTTTTTTCTTTATCTAAATTGTAACCAATTAAGGACAAAGCAGTGCCCTCTAGCTTTCCAGAAAAGGAGTCGCGAGCATAAAAGGAAATTGACAGTCGACATTCCAATTTCATTCAAGGAGGCAATTTCCTCATGCTAATCACCATCTGCAGATGCTGTCCGCTGATATATTTCTCTACATTCATTTTTTTTTCATCCCAGCTGCGACCATGTAAAAATTTGTGACACAGGGAGAAAGCTTAGTGCTAAGATGCTTGCACCAGGTTTGTAGAGTTCAACAAGACAGGCAGCTTTCTGTCTCTCTCACTCTCTGATATATCATCAGAGCTTACTGTCTGAGCGCTGAATGAAAGCACTCTTACTAGAGAGGTGTTCAAAAATAGCAGCTCTCTGGATGTCTTTGCACAGATATTTCAGTGTGAAGAGTGGATTCCGATCTGATCTTATGTGAGCAAATCTGTTTTGATTTGTCTTGTATTATTGAAGAAAAAAGGGCATTTAATTGCATCAGTTTTTTAAAAAAATTATTTGCCAGTTGAAAATCATATTCTTTGCATTTAATTATTTTTCTATTTAGATCTTTTAAATTTAATTGCAATATAATAATAAAGCAAATATGCGTCTGCTTGACATACTTTCAAGTGCTGGTTCATTTTTATCTATTCATTTTATTAACATAAAATGCATAACAGTTACAAAAAACAATAATTTTATTTATGAAAATATAACAACAATTATTGTAATGTTATTGTATAATATTGTTAATGTAATATTAATACTATTACTCTAATAATAGTAATATTCGGAAATCATGGGATTTGTGTTATTTTTAAAGATTGAGGGCTAAGAGCTCTTGAACTACCCGCTCATGAAATCACCATTTTAAATTAAGAAATGTTCCTAAAAAATCAGTTATTTACTGCCAACATTACAGTTACACAAGTAAATATTTAATTTTAAATTATATATATAGTTGTGTATTTGTTGTACATAGTTTAAAATAAATTACCAATAGTGCCCTTGTCCATTTGTCTTCATTTGGTTGAATTCTTTGTGTAGGTTTTTGGCTGCAGTATTGCAATAATCTCTTCTTTTCTCACTCCCCAGTCAGAAATGCATTTGTTCCTTTTACGCTTTCTGTTTGGATTTTGGAGATAGCAGCCACTACAGCAGTCCCAGCACTTACAATGCCAGACTCTGTTTTGAAACAATTGTGACTCGTGGCCTCTTCAAGCGTGCTAAGCGATCAAAAACAGGCCAAGACAAACAAGGCCTGCAGCTGTCCACAAAACAAAACCGCAGATAAATACTCAAACACGTCCGGGCCAGCGGAAACGGCTTGGCTCTCGCCTGGCCCTGAAAGGACCCATTGTGCTCCCCAAAACCGCACAGTGTCACGCAGCCCTCGTTTGAGAGAAATTTTTATTTACCACCTCTTTCATCCGCTCAGCACCATGGCAGTGGGAGAGAGAAAAAAGGAGGAAAATACCCACCCTGCTGGAACAGAATGGAACGGCTCCAACCCAGTTTTACAACCAGATCTCTCTCATCTTTCAGCCAGGGATACTCAACGTGCCGAAACAGTTTAGACAGTGCCACTGAAAAGCCTCATTTTAATATGCAGCGCTGCAATTCATTATCATTCTATTGGGTTCTGCAATGATGACTGGAGAGTCTTTGACCTCCTCCTGATTGTCAGATCAAGGTCAGTTACTAAGAAAATAAAATCTGCATTCCTGTCTGACTTCTCCCGCCTCAATCTACATCTTTCCGCTTATGAAAACTACTTCCTCCTCTCCCTCCCTTTGATGGGTGTATTCACTTTTTCAATGGGGCCACTTCTAACAAAATAGACTTGTTTTTAAGTGAAATAATAGTTTTGATCTTGGAATATGAAAGGCAATTTCATCTCAAGGGTGAGAGATGACTGCTGAAGGATGAATTTGTTGGATTGTGGGTTAGATGTACACAAGCAGACGTGCCATGGAAAAGGATAGTGCAAGCAAAGACATTGGAGAAAGGCTTGTAGTGTTGTAAATATGTCGGCTCATTCATGTGGGCAGTCCAAGACCGGGAACACAAAGCCTAATTAAAAAGCACCCAGACACGGCGCAGCTTTAGTGGGTGTCAATGACGATCCATTAAGAAGTCTTTACAGTGACCTGTCCCAACCCACTGTCATGTATCTCTCTAACACACACACACACATGCATACAAATCTTCATCATGCATACGCAGTTGCTGTTCCCTTCATGCGTACTCCCAGAGCCACTGCTCCAAGACAGCAGTAGTAGCTTCTGTTAGTGCCTGTGTGGCCGGCCTGCCCCTGGGGTCAGTGGTAATCCAGGGGGAGTTTTCACATTGTGTTTTGGGACATGGGGTCAAACTGTTTGAAATGAGGGGGTTTTGTTAAACATCCATTAGCCAGACCCAATGTATTGTCTTGATTTATTGGGATATGGAGGCTCTCCGCCCCGCTACTGCGGCGAACGCTATAGACCGCAGTAAAACTTAGAACTGTGAGTTAGGAAGGCTTGGTAAACCAAAAAAATTTGTACATTTTATTAAAACTTAAAAAAAGTGAATAAATAAAATCACTGATTTAAGTTTCCTAATGTGGGAGAATCTGATTTTTTTTTTTCAGTGATGGTATCATTTTGGGTTCCTCTAAGAACCTTTAAAGGCACAATATGTTAGTTTTTTGGATTAAAATATCCCAAAAAACACTAGAACAATGTTATATAGTTTGTTGACTTGTGTACTTACATTATCTCAGATGTTAGAATTTTTAAATCCAGAGAAATAATATACCACGGACCGTATCCATGTGTCGCCTATCAATGACATCATACCCGCATTGCCCTCGATTTCAGGTTTGGAAAAACACCAAAGACGCTTTAATATAAGTGTAATATGCAGTTAATATAATATAATATAGTTTATATAATAAGTTAATATAATACAAGCTTTACGTGTTTTATTAGACAGGTGAGCAGCTGTTAAAACTAATCATTGTTATACAGCTCAACACAGTTAGTCTTTTTGTTTAAATCTCGTTTTTTTATTTATTTACCGCGAGTACCATTTTTACCATGCCTAATATCAATCTAGCTCACTGCAGTGTATAACAAGTGTCTCATAGTAGCGAACGCACAGAGTAGCATTATAGCATAACATTCAACACACTCAAATGTATCTAAACTGTTACCCCACATATATGACCAGAAGAAGCGGAAAAGGTCGTCTGTGGCGTAATAAAAGCTCCACTGCTCTCGAGCCAAAATCACACCATTGTCAAGCAACACCTTTATTTTGAATAAGCAACTTCTAGCAGTGAAAAATTGCACAGTGTGCCTTTAAGTGAACAGTTCTTTAAAAGAACCATTTTTTCTTAGTGTAAAGAACATTTTAAAAATCGAATGAACCTTTTTCCGATATAAAGAACCTTTGGAGCAATGGAAAGGCTGCGTGGATAAAGGACCTAAGAGTGTATTTTTCACACTAACAGGTGTGTGTTAAATTGTCAGTTCTGATTCTGCCATTGTTCTAGCCATGCTATATGTTGTGAGTAATTACACCAATTACCCTGCTTGAGCAGACGAATGCATGGCTCATTAAAACAATCTATTGAAAGAATTTACCTTTTTTGACTAGGCATCATCATACTTCCTTCATGATTTTGGTGGGATTTTGCTCTGGGCATCTTGCAGAATGATAGAGCTGTGATTTTTATATCATCTTCTGGAGACTGAAGGTAAACAGGCTCTAATTATAGAGGCACTACAGCAATTCCCCTGCACAGCCTAGGAAATGTCAGCCTATTACTTCACTGCGAGTTTCAAATGCTCAAGATAATGACCAGTTACTAATTGGTGCTTATACTTTAAATCGGCTAGCATGGAATATAATTGCAGCTATTATGGAGGTAAATAATCCCTGGAAATTAGCATCTTTTAGCCAAAACACATCCTAAACATTATTACGGGGGGAAAGGGTCTTGGTGTTGACAGTGAGATGGTGTGATTTTTCATTAGCATAAGGTTCCCAGGGGCCGGGGGGCTGTGTGTAACATCACAGGGTTGTTGAGACCTTGTATTAGGCGTGGACGGATGGATGGATGGATGGATGGATGGATGGATGCTGAAAGACTGTGCTTGTTTATATACACTCTAAAAAATCTTGGGTTATTTTTTCTACCCAAATCCTGGGTTGAGCCTTTTGGGTCAATTTTGTGGGTAATTTTTCGATGTTTGGGTAGCTTTTTTGTAACCCAGATCCTGGATCAGACGTAACAACCCAGTGTTTGGGTAGTTTTTGTGTAACCCAGATCCTGGGTCAGAAGTAACAACCCAATGTTTTGGTAGTTTTCTTTTGTTACCCAGATCTTGGGTCAGATGTACCAACCCAGGGGTTGAGTTATTTATCACGGGCTTTTTGAGACTTGTTCAGGAGAGAGCAGTGCAGCTCCGTCAAATTGGTGTGTGTCTTCGGTAAAATAAAGGTTTCTGTACATTTTCTGTATCTATAAATTCGTTATTGTTCTGTATATCGTTTAATTTTATGCAAAGCAACATACAGGGGCCTAGACGAAGTTTAGGTTTAGCTTGAGTCACCTAAACGAGTGTCGCCTCTTTTTGCGTGATGGAAACGCCTGATGCCTTGCATAAAATTTTATGATTTTATTAAAAAAAAAAGATACAGAATAATAATAATTAGGATGTTAAAATATGTTATCAGAACTGTTCACTGATTGTTTATGAACAGGTTATGGAGTCAGTCACAATATATTTCGGCTACGAGGGAAGCGCAGGACGGCGGTCTGAAGTTGAACATGAAACAAGTGCCGGCAGGAGATCCAGCGCCGTTACGGTGGAAACGGGACAACAGAGACTGGTAGATTACACTTGAATTACTTATAAATGTTTAATTTCACTTCTAATATTTGTTAAACAGGCTTAAATGTATGCAATATTTATTTAAAACTACTGTATATAAAATATTCTACTGTAAAAAAAGATACTGTAAGATAATGTAGCCTACTGTAAACATTAATTCATGTATGAAGTAAAAAAAAAATTTTAAAAAAGAAGAAAAAAAGCTAGTACTATAGTAAAAATTAATCAACTCACTATGATGGGTTAACCCTCTGGGATCTAAGGTAAATAACCCAATTTGCTGGGTAAAATGAACCCAACATGTGTTCTGTCCTATATGTACCCAGCCCTTGGGTTGAAAACAACCCAAATTGGTGTACGTTTTCTTACTTCAGCTGCCCATGTACTAAGTGTGCATGGTCTTTTTCATATGTGCCTGTGTTCTTGCTCCCAGTCTTTATTTGTTGACACAAGAAGAGCTGTAAAAAGGCTCCCCAAGGTGGGGGACTTTATGTTCCTCAGTCCTGCCATGGCTTGGAACCAGACCAGCACTATGAAGGTTGGCAGAAGAAGCACTGTGGTTTGACCGGAGCTGTGTGCGGTGTAACCCCCACCTTATACAGCACCAATGCCACTGCTGTCTGCCTGTTTGCACCCATGTCACGCTTGTGTGACACCCCACTTTGCTGTGCCTGTTTGAACTGTCCCACCCAATTAGCGCTAATAAGTGACTCGGTAAGGATGAGCAAACATGGTGTATCCAATCCTTCCTTGTGCCCTCCCTGACGCTTAGCAGCCCATGAAAATCCCCCAAAGAGCACAACCCCTGCTAATAGACAGAGAAAGCCAAACGCATCTCGTTTTCTGAGCAAACAAGTGCCAGTAAAGAGGCAAATTAATGACAAGTCATTTGAAGGGGGTTTGTCGGGGAAATGATTTTGCCCACGTCTCACTGCTGAAGAATTGATTAGGACCTGCTCGATCAAAGTACCTGAATCAATAAAGTAGCACAGAGAGAAGAGAAAAGACATGCTCCAGCTTAATTTATCCCATGCACCATTTCTTGTGGAAAGAGAGAGATGAGAGGGGAGAAACCACACTAATCTGTCAGGTGGAAATGAGCAGTCTTGTTAAGACAGAGGTGTTCACGGTGGGTTTTAGTGCCTGGAGTTTGCTTCTTTGGCCATGCTGTCATGGGGAAGCAGTAGTATAGTATTGGTTTACTTTAAAGTACATGTATATAAATTCGGTAACACTTTACTGTAAGGTTCCATTTGTTACATAAGTTAACATGAACTAACCATGAAAACATTTGTTAATGTTAGTTCATTTACCATTAACTAATATATTCATAAAATCAAAAGTTGTATCTGTTAATATTATTTAATGGACCTGAACTAACAATAAACAGTTTTTAACTAACATTAACAAAGATGTATAGATACTGTACAAATGTCTTGCTCATTGTTAATTAATTAGGGGGAGCTTATTGTAAAGTGTTTCCAAAAATGATATGCTATGATCGGTGCTTAAATAGTTCCATCTCTTCTTGTGACCACATGGAATGTTATAACATTATTTAATAGTTTAATAAATGATTGCATTTACAATGATCACAACTTACTTAATGCAGAATATATTTGAGGAACAAATTTTTTTTTTTTTAAATTGCATTTTTATTTGGTCAAATGTCTCATTTACAAAACATTTTGAAATAATATTTGTAATACATTACATATTATATTACATAATAATGTGAAATTAATTATCGTAGTTAGAAATATATCATAATTCATTTTATTTGTATAGATTATAGGAATGATTCAGGATAATACATTCAGCATTGGTGTTTTATTAGTGAGTAATCTGCATAAATGAATCGAAACATCTTAAATGCTGCTAGAGCGAACTGAAGTGAAACTTCCTTGTCTGTCTTCCATGTTTGTTTGTGTTGTTCCTCTAGTTTATTTGAGCCAGCAGTTGGAGGGTACTGCGGGCAGATTGGAGCATTATTTTAAACGTGGCTTTGCAGATTAACACACTTGCCAAGCCCTATGGAAGGCCCTTAATTGATTTCCCTTTTGACTGTTTACCTCAGCTGTAAGGGCTCCTGGAGCAGAGTGACAGCAGTGTCCTCCGTGTGCCAAGTGCCTCATTAGTATTCCACGCAGTGGCATTTGCCAGCCTGAGTGTTGCCTTGGCAACACTGCCCACACAAGTGATGATAAATGAGGCTTTCAGTCTCCTCTCCCTGTCTCTTTTTGCTCCTGGAAGCCCAGAAAGCAGCGCTGAGGCCCTGGCCAGTTCACAGCTCCTCCTGCTGCATGGACGGACTGAAAAACTGGGAGAATAAGGGTTTATACGAGGCATGAGTGTGGAAATCAAGATGCTTGTTATATAGACTAGAGCCCAGTGAAGGATTGATTGGAGGATTGCAGCATCTCTATTCAAGAGTAACTGTATTTTGACTATAAGTTCACACTATTAACTACCTTTGTTTTTACTACTACTGCTTTATTACAGTAATTAACCTGTTTACTATTTACTTTTGCAGTTTATTGCTGTACTGATTAGTTTATTTTATTGAAATATAAGGAAAACTGGGACTGATTTATTTAATAATATATTTTTTATAATAAACAGTTTTCATTTAAAAAAAACAACAACATTTTATTTAAAAAAATAATAATTCAGAGCCCTGTAATTAGATGCATTTTCATTAACACTAAAAGAAAGCGATCTGTATGCAAAACTCATCTTCAGTAATATCATATTACACGCAGACAGACTGTAGCTGTGTTTCAGGATCCTCTCCTCATCCTGTGGTTTTCATAATTAGTGTAGATCGATCTAAGGAACAAATAATATGAATTTAGGGAAACAACATTAAAGAACGACAAATAATATTTTTTGGCGCACTGGGTATTTTTGCGTCATACTGTGTTAATCGTTTCATATTCAAAACAGAATCTTTAGAAATGTAAACATTTCAAATAAATTAATTCACATTCAGTTTAGAGGTATAACAACATTAAATGTGTTCTTGGTTAGTTTGCTTTAACATTACAACAGTGGAATTGTGATCTGTGAAACCTGTTCTCGCATATGTCCACAGTATATAAACAAAACATGTTGGCATGTTCAAGCAGTTTTGTTTTTGATTGGCTGTTGTCACTAAGGCTATGGATTACATGTAGATGAGAGGATGAAAGAGGAGATGTATTCTTTCACTCACAAATCTTCCTGGTCCCGTTTAAACAAAGTAAGGCGAGTTATTGGTGTATTAGAGAGAGGGGCCTGAGAGGCTGGTTGAGATGAGATTCAAAGGCACTTTATTAAGAGTGAGAGGAAATGATCTGCTGAAGTAGCTCTCCTTTATTTGTGTTGCAAATACTTCATTTGGCTGCACAAATAGTCTCTCTCTTCCTCTCAGTGTATGAGGCTTCTTTCCATCTCCAGGAATTTGATGATGAAACTGAAGACGCCGAAACAAACAAAAATGCATCCATGTCTTTTTTCTTTATTACAATATTCTTTCATCTCTTATGGTAATATACTTACTTATATTGAAGCATTTTAGCTTGAAATATTGATAACACTTTATAATAAGGTTCATTAGTTACATGAACTAACAATGAGCAATACATTCGTTACAGTATTTATTAATCTTTGTTAATGTTAGTTAATAAAAATACAGCTCTTCATTGTTTGTTCATGTTAGTTCACAGTGCATTAACTAAAGTTAACAAATGCAACCTTTGTTTTGAATAATGTATTAGTAAATGCTGAAATTAATATTAACTAAATGAATTAATGCTGTAGAAGTATTGTTCATTCTTAGTTCATGTTAACTAAGGTAGTTAACTAAAATTAACTAATGAACCTTATTGTAATGCGTTACCGAAAATAAATTATTACTAAGTAATAATTTTAGTAACAATAACATCAAAACTTATTTGTGAAACAAAAAGAACAGAGCAAAATCATATTATTAATTTGATTTCAAAGGTCACTTGCCTAAATATTGTCATTTGACAGTACTTGCTATGACAAATGAGAAAACCATAACTGAAACTTTGACATTATTTCATTGTTCATTTAAATACAATGCTGATTGATCATTCAGGACAGAGCTTTTTTGTGTGCATTCCTGACAATATACGCATTATATATTTAAAAAACAAAACATCACATTGCAAATTATGGCAGCACAGAACAAACTTTTCAAGAAAAGAGAAGAAAAAAAGAAAGAAAGAATGTTTGATCATTCCCACTTATTGGAGAAAAAGAGAAAGAAATATATCGCTGGCAGATCAAATCAAGCCTGATTAAACTTCTCTAGGACACTAAGAAGCGACGGCTTCAAACAGACAGGAGACAATTGACGAGTGTGAACCTCACCCTCCAGTGTCAGCCTAACAGAGTGGGGCGGGGGGGGGGGGTGGGGAGGCCATGTCTATTAAAAGATAAATGTATTTTTTTCAATCCATTATTCATGGCAGGGCTAAGCATGGAGTCAGGGGCTTAGCACTGCAGAGAAGCCCACCCGTACCGGCCCTCCCAGACCCCCACACTACGAGCCAGCGACAGCTGGGAGAAGCACACAGAAAGGGTGGGAAGAGGAACTGAGAAAGGTCAAAAAAGAGAGGGAGAGACACAAAGAAGACACAAAAAGGTTTTTTTGGGATGGGAAAAAAAAGGGAATGAGGAGGAGCGAGATGACGCAAGAAAAAAGTGAAGCATTCAGACACTTTTGAACTCTCTTTTAGGTGTGCCGATAAACAACACTGACACACTCATTCTCCTTACACACACTTGTTCGAATTTCACTTTAATGTATTTTCTGCATGAAAGGTTCAAACAGATATTTCTGAAATACAAATGGACTTATTGCAGAAACTCCTCGTCTGCTGGGAAAACAGATTAGAACCGGACTAAATATCTTTTGTCAATCCTCTTTAAATAAGATGCAGCTCTGACAAGCACTATAAAGAATATGACGACTTTACACTTTAACGTCTTTACACTTTTGTGCAAGTTTAATCTGAGAACTTTCCTGTTGAATCTAAATGTCACTTTTTTTAAATGGATGTTATTAAAACACTGGTGTATGATAAACTCTTCTTTAAATATGGACCAACAACATAAAAAACAGTCACACTTTACAATAAGGTTTTATTGGTTAAGATAAGTTAACTACTTTAGTTAACATGAACTATAAATGAACAATACTTCTACAGCATTTATTTATCTTTGTTAATTTTAATTTCAACATTTACTAATCGTAAATAAACATCATTAAAATCAAAATGTTGTATTTGTTAACATTGGTTAATGCACTATGAACTAACATGAACAAACAATGAATGACATTAACTAACATTAACAAAGATTAATAAATGCTGTAACAAATGCATTGCTCATTTTTAGTTCATGTTAGTTAATACATTAACTGATGTTAACAAATAAACCTTATTGTAAAATGTTACCAACAAATACAGTATATTAATTTGATGACTTATTAATAATATATATAATAAATAATGACTTATTTAGGATGTAGTATGTGCCTCTCATGCAATCGAGTTAACAAAATCTGACAATCTGTGTTATCCCAGCATGATTTGAAAATGTTCCTTAAGTGTTTCAATGGAAGCAGGAAAATCTGACTTTTCAAAGGGGTGAATGTGGACAGTATTGCAAATTTGCTTATTTAATTACTGACCTGGAAATATTAAAGGACTATATGTATTGTATATATTATTTATATTTCATTTTTCACTATAACATTTCTAAAGTGTTTTAAAATCTTTAAAAATTCTGTTTATTTCAAGGTTTTATAAAAAATAAAAAAACAGAGACTCTGAGACTTTGAAACATATTGAAAAAATATTGAAACATATTGCATTTTTTTCTCCCCACACACTAATTTCTAGATACAGACAGATGTCATACCTTCATTTCATTGTCTTTGAAAAAAGGAATTAGAATTGTTGATTTAAAAGTTAAGCTGTCCATAATATTGTAGTTTTACTACATTTCCCAGCTGTTGGCTTTGTTTGGGTAAAAATGGCGGCAGATGACAGATAAGTGGGAAATTGTCAGAGAAAAAATGACCTGTTCTTATTCTAAGCATATACCTTCAGAATTGTCTCATGATTGGTGATAATTGAGCATATGCTGCACGATTTATGTGTTTCCTGCCAATGGTCGTTTAGCGGGCCTGTTTAATTGATGCTCTGATTATAAGCTTCTCTGTGAGACGAACGCTGCTCCGCCACCCATCCTTGTGTCCCGCTCACAGAGGCCACATGTTCTCAGTATGAGCACAATCAGTGCCTTTACACAAAGAGACACATCCATCAGACCAATACAAACATTACTCCTATAGGTGTATGTGCGTGTGCATATGTTAAGCAGAGCTTAGATTTATGAACTTGTTTTCTTGCATAATTTCATATTTATATTATTCATTTCGATATTTATTTAAGACCTTTCAATGTGAAAAAAATGCCTCAAATAAGGAATCTACTAGGCTTTCTTCAATAAAAGTGCTTCTTTGGAGGTACAGGGAAACTTTCGCACAAAAAGCAGAGATATATTGGCATAAAGTGCACACCCACGGCCAAAAGAAAGGAAACGCTACATTACATGAAGAGAGGGCGGACTGAACAAGTCGCCATGCTGAGCACATTTGTATTTGGACAAGAGAGCACAAGGGTGGGAACAGAGAGCGCAGGGGCTGGAAGATATGTGGGGCGGTGGAGGGGGGTTGTTTGTGTGTGTTTGTGTATGTATGGGTCACCATGCCCATTGTTCCCACTTTAGTGTTGTGGGTGAAGCGAATTGCAAAAACAAAGCACGCTCATATTTGGGCTTTGACATGTCAAGGATTACTTGTTCCATTGAATGTGCTGCCTATTATCTGCTTATCACTCTCTGCTCTTTACTCTCTTTCTTGTCCCTGCTCAATGGCTTCCTCTCACTGCCCGTCCCACCCCTCACACACACACACACACATGCAGGCAGAGCCTCGCTCCCTCTCTACCTCCTTGTTCTCTATCTTTTAACACTTACAAAACTGAAAAGATTCAGTCTGGGCTGGGCTCGGGCCACCTGGAAGCTGCAAAGGAGTTTGGCATCTGGCCAGTGGCCAGCTGTAGCATTGTGCTGTCCGCTGCCGTCTCAGTTAATTCCAGGCATTGGCGATTGTTGCCGTCCCTGTTTACGGCCCACCCCCTCCGCGGCCTTCCCGGGCTCCCCTGGGCCGATTGTCCCAGGCCGTCTCTTGTTTATGCTGTTTTGCAAGTTATTAAGCCCTGGAAGTCTATTAATCACAGTTCAGGGGCTGTGGAAGCCCACACAGCGTCGGCTGGGGGAGGGTTAGCGGACAGGCACGCTCGCTGGCCTGAAAAGGCTTAGACGGTGGTCCATTCAGATCCCTAACGAGATCATTACCACTAACTAAATACAAACCTGACCCCTTCGACCCGCTGGGAAATTACGTAGGAGGTCCCTCCCGGTTTAGGACATTAATATGCCATCCCGGTACCCCTCCCTGTTCCTTCTGCACATCCCATCCACACATCCCCCAGCCTTTACTCGTCCCTTCTTTCTCTACAATGGCCAGAAAACTAAACCTATCATCAAAAGAAGCCTAATCACTGCTGTGATTGTGGTAAACCAAGCCTGACAGACATTTCACTGAGACCTCAATAGAGCACATCAGTGCAACCTCCAAACCGTACCTCCACCCCCCTCGTTGGCGCTCTTATTTTCTTGCTTTTTAAAGCGGGAGCCAATGAGCGGCGAGAGAAGCCGGGTCTTTTCAGATTACTCGACACACTGTGTCCACTTTTCTTGGGACCACCTGGCAAGCTCATTTTAATATAGCGCTGTCCCTCTTTCATTCGCTGTGCTTTTCTTTCTCCGTCTCCATCCATCACTTCTTCCTCTAATTCTGCCTCTCAAGCCAAGCCATGTCCGTGAATTCCATCTAATCCATTGACCCTGCTAGAACATTCCTGGTTAGCACTCGTCGGAAGAGGCTGGATTTGGGGGGATTACATGGTTGCGGTACTGCTGGGTGGCACCTGTGACTGGGAGCGAAGCGAAACAATTACGGCTCGCCACAGAGAGGACGAGAGCCCCCCGCGTATCCCACCTTTCATTCTTTTATCCTCCTCTTTTTTAGGCGAGGGATCATGGACTATCACCCCTCTAATCTCTACCTGTGACGGTAGCGCTGTGCTCCCACGCAGGGTGGCCTATGACCCGGTAGAACAGTGGAACGGCCTTGGGGTGAGGCGTGAGAGAGGATGGGAGGGAGGCCGTTGTGATGGAGCCCTCCTAGCTTATGGGAAGTTTCTGTCACTCTTAGTGTTTCAAGTGTCTCCACTTCAGGGAGTGAGAGCTTAGCTGTACCACTGGAAACGAGTGGGTGTGTCTTTGAGAATCCAACACAACATTCCCTGACAGAGCCACCACATATTACCTCTTTCCCACTCTTCTTCCCTGAACAGACCCCCACCCCCTCCTACCCAAATCGTGAGAAATCCAATTTTACTTTCAGGACTACAGTCCAAATCTAGTCCAATAGACGATTGAACTAAGCTAGAGAAATGACTGAACCTTAACTACTCATCTTTCTGACATCAGACATATAAGTAAATCAACTAATGATGCCCCAAGGATGAAAATTTGGCTGGTTATGATCCAGTTAGCACCTGCTGTTTCATGCTACACCATTTGGTTTTGTGAAGCATCTTTTTTTCCAAAAAGATGGCATATGTGAAAAAAAGAGTACTTATTACAGAACTAATATACTTTAAAAGAATGTTCTTCACTGCAAAATTTATCTAATGTTTTGTGACAATTAATTGCATGTTAAATGCAATTAAATTAAAATGGCTTATACTTAATTATAGTTAATTAAAATAAATTTAAAGTTTATAGTTAATGTATATTAAATGCACTTAGCCAAACTTTATCATGTTTTTTATTGACCCAATTATGTATACTTTAGTACAAATACATTGTGTAATTTCATAATTATGTCTATTGTATTTGAAGTGTACTGCTGAATGTACTGGCAAGCATTTAAGGTAAACTAGCATGTCAATTCTATTTAAACTTGTTTGTAATGTAGACCTATTTAAATATATTTGTAATTACACATTTGTAATGATGAAGTTTAGTACATCAAATAACACACTACAGTTAAAATTATAATCAAGGGCACTTTTGTTTCATTAATATTATATTATATATTACAAGTTTACACAATACCATTGAAAGAGCACCTCTTTTTTATGAGGTTTTACTGTCCTACAAGGGTGAAACACTTTATAAGTACACATATTGTCAAAAATGTATTTAAAATCAATTAAAATTCCTTTAATTTCTGAAACCTTTTTTGCTTTTGCTCATTTTCTCAAGGTCTGGTCATTATGCTGTCCATGGTGCTTAGCTGAGGAGCCTCAGCTGATGAAGACTGAAGGCTGCAAGTTTCTATCGTGGTTTGGTAACTTCAATCCCATTGAGCTTCTCATGCTTCACCCACATTAAGAAATTGCAGCTCCTCAGTTGTTCTTGTTTAGAAAGGCACTGTAGTAGGTGAATGATTTTGTGGACAGTTAAGATCCAGAGACATACAGTGTAAATACCTGTATATAAGTATTTTTTGTTGTTTCACACCTGAATATGACCATTGACTGGTGAACAATGAACTATTATTATTATAATAGGCTAGGTAAAGTTTGGCAAAATACTTTTGATAGTTGTGCTAATATTCTCGTGGCATAAATGTAAATGCCGCAGAACCTCTATAAGGCACATCTTAGATAATATAATGCTGATTTTTCTACATACAGTATGTCCACTTTTATATTCACTTTCTATATTAGTTTCAAAGATCGCCTGGCAAACACAACAAAATACCCTTGTCTCTTAAGGGTTCACTTTTTGAAAGGATGATCTTCCTTTGTCATTATGAAAAAGTTGTTTATTTCCAAACGGAAATACGGTTGATACATATAGCCTACTTCAAGACCTTTTAATAGTTTGTTAAACGAATTAAGACTATTTATTCCCATATAATTTGTTTTCATGTAAATGTGGATATTTGGTAATATAGCAAAGATAATTTGGAAACACTCATGTATATGAGGGGCACAAATTGTAGCCTTTTAAAGACTATTCGGGCAAATTAACACTGAAAATTAAACACTAAACACTAAAACAATTACACTAAAACACAAATTAACACTAAAAATGAAAGTATGTTTGGATCATCTAATTGAAGGCATGTAAACTGGTATGTGTCCATGTCCATTTGAGACATGGGAGCTCTATCACCCTGTTAATCCATGATAAGATCACTCTCCTCAGACACTTCAAAAATGGAGATGTTAAACAAGCAACGATCCAAACGTCATCCTGCTTTACCTGGATCTTATCTAGCCGGGAACAGCCATTTCATTCTCCATTCCACTACAAACATGTCACTTCTATTATTGATGTCACTTCTTTTATTGATTATGTTGATTACAATGGAACAACAGACCTGAAATGGTTCGGCTGACATTGAGATAGCAATCTCCTCAGTAAATATAATACGTCATCTTTGGTAACATACAAAAAGAATTGCTTTATATTCTCTTCCCTGTTATTTTTGTCTGAAATTCAGACATCTACATAAAGCTAAACTTTTGCACAGAATTTTTCTCATTCAGATGCACAAATGCTCATATCCATCAGCATTCAAGCGGTCAATGAAGCGTTTTTTCCAATGGCCATGTTGATTGTTCATCGGCTCTGACCAATTGGAATCCTATCATGACGCTCTCCATCATAACAAGTAATTTTAACCTGCCTGCGATCCACCCCCTCACCATGCTGCTGCTTAGCCTCACCCTACAAACAAAAACACTCGCTCCACGCTCATGTTTAAGAGCACGCTAATTAATTCCACTCTGAAGCACTTTTCCGCTTCTATTTGCTCGGATACAAAACGTCAAATCCCTCTTATGCGTGCAAATAAACACTCTGAACAACAAAGAGAACAAAAAAAAACTAATAAAAACAATGGTGAAATTGACTGAAGGTATAACATGATGAATGCTTTAGAAATATGCTCATGCTACCCTGCTAAATTACTCTCACCCCCAACAGACGACTTTTGCTGATTTGCGCTGGTTTTTGTTTGTGGAATGTCTCTTCACCGTAATGAGGCTACAGTGGACTATTTCTGAACTAGTCACGTGAGGGATGTCAAGCGTTGGTTTACACAATGTTTTGCTTTTCTGAGTACATGAAGTGTAAAAACAAATACACTAGGTCCCTCTGTTACACACACACCCACCCACCCACCCACACACACACACGTTTTCTCTCATCCACACTTCGCCTTCCCATCATGTCTCATGGCCACACATGATCTGCTCCATATTTCATGCTCCGCTGGTGTCGCAATCTTCCAATTCCACAGCGGCCGACCGGCTAGCATATGTTCTGGCTGAGTAATTAGATGAAGCCCAACAGGTGTAAGAGAACCAATGGGTCCCAAACCGTGACACCACATCCCGCTAGTCATTTACTCAAGCGCTCACCGGTGCAGCTATTGTATCAGCCCCTCATATAATATTCATAGCCTTTCCTCATGATCTTCTCGCTAATCTCACTCTCAAAAATAATGGTGCTTTATTGGCATCTATGGTTCCATGAAAAACCTTTAACATCCATGGAAACATTGCACATTATTTATTGTGAAAAAAGATTAAAATAATCTTCGCACTAAGAAAAAAGAAAAATTAATTGAAAGATTTTTTTGTGGGAACCAAAATGGTTCTTCCAAGGCATCGCTTCAAAACCCCTTTTGGAACCATTGTTTTTAAGAGTGTAGCAACTTCCCTGTCAGGGTTCGCCTAGGCCAGAAGTGAGCTGCTACATCTCCAATCGCCACCCCTCCAGGTGAGCGTATCTCTGCATTTGAGGGCCAAATGAAGCGGAAATGGAGTGTTTGTTTTCCCACACTCGTTTTTCCTTGCACCCTCCACTCTTCCTTTTCGCCTCCTCCTCCTCCTGTAGTTAGGGCTCATCAGCGCTGAGGCGCAGTGCCGTGAAGTGAAGTGTTAATTTAGTGCTCCTGCTGGGCAAGAGGCTGCTGGGGAAGCAGAGGTGAGCTCTTGCAGAAAATGACCCTCATGCTGTGATTGTTCTTGCCTTTTTTTTCCCTCTGCATGTTTGAAAGCTTCAGACCGCCACTCAGAGATGAAAACAAAGGAGGAGAGATGGTGAGAGCTAATGCATCAGCCAGAGAGGATTACCTAAACCACACTGTGACATATTCATGTACTGACTCGCATGCAAACGTGTTTCAGTGAGCTTGTGTTATTGAAGTTGTACATGCATGTGGAACAAATTTAGATGTAACATTACACAAGCAACATGTTATTTCTATACATCCATATTTGCACATACACAAGCTCACATTCATTTCCCTCACCATCGCTGTTCACTTTAGCAGAATGATTAATTGGGCAGGGCTGAGCTCGGTCCTCTAAGAAACTTAAACAAAAAGCCAGGCTCTATCCGAAGATTACAGCCACACATTACAGGCTGAATGAACCATGAAATTGCTTTTTTCCCCACCTGCAGTGCGCTCTCTCTGCAACGTGGTCACTACCGCTCTCAGGAGGGGAGCAATGGAGAAGTTTCCTCACTCTGAGATAACAAAACAATCCTTCAGACCTCCAGCTCATAGCACCAGCCCCTGTCCATTTGCCTGCACATGTGCGCAGCAGACTGACTGATGTTTTATTGTGTATTACACTGTTAAACACAGCGCATGTTATGATATATGGGCTTAAAATGATATAGGGGGTGAAAATGACAAGAAAAGTTGCACCATGTCCTGACATACAATTTACAATTCCAGATTATAAAGGATTTACTTAGTCAACATTCTGTAAATTATACAGTACATGTCAAAAATTACTATTTTTAATGGTTTTTCTCTTATGCTCACCAAGGCTGCATTCATTTAATAAAAAATACAGTAAAAACAGTAATATTGTGAAATATTATTACAATTTAAAATATTCTATTTTAATCAAATCAAAAATATTATCCATGATGTAAAGCTGAATTCTCAGCATCATTACTCAATCCTTCAGTGTCACACGATCATTTGAAATAATTTTAATATGATGATTTGCTAATCAAGAAACATTTAGTAGTAGTATTATCAATGATGTTGAAAACAGTTTTTGCTGTTGACAAAAACCTGACAAATGTCTTGCAATAAAACATCTGAAAAATGTCTGGTGTGGTTACCGTAGTATAAGCGGGGGGAAATCTTTAGCAAAAAAAAAAAAAAAGGTACTGGTCATTTTCTGCCAGGACAATATATGTTAATTTACGGACATTTACATACCCTAAAACATGGCACAATGCAATACGGAATTCAAAATACAAGTGTAACACCTGTTAAAAATCAGTACCGAAAATTATATAATCCTTCATATTTATTTTTTACAGACTTTTATTAAAGTGCAGGATCTGCGGAAGCCTACAAAAAAAATCTGCGTTGAACTTCCCAAGAACACAGTGGCCTTCATAATTCTTAAATGGAAGAAGTTTGGAACAACTAAGACTCTTCAGAAAACTTACCATGGCCAAACTCAGAAGGGCCATGGTAAAAGAGGTGACTTAGAACCTGATGGTCACTCTGGTTGAGCTACAGATATAATATGTGGAGATCGGAGAATTGTGCAGAAGGACAATCATCAATGCAACACTTCACCAATCTGAGCTTTATGGCAGAGTGACCAGAAGCCTTTCATTAGTGGATGACACAAGCACCTAAAGGACTTAGGTAACCAGGCACGGCTCATCACCTGCACAATGCTATCCCAATGGTAAAGCATGCATTATGCTGTATTTTTCAGCAGCAAGGACTGTGGGAATGGTTAGTGTAGAAGGAAAGGTGAATGCAACAAAATACAGAGATATCCTTAATGAAAACCTGGTGCAGAATGCTCAGGACATCAGACGGGGCAGAAGGTTCACCTTCAAACGGGACAATCACCCTAAGCACACAACCAAGACAATGCAAAAGTGGCTTAGGGACAACTCTGTGAATGTCCCAGCCAGAGTCTGGACTTAAACCCAATCAAACATGTCTGAAGAGACCTGAAAATGTCTGTCAACCAACAGTCCCCATCCAACCTGACAGAGCTTGAGAGGATCTGCTGAGAAGAATGACAGACAATCCCCAAATCCAGGAGACTTGAGTCTGTAATTGCTGCCAAAGATGCATAAACTAAGTACTGTTAACCCTTCGGAGTCTTGGGCTATTTTGGCCGTTTTTGAGTACTTTTTTTATTTTATTTTATTTTGCGACATAAACAAATGTTTACCATACCAATGTTTGGTATCATTTTTTTTCAGCACAACATCACCTATATGACCAGACAATTATTTTTTCACTTTGATGTACTGTATCAACATACTGGACCCAAAATCACACAAAAAACACAAAATCCGAATAGAAGAATTATAGCTTTTCTACTACAAAAAACACACACACAAAAAAAAAAAAACACTCAATGAAGCATTTTAAACGGTTTAAAATGTAAACACAAGTTGTAAATATCAACATATACAGGTACAATTCAGATATAATCTTATTTGTATAGCACTTTATGGTTTTAAATCAGATTTACAGAAAATTTAGGAAGCATTCCGTTATTAGCCAGAGTTGAGTGTGTCAAAGTAATGTCCTTATAACAGTAATATACAGCTGTAATATAATACGTCATGTTGTTAGTTAACATCACCATGACACAAGATGTGTTAGGCTTCTGAAGTCATCGCAAAAGTCAAATCAAGCTATGCTCTCTCGTCACCTTCTCAGGGAACATGGTTACATGTTACTGAGGCGTGGTCTTTCATATGTTTTAGCAAGATATATTAGCAAGGCACGGTCTTGCTGCCGTGTGGTATGCTTCTGTAAGCTCGGTATAGCTTTCTGTTTTGAATCTCTATGTACTATCATTCCTTGTTGTTTATATCGCTAAATATATCGTACTCATCAACCAGATATTTGATATTATCTAATTTTGTGTGTCACATTGATCTGACTTAGCTAGCTTTAATCTAAATCACTATCGCTCGCAAAACGCACTAGCCTTCCGCTAGCCTGTTAATCTGCCATCCGTGCTTGCCATCTTTTTTTTTTCTCGTGCACTTGCGCCTTTTTGAGTCCATCAAACAATTGTGGTCAGTAGGATCAGTTAACAAACACGGTGAGTAATCTTGTCTTCTCTTATTATCTCTTATCTTCTCTTATTATTGTCACTTGCACTTCATGTCACATGTATAGTACCGCCTTCTCTGTCAGTGCCGAGGGCTTTATATGTGATAAATGCAGGGAGATAGTCAAGCTGACGGAGAAGATTTCAGAACTAGACACACATCCAAACTTTAATCAAGGATAGTAAGAATGCAAGGGCTTTAGATACTGATTTGGATGTGACTAGCTTAGTGAACTCTGTACATTGTTCGGTTTCGGCTGTAGAGCCCGTGCAGCAGGGCAACTGGATGACCGTGAGACTTTGTAGTCGCGGGACAAAACACCTCTCTTCCATTCCGATTACAACATTAAACAGGTTCTCTCCACTCAATGAAGCACCCACTGAGAATCCTGTTGAAAGTGCCCAAGTTATTGGCGAATATATTACACTGAACATGAAAACAGAGACACCAGCCACCATAGTCACGTTTAAAGCAAATTTAAATTATCTTAGATTATTATTCACGTTGGCACTAATGATGTTCGACTTTGCCAGTCGGAGATCACTAAAATTAACGGTGTGTGAACTTGCAAGTGTGATATCAGGCATTGTAATTTGCTCTGGCCCCCTTCCTGTTCGAAGGAGTGATGAGATACTTAGTAGACTGTCCTCACTCAATGGCTGGCTGTGTAAGTGTTGTCCGCAAAATAATAAAGGGTTCATAGACAATTGGAAACGTTTTTGGGGCAGACCTGACCTGTTGAAAAGAGATGGTATTCATCCCTCCTGGGATGGTGCTGCTCTTCTCTCTAGTAATATAGCACATAGTTTTAGACCTCAAACATGACAATCTGAGGCTCAGGTCAAGAAGCAGACAGACTGGCTAAACCGACCGTCTGCTTGCTGTCTCACGTCACTGAAGTCAGATAAATCCCATCACATAGAGACTCTTTCACCTAGATATCATCACATAGAGACTGTGTCTGTTCCCCGAACTAGGTAATGCAAAAAACAAATATAATGCAGATGCACAAATGATAAAGCTCGGGTTGCTGAATATTCGATCCCATTCTTCAAAAGCACTTATTGTTAATGATATGATTATAAGAATATCTTCAGTATTACTCAGAAGCCTAGTTCCATTTCAGTCGAGAATGTCAGACGTAGTCGACGTCGACTGAAATGGGATCACGCCAGGGAGCCAGTTACCTTCAAGTACTATTGAACGAGCCAATGGAATTGGTGTGCGTGACTTACATCACACACTCCGTCCCACGGCGCGGGTATAAATACGGAAGTGGATGCACGCACTAGTTGCCTTTCGCTTCTTAGCCGATCGTTTTGATGTCTCTGAAGAGTGCTGTTGATTTCAACGAGCGAGTATGTCGGTGTTCTTCTAGAAAGACTCTCCCGGCTGGTGGTTTCTACAGCGCAGTGCAGCGGTGATCGCGAGCTTTGAGCTCTCAACTACTGTTTTAAAAGCAAGCAAATTTTTGTGTTTGTGTGTGCATTGACAGCTGGTTGAGGGCGAAAAAGTGAGGGCTTCACTGTTATCCGTTTGCTGAACTCAGTGTTGCCACGGTCATTCCCTGTGTGCTCCGGCACTGGTGACGGGTCCCATTTCTAAAAGAGCAACACGGGTGCGTTTGCGTCTTTTTCAAGATGCCATTCCATCCGTGCATTTCTGGGTGCGGTACGGCTCTGTCCCCCTCTGACGGTCACGAGAGTTGTATCACGTGTTTGGGTTTAAGGCATGTTGAGACAGCTCTTGTGGACGAGTCATGTTCCCATTGCGGGAATATGACCATCTCGGTGTTAAGGTCGAGACTTGCCTTCGTTCATAAAGGTGGAGTCCCCATCCCCAGGCCCCGCTCTAGTGTCTCTTCTGGGTTACCTTCCCAGAAGAGCCCTGGAGTGCCGTCTGGGCTGGGTGACCTGAGGATCACAGTGACGGCTAATCCGCCCGGCAAAGCCCCGTGGATCCCTCACACCTCTCTTGCACCACAGCTGGTGGAGCTCCCCGATGAGCGTGCTGGTCCCTCTGTGGTGGATCGACCAGCCGTCTCGTTCGGGGCCCCTCCAAAGGACAGGATGTCCATTGCAGCTTTAGAAGGGGAGCTGGGCTCTGGAGATGACGACTCGGCTGCGCTGCCTCCGTCTGGGAGACCAGCGTTGCCCGAGGCGGTTCCAGAGATGGCAGCTATGCTCAAGAAGGCCACCGAGGCGGTAGGGCTCGATTGAAACCCTCCACCGTGTCCCGAACCATCTCGGTTGGATGATTGGTTTATCGGAGCGGGCCAGTCTGGTTCTCAGCCCGCCGCTCTGGTACCTTTCTTTCCTGAAGTGCATGAGGAGTTGAGAAGAGCATGGATAGCACCTTTCTCTGCGAGTAACCCCAGAGTGCAGTCTGGACGATGGGGCAGGGCGACATTTTTAGGCGGGGTGACATGTGTCGCTCCGCCCACACCTGATTTTATTGGTTTATAATACAGCAATCTTATTGGTGTAGACCAGTGTTTCTCAACCTCTCCTGCAGGGACCCCCTGACAGGACATGTTTTTGTTTTAACCCTGAAATGGCACACCTGATTCAATTAGTCAGCTACACATTAAGTCTTTGAGCCTTTAATTAATTGAATCAGGTGTGCCATTTCAGGGTTAAAACAAAAACATGTCCTGTCAGGGGGTCCCTGAAGGAGAGGTTGAGAAACACTGGTGTAGACGCTTGAGGCATGAGCATGCGCATTCCTTTATGTACGAATGGTACTAGTTTGAATGATCTACGACGCTGTTTGGCCGTACTATATTAAGTGATAACCATGGTGATTTCAGTAACGATCAATTGAATAAAGTTTTGATGAACTTATGAATCAAGTTAGATGAAGTTACTATCAAAATGTATTCGTATAGCGTTCAATTCACATCGTTTCAAAGCAGCTTTACAAAAAGTCATATAAACTTTAATATTGAGCAGTTTTATGGCTTGGCGATATCACAAAATATGTTGCTGATAAATGATACACTGTTTGAGATTTAGCCTAGCTATACTATATTAATTTACCCTGCAGATAAGTCAGTGCCACTTTTGGTGGGCAATGAGCATGACGGCATGAAATTACTCGCATATCAAAGGAGAGATAATTTCTATATAGACTGATTTAGACAACATTTTTCCGAATGTCATACAGGGCTCCATAATTTTACATCATTCGTTTATGCTTCTTCGTTTTTCCATTAGGATCAGTGAATAAACACAAACTCGGGATTTTACACGAATGATGATTCCCTGTATTTCAAAACAAAACCACGGTGACAAATAAGACAATAATAGGCTACAAAAATAGCATACAAGCCCTGGCCATTGGGTTTTGTGCGTACAATGGGAATAAAATCCGTGCAGCGCTGCAATGTGAAAATAAATAAATATATATATACAGGTCCTTCTCAAAAAATTAGCATATTGTGATAAAGTTCATTATTTTCCATAATGTAATGATAAAAATTAAACTTTAATATATTTTAGATTCATTGCACACCAACTGAAATATTTCAGGTCTTTTATTGTTTTAATACTGAGGATTTTGGCATACAGCTCATGAAAACCCAAAATTCCTATCTCAAAAAATTAGCATATCTTGAAAAGGTTCTCTAAACGAGCTATTAACCTAATCGTCTGAATCAACTAATTAACTCTAAACACCTGCAAAAGATTCCTGAGGCTTTTAAAAACTCCCAGCCTGTTTCATTACTCAAAACCGCAATCATGGGTAAGACTGCCGACCTGACTGCTGTCCAGAAGGCCATCATTGACACCCTCAAGCAAGAGGGTAAGACACAGAAAGAAGTTTCTGAACAAATAGGCTGTTCCCAGAGTGCTGTATCAAGGCACCTCAGTGGGAAGTCTGTGGGAAGGAAAAAGTGTGGCAAAAAACGCTGCACAACGAGAAGAGGTGACCGGACCCTGAGGAAGATTGTGGAGAAGGACCGATTCCAGACCTTGGGGGACCTGCGGAAGCAGTGGACTGAGTCTGGAGTAGAAACATCCAGAGCCAACGTGCACAGGCGTGTGCAGGAAATGGGCTACAGGTGCCGCATTCCCCAGCTCAAGCCACTTTTGAACCAGAAACAGCGGCAGAAGCGCCTGACCTGGGCTACAGAGAAGCAGCACTGGACTGTTGCTCAGTGGTCCAAAGTATTTTTTTCGGATGAAAGCAAATTTTGCATGTCATTCGGAAATCAAGGTGCCAGAGTCTGGAGGAAGACTGGGGAGAAGGAAATGCCAAAATGCCTGAAGTCCAGTGTCAAGTACCCACAGTCAGTGATGGTCTGGGGTGCCATGTTAGCTGCTGGTGTTGGTCCACTGTGTTTTATCAAGGGCAGGATCAATGCAGCTAGCTATCAGGAGATCTGCTGAAAAGCTTTATGGAGATGAAGATTTCATTTTTCACCACGACATGGCACCTGCTCACAGTGCCAAAACCACTGGTAAATGGTTTACTGACCATGGTATTACTGTGCTCAATTGGCCTGCCAACTCTCCTGACCTGAACCCCATAGAGAATCTGTGGGATATTGTGAAGAGAAAGTTGAGAGACGCAAGACCCAACACTCTGGATGAGCTTAAGGCCGCTATCGAAGCATCCTGGGCCTCCATAACACCTCAGCAGTGCCACAGGCTGATTGCCTCCATGCCACGCCGCATTGAAGCAGTCATTTCTGCAAAAGGATTCCCGACCAAGTATTGAGTGCATAACTGAACATAATTATTTGAAGGTTGACTTTTTTTTGTATTAAAAACACTTCTTTTATTGGTCGGATGAAATATGCTAATTTTTTTAGATAGGAATTTTGGGTTTTCATGAGCTGTATGCCAAAATCATCAGTATTAAAACAATAAAAGACCTGAAATATTTCAGTTGGTGTGCAATGAATCTAAAATATATGAAAGTTTAATTTTTATCATTACATTATGGAAAATAATTAACTTTATCACAATATGCTAATTTTTTGAGAAGGACCTGTATATATTTTTTTCACTAAAACAGACGTTATTATGTCGATCTATAGCAAATATTATCATGTACATTATACATGTTCATATACTTCTCTTCTGGGTATTTTATTTATTTTATTATATTATAATTGCACAGATTTACAGCAGTGGGTTTTTTTATGGTTATGCAGCTAGCCTATATGTGAGTGTTAATATTTGAAATCATTTTTATCCCGTAGCCTACAGGCTACGATGATTAAAACATGAACACACAATGCGATGGTGGATGAATAAACAATTGGATTTTTAATATACCTGATGTCACAGTCACAGATAGACAGTCGTACATGTTAACCGGTGGACACTTATTAGAAAACATGAATCTTTAAAAACTATAACATAGGGCTTTACAGAACCAATAGGCCCTCATACTGTATGAACAGGTAAACAACCAGGAAACATGTTTGCCATTAAACATTTTATTTGCACTTTGTACTAAATAATGCAAGCATTGGACAACAAATCTCGTAAAAAAAATGACAACAAAAAACCTTTGTGCTTTAGAATTTAAAATCAGCTGCTTACATTCTTATAGTGAATTATCATCATTTGCGTAAAATCCCGAGTTTGTGCTGATCCACCGATCCTGATAGAAATATGAAAAAGCCAATGACGCACTAATGTAAAACATCTCCCTGAAGTAGTACAGGTGCCGTCACCAAGCGTTCGTTTTTAAACAATAACTTCATCTATTCTGTGTCTTAAATATAATAAAGTATTAGCCAATAAATATTATTAGCCAAACTAAAATTACCATGGTAAACCGATAATAAGATACGATTAAAGTTAGCATTTAATATTTCTTTAATACGACCAAATCATTTACAAAATCGTACATAAAAGAATGCGCATGCTCAAACCTGAATCGTCTACACCAATAAGATTGCGGTATTATAAACCAATTAAATTGGAGGTGGGCGGAGCGACACGTGTCGCCCCGCCTAAAAGTGTCGCCCTGCCCCATCGTCCAGACTGCACTCTGGGGTACTACTTCTCTGCCAGAAATTGCCTGAGTAGCACTTCCCCCTCACTACCCTTGACGGGGGAGCGGTGAAGGGTTACGAGGCTATCTCTCCAGTGGAGCGGTCTGTTGCAATGCAGCTGTGTCCAGCAACCGCTACCTCATGGAAGAGAGGTCCTCGTCTCCCCTATTAGGCCTGTAAGTTCTCGTCCGTTCTCACGGGCAAGGCTTACAAAGCCTGTGGGCAAGCCGCTTCCTCTCTGCATGCCATGGTGCTGCTTCAGGTCCACCAGGCCCAGGCACTCATGAGCATGCATGAGGGTAGCCCAGACCGTGAGCTCATGGGTGAGCTCCGCACTGCAACTAACCTCGCCCTCCGGGGCACTAAGGTTGCAGCTCACGTGATCGGTCTGGCGATGTCCACCCTTGTGGTCCAGGAGCGCCATCTCTGGCTCAACTTGGCGCATATGAGAGAAGCGGACAAGGTTCGGTTCCTGGACTCTACCATTTCCCAGGTTAGGCTGTTCGGCGACCCGGTTGAGAAATTTGCCAGGCAGTTCTCGGCCGCCCAGAAGCAGATGGTGGCCATCCGGCACATCCTGTCCCGACGACCTGCTGCTGCCTCCACCCGTCCATCGGTGGCAGATCCTCCGTCTGCTTGTCGCCGAGCGCTCCCGCCTGCAGCCGCCTCTGCTCCTGCTGGACCGTCGCAGCAGCCTCCACCCAGGTCTCAGCGTGGAACCGGCTACAGAAGGGGCGCCCCACCTGCTTCAGGCGCTGCCAAGCCAGGGGGCAAGCGACAGCGAAAGCATTAAACCTGAGGCGGGCCACCCAGGGATGGTGGAATGCTCTTGGAGATGGTCACCGACCACTCCCTTCACTCGTAGGAGGACCGAGTGGAGTTTTTGTGTTTGTGTGTGTGTTTGTTCCGCTGCTGGTTCCCAAAATAGCGGAGCCAGCGGCACCCACATATTCAAAGAAAGAGCAATTTCTCCCTTCCTGGGCCCCAAGAGGGCTAGTCGGCGGTGTGTGACCCTGCAAAGCCTTGCACCCACCAGCCCCCTCTTGTTCGCCAGCCGGCATCTGGGTGCGGTTTGAGGACCCGGTCATCCGCCTTCTCACGCATCCTTGGCCGTCTCGTGGAGACAGGTAAGTGCCGTGCACCACACTCAGACCCTGCTTCGGGCCGCCTCCGGGCCCTGAAACGGGCCCTTTTTCAAAAGCCTCCGTTCAAGTTGCTAACACAGATGCGTTTTCAAATGCTCTGTCCCCAAGGTTGGCCTGCAGCGTTTGACCTGAAGGACAGTACTTCAGATCTCTATCCTTCCGCTCTACAGACCATTCTGTGTTCTTGCGTTCGAAGTTGCGAAGTATCATTAGAAAGTCCTACCCTTCGAGTGCTCCATAGCCAGTTGGGTCTTCAGGTCAACTGGGAGAGAGTAATCTCGCCCACGGGCTGAGTATCACTTTTTCAGTTTGGAGAAGGACTCGGTCCAACACGTCTCTCAAGAAGAGAGTGTGTTCGGCTGGTGCTATATAGTTGCTATATTGTGGGCTCCCTTCTAATAAGCGAGTTTCACTGTGAGTCCGGTTCAAAGTGTCGGCTTGCTGCGCCATTCCCCTCCTATGGACTGGATACGTGCGACATTCTGCTCCAGTTGAGTTCCCTTTAACCGAACCCTGTTGAGTTCCTCCACACCCCTCCGACATCAGACGTGGCGGAACGTCCGGTGTTAGGCCTACCACTCGTAAGCGGTATGGAACCTGTGTTAGGCTGGGTCCATATGTTGCGATTCCTACGGTGATCCCATATGTGTTTTATTCCACGGTACGGCTCCCTGCTGCGAGCCCGTGTCTTCCCTCGGCAGAAGCCTGCTCTGCCGTCACTGTCCGGTTGAGTCTCCCCCCTGTCATAGGCTGGAGACACCCCAGTGACATTCAATATGTTGTACTACCCGGTCATCCGGCCAGTTCATATGTGTATTCTCCACGTTACCTCCCTTCGAGGATGTGGCTTCCGCAGCGTCCCTTCCTTCCATGTACAGAGAACGCTTTCCCAGTGGTCCTGTAGGAACAGCAGTGACTTCCCTGGCCTAAGCCCTGGCCCTTCCTCGCCTTAAATTGCGGGGGGATCAGGAGGCTTTGTCTAGGCACTGGAAGGTGGCAGCTTAAGTGGCGTTTTCAATGGTTGATCCCATTTCAGTCGACGTCGACTACATCTGACGTTCTCGACTGAAAGGGAAAGTCCTGGTTGCGTATGCAACCCACTGTTCCCTGAAGGAGGGAACGGAGGATGTAGTCCCCTTACCACTACTGCTGACTCCGAGTTACCCTCGGCTCCTCAGCGAAAAAGCAACTAGTGTGTGCCTCCACTTCCGTATTTATACCCGCGCTGCGGGGCCAGAGTGTGTGATGTAAGTCACGCACGCCAATTCCATTGGCTTGTTCAATAGTACTCGAAGATGACTGGCTCCCTGGCGTGATCCCATTTCAGTCGACGTCGACTACGTCTGACGTTCGACTGAAAGGGAACTAGGCTTCTGAGTAATACTGAAGATATTCTGATAATCATATCATTAACAATAAGTGCTTTTGAAGAATGGGATCGAATATTCAGCAACCCAAGCTTTATCATTTGTGCATCTGCATTATATTTGTTTTTTATTTGTGTTGCATACACAACTAGGACGTTTCAAATATACAGGTCCTTCTCAAAAAATTAGCATAATGTTAGCAAAATGTCCATAATGTAATGATAAAAATTTAACTTTCATATATTTTAGATTCATTGCACACCAACTGAAATATTTCAGGTCTTTTATAGTTTTAATACTGATGATTTTGGCATACAGCTCATGAAAACCCAAAATTCATGTCTCAAAAAATTAGCATATTTCATCCGACCAATAAAATAAGTGTTTTTAATAAAAAAAAAAAAAAAAGTCAACCTTCAAATAATTATGTTCAGTTATGCACTCAATAGTCAATACTTGGTCGGGAAGCCTTTTGCAGAAATGACTGCTTCAATGCGGCGTGGCATGGAGGCAATCAGCCTGTGGCACTGCTGAGGTGTTATGGAGGCCCAGGATGCTTCGATAGCGGCCTTAAGCTCATCCAGAGTGTTGGGTCTTGCGTCTCTCAACTTTCTCTTCACAATATCCCACAGATTCTCTATGGGGTTCAGGTCAGGAGAGTTGGCAGGCCAATTGAGCACAGTAATACCATGGTCAGTAAACCATTTACCAGTGGTTTTGGCACTGTGAGCAGGTGCCAGGTCGTGCTGAAAAATGAAATCTTCATCTCCATAAAGCTTTTCAGCAGATGGAAGCATGAAGTGCTCCAAAATCTCCTGATAGCTAGCTGCATTGACCCTGCCCTTGATAAAACACAGTGCACCAACACCAGCAGCTGACATGGCACCCCAGACCATCACTGACTGTGGGTACTTGACACTGGACTTCAGGCATTTTGGCATTTCCTTCTCCCCAGTCTTCCTCCAGACTCTGGCACCTTGATTTCCAAATGACATGCAAAACTGAGCAACAGTCCAGTGCTGCTTCTCTGTAGCCCAGGTCAGGCGCTTCTGCCGCTGTTTCTGGTTCAAAAGTGGCTTGACCTGGGGAATGCGGCACCTGTAGCCCATTTCCTGCACACGCCTGTGCACGGTGGCTCTGGATGTTTCTTCATCTCCAGAAAACTTCATCTCCAGACTCAGTCCACTGCTTCCGCAGGTCCCCCAAGGTCTGGAATCGGTCCTTCTCCACAATCTTCCTAGGGTCCGGTCACCTCTTCTCGTTGTGCAGCTTTTTTTGCCTCACTTTTTCCTTCCCACAGACTTCCCACTGAGGTGCCTTGATACAGCACTCTGGGAACAGCCTATTTGTTCAGAAATTTCTTTCTGTGTCTTACCCTCTTGCTTGAGGGTGTCAATGATGGCCTTCTGGACAGCAGTCAGGTCGGCAGTCTTACCCATGATTGCGGTTTTGAGTAATGAAACAGGCTGGGAGTTTTTAAAAGCCTCAGGAATCTTTTGCAGGTGTTTAAGGTTAATTAATTGATTCAGATGATTAGGTTAATAGCTCGTTTAGAGACCCTTTTCATGATATGCTAATTTTTTTAGATAAAAAATTAAAGACCTGATAAAAGATAAAAGACCTGAAATATTTCAGTTGGTGTGCAATGAATCTAAAATATATGAAAGTAAAATTTTTATCATTAAATTATGGAAAATAATGAACTTTATCACAATATGCTAATTTTTTTAGAAGGACCTGTAAGTCTTTTGAAGTGATGGTGCTTTGTCTAACGTTGTCTAGCGTAAGTGATAAATCCCGTTTGACATTTGTGCTTGCTACTGTATGCAGGCTACCAGGGCACCATACAGATTTTATCAAAGAATTTGCTGATTTTCTATCAGAGTTATTACTGGCTGCAGATAAAGTCCTAATTGTTGGTGATTTTTAATATCCATGTAGATAATGAAAAAGACGCATTGGGATTAGCATTTACAGACATTCTAAACTCTATTGGAGTTAGACAACACGTGTCAGGATCTACTCATTGTCGTAATCATACTTACTTACATCTAATATTGTCACATAGAATCAATGTTGATCCCGTTGAAATTCTGCAGCAGAGCGATGACATCTCAGATCATTATTTAATCTCATGTATACTTAATTTAGCCAAGGTTGCAAAGCCGACTCAGTGTTACAAATATGGTAGAACTATCACTTCTGCCACTAAAGATTGCTTTATGAATAATCTTCCTGATCAGTTTAATCTCGTCAGCATCCCAGATAGCTTAGAAGAACTCGATGTAGCAACAGAAATGATTGACTCTCTCTTTTCCTTTAAAACTTTAGACACAGTTGCTCCATTGCACTTAAAGGAAATAGTCCAACACCGTGGTAAAACGAGCACACTCTGGCCCTAAAGACAGCAGCCAGAAAAATGGAGCGTAGCTGGAAGAAAACAAAATTAGACGTTTTTCGCATTTCGTGGAGAGGGAGCACGATTGCGTACAGAAATGCCTTAAAAACTGCTTATTTTTCAACACTTTTAGAAGAAAACAGGCACAACCCTAGGTATTCGAAACGGTGGCTAAATTAACGAAAAATAAAGCTCAAACACCGGACGTTTCCAAACTGCATAGTAGTAATGATTTATTAACTTCTTACAAGATTGATAATATTAGAGAGAAAATTATAACTATGCAACCGTCTACTACAGTATAGCATCAGACAGTGCATTGTAGTCTCCCTGAGGAAAAATTTAATTCATTCATTGCCATAGGAGAGGAAGAAATGTCTAAACTTGTTAAATCATCTAAATCAACAACATGTAAGTTAGACCCTATACCAACTAAGCTATTGAAAGAAATGCTTCCAGATGTTATAGATCCTCTTCTTAATATCATTAATTCATCTTTGTCACTTTGATATGTACCAAAAACTTTTAAGCTGGCTATTATTAAACCTCTTCTTAAAAAAACGTAACTTGACCCTAGAGAATTAGTCAATTACAGGCTGATCTCGAATCTACCTTTTCTGTCAAAATTAATAGAAAAGGCAGTATCCTCACAACTATATTCCTTTTTAGAAAGAAATGGTATCTGCGAGGATTTCCAGTCAGGATTTAGACCGTACCATAGTACTGAGACTGCTCTCATTAGAGTTACAAATGATTTGCTCTTATCATCCGATCGTGGTTGTATCTCTCTATTAATGCAGATCCTAGTGATACCATTGACCACAACATTCTTTTGAATAGACTCGAAAATTATGTTGGCATTAGTGGAATTGCACTAGCATGATTCAAATCCTACTTATCTGACTGTTATCAGTTTGTAGCATTAAAGGAAGAGATGTCATATCGATCAAAAGTTCAGTATGGCGTACCACAAGGCTCAGTACTAGGACCGTTGCGGTTCACTCTGTACATGCTACCCTTGGGAGAGGGTACACTTCAGATCACACCACAACACTTCCAACGTGTCACACGACAAACGTTCAGAGGAGCACCACCACCACAAGAGATCCTTCACCCGTGGGACCCCAGCGCCTGAAAGTAAATCAAAATTAATAAACAAACTTCAACAATTACAATCAACCACAGCTTGATAATATCACAGTGTAGTCATGAAACAGACACTCGTCATAACAATCAACCACAGTTGATGTACAAAGAATTAAGAAAACATTAACTCAATTCAAACAACAGGGGAGACAGACTCACACAGAGCAAACAGGTTTTGCGCTCTTTTTTCTACACCAGTGAGCGTCAACTCAAAAATGAATAAAATAAAACTCAATCTGTAAAACCAGACAGCAACAATCCCCTCTATTAGTGGGGAGATACAATGTTCTCACAGCATGGCAGCAGAGAAGCGACAGGGCTGTAACATTAACTGTAGCGACAGCAGAAAAAGCAAACGCAACGGACGAGAGGAAGAATCCTGAGTCAAATACAAAGAAAAGCACATCTAAAATTTATGTTTCACCTGTTAAAATGTTTAGCGCATAACTAAATGCACGATTAACGTTACACTTACCGAAAAGGGACAATGTGCTTACACAATGTGCTGATCACTTCACAGGCACGGATACTCTGAGTTCATATAAGCCGCCGTTTAGCTGGAATACAAGGATACTGCACAACTCAAAACATCAGCCTATCCCTAACCCCAAACGAGTCAAAACAATCCTCTTTCCACAGAACAATTAATACATAACTTACCTGAGAGGTGAGCAGTCCCAAATACACCCACGAGACAGCCGAAGGAAACGGAGGGGAAAGATGGAAGAATGCGGTTTTACAGATGCTAGAAACGTGGCTTTCAAATGAAAGATTGGTATTAAAGAGCACACCCAGGTTCCTAACCGACGACAAAGACTTGACAGAGCAGCCATCAATTGTTAGACAGTATTCTGGGTTAATACGTGCTGAGGTTTTTTTTGCCCAATAATTAGAAACTCTGTTTTTTCAGAATTAAGTAGTAGGAAATTACTAGTCATCCAAATTTTTATATCAGCTATGCATTCCAATTATTTTGTGACGGTTAGGTACCTGGGTGTGCTCTTTAATACCAATCTTTCATTTGAAAGCCACGTTTCTAGCATCTGTAAAACCGCATTCTTCCATCTTAAAAATATATCTAAATTATGACATATGCTTTCAATGAAAAATGCGGAACAGTTAGTTCATGCGTTCATGACATCAAGGCTAGATTATTGTAATGCTCTACTGGGTGGCTGCCCTGCATGCTTAATAAACAAAGTCCAGTTGGTCCAAAACGCAGCAGCTAGAGTTCTTACCAGAACCAAAACGTATGACCGTATTAGTGTCACGACACACACGAGAGAGAGACAGCAGATCCAAGTGTAGTTAGATCTATTTATTTGGGGTAATCCGTAAAGCGTAAACCAGTCCAGGCAAGGGTCAAATACCATGTAAGCAATCCAACAAGAATAACAAAATACAAGAAACCAACCAGGAGTGTGAGGACATCTAACAAGGATTCCAGAACAAGTGATAAAACAGACAGGGTATAAGTAGACAGACACTATCAAGGTGAGTGGGAACGGCTGAGTGTGATAATGAATAATGAGTGGCAGAACAGAATGCTGGGAAATGTAGTCTATTGTGAATGACACCGTGACAACGAGGACCTCTAGTGAACCCCAGGGAAAACCAAACCAGACACTGTGACAATTAGTCCCGCTCTGTCAACACCGCATTGGCTCCCTATTAAACATCTTATAAATTTTAAAATATTGCTGACTACTTACAAAGCACTAAATGGTTTAGCTCCGCAGTACTTGAGCGAGCTCTTAACGCATTATAGTCCTTCACGTCTACTACGATTTTAAAATTTTGGCCAGTTGATAATACCTAGAATATCAAAATCAACTGCAGGCAGTAGATCCTTCTCCTATTTAGCACCTAACAGTCTTCCTAACATTGTCCTGGAAGCAGACACACTCTGTCAGTTTAAATCTAGACTAAAAACTCATCTCTTTTACCTGATATTCATATAGAACATTATACATTTCTATTATTCAAATCAGTTAAATGATTATTAGGCTGCATAGATTAGGTCAGCCGGAACCAGGGACACTTCCTATAACACCTGATGTACTCGTTACATCATAAGAAGAATGGCATCTACGCTAATGTTAGTTTTTCTGCTTATTCCAAGGTTTACTAAAGTCAGCCGGATCCGGGCCATATCCAGACCAGATGGTGGGCCTTGGGCCTGGACCCATCCACATCGCATCCCTGAAGTGCCAGCCTCATCAGCCCTGTGAAGGCCTCATCGACACGACAGCCATCGGCACTGATCCTCAACAAACCCGTCTACATACCGGCGTGATGACTCCGACTTCCAACCAGATGGAACTGAATAAATATTCTGAATGTTCTGATCTAATCTGACTTCTGACCTGTAATGCTACCTGAATCATAATCATACACTGTTCGTTCGTTGGCCAGAGGAGAACTGCCCCCCCCCGACTGAGCCTGGTTTCTCCCAAGATTTTTTCTGTCACCTGATGGAGTTTCGGTTCCTTGCCACTGTTGCCTTGGCTTTTGGCTTGCTTAGTTGGGGACATTTAATATTCAACAATATTATTGATCTGCCTGACTTAAAGGACAATTCCGGCCAAAAACTAACCTAGGGCTAAATAACACATGGGTACCGAGTCGCCCGTTCTCTGGGATGCGATTTCATGATAATCGAATGTACCCAGTTTTAACGTTATTTTTAGTTTAACCACAGATTAGCTTATAACGCTAGTGTATGGGGCATCGAATAAGTAAACATAAAAATCGCTAGTTAATACCACACTCTAAACAATTATCGTGATTTTAACGGTAAAAGACTACAGTGCTATTTGCTACAGTGCAAAACCGTTAACAGAAAGTTTCCTTACTATATACGGTAAATAACTGTGATAGATCTAATGGTAATGTAATTTTACTGTAAAATACCATTAAATTTACAGTTTTTGAAAGTGAAAAAGAAAACTCATTGTATAATTTACAGTGAATAACCGTAAATTGACATTCCCACAATTCCCTGCGTGACACTTCACATTTGAAGTATTTTTGTTGAAATAACTGATTCTTCATAGTTTTCTTAGTTTTTTTCTAATCAGTTATGTACATTAGGGTTTTATGTTACATTTAATGTTGTTAAATTAATGTTTATTGCATTTTTAAAATTTCATGTGTGTTACACACTGTGCAGCTTCTATAAATTAGTATTAACTTTCTTGTGGAAGAGCTGCTTCTGATGTGCTTTGATTTATCATATGATTCTCATCACTGCTGTGATGATTGTTGGTTGTCAGTGTATTACAATGTTACAAAACAGAAATGAATACTTCAATAGGTCCATAAATTAACACTATATCAGATAATAAAATACGGTTAATTACTGTAAAGTCTGTAAAACCAATAACGTTGCTACCGTATTTTTGACGGTAAAGTTCTGGCAACCACAGCTGCCGGTTTTTTACCGTAAAAATTACGTTTTATTTTTTACAGTGTTTTTTACACTAACAAGGCTCAAAATAGCCCCACACTAACATTGTAGCATAATTAGGGTCTCTACCTGCAACCCGAAGCATTGAGAACTTTGTAAGTGTACAGACAGTTTAATAAGAATATACTTTATAAAGACAGTACACTTCGCGTATACAAGCAGGAGCCATCTTTGGAAAACAGTCTCGACCAGTCGAACCACGAACGCCGTGCTACATCCTGGTAGATAGTCACAGTTCAGCTCACGTAGCACGGCGTTCTTGGTTCGACTGGTTCGACATACAGGTATTTTTCCCAAATCTTTTTGACCACTTGAGAATGCAACCTCCATTCCCCACGTCTCTACTCATCTCTTAAAAAGAGGTCTGCCCCCAAAATCATTGAAAATGACCAGAAAAAATTACAGCAAATGTTATACCCATACAGTGAGACTATGCCCTACTTTGAACACAGTGGCAGAATGACTGAACCTGAGATAGTGACAAAAGTGCCTGCATCAGCAGTTCAGCTCCATCCATAGAAATAGAGTATCTTGTCTCAGCAACAAAACGCTTTAGGTTAAATCTCAGACCTGAATCCATTAGATGGCTGAGAACAATATCTCAGTGTTGTTTAGTCCACTGCTCTGAGTGTGTTATCACCAACCATTAGTCAAGATCATTCAAAACTCCCTGGAGCCTCAGAGGGGCCAGTATTGCATCCATTGATATTGGTGAAAGTGGTCAATTAAAGCCCTATTGAAATAACTCTGAACTGATATGCCTTGCCCCCAAAAACAAACCTTTGAAATATCCTATGCTTTTTTTCAATCCGAATATGAAAATATACATCCTTCAGATCTATCCACCAAACTGAATTGTTGTTTTAGCTTCAACATTCTGAAAAAGAATTTCATAAGAGTGAAATGCCAACCTGCCTTCTTTCTTGGGATTTTCTTTGCTAGAAAATAGCAGCCTTTGCTGTTTCTGAATTAAAGCAACTTCTTCTATCGCCTCTTTCAGCAGAAGATTGAATTTCATGTGGAGCTTTTTATTAGACAAACTCTGGAGCTCCTGGGAAGGGGTTTTGAAGTCATTATCTGTGCCTTTCCGAATAAGGTATTTGGCTTCGGGCACATCCCTATAGCAGTTTGTGACTGCAGTAAAAGAAAATATAATGGTAGTCCTGCTTCAGAGAGACAGACACAAAAAAAAAAGATTCAGGGGCTTCTTTAGAGAGAAGGCCAGCCTCAAGAAGAGTTGATTTCTATTTTACTTTTCCAGCGCAGTCATCGTGTGGCTAAAACTTAGAAAAGCGACATCTAGACACACACCAAAAAGCCATCCTGTGTCATCGCCTAAAGGTAGTGAAAACACTCTCTCTTCATCGTGGGTTGCTTGCAAAACAGGCAAT
Source organism: Gila orcuttii (assembly GCA_026230005.1). Classification (NCBI taxonomy): domain Eukaryota; kingdom Metazoa; phylum Chordata; class Actinopteri; order Cypriniformes; family Leuciscidae; genus Gila; species Gila orcuttii. Next base: position 14,085,208 of record JAPDVR010000013.1, on the reverse strand, counting down.
TTCAAATCAGTCTGAAATCAACTTTTCCGGTTTATTTTTTCACTTTGTCCGTCATTCCAGTTTACGCATACAAATGTTCAAAAACAGTATTCCTTAGCTCAGCTGTCTTAAACTTCTTTTTACCCCTGAGCGAAGAATAACGAAGTTTGCCGTAAGTATACAATGAGCCTTTAGGTACCATTCACACAGAGCTCAAGATAAAGCTCAATAATAAAAAAAAAACATGGGAACTGAGACACAGGGGTGCCACTCCTTAAACATATATCTCTCAGTCTGCATAGTGCAACTACACTCCAGGAGGGCACTTCTCTGCAGACTAAACATTTAAATCAGTCAGACTTCTATCGCTCTATCCTACTCTTTAATAAGATTACTTCTTATTTTGAATAATGATTGAATTTGCATCATATTTGATACTATTGAATCATCATATTGAAGATTTGATAATATTGATAATTTTTAATTTCATACTATTGAAAACCCCTTCCTTTTCCATGTTGTTGAAGTATGTGAAAGCATGATGGGTACTGTAGTTTTAGTGTAGCGTGTGTCCTTCTAAGCCAGTGTTTCCCAACTCTGTTCTAGGCCTTGTCGACACATATACGTATTCGTTTGATAACGCGTCTTTTTCTCTCCGTTTTGTCCTTCCGTCCACACTGAGACGGCATTTTTATTAATGAAAACGAAGCTATTTGAAAACGCTCTCCAAAGTTGGATACATTTGAAAACGCTATTTTCGCATTGTAGTGTGGACTGTCAAAACAGAGGTATTTAAAAATGATGATGTAAGTTTAGTCATGTGACGCATATTGAACCCGTAAATTTTCATGTTTATACCGGTATTGTGCCTGTAATGTGCTATTCACTTTCACACAGTTGTTAAAGGGACAATGTGTAGTATTTTAAGTATTTTATTATCTAAAATCAATATTTTTATTCATAAATATGTCCTCAATGGTGTACAAATACCTCTGCCAATGATCTGACTTATCCTTGTAAATGAAGAATTTATTATCTTTATATACATGAGACGGGTAGGTCCACGGAGGCTTCCATGTCGTTCTGCCATCTTGTAAAACTATAATAGCAGAGAGGGACAAAAAGTACTAGGCCAACGCGTTTCCACAACGCGTTTTCGTTCAGAGCCAGCGTCACGTGACTGAAAGCAGCTGAACCGGACAAGAAGATTTGAGAGACTCTTGTCACTGCCCCGGCAAGTTTAAAAGGCTGCACTGCATGTTATTTATAATGGAGGACCATACTTATGTGGAGCCACAGGACCGGAGATTGCAAAAAACAAGTTTTAATGTTGGGATAGCTTTTTCCAAGTGCAAAGAGTTGATCCAGGAGAAAGCTTTCAAAAGAGACGCTGAACTTGCCTGCTTTCTTCTCAACAGGTAACGTTAAGTCAATGTTACGGTCTAAATTACAAGCTTTTTTTGGTCGCTTCTCTGCCTTTGGAAACTTTCAATTCTATCAAACATCTGTTTGTTCGTTGTGTCAAGTTGCAGTTTGTTTGAAATAACAAACCTGTTCACCTGAAGGAAAACTCGATGAAGTGCTATTAGAAGACATCCTGTCATGGCTTTTTGGTACATAACGGCTACCGTAGTTGCAACACGCATTTGAAAAAGGGAGGCGATGTAGAGCACTATTCGTTTGAATGCAAAATACAATTTCACCACGGGAGAAATTCATACACATTGTCCCTTTAAAATGTTACTTTGCACACTCTTCATATCACAGTCCTGCAAAGCTGACAGAAAATTCACTCGTATTTGCTGTTCTGCGGCAAAACATGAGAGCAGTTTTAGACCAAACATATAATGGTGAGTGAGTGCGACCTGGATGCATAAGTGAATGCTGAGATAATAAAATAAAACAAATTAAATATAACTAAATAAAATGATCCTGCCAGAATAATTGTGTGATTACTTGATTATGTCTTGTTCTGTCTGTATCTCAATGAGATTTTATGAGGGTTTACGCATGCGAATATGAAGGTGAATTTAGCGTTTTCCAACGTTTCACTATGGATGACAAACTTTTTGAAAACGCTAGTGTGGACGGAGAGCGATTTTAAGCGATCCATCAAAAGGAGAAAAGTTAAGTCTGAACATTTACGTCTCTTACTTGCATGAATTTAATCAGAGGTCATCATATGAAATGTATGCTGTGTATGCAGCAAGCGGGACTCATTTCAATAAAGCAGCTCTAGCCCATGAACAAGATGAAAGAAAATTATGAATTAGTCCATTTTAATGTGGCTGCTTTTCTCTCTATCAGGGTGTATCAAGGCTATGCTTTACATCGCATTCTAATTTAACATCATAAAATATTGGCATCAGAGGCTAGAAATAATGGAGAGGAACAGGAAGCTCTTTTTTTCTTTCTGCCTCTATCTCTTCTCTCATCCATTCGCTCGCTTAGTGCTTAGATGAGAGACAGAGTTCACGGCCACAAGATGAGGACATTGAGCGGGGTGACAGAGAGATTCAGTGTGTGAGGAGAGCTCTGATCAAGCATTCAGATTAAAGTATTCTCTCCTGCCCGAGGACAGCTCTCCATGCACAACCCCTCATGAACAATCTGTGTGTGTGTGTGTGTGTGTGTGTGTGTGTGTGTGTGTGTGTTTGTGTCACTGTGGGAGTGGGGGAGGATTCATCTTTGAGGTCACTGGCATCCAGCTTTGGTATAAATGGAACAGTTCAGTTTTCATTCAGCCATCGCATGGAAGAATACAGTAATGCATAGCCTATATCCTAGGGGTGTAAAGATTCACTCGTTTTCTCAATGCATCAATTATATGCATTGATCTTGAAACATGAATTTTTTAACCATGGATTGTTTGTTTCAGTCAAGAATTTATTTAAAATGCTAAGTAAAGTATCATTCAGTATTTTAAAATACAGGAAAGTCACTGACTATCACACGAGCAGATGACAGCTGTGTCACAATAGCAGTATAGTGAGTCAAACCTCACCGCTATTAAGATAAAGAAAAAAAACTGCCATTTTAGTGGTATCATTGTTTATTTAGGTAAGTAGAAACCATTTAAGAGGTGCAAGGGTATAGTTTTTTTTTTTTTTTTTTTTTTTTTTTTTTTTTTTGCTTCTGCATATTAGACCTTGAAACTAAATTAATCAGATTATATTGTAATATTTGGATTAGTTTCCCGACTCAGGATTTCCACAGTCATGAAAACCCTGGAAATAATAGTGAATTTCAAAATGGTTATTTCCAGACCAAGAAAACTCATGGAAATAAATAGAATCGTTAAAAAAAAAAAAAAAAAATAGGGAATACTTTCATAGTTGGGCTCCGCTCTAAAATATTTTATCGCCACATTGCACTCTTTGTTATAGTTCAATTATACTTGTATGTACACTGCCGTTCAAAAGTTTGGGATCGTACTTTTTTTTTTTAATGTTTTTAAAAGAAGTCTCTTATGCTCACCAAGGCTGTATTAATTAGATTATTTTTTTTTAAATGACAAAAAAAAACAGTAATATTGCGAAATATTATTACTATTTTAAATAACTGTTTTCTATTTTAATATATTATAACATGTAATTTGTTTCAGTAATTTCAGCATCATTACTCCAGTCTTCAGTGTCACATGATCTTCAGAAATCATTCTAATATTATTATTTGATTCTCAAAAAACATTTATTATTATTATCAATTTTGTAAACAGTTATACACATTTTTTAGGATTCTTAGATGAATAGAAAGTTTTTAAAAAACATCATTATCTGAAATATAAATATTTTGAAACATTATACACTACCATTCAAAAGTTTGGGGTCAGTAAGATTTTAAGTAGTGTTTATTCAGCAAGGACATTAAATTGATCAAAAGTGACAGTAAAGACATTTGTAATGTTACAAAAAATTGTATTTCAAATTAATGCTGTTCTTTTGAACTTCCTATTCATTAAATAATCCTGGAAAATACAACTGTTTTCAACATTGATAATAATCAGAAATTTTCTTGAGCAGCAAATCATCATATTAGTATGATTTCTAAAGGATCATGTGACACTGAAGACTGGAGTAATGATGCTGAAAATTCAGCTTTGATCAAAGGAATAAATTACATTTTAAAATATATTCAAATAGAAAACACTTTTTAAATTGTAATAATATTTCACTGTATTACTGTTTTTACTGTATTTTGTATCAAATACATGCAGCCTTGGTGAGCAGAAGAGACTTCTTTTAAAATCATTAAAACATCTTACTGACCCCAAACTTTTAAATGGCAGTATACATGTAATTAATTGTGTTTACTTTCAAGTTACTTGGTGCAATGAACAAGTGTCATTTTCAGTCATTAATCACAATCAAATCAACTCAAATCATTGTAAATTTGCTAAAATTATTTTTGAATCAAACTGAAAACCTATAATACGCTAATTGAATCGATTCACACCATTTCTATATGCCATTAATATTCAATTCTGTTGTTTGTCCAATACATTACAATTACTATTATTATTTATGATTATTTATAAAGATAAATAACTTAAAGATAAATCAATTTCTTATATTTAAAGTAAATAAACAACATTTCTGAAGAAAACACTGATCCGTGCAATGCCACTATGCCAGGCGAGTTTTAATACATGAAGTTCATGATGGAAATTCAGAAGGAGCTTGCTCATCTACAGTAATCACATCCTTAGGGATATATAAGCAGCGTCTCATGATACCTTCTTCCAATGACGTCACTCAAGCATCCCTCTTCCTCCTCCTCCTCCTCCTCTTCTCCACCTCAGGCCTATGCTTTTTGCCTGTACTTTTTTGCCCTATGATAATATGATTAAAGGGGTGTGGTATAATCCCCTTTTCACAAGATGTAAAATAAGTCTTCGATGTCCCCAGAGTGTGTATGTGAAGTTTTAGCTCAAAATACCCCACAGATATTTTTATATAGCATGTTAAAATTTGTCACCTTTTGAGGGTGTGCAAAAACTCACCATTTTTGTGTCTGTCCCTTTAAATGCAAATGAGTTGCTGCCCCCATCACAGAGGGCAGAGCTTCAACAGCTTGTGTCCTTTTACCTCACACAGACATGCACTATAAATTGAAAAAACTTTTTGCCTTTTATGTTAAAACCAAGGGGGTAATCCATCGGCCGGAAACTGAAGCCTTCCGGGGGCCGCCATATAGCAGACCATCACCTGATGTTAGCATTCCATTGACTCCCATTCATTTTGGCGTCACTTTGACAGCGAATAACTTTACATCTGAGGCGTCCAAAGACTTCACTTGTCCTTTATTATTTCTAAAGAAACACGACAATGTATAAAAGGCTTCATTACTTTGTATCTTACGCTATGGCCCATAGAAGCCGTTTTTGTAAAAATAGGCTAACGATTGCGTCATAACAACGCGACTTTCTGTCGCACAATAGAGAAATTACCGTATAGACAGGAGGAGAAGCTCGCAGGCAATCTTTTACTGTCTATGAGGCAATCGGGAGGACATAGAGGCATAAAGTCAAGGGAGAAGCCCATAGATAGAGAGTCCATAAAAGCAACGGGACAAAATATTTCAACAACGTTTTTGAGGAATTAGGTGATTCAGATTTGTCTTGGCACAGCTACTAGAAGATTTACAACTGTCAGACTGTCGTCAAGCTCAGTTTGAGCCTGCGCAGTCGCTCAGCCATCAGGAAGTGAGTGCTTTAATCGGGCTTCAGTTTTCTCCGTTGAAATCAAGGGGGTCGCTGTGTCCATTTCTTTTACGGTCTATGGTTCAGACTCAAGAAGAAGTGACAACATGTAGGGTAACACTTTATAATAATGGTCCGTCATTAATAAGTAACTATGCAGGAAGTAATGCAGGACTAATGAGTAGTACTACATTAACACTTCAGCTACTACTATTAACTAATATAGAAACAAGCTTAACTAATCAGCAAGTAATATCAAATTTAGAAGATAGTTCCTTGTTAGGTAATCAATAATTACTTAATGAGATAAGCCTCATAATTAACTGTTAACTAACTGACTAATTATAAGGAACATTATCGTGTGTCTGAGACATAATCAGTCATATTTTTTACTCTGAATGTAGTCATAAAATGCATCAATAAATACTCAAGGGTTACCTAGTCACTATGCAGGAACTACTAGTGATCTGGACCATTATTTTAAAGTGAAAAACATATTTTTTACTTTAAAATAATGGTCCAGATCACTAGTAGTCCTTGAAGAGTGACTAGGTAACCCTTGAGTTTTAGTGATGCATTTTATGACCACGTTGAGAGTAAAAAAAGACAATTGCTAACGTCTCAGACACGTTTTTGTTGTGATTAGTAATTAATTTAATTAGTTATTCTTTATAATTTGTCATAATTACCTATTAGTTCTTAATTATCTCATTAAGTAATTATTGATTACCTAATAATGAACTATCTCCTAAATTTGATATTACTTACTGATAAGTTAAGCTTGTTTCTATATTAGTTAATAGTAGTAGCTGAAGTGTTAATGTAGTACTACTCATTAGTCCTGCATTACTTCCTGCATAGTTACTTATTAATGACGGACCATTATTATAAAGTGTTACCAGCAATTTCTTTAAAATAAAATATCTCCCTTTGCTTTGAAATTTGAGTGTTGTAACTTTGCAGATGTTGTTTATGCTCAAACAGCAGCATTACACACTAACTAAATTTAGAAAAGGGAAATCATAATCAATCACCCCTTTAAGCAAACTTGTGAAATTGCTAAGTAATTATTACAAAGGTGTTCTGGGTGGTTGCCTTACGTCACAAGATCCCACCGCCAATTCTCTATGATATTCCAGTGCACAAATATCCTTCCTTTTATCACCCACCAGGAGAAAATCTCAGAATTTCTGAATCTGATCACTTTGAAAAGCCACACATGCTGAAAAATAATTCTGTCCCCTGTTCAAGTCAAATTAAGTACCGAAAATTAATTTATAGGGTTAGCGGTTTAATCATATCACTATATAGGCAATACCCTAACTAAACAAACAAGCAAACAGTTAACCAACACCACTGATTTAACCCAGTCCCCTAACTTATGTGATTGACAGCAGAAGTGCAGTTTATAGCCTGAAGGCATTCATGAAGGGACACTGGACCATCTTACCCCGAGCAGTGATCACTGTGTGAGAGCCAGAGCCCAGCGGGAAGCTAATGGACTGTTCCAGTGGGGCCCCTAAGGCATTATATCAAGCCCTTGACTACTTCACACTCATTAACAATCATGTGCCACGATTTCACACTACAGTAGGGGAACAAAGAGGTGAGCGGAGTTCACTTTTACTGGGTAAATGTCATTGTCATCAATCAATGTCAGTCTGACTGGTTTAAAGGCAACATGAAATGAATTGACGTGCACAGTTCTGTTTCTTCTGGTGACGTATGTCAGAATAAAACTGGACGTTGACCAAATCACGATTTGCTTCTTGCTATTGCTAGTCAGAGGCATGTGACATTTATACTTTAACATTGGGCAACAAATAATTATATTAAATACTCCTGTGCAGGATCAGAAATCAATGTTTCCATGAAGGGGCAATAATTTCAAGCTGGAACTAATTTTTGTAGTTCTTTTTTAGTTGGTTTCTTTACTTCTTTTTTTTTACTTCATTTTTATCCATTTTTTCTTTTCCATTTTTACAATTACCTTATTAAATGTGTCTGTGTTGCCTTTGGGCAAATACTTCATTTTAAATCAGAATACAAAAAGACTTTTACCAATACAATTCTATCAACATCAACAGAAGTCATCTTTACATTGCAAAGATGGAACAGAAGCTGCATGGCATTTATGTTTATTTACACAGACTGTTTAATGTTGCTCAATGATGGGATATATGTTTTTACACAACAATTACACTATGTAAACAGCTTACATAAAGTATATACATTCTAAAACAAAGTAGGGCCACAGTATTATGACATAAAATCATAATTGTTGATTATTGCTTTTTATATTGTAATAATAATTATTAATGTTGATTAATAGAATCATCATATACACGTACACTGAACAGAACTGTGTTTTCAGTGGTGACTAATCTAAATGCCTCTGATTGGCTATTGTATTCATAAGCTCAACAGAAACATTAAACGTGTGATTAAAATGCTTAACACTGCAAAATAAAAAATGAGTAAAAAGAAAGCTGATGCAAATGTAATGCTGCAATCAACATTTATCATTCATTTTCAAATTTCACTTTAGTCGTGAAAGTCATTATAGAATTTGATTATTTGTCTAGGGGCTTTTTTTTGCTCCCTTATCTTGAATTTGGGGGGGAATTTTTGTCTGTATGTGATGATTCATGAACATGTGTGTGTCTGTTATCCTGGGAAAGCATGGGAAGATGAACATGTATATCATCTAACCTTTTGTTTTACACTACCAGATAGATGACTCCACGTGTAAGCTTGCTTTCACTCTTGCTGCTACATCCAAAGCAACAAACGCATGAATAAAATAATGAGCATCTTCTCATCCTGACTTGCTACCTAGTTACCGTGGTAAACGGCAGCTGTTACTCATTATGGTACATGAGGGGGTGGAAGCGAACTTGGGTTCGGACCACCATACAACTGAACCAAATGTCAAAACAGAAACAACACAGTTCCATTTTCGATATCATGTGGTTTTTGTGGTTTAATGTGTTTTAAATAGCACGATAAATCATTTTTTGTGTCTCTATATATTCACATCTCCTTGCAATTATTTATACATTCATTTATTCAAGCAGCTTGTTTGTTTTGTTGAGAGACAAAATGGCTATTGAGGGTCCAGTTCTACCGAAGAACATTTTTCAATGCCCCACTTCAGACGCTGGAGACATTTCTACTGTCATTTTCCTCTAGTGCTTCAGGGTAATTCTTCTCTCCCCTGTATTTCTGCAGTGCAGTGTGTGGCCGTCTGAATTGTGTGTTATTACCCAGCTGGAGACAATATCATTACTACATATTTGCTGTCAAGGGTCTGCAAAGAATGGTACCACCGTGGGCCTTGGTGATCTAACAAGCTCACACGGTGCCGCTGAATTACCCACTCCTACCGGCGGGAAGTCAAACAGCCGTTTGAGAGATGACTGAACAAATGAGCGTCTCTGTCTCACACACACCTCGCTCTCTTCCCTCCATCACGACTGAGGTGAGAACACACCTCTGACATTACTAGCTCTGACTGTTTTCCTCTCTCTACAGTGTGTAACTCCTTCGTCTTTTTTTGCGTGTCAGCGCTTACTCTTACATGTGTTAGAATTAGCGCTGTGCAACAATTAATCGCATCCAAAATACAAGTTTGTGTTTATAATATGTGTGTGTACACTCTCAGAAAAAAAAGGTACAAAACTGTCACTGTCACTGTGGCGGTACCTTTTCAAAAGGTACAACTTTGTACCTAAAGAGTGCATATTAGTCCCTCAAAGGTACATATTGGTACCAAAAGTGTACATATTAGTACCTAAATGGTACATATTAGAAGCCTTTTGAAGGGTACTGTCCCAGCTTTTGTACCTTTTTTTCTGATACTGTGTGTAATTATTTTAGATATATAAATACACTCACATGCATGTATATTTAAGAAATATTTGCATGTATATACTGTATATATATTTATATATAATTTTTATCAATTCTTTTTTAAAAACTTCCATTTTTCTTAGTGATATTTAGCGCCAGTTTATCAGGAAGTGACGATTTTGTTTTCTTCGACTCACTGTATGGAAACAGTGCTTTATTCGCAAATGTTTTATGCGATATTCCAATTTTGACTATAGCCTACGTTAAATTTGCAACTTTTGGTAGAAACATAGCTAATGACAGTTTTCTGATTTTTGAATATGATGATCATCCTGACTGTTTTTTTTTTTCATGCTACATTTTCATCAACAATACAGTGGCAGGAATTGCCAAACAAAATGAATTTTTCCGCATCAAAAATATGCAATGCCGTTTTTCTGAGAAGAGTCTGTATCTAAAGCATTATCAAAATGTAATGTACATGTTGTCATTATCCTGAAATGGAAAAATGGAAGAAAAATTGTTTGGATGCCTTGTAAAGCATATTCCACACATACAACTTGTGGTCTGTTGCCACAAATAAAAATAATAGTTTATGTAATTAATATGATTCTAGGACGTATAGCATATATGTGTCCAATTCAGGTAAATTTGGTCAAATGACAATTTATCGAAAATCAGTCTGCATTCAACATTTTGTCAGCAATGCTTGGCATATCACAGCTTTTTGATCTGATTAAGCTTTATTTCATTGTACTTCTTGGTCTTTCTGTGATGTTTTTTTCAGTTATCAATCAAATCAACCTATAAGTATAACATTTGTCACAGGGTTATTTTAGTATAATAATAATATATATATATATATGTGTTGAATAGCTTTTATGTTTATATTTTCATTTTTAGTTAAATTGTAGTTTAAGATTTAGTAATTTAATGTGTTTTGTCATTTTTATCAGTAATTTTGCTAATATTCTATTTATCTTTCCTTTTATTTGGTAACACTTTACAATAAGGTTCATTAGTTAACATTAGTTAACTACCTTAGTTAACATGAACTAAGAATGAACAATATTCTTTAGCATTTATTAATTTTAGTTAATATTAATTTCAGCATTTACTAATACATTATTCAAGTCAAAGGTTGTATTTGTGAACATTAGTTAATGTACTGTGAACTAACATGAACAAACAATGAACAGTAGTTTTAACTGGTTTAACTAACATTAACAAAGATTAATATATACAGTAAGAAATGGGTCCTACTTTATATTAAGTGGCTTTAAGTACTATTTACTTACATCGAAAAATAAGTACAATGTACTCACTGTGTTCATGTTGTATTGCAAAACACGGTTACACTTTATTTTAAGGTGTCATTGTTACAATGTAATTAAATATTTAAGTACAGTGTAATATTAATTAACTACATGTACTTACTATAGGGTTAGGGTAGGATTAGGATTTGGTTGAGGGTTAATTGCATGTAATTAGGCATAATTTACTGTTATTACCATGGTAATTACATGTAACATATGTAACAAGGACACTGTAAAATAAAGTGTTACCCAAAACACTTTTGCTGCTATTGAGATGTGATACTGGTAAGATTAGGGTCAGGTGTGGTGGTGTGGGTAGGTTTAAGGGTGGGTTAAGGTGTAAGGGAAGGGTCAACAGTGTAATTACAAATGTAATTACATAAATTAATTACAGCTGTAATTACATGGAGGTATTTTCAAAATATAACTACAATGTAAAAACATTTATGTACACAATAAGTCCATTATATCAAATTATTAATTTCAATGTAAGTACATAGAACTTAAATCCACTTAATATAAAGTGGGACCAAAAAAAAAATTTTTTTTTCCACGCCCATTTTAAAAGTAATAGCATTTGAAGAGAATACATGTATGACTAGACACACAAGACCACTACGCCTTTGTTAAAATACATGTGACTATGAAACATATTCATGAATGCACAATGAATTGTGTATTTTCCCATCTCATAAAATACAGAATTTTAACCATGCAATAGCCTCAGACTATTAAACTGCAAATAAAGGGAGAGAACGGCTTGTAATACCTTTAGGATTTGCCACAATTTGCACAAGGACGAGAAAATCCTTGATCTGCGCTTTGAGGCGGTTTCAAAGGCAGATTGGTAGACTGAATATCTGACAAAACCAAAATAAAACCGATGTGAGGTCATTCTCATGCACATCTCGAGTGAAGTGAAAAACTTGGTGTAAAGGGAAAGAAAATAAGACCAAGAGGAGACTGAGAAAGAATGCTCTGAAGGTAAACAGAAAGCCATGATGAGGCTTTAGCAGCACTACAGCAACACAGCCAATCATAATGGTTAGAGTCCTTGATTTCCTGGAACAATAAAGGATAAACCTGGAGAATGCAGAATTTATGCCTCTCAATTTTTCTGTGTTCGATGGGAATTCTGAGCTTTATTTCAACGTCCTCACCACGGAAGTCCTCAGTCATTGTTAAGGGCCATGCATAAAGTGTACGGCTTTATTCTTTTAATCATAAAACCTCTCGACTTTAATGCATTTAAGAAAAGGTGCTGTGTTTGATATCAAATATCCTGTGACACACTCAAAGGGCTCTGTTTCGCTGACCGTAATTCGGCAAGCAGGTAGATGGCTTGTTCTTAATACTGTTGGACATTTCAAATCTGTGTATATTCTTTCTTGAGCATAACCTGTTTTTCTTCTTTTTTTTTTTGTTGTTGCAAAAGTTGGCATATCATGCTCAATGATTGCTTCCTGATATGGCTTGTGATCATTTTCAAAATTAACATTCAAAAACAGAAGAGTCGGCAAGAATGAAGCTAGATGGTGCAAGAATTGTTGGCATTTTTTATGCTAACAAAGTAGTCAAGTCACCTTTATTTATACAACGCTTTTTACAATACAGAGAGTTTCAAAGCAGCTTTACAGTGATAACAGGAAATTAATGCAACAGAGTTTGTTTCTGCTGTACAGCAGCTCTAGAAGAAAGTCATTGTCCAGCTTAAGTACGTTTTTTAACGATTCATTACTGTTGTAAAAATCACTAGTTATTAACTTTGGGGCCACTTACAGTACACAACACCGCTTTCAACTTTGAGAAAACTTTGAATGCATAGATCACTGTGTTAAATGATACTTTATCCAGTCCCACTTTATCTTAGCTTGACCTTGTTGTAAATAGCAGGTGCTAATGTTGTATAATATTACATTATTCTTTCATAAAACTAAATCATGTTTATTTCAATAGATGTCTCACACTAGTAATCAGACATTTGCTGTTCATGTTCATTCTAGTTTTTGTTGTTACCTTTCAACTTCTAAAATTCATGCAGGACATCCCTGAAGATTGATAAAGTATCAGAAATCATTTTGTAAAACGTCTCAAGTTACGACTTTAACCCTAGTTCCCTGAGAAGGGAACGAGACGCTGCGTCGATGACGCTTTGGGAACGACATACCCAAACGCCAGACTTACAAATGCCTGTATGGGAAACGTCTCGGTTTACTACTGTAACCATTGTTCACTGAGAAGGGAACGCAGACACTGCGTCGACTACGACACTTTGGGGAACGCCCTTAGCGTAACGCATCTGAAGTATGAATGAAACTAATCCAATCCTGATTGGTGTTGCGTCATGTCGTAACATGTGAAGGCATACACGGAAGCTACAAAGGGACGCCGGCACACAACAGAGTTAGCTTCTGCGATGAAGCAAGTCGCACCCAGGCAGGGGAAGGCGTGGCGGAGGAACGCAGTGTCTCGTTCCCTTCTCAGGGAACAGGGTTACAGTCGTAGAAGACAAAAGACAACAGAAAACTCATCTCTTCCGTGAGTACTTAACATTAAAAAAAAAAAAAATAAATCTCCTTTAAACCTTTTAAATCTTCCCTTGTCTGGCTTTTGCTACTCTGAGCAATGCCTGAACTTTGTATTTTGAGCACTTCTTGCGTCGTTCTTCCCTCTTCACGATGACTCGCTTGCTTTAGTCCTCAGATGTAAGTCGCTTTGGATAAAAGCGTCTGCTAAATGACTAAATGTAAATGTAAATGTAAATGTAACCCGAGACGTTCCCTTTCGAGGGAACTCGAACTACGTCGACTACGACACTTTAGGGAACGAGTACCCACTATGCCACAACGAGCCCTGTCTGTCCCAGTGTGAAGCTGTGCACAGGCACACTTAGGACGAGACCACTAGAGTGCCTGGCATAGAAGAAATGTCCAGGCTATAGAATCTGATAAAAAGTATGAGGGGTGGCCCATCCTGCTGCATCGCACACTTCTTGGATCGGGGCCCCTCAAAGGAGGGCTCTAGAGGACGCCATGCCTCTAGTTTAATTAGCCCTCACGGCCAAAGGTGAAGGTAAGCTGCGCACCTGATAGGCCATAGAGATAGCCTGAACGACCCAGTTACTGATGGTCTGTTTGGATGCTGGAAGCCCCTTCTTGGGCGACCTGAAGCACACCAGCAACTGGTCTGACTTCCACCATGAAGAAGACCTCTGGACATACTGTATATCTTGAGAGCTCTGACAGGGCAGAGCAAATTAAGTCTTTCTTCACCCGCCGTCATGTGAGGTGGAGGATGAAAGCCTGCAGAACCGTAGGCCGTGCCACATTAGATGGCACTTTAGGCACATACCCCGGCCTGGGATCCAAGATAGCCCTTAATGTTGCTTGGAGCTAACTTCAGGCACCCATGAGATATCGAGAGATATAGAGAGCGTCTGAAGGTCTCCTACTCTCCTCAGAGAAGTAATGGCTAATAAAAAAGCTACTTTGAGGGAAAGGTTCTTGGCCTCAGCCGACTCCAGAGGTTCGAAGGGGGCCTCGACCAGCCCTTCGAGAACCACTGCCAGGTCCCATGTGGGAACTCTGGTACGAGCCGCAGGTCTCATCCTCCGAGCCCCACGGAAGAAATGTACGACCAGCTGATGTCTCCCCAGAGGCCCATCACCCAGAGGAGCGTGGAAAGCCGCAATGGCAGCCACGTACACCTTGAGTGTGGACGGGTAAGACCAGCCGAGAAGCGATCTTGGAGGAGCTCCAGCACTGAAGCCAACCGGGCAGTTAACTGGGTCCACCTCACACTCTCTACACCAAGTGGAAATACAATCCACTTTAGGCCGTACAATCTCCTCGTGGAAGGAGCTCTGGAACTGAGTATGGTCTCAACCACTCCAGCCGACAGAACAGCCTCTAGGCACTGAGCCCCCTTTAGGAGCCAGGCCCAAAGTTTCCACAGGTCTGGTTGAGGGTGAACATTGAGCCCCCGGCCTGTGGAAGCAGATCCCACCTCAGAGGGATCTGCCAGGGCTGGTCTGCCAGGAGTGCTATGATGTCTGAAAACCATACCCGGGCCAGCCAATACGGGGCAACTAGAAGTAGACTGATCCCGTTTCGACGGACCCGGAGCAGAGCGATTGGGGGAAAAGCGTACAGGCGTAGCCTCGGCCACGTCTGTACCATGGCATCCAACCTCAATGGGGCTGTATGGGTGAGAGAAAACCACAGTGGACAGTGGGACGTCCCTCGAGACGCAAACAAATCCACTTCCACTGGGCCGAAATTCTCATATATCGACTTCACCACCTGCACTGGGTCGACTGCAGTCCACACCAACCCGTGTAATTTCGGTGGGTGGAATCGAACTGCAGCCTGTAACCCTTCTCAGGACCCAAGGAGAAATATTTGGCAGGTCTTACCATGCTTTGAAATATTCTACTAAAGGAACCACTCTCTCGAGACTGATTTCGGGTATTATTTAAGAATCGTTCTCGATCCCCTGAAGCGGCGCTCCGGCAGGGTTTGGTCGAAACGATTCTCGATGTGCGGACGCGAGCGCTGCCTGGCCGCAAGCCTGTGGGGCAGACAGAGCAGCGTGCATTCGCTGGAAACCGATGTGTCCCGAAGCGCACTTAACGGCGGGATATAGACATTAACCTCCTGAGGGCTCCCCTGAGGGGAGGCTCTTTCGGTTTCGTTCTCGACACCCTGAAGCGGAGGACCGGCAGGGAATAATCAAAAACCATTTCCGATGGGCAAACACGAGCACTGCCTGGCCGCAAGCCCTTGGGGCGGACACTGCAGCGCGCATTCGCTGAAAACCGTTGTGTCCCGAAGCGCACTTGACGCTGGATACAAACATCGATTTCCCGAGGGCTACGCGGAGGAGCGAATCTCGCTCGTCCCTCCACGGGAGGGATAACCCTGCTATTTTCGTCTCGTTTTCGCTGCCCTGAAGCGGAGGACCGGCAGGGAAAAATCGAAAAATCATTTTTAATGTGCAAAAGGAACACTGCATGGCCGCAAGCCTGTGGGGCAGACAGAGCAGCGTGCGTTCGCTGCTCATCATTTTAATTCCTCAGAATTAAATGCAGCCATAAACACTGTATAAGTGAAACACGGTCTGAATGGTAGGCTGAATTAAAATATCTAACTTCCTAAAGTCAGATAATATTTCATCATTTTAATTTCTTAAAATTAAATGCAGCCATAATTAACAGAAAATACTGTTTTTATATGTGTTATACGGTCTCGTAATCTACACGCTGCCTCGGCAAACGAGAGATTTGAGTCGTTACAATATATTTGGCTTTCATCCCTCAAGAAGAAAGTCTATGGAGGGATTATTGGGTCAGAAGTCGAAAACTAAAAGTCGAAAACTAAAAGTCTTAAACGAAAACTAAAAGTCTAAATCTGAAACTAAAAGTCTAAGTCGAAAACTAAAAGTCTAAGTTGAAAATGAATTTGGTATTTAGGATTGGACATTTGGTATTTAGGATAGGGCATTTTGTATTTAGGATTGTGCATTTGGTATTTAGGATAGGGCATTTTGTATTTAGGATTGGGCATTTAGTCATTTAGCCATTTAGGATTGGGCATTTAGGGATTTAGGATTGGGAATTTGGTATTTAGGATTGGGCATTTAATCATTTAGCCATTTAGGATTTAGGATTGGGCATTTAGGGATTTAGAATTGGGAATTTGGGGATTTAGGATTGGGCATAGTTTTCGACTTAATTTTCGTTTAAGACTTTTAGTTTTAGACTTTATTTTCAATCTGACCCAATAATCCCTCCATAGAAAGTCAACAGGTTCGAGGCTGAAACATCCGACAGCGCATGGATATACGCGTCGAGATATTTCTCAATGAACAGCTGCCAGCACCCTCAGGAGCTGACTGTGAATGCCTCACACCCAAACAGTATTATTTCACAGATCGCGTGTGTCCCTTTTATTGCAGACCCGTAATCTACGTGCTGCCTCGGCAAACCCAAGATTCGAGTCGTTCACAATATATTTGGCTTTCATCTCTCGAGAAGAAAATCAACGGACGTGGGGCTGAAACACTCGAAAACGCACGGCTGTGCACGTTGAGATATTTCTCAGTGAACACAGCCAGCACCCTCAGGAGCTGACTGTGCATGCCTCGCACACACTCAGAATCTTTATTGCAGAGTAGACCCGTAATCTACGCGCTGCCTCGGTAAACGCGAGATCCGAGCCACTAGATTCTGTATTGCAATGCAGACCTTTAATCTACGCGCTGCCTCGACAACACGAGATCCCAGTCACAGAAACTTTATTGCAGAGTAGACCCGTAATCAACGCGCTGCCTCGGCAAACGCAAGATCCGAGCCACTAGATTCTATATTGCAATGCAGACCTTATTTATGACAATTCTTATGGGACAAACAACACCAAATAGGACAGACAGTTTGACACAGAGTGCTTGCTGAAGAGCAAAAAGCTAACTCTGTTGTGTGCCGGCGTCCCTTTGTAGCTTCCATGTATGCCTTCACATGTTACGTCATGACGCAACACCAATCAGGATTGGATTAGTTTCATTCATACTTCAGATGCGTTACGCTAAGGGCGTTCCCCAAAGTGTCATAGTCGACGCAGTTTGAGTTCCCTCGAAAGGGAACTGTGGTACTAAGTCATATGCACCTGAGACCCTGGAGCAGCGTCCAGGTCCAGGCTATAAAACCTCACAAATGTGAGCAAGACCAGCCCGCCGAACCGCCACTTGCTCCGACTTTGCTTAAATGAGCCAGTCGTCGATATAGTTCAGAATGCATATGCCCTGCAGCCTGAGCGGGGCCAGAGCTGCATCTACGCACTTTGTGAACGTGCGGGGTGATAGAGCTAGACCGAATGGAAGCACCCGATATTGGTATTCTTTGCCCCCGAAAGAAAACCTCATGAACTTCCTGTGTTGGGGGAAGATGGAGACATGGAAGTATTTTAGATCTATCATGACAAACCAGTCCTCGGACCTGATTTGAATCACGATCTGTTTGAGTGTCAGCAGAGTTTCTTGACTGTACGATTCAACTGACAAAGATCTAGTATAGGACGCAACCCCCCATCCTTTTTAGGAACAATGAAGTATCAGCTGTAAAAACCCGATTCTCTGTCGGGTGAGTACAACTGCTCTATTAATAGCTTCCTTTGCTAAAAGAGCTTTCACCTCTTACTCCATTACTAGAGCCTGCTCAGGATTCACTAACATGAGCAACACCCCGTTGTAGCGTGGCGGATGAGAACTGGATTCTGTAGCCTTTCTCGACGATCTGCAGGACCCACTGAGATATATTCTGTAGATTCTTCCACTCTGTCAGATAATCTACTAAGGGTACCAGTATCCCGAGACTGGCCTCTGGTGTGACTGGAACAGACCTGAAGCATACTGGCAGGAAACAACCGAAGTGACTGTTTTTGAACCCCCCTCAGAGGGTGCGAGTTTGATGCAGCGTCGAGTTGACACTACACTGTGTGCTCGTTGGAGACCGCTCCGCCCCGAGGCACCAAGGGTGGCGGGATTGCCAGAACGGCCCCCTGAGGACCCCGAGGTGGAGTGGGAACCATATACTGAGGTGTATACCACTCCAACATTTGTGCTTGGGGGCTGAAAAGTCGGGATGCAGATCAGGAAAAAATGGAAAGCCCCGTGATGGAGGTGACACATTAGTTTGTGACAAAAAGCGCTTGTCTAATTTGCTTTTGGGACGAGCGTCTTCTTTCTTTGCCGGCCAGTCAATATTAAGTTTAGCCACCTCATCACCTCCACCAGCTCCTCATACGCTTGGGAAAGAGGTGGCGAATCCTATTCCCCTTTATTTTCACTTTCAATGCGCAGCACATCTAATTCCTCGGAACTAGAGCACTGAAGCATTGAGCTCTCACCCCGGCGGAAGAAGCCGCTGGGCAGGCTTCCGACACTGGTGAGAGAAAGCTGGATCCCTCGAGTAAAGGAAGAGAAAGGGCGTAGCCCGTCTCTAACCCCGCCGAGAGATGCATTTGCGATCCCCAAGAATGCCTTCTCCATGCTGCCTCAGCAGAGGCGGGTCCGGATCCCTGAGGATCGCAAGCCTGGCCACTTTCCTCGAAAAGTGACAGGTGAGAGTGGAGCATGCGAAGCGGAAGCCTCTCACAATGTTGACAGTCAGCCCTCTCGAAGGCTGACATAGCATGCTCCGCTCCCAAACACATAACACACAAGTCATGTGTATCCCCACCCTTTAAATAACGCGGGCAGGGAGAAGCACACAATTTGAATGATTGCATTTGTTTCGCCATGAATTACTGAGTGAACAGACAATACAACAGTAAATATAACAGACATTTTCAACATAGAGCGCTTGCTGAGGCACAGAAGCTAATGCCGGTCAGACCGGATGTGCTTTTATCCTTTCCTGGTCGTGACGTCATCCGCCTAGTTGACATACATGCTTCAGATGCAATCATGCAGGGGTGTTCCCAAAGTGTCATCGACGCAGTGCGAGTTCCCTCGAAAGGGAACTGCACATATAAGTGAATAATGCCTTTAGTAGCTGAAGTGTTTAATGACGTGCTTCATGGATGACGCATATTTGTCTTGAAATTACTGTGTTCACATATGATGAGCCCTATTTTAACGTTCTAAGCTCATGGTCTAAAGCGCAGGGCGCAAGTGCACTTAGGGCGTGTCCGAATCCACTTTTGCTAGTTTAACAACGGGAAAAATGGTCGGCGCGCCCAGCGCATGGTCTTAAAGGGTTGTCCATATTCTCTTAATGAGTAACGGGTGTGTTTTGGACGTAACATGCAATGAACCAATCAGAGTCTCATCTCCCATTCCCTTTAAAAGCCAGTTGTGCTCACACCATGGCGATTCGCTATTTACAAGCAGAAAGACTGAACGCTTCTCTTGCGAAGAAACTGATCTGCGCAAGCAGACCATCTACGGGACAAGCCGGATTCCACCATATCTTTGGTACACAATATACATTTTTTACATTGTAATCCTTTTATTTTTAATATTTGGCATGTTTGTGTGCTGCTGCATGTCCAAGTGTGTGTAATAAGCAAAGTGTATGTGCGTTATGTACCCGACTATAGGCGAATATTACTAATGCACGCTTTAAATAATAAAAAATAATAATATTTGCACCATTGACTTTAGACCTGGTTTTGTTGGTCAGTGGCGCAGTCCATTTCAGTTTCCTCAAAATAGCAACGCGCCAACAATGCGCCTGAACACACCTCATTTTCAGACCAGCAGCCCATGGGCACACAAATGGGCCCAAATGCATTTGCTATTTAAACAGTGTGGCGCAGGACGTGAAAATGATAACATGCGTCGGGCTGAAACTAGCAAAATACACTTGTGTCGCGCTTGGCGCTGCATTTCCCCGGGTGTATGAAAGGGCCCTATATGATATTGTTGATCAATATTCTCTATATTCCATTAACAAACAGAACATGCTCTGTGGCTCTTCAATTTTCTACAGAGTACTTTGACCTGATATTATCAACAAAATCAGATTAACATTCTGCAACCCTAAATAAATGAATTGCGAAGAAACACGTCCACAGGATATCAATAAAGAAGTGATCTGACAATGTTGAAATTTGCTGCTACCACATTAACCCAGTTTTAATGGGATTTCAGACAGATAATGGCACAAATTAATGTTTCCTTTCAAGTGAATGTGCTAACTATGACAAATTGATTCCCTGTTCTCGCCTGAGCTTTTTCTTTTTTGGCTCTATTTTAATTTTAGATGAAGCAATAAGAGATTAATGGTTGCTATCTCATCTTTTCACATCTAATGAAATTACAGAAGAGGATATGATTAGTTGAACAATGGCATAAGAACCCACTTTATGCAAGCAATCTCACGTTAAAAGGAGCTGAAAATTGACACAGGCTGAAGAGGAGGAAATTTGGCAGTATATGCCCACGTTTGTGTCTATGGATTATGGATTTCCACCCAGGGATTTTAATGGAGCTATACACAAAAGTCATCTGCGGCCAACCAGTGCTACTCAAAACCTTGGAACGGTAACTTTGTTATTTTTTAATGGTCATTCATGGCTGAAGGATGCGGATCACAGGCCAGTAATGTGGGGCTGCTGTTTGTTTGGGAGTAAAATGCACCACTGGGTCACCACAAACATGCCTCTCTAGTTATCTGAACAGAAACAATGCCTGGTCAAGGCTTGTTGCTTCTCCTTGTGCCGAATCTCTAGAAGGAATAAAACCACCGGTTTGGTACATTGTTCAGATTGATCAAGCTTCTGCTGAAGACTAAATCTTGCTTTTTTGGTCTTTATCTAATTAGCTAATCCATAAGGCGGCGAAACGTGCTCTGTATTATAAATGTCTTATGAATGCCATTGGCAAACACAGGGCTCCACTCTGCCAACACTACCCTGCAGTACATGGCTATTAAATATTGAGTTTGAACTACTTATTTTTTTATGTTATGAGAAAAAGACTACAGAAGGAAACATCAAATCAACAATCAATTATACAATCTATCTATCTATCTATCTATCTATCTATCTATCTATCTATCTATCTATCTATCTATCTATTTATCTATATATATCCATCTCTATCTATCTATCTATCTATCTATCTATCTATCTTCCGTCCATCCATCCATTCATCCGTCCGTCCGTCCGTCGCTTTAAAACAAATAATTTGTAAATCTAATCTCAATAAAGTGGCTGCAGGATAATCTAAGATGATATTTCTGTTAAGAATACAATTTCCAAATCAGAGAAGAAACTTCAGGCTCTTCTCCAAAAAGATCAGTAACCTCTCTTTTAGACCCAAGAGGCTTTCAAGCAATGTTAAGAATTGAAATGCAGAGCTTGAGAGATAAGGTCAATAAGGTTACGAAGATAAGGTCAAAACTAAAACTACAGAGACAGGGCATGTTTTAAAGAAGAGAACTGCTCTGAAACGCTGTCTGCTAGCAGTCATCAGTCTCATTAAGTGTGATTCAGGCTCAGCATGCTTTGCATGCAAATCTTGTTTCGGATATTTCTACCAAAAGACTTGGAACAAGTATGATTTTAGCATATTCTTGAGAGATGAAATAATGTCCTTTGGCAGCAGATTTAATGCAATGACGCAATGCGCTTTAGATAGAGGCTAGCATCCGCTCCTTGCGAAACTAGAGTTTCCACATCCTCCGCATTGCTGGTGTGAGGAGTCATACACCTTTAGCGCAAAGTCTCTACAACCATCAAAACAGGGGGCCGTTATATATGGAGGATATGCAGGAGCCCTCATTGGTGCATTTCAAATTCAATTTAGCGATAGAAGATTGACTGAGGGGTTCTCCCCCCTCTTCTTTTAGAAAGGGCTTCTTTTTTTTATAGCTCCTTTCTTTTGAATAACGTGGCACAGCATTTATCCCTGTCCTTCACATATCCTCGGCTCTGCAGTCTGCTGCTGCCTTTGACGTTGCTTATGTGTCCTTAGGAATAAAAAGAAGGTGGGGGTGGGGGTGGGGGGATAGAAAATAAAATGAGCTATTGTTTTCCTTCGATTCCGGGCAACAGTTCAGATATGGCAAGGGCACAGAGCCATGCGCTCCACAACAGACGTCGCTAGGGACGCAAGACAAAAACCCACAGCAAAATACACATTTGTAGACGTCTTACACCAGGTTGTGGCTATACGAGACTCCTCTTTTTGCAGGGTTCAGGGGTGTTCTTCGGGGTTGAGAAGGAAGGTGGGGGTACGGAGGTGCTGCTGCGGACCTCAGCGAGGACAACCAATCTCCTCATTCAAGCCTGCCTCCACACAGCTCATATTGTCAGTTTGCCAGTTTAAAGGAACCTTGAGCAGCATCAAAGATCTTTTCAAAGCCTTAATCCTAATAGGTCGTGGTTTGTTCTGTCACATCAAAGACGCGAGCGAGGGAGGTACAGAGGGGAAATATGCGTCGGGTAGGGGAGCTGGCAAACGATTCTTATGGGGAAGATTGGCAGAGGATTTGCTGCACGGCGTGCACTAAAATCTGAAATATCGGCCATGGAAAGCCTGCTGTAATAGATATGAAATGGGCCTTCTCAACACCATGAAAGGCTGACATTTGCTGAAAGATTGTCACGAGAAGCCCTTTTATTCCTTGCCATCTATCAAGCGTTTGTACTGCCACCTTGTCCGTACTGGAAATTCGCAAGTGTCACTCTCGGCGGCATGTACCGGATTGGTCATTTCGAATGGTCCCCCCCCCCCAACACCCCACACACCCCCCCCCCCACACACACACACACCGTTGACTGCCGAATCTTCAGCTTGAGAACTCTCCGGTCGAAACCCGAGGAAATAAATATGTTATCTTGTACGCGAGTGCACCTGCGCACGTGTGTGTTTACTTGTCACCTCTGGACACTTTAATCTGTAGTTTAGTGTCATGCATTCACACCGATACAATCGTCTTACATAAACCCTCTTCCTGTGAACCAACATGACATAAGTGCTTCGTTAATTAGCCGTCCGAGGGAAAGCAGGGTATCGATTTTCTGTCAGCACATAAGAAAAGAGGCCCTTTGTTTTCACGGCCGTCCACACGATAGCGGTGATAAACCGTGCCTTTCACCGACAAGAAGATACTAATAAAACAAACCTAAAAAAGGAGGTATATCACCAAACTCAGTCGGACACGTGGAGGAAAGGAACGATAATGATGATGCTGAGATCTCTAACATCTTGAGTCAACATAAAGAAAAAATTCACTGAAGTGAATTTTTTTTTTTTTTAACTGAGAGAAGCTACACTCTGGAGTTTCAGAGGACTGGCTGGTTGTGTGTGTTTTTGTGATGATGGTCTGTCTGAAATCCCACTGGTGCTTGTTATTTCACACCCCTGTGGCTGCAAGTTTGACAACAATCCCTTAAAAACTAGCAATACAACTTACTGGGGTAACAAGGTTAATCTGAGTCTGAAAAGACTGTTGTTCTTAGCCATCCAAATAGGTCCCTAAAGAGCCACTTAAATCTTTAGGTTTTTGTTGACTTGGACCAAGAAAATATGGGAAGCCAAATTGGATAATGGTGTTGCACAATGATACAAAAATAACCTGATGAAAATAATAAATGCCATAAATTAGTGACCATTTTTGCATCCACATCATTTCCCAATTAAGCTCTAGATTCCTTGAGGCTTTATTCTGAAAAAAGGTTTACATGCTTCACACCTAATATTCTTGTGTGATGAGCATATTCCGAATAAATAAATAAGTGCATGTTTTTCCTCCTCCGCTATTTTCACGCTTTTGGTGTTTATTAATTATTTTAATAATTCTGCACAGTGCTGTGATTAACGCAATAATTGTCATTCATGTCCTTGACAATGAGGAAAATGTAGGTCATGGAACTATAACGGTGCTTTCAGCCCTAGTGAAAAAAAGGTATACTTTATTGTATTTGAAATATATTCCCTTTTTCAATAGTACATAGCAATATACTAACAAAAATTGCACTATCTTTAAATATATTAAAAGTATATTAGGATCATGCTTTAACCTATTTTCACAATACAACTTTTAACACACTTTAAAATAATTGTACTTTAGTATATTTTCTAAAAATATATTTTTGAAAAATATACTTGAAGTGAAAATTCAGTTTATTTTTTTTAATTATATTTATTTGCACTTTATTACAAATATATTTTAGGTATATTTTAACTGTGTGCTGGAAATTATCATTGCATTGAAAGTATACTTTCAAAATACATTATATTATACAATAGTATATTGTACAAAGTATAACTAAGTTGTATTTGTCTAATAATGTACATTTGCTATTGAAGACAAAGTATGCAATTTGTAGTATTTGGAATAAGCCAAAGGTATTAATGATATAAAGGCCTATACTTTTTATTCAAATAAATCACACCACGATAGCCTCATGGGCAAGTGCACCGAGATGTGCTTCAGGAGACCTGTGTTTGAGTCCCGGCTTGTGGACCTTTTCTGTTCCTGTCCCTCCTCTCTCTCTCTCCCACCTCACTTACTGTCTAGGTACTGTCCTATTCTAATAAAGGGTGAAAACGCCAAAAATATATATAAATACACTTATGGTATATTGCTTATATGTTTCAAAGACATTCATAATGAATTTGTAATGTACTTCTAACACAAATAAAGTACACTTCAATATCACTAATCAAGCATGTAATTAGTCCCTACACAGGCATATACTTAAAGTATACTAACCATACTTGAATTTGGTCCAATTTAGTACACAAAAGTACACTAAATACACGTAAAGTTATGCTTTACTACAATTTAATTTCAACTAAAATATACTTAGTACAAAATTAGTTGTTTCAAAATAGCACACTTCAAGTTAACTAATCATTAACACACTTGAAGTATACTGATAATTAGTCTGTCTGCAAGTATGCATTTTTTTTTTCACCAGGGAGTAATCTGCACCGAATTGTGTTCATTTCTTTAAAAAAAAAATAAAAAAATGCTCAGTTGCTCGCTTTCATTTGGACGTGCGTGTTTAAATGACTATCCCGTTGCAGTGGATATTCCGAAACCCAAAATTAATACAATTAATACATGCACATGCCAGCTGTCTTGTACAGTAGGTGTTCTAGAAGTCAGAATGTTAACGTGGTTACATAATCCATATTCTAACATTAGTCGTAGTTTGGTTGTACATTAAATTCTTCCATGTAACGTACACTGGAAAAAAAATAGTGTAGAAAAAGATTTCCCTCTGAAGTTGCTGAATTGCACAAACAATTACAAAGAAATTAAAGTGAAAATAGTGAAAGAAGTATTTTCCTGTAAAACATACTCCACTAATCTGTTTTATTTACTTGTTAAACTTTATTTACAGTGAATGCAAGTAAGAGAGGATACAACATTCATACTGATGGTGTAAATACTACTCTGTTCTCAGCTGCTGAAGCCATCGGGATCGCATACATGCATGGGTCAGCTGGACACAGCAGGCATTAGTATTCAAACTGCCAGTGCACCAATCAGTGGTGGAGGAACGGTGTGGAGGATTTGGGGGTGAAGCGGGAAGTGATTGTGTTACGAATTCAAGATGGCACCAGAGCAGTGATGATGGGACCGGGTGGAATCACTCGGAGGCCTTCATTTCTTAGAGCAAATCAGAGCTACTGATTTCTGTTTGTGTTTCTAAGTTTATTAACAAAATGCATGTGCACACATTATAATGGTTGTGTTTTGTGTGTCTAACTGAATCAATCCCAACACATGTTGAGTTGTTAAAAAGCACACAATAAAGAAGATGAAAACTTGACTGATAACTGCCTCATGTCGAAGGTCGAATTTCAAGCAGTCTCATTGAAAACTACAATCTGTTTGTCAGATGAACACTGCTATTTGAAATGCGAGGCTGCTAGTCTGTTATTTTCTGAGATGAATAAATGAAGAGAGAAATTACTTCCCAGTTTAACTGATGTACGGTTCAAACCTTTAAAAGCTAAGCTATGGTCACAGGGCAGGTAATGTTACGTTTAACCAAACTCAATTATGACAGAGATATTTTGGATCACACATCAGCTATCTCGTTTCCTAAGTGTCTGATGACAAATTTAATTGGAATCAGATTATAGAGTAAGAAAACTGAAAATCTATTTGCTGTGTAGTTTTTATTACACATTCACCACAGAGACCCCTGCCATATATGACCAAAAACACCTTCTCTCCATTATAAGAATTCCCCTCTCCAATGCTAATTAATTTCACAGTAGATTATCTGCTCAGATACATCTTGTGTTTTGAGACAGAGCTTTTTAATTAATTGTGTGCTTGGCTTTATAAGTAGGCACATGAAATCTTAATGAATGAATTTTAATTACAGTTGTAGGTAATTCTTAATGTAGCCTTCCTACATGTTTATCTGTGCTTGAATCTATTATAAAAAAACAGAAGTGCATCCTTTACAATTTTACAATATAGCAAATATATAAACGTCAAATGTATTATTGTATTGGGATATAGCTTTGATTAAAGATGTTCAACGTGTTCAGGATGAAATTATCAGCAAACTGAAACAGAACTTGACGTCGACATATCGCAGCTGTTTGTTTTTTTTTAAATAAAAGAAACGTATTGAAAACGCCCTCTGGAGGACAAACGAATGTCTGAAAAAATATGAAGGAATAATATTACATGAGGGTGTAAAGTTATGTATTATAGCATATAGATTTAAGTATATATTTGTTTGAGGCAGGCTCTTTATTCGATTGCACAATATTTATTATTATTATTTAATTTAGCCTACTTATTTATTTAATTTATTTTTGCTCTGCTTTGACTGGTTTGGCTACACTGCGTGGACCTAAAGCATTCAAGATCAAGCAAAAACAGTAATGAATGTAGGCTATTTTATAGTAGGCCTAATGAATGTAGGCTATTTTACAGCATTGAATGTAGGCTATTTTATAGTAATGAATGTAGGTTAGTCTATAGGCCAAATTCTCTGTGAGTTCAAATAAAAGCTGTCGCTGCTGTTGCTGCGGTTTAGCTATTCCACAACCAGGTCTAATACATGTGTGAGACTAAAGTCAGTCAGCATCAACGCACGCATTTACTTTAAATCCAGGAATATTTCTCTGTCTGAAGAAGCATTTACAAGCAGGTATAGTCCTACATTTGGGAATAATATAAACCCCGCGCAAGTCCTTTAATCTTAATCGGATACGTTTACTTTTAACGACACTTTGATTCACATCAAGGAGAAAACATAACCACACAAAGACAAAAGTCAAGTATTTGCAAGCTCTTCATGTGAATTTAGTAGAGACAAGTGCTTTCAAGCCTTCCATTAACGTGTTTTGTAAAGCTGAAGCAGTGTTTTTTTCATGGAGTCATCTCGCCACCCTGTGGCCTCATTTCCAACACATCCTGACATTCGGTTCCCTTTAAATATACACTAGCCTACATATTTGAAGGTAACAGATTTAGGTCTGTCATTCTAGTAGGCTACTATACACTTACAGAATGTCTGGAAAATGTTGTTTGTCCCGTAGCCTAAGTTATAGGCTAGGCTACTAACAAATTTACAGTTGCTCATTTTGTTAACGCATTCTACAACAGCGATCTGTTGCTCACTCAAATATAGCTAACCTCTTATTTTAGCTTGCTTACTAATCTAGTTGTTTCTTTTACGAACTTTTATTGCTCCTCTTTTGTAGTCGTTTTGTAAAAGAGTTAGCTAAATGCATAAATGTAACCGTAAAATGCTTAAAAAAACTTAATTTCATTTGGTCAACAGATTAAATAGCCTAGACGTTAGACAGACAGTTGTGATTAAATATATGAGCACTAAACAATTCCAACCGTTGTTCTAAAAAATTTTGAATGTTTTAACAGTTTGAAGATGCGTTATTTCAGGTGGCTCAAAGACGCCATCTGCCGTCTGTCTTTATCAGTGCATGTGACAGAAGTAGCCTAAACTAATTAATTGTAATATGGACTCATGATTTTTCTGTAAAGCTGCTTTGAAACGATGTGTATTCTGAAAAGCACTATACAAATAAATGTGAACTGAATTGAATTGAATTGAATTGAACTTCTCTAAGTATTTCTGAAAAATGGTGTTGTCTGGTTTAATTCAGACAAATTAAACTGCACACATATTCTCGTCATCCATTCTCTAACAATATCACCTCTGAATTAGAATTTATAGGTCACATCAGTGAAGGGGACATTTAAAGGGATAGTTCACCCAAAAATAAAAATTCTGACATTATTTACTCGCTCTCAAGTTATTCAAAACCTGTATGAGTTTCCTTCTTTGCTGAACACAAAAGATATTGGTAACCAGAAAGTTTCTGGTCCTCATTGACTTCCATAGTAGGCTATTTTTTCTTTCATACTATGGAAGTCAATGTGGACCAGCAATTGTTTGGTTACCAACATTCTTCAAAATATCTTCTTTCACCTCTATTGTAATTGTGAACAATGATGTAACAATGATGCCTCTTTATGCACACAAAAACAAACAAATGACATACACTGTTACTATAAGCTGACAACATGTATATTCTCATTTACACTTTTATTTATATCAATATTCAGGCAAGATACGATTGCAAATTAGTGGACACTAACCATTTATCCAATTCATTTTTTTAAAGGGATAGTTCACCCAAAAAAATGAAATTTCTGTCATCCTTTACTCACCCTCATGTTGTCCCAAACCTGTAAGAAATCTGAGAGCGTTCTGTCCCTCCATTGACAGCCTATGCAACTACTTTGACACTTCAAAAAGTTCATAAAGAGATTGTAAAACTAATCCATATGAATTGAGCGGTTTAGTCCAAATTTTCTGAATAGACTCGATCACTTTATATGATGAACAGATTGAAGTTAGGCTTTTAGTGACATATAAACATTCATCAACTCACACACCACAGTTGTGGTAAACTGAAGCTCAATTTCTCGCGTGTCAGGCAGCTTCTGCTTCTGTTCATGTCTGCTGATAAATGTTTATTTGTAATTAAAAGCCTAAATTCAATCTGTTCATCATATGAAGCGATCGAGTCTCTTCAGAAAATTTGGACTAAACTGCTCAATTCATATGGTTTAGTTTTATAATTTTACAACTTTTTGAAGTGTCAAAGTAGTTGCGTAGCTGTCAATGGAGGGACAGAATGCTCTCAGATTTCATTAAAAAGATCTTAATTTGTGTTCTGAAGATGAACGAAAGTCATACAGGTTTGGAACGACATGAGGGTGAGTACTAGATGACAGAATTTTCATTTTTGGGTGAACTATCCCTTTAAAGCATTAGTACAGAATACAAATCAAGCATATACACTCACCTAAAGGATTATTAGGAACACCTGTTCAATTTCTCATTAATGCAATTATCTAATCAACCAATCACATGGCAGTTGCTTCAATGCATTTAGGGGTGTGGTCCTGGTCAAGACAATCTCCTGAACTCCAAACTGAATGTCAGAATGGGAAAGAAAGGTGATTTAAGCAATTTTGAGCGTGGCATGGTTGTTGGTGCCAGACGGGCCGCTCTGAGTATTTCACAATCTGCTCAGTTACTGGGATTTTCACGCACAACCATTTCTAGGGTTTACAAAGAATGGTGTAAAAAGGGATAAACATCCAGTATGCGGCAGTCCTGTGGGCGAAAATGCCTTGTTGATGCTAGAGGTCAGAGGAGAATGGGCCGACTGATTCAAGCTGATAGAAGAGCAACTTTGACTGAAATAACCACTCGTTACAACCGAGGTATGCAGCAAAGCATTTGTGAAGCCACAACACACACAACCTTGAGGCGGATGGGCTACAACAGCAGAAGACCCCACCGGGTCCCACTCATCTCCACTACAAATAGGAAAAAGAGGCTACAATTTGCAAGAGCTCACCAAAATTGGACAGTTGAAGACTGGAAAAATGTTGCCTGGTCTGATGAGTCTTGATTTCTGTTGAGACATTCAGATGGTAGAGTCAGAATTTGGCGTAAACAGAATGAGAACATGGATCCATCATGCCTTGTTACCACTGTGCAGGCTGGTGGTGATGGTGTAATGGTGTGGGGGATGTTTTCTTGGCACACTTTAGGCCCCTTAGTGCCAATTGGGCATCGTTTAAATGCCACGGCCTACCTGAGCATTGTTTCTGACCATGTCCATCCCTTTATGGCCACCATGTACCCATCCTCTGATGGCTACTTCCAGCAGGATAATGCACCATGTCACAAAGCTCGAATAATTTCAAATTGGTTTCTTGAACATGACAATGAGTTCACTGTACTAAAATGGCCCCCACAGTCACCCGATCTCAACCCAATAGAGCATCTTTGGGATGTGGTGGAACAGGAGCTTCGTGCCCTGGATGTGCATCCCACAAATCTCCATCAACTGCAAGATGCTATCCAATCAATATGGTTCTAACATTTCTAAAGAATGCTTTCAGCACCTTGTTGAATCAATGCCACGTAGAATTAAGGCAGTTCTGAATGCGAAAGGGGGTCAAACACAGTATTAGTATGGTGTTCCTAATAATCCTTTAGGTGAGTGTATATGGCATTTTAGCTTTAATTCAATTACCATTCAATTACCTCATAATGTTAATTTGCAACTAATTGATTGAAATAATATAAATGAATCTGATCTAAACATGGCTCAGCACAACCTTTAGCTCAGTTACGCCACAGGAGATATTTGTGTCATAGAGAGATTTCAGCAGTGATTGGCAGCTGATAGTATGTGCCAACAATAGAGAAAGCTCTGCTCTGACCCGACACCCTTCAACAGAGGGATACAAGCAGACCCCGGCCAGCAACAAACACATGGACACAGCCACATCAATGGGTCCTCATGACGGGACACTATACTGAAACAAGCACCATCCTCTGCATGAGACGTTAAACCAAGCAAAAATCCCATTGCACTTCTCGTAAAGAGTAAACTATAGAGTAAATTGTTATATATAACCTTAAGGATTCTGTCAGATGCTTCATATATGGAGACTTTTAGGAGTTTTGTGGATTATGTAATTTTATGGAAGTTTTATTTTATTAGTTTTAATTAATTAATTCTGTTATAAATCCTTTTTATTTTGAATCAAATGTTATGAATTAAACAGCTCGTAAACATACTTTAAAGAAAAAATGCAAATAAACATGAAAGTATTATGCAAAGACATTTCTCCTTATACAGAACCTTTTGTTTTTGGCATAAAGGGTTCTTTAAAAAATAGAGTCAAATATTTTTGTATTATATAATTGACTTTTGTTCCCAGCAGGTTATGTTTAAATTAATCCATTTTGAATAAAAGAAAACCCTTTAGAGGTTCCCATGATCATTGCATGGATTTAGTGTTAATTTATTTTGTTTTAATTTATTTATCTTTTTAATAAATAATGTTTGTTTATGTAGTGCAGCTCATTGAAAAGGAAAGGGAAAAATTTGTTTGTTTTTAAAAGAAATAATTTCGCTGTACAAGCTTTAATACACATTTTTACTAAACATTTTCGAAAACACATTCCTTATCAAAAGTATGATTTTATAAATTTATGGTCTAATATTAAAAAATAAATACTAATAAATCTATGTTACACCTAAATTTATCAGAAGTCTACATACTGTATTTTTGTGATTGTGGTGCACATGCGCAGTAATAGCAGCAGGTGGATGCAATATCAAAATCCTTCACCAGAAGGCGCGCGAGTATAATCTACCATTTCAGGTACACCTGCTACATCTGAACATGCGGGCTACGTCATGACGTAGGGGATGTAATCATCATATCTTTTATCATGGAAGAAATTGAAATGTTTAATAATAATGGCACATAATATTAGGACATTTAAATTATCTGGATCATTTTATGAAAATAGGTAAATAGGGCAAATGTTTAAAACTATTTGTTGAAAGCGTGAAATTGTTTTTGCTAGGTAAAGAGTAGTCGTAGTAGTAGCCTAGTAATAATAATAATAATAATAATAATAATAATAATACTAATAATAATAACAACATGAGGTAGTGTATCTGTATATACTTCCGTATTTACACACCCACAACGGCGATATGTGTTGCCATATTTTCAAAAACACCCTATATAGTTTTGTATAGGCTATAAAACAGTATTGTCAATACATCTCAGTGCACGCCTAGGGATGTATATTGTAATGCATTCAATAATGCACTACTGAATGCAGATCAAATATGTCACATTTTTCGTAGACTAAACCTTTGTTTTGTCAAGAAATGGGCATCCGTGTCAGCAGAAAGCCTGTAAATATTGAGCTAAATGTGTTTGTTTATTTCTCACAGTAATCGAGGGGAGTGTTTTCAGCAGATCTGGCGCCCTGCCGTCGGTCGTTCGGTCAGTCTTTCGGGCAGCTGCTGTTCTTCACACACATACAGGTCTGAATGGTGAAAGGAAGGTAAAACCGGCTACAAAATCGCCTTTTACAGCGGAATGTTCACTCGAAGGGGTTATGGAGACGTCAAGAAATCTACACAGAAAGTTCTGGACCCAAAGAAGGATGTTTTCACGCGTTTAAAGCATCTACGCGCGCTGTTAGGTGAGTGAGACTGACAGGACTGAAACATTTGCTAGAGGCATATTCCCTACACCACGGATTTATACTCAGCAAATCTGCAGGCTTCAAGGTTTAAATGCCACAGAGATGTTCAAATTGGTGTTAGAATGTGAAACAGGGGCTTTAATGTGCGTGTTACTCCATTTGTGATCGATAATGTATGGATTGAATGATTAGCGTTAGCTAGCTTATCGTGCTACATCAACAACAGACCTGACAGCCTGTTTTGTGTGAATATAAACAACAAACATGACACACATACATGTGTGAATTTACAGAAAATATAAATAACACACACACACACGCACACACACACACACACACACGCACACACACATATTTGAACAACAAACATAATACAAGGATGTCTTTAAATATATATATATATATATATATATATATATATATATATATATATGAACAACAAATATAATAAAAGGAGATGTGTCTGAATACAGATTATGTAAAAAAACTGACCTGACAGTATGTCATGTGCGAATATATGTACCATATATGTAGAGATGTTGTAAGCATATTGCGTAGTTGTGCTTGCAGTCAATTGTTTTATACATTATTTGTGATAATGCTATGAAAGATGCTAAATTGTGCGAACATACTTTCTGGCCAGGCTGTCATACAAAGAAATTATGAACACATGCCAAAAACAGGAGAGAACCAACAAAATATTAATAACTGATTATGTTGTAGTCAATTTATGATTTTTCTTGTGAGGTTATTGTTTTTCTATTTTTGTTGCATGGTAAAGTAGAACTTGTAGTTGTTGTTTGCCTTTTCTTTCCCAAATAACCAAACTTGTAGAGTCATTTAAAACAAATATTCCCTTAAGACATCACTTTTGCCCACCATTGTGTACTGTATATATATTATATGGTAGAAAATCTGTAGAAAAGTCTGATATAAAGCCATATCGCACGGCTATGAGTGTGATGGTGCGTTTATACAACATTTCAAACTTCTATGGCACAAGTATGTAAATAAGTAAGAAACAACAACAGTGTCTTTAAAACCCCCTTAAAACTACTTCCTTCTGCCACGGATTTAAATCTCAAGTTGACAGTTTAACATGGTTTATTTGACCTCATCTATTTTCCTGATTTATTATAGGTTATTTATCATATAGGCCAACTGGTAAAACAAAAAAACTTCTATCAAAAATTAAAACCACAATCGCAAATATAGTCGAGATCCATGTTTGGATTTATTACAGTTCATCACTGAGAAGGTTTGATCGCTGCAAAGAGCGCAAGCGGCTCGTAGACACTTTCATTTAAGCAGAACATCTCAAATGGATATCGCTGAACTGCACGTTCGCATTATTGCCAGATTGCAAATATTAAGTAAAACACTGAAGAAAACGTGTTCTTTTAACAGAAAAGCTCTGATTGGGGGATTAACATTCTTGAAATCTGGCAACCGTAATCATGAAAGATTGTAGGTGCTTGTTAAAAACAATCTGTAATGTTTTGTCCTCATTTAGCCTATTTGACAGAAACTAAGTGATTTTGATCAAGTTTTTATTTTTTGAACTACATTTTAGTCTCGTAATTTTTCATCAATGATATTGCATATTGTTATAGTCA
Organism: Gila orcuttii; assembly: GCA_026230005.1. Taxonomy (NCBI): domain Eukaryota; kingdom Metazoa; phylum Chordata; class Actinopteri; order Cypriniformes; family Leuciscidae; genus Gila; species Gila orcuttii. Next base: position 14,050,692 of record JAPDVR010000013.1, on the reverse strand, counting down.
CAGTTATCGTGTAATGACGTTGAAGTCATCTCGTTATCGTCTTGCGTCTTAGTCATAGAAAAAAAGATCGTCAATGAACATTTTATGTCATGGATTAACAAAATCGTTAACAAAATTAACGCTAATAGCGAGCTAGCTTTGAAAGCATGAGATCCTACCCTCCATTCAGTGCGTCTCCAAAGCCACACCTCCTTCACAGCAGGACGCAAACAAAAGTGTCATGAGAGATGGTGTTAAACTATCTCATGTCTCAAAGCACATAACATTACAATAATAACGTACATAATCAACTTAAACACTAAAACTGCTGCAGATTTATAGTGTTACCATTGAAACACATAAATTCCAGTCACGAACCGCTCCAAGTATAACGTAACGGTTTTCCATCTCTTCCAAATGACAGCAGTTCTGGCGTGAACGCGGCATTAGCTTGTTGTTTCGGTGACTGACGTCTGTCTAACTTGGTACAGCTTAATAAAACTGCGCTGATGACGTGTGATGTCTGCGCGAGCAATTGTGCAGAGGTATGGAAATACATGCGTTGACAGGCAGGTAGAACATCTTATCATTGCATTCGGACCGAATGCAGTGATTGGACGAACATTTTATGGTCCTACTCCTTCCACCAGCATAACAAAAAATGCTTCTGGTAGGGCTTTCACGATAACCGCAATATTGTAGTACCGCGATACTGACAGGCCAACCGTAGAGGAATGCAAGTAACCGCAGCAACCGCGATATTTGCATGTTTTCTTTTTTCATAAGGCTACCCTTCTTGTTTTGAACTTCGTGCATGTGTATTGAATGCTAAATAAGTTGACAACACTGGCAAATAAGTTGACAATAATGATAACAACACTGTTTATCATGGTGATTTGTACAGAGGCTTCGTGGATTTGCACTTAAGCTTAAACAGACAGTGAATGAGAGATCAACTGAGCGTGTGCGATTACCTGCGTCTGTCTTTGAGGTCAAGTTATATATTCGTGAAAAGGTTGCCGTGTCCAAGGAACGCGAAATATTTTTCGTATCACCCTTTTAATATTTAAGGGTATTTATCATGAATGCACTGGTCAGCATCAACAGCGCGAGGAAGCCGCGGGAAAAAAAGTCAGCGAGTCACGCATTGAATCAATGCCATTGGTCTCTATTAAGTGAAGCATCAGCTTCAGCGTTACCCATGTGACGCATTGCTGGTCAGCTGAGCCTTGAAAAGTGGAGTTCAAAGTTAAAAATAATTTACACCTTGTTTCATTACATCTATCTTTTAATGAATCAGCGTTTTTGAACGTGTTCGCTGAATGAACGGTTTAATGACTCACTCTAAGACAGTCCGTTGCTGTAACGATGGGCTGAGTGACAGCCTTTCAATGTGCCGAGACGCTGTTTAGTTTCGGTTACATTGGTTACTTAAAATGTCCTGGTTTTTGTGCATGCTGACCACATCGTAACACTTATTTATATAGCAACAAATAAATCAAAATAAATAAATGGCGATAATACCGCATACCGAGCTATTGAGCCACTCAAAATTACCGCAAGGGAATTTCCTTAACTGCGACAGGCCTAGTTTCTGGAACAAATGACCTTCCTGCCTTTAAACGCCAATTTAGAACAAGCATGAAAGAACGCTGAGTCGGTTCATCGAAGCTAGATCTTTTCTCCCAGGCGTTTTCATCTAATTTTAGTATTTAGTATTGTTTGTCTTCTATTTTGTTATATTCTGTTTTTCTATTTAATATTTTCTTTACTCTTTTCAGCACTTTGGTCACCTTTGCTGTGTTTAAATGTGCTATATAAATAAGATTTACTTCATACAATAAGCTTAAGTAAATTATGTAAAGTATAGTATTATGAGAGAGAGATCGACTATGCGAGTGCATTACCTGCATATATTCTTAAGGTCAATCATATAGCCTATTCATAATCACAAAATCAGTTTGAATGCCCTCTGAGGAAAGCAATATCTTTGTCTTTGTCCTTTTAACAGTTGAAGGGATTTCCCAAGACAGCGCTAGTCAAAGCAATTGTAAATTGCGTCTTATAAGGCGTTGTTTAAAGTAAAAATAAATGTCCTTGTTTACATCCTTGTTTCAATATAAAAGTATTTGCTACTGACTCATAAAGACAATAATGTAACTTTCACTGATGTCGAGATCACAATTACTAATGGATAGGGGTGTAACGATTCACTTGCTTTCTCGATGCATCGATTACAAATCCTGACGATGCATATATGCCTAGAAACCTAGAATATGACCTAGAAACATATACTTTGGAATCGTGAATCGTAAATTTCAAACAATAACCGATTTAAAATGCTAAGAATCGAATGAATTGCGATTTGATAGTGATTCAGTGCTTTAAAATAATCAGTGAATCGCCCTCACAGCTCTCCTTCACAGAAACGTGCTGCACTCTTTACCGCCTTTCATTGGATTGCTCTCACTTTGATGTCCAAAACTGCAGTCTAGTTTGCAGCTCACTGGGTTTCGAGAAACATGAAATCTCTGTACTTGTTCCTTGTTTCAACTTTTAAACTTTTTTTTTTTACACTGCAAGCTGTCTTTATATGAACAGTTTATCAGTGCTTTTCCTGCTGACTCATTTCTGGTTCAGTGTCAAGACAAGTAAGCAGAGGTCAGAGGTCAGAGGATGCTGTCTGTGACTTCCTAGTGTGTTTTTGTGGTCGGTGTATTCGGAGCTAGATTTAACCGGTGTGTTTTGCCATCAGCTGTTATTAGGATCTCCAAACTATCACCCAGCTGCAGTGTGACATTGTCCAGTGTTTTCATAAAAAGAAGAATTTCCTCTCACAGGCTGCTTCCTGTGTGGACAGGAAGTGAGGATGAGTGATGGCGCTATAGTGAAGGGCCATTAGTGGCCTGATTTTTATTTATTTATTTATCCCCTCTAATTTTTAATTCTCTGTGCTGTTATTTATTCGTTTGGTTGCTTGTATTATTGAATATGATTTGGTCATGTGTTCAGGACATTTCAGGCCTAGTTAATGAATCAGGCCATCCTTAAAAATATTTTGGTTTGCAGTAACAGCAAAAAAAAAAAAAAAAAGGTCGGTAGGTAGGTCTATTTTTTTTTTTCAAGATTCAATGAAAAAAAAAATTACAATTTTGGTCATGGTGATTACGTAGGTATGAATTTAAACTATTTTGCATATTGTGACGTCACTTACTGGGTCTTCAAACCGTGCATTCACCGCTAGGTGTCAATGCAACCTACAAATCCGTGACCGGTTACGTTTTAGGGCTGTCACTTTTGTGAAAAAATCCTGTTCGATTTTTGAGACATAAGTGTTCATTGAATCGATTGTAAAATGGATTTTCCATGTCTAAAGACGTTTCCATTTTCGCCAAATATAGGCAAATCCACGGACAATTAACAGGCATTAGGACTAACGTAAAGAGGGCGCTTGAGATGCGCACAAGTCAGCAATATTTCTGATGATTTATTGGCGTGAAGTTTCGTGCACAGTGACAAACAGGAGTGCAACATTCAGGGATTGAAATTAACACCCTCCAACCTGCCAAATAAGGGTAAAAATGAACTTTGGCGGGTAACGCTGTCAAATTACGAGCCAATTTGGTGTTTCTATGTTTACTCACTTTGCTGGAGAAGTTCGTGTAAGCCAAATCTGCGCGGATTTAGCGCAAATACGCAACTCGTGAGTCCTCATGATATATTAAATACAGCGTATTGCGCAGAATCTGCGCATTTCTGGCTTACTTGAACACACACGTCATTAAGCAACAAATAACGGCGCTCTTGTTCACTTGTATTGAAGTAATAGCGAATATTAAAAGGCATCTGGTTAACAGAAAAGACATTGCTATTTGTACTGTATTGCAAGGGCGTAGGTTTGGTTTTGAGATTGGTGGGGACATTCCCAGAAGCTGAGGAATCAGGAAATTAATAGGATAATATTAAGGTTTTTAGTCTATATTGACCTTAACAATACGTTAATGAATTCTGTAATGTTATGGTAACTATTAAAGTCAAGAAGGGAGTTTAACAGAGACTTAACTTTACTCCGTTCATAGTGCAATGCAATAGGGCAATACGGTCTTGTTCCTTGCTTTTTGAAGAAGCCAAACTATGTCTGCATCTGTCATTAAAGGGATAGTTAACCCAAAAATGAAAACTTTCCCACTAGTTGTTTCAAACCCTTATGAATTTCCTTCTACTAAACACAAAGGAAGATATTTTGAAGAATGTTGGTAACCAAACAGTTGATGGACACCATTGACTTCCACAGTAAGAAAAATAAATACTATGGAAGTCAATGGGGCCCATCAACTGTCTCTAGTTACCAACATTCTTCAAAATAACTTCTTGTGTGGTCAGCAGAAGAAAGAAACTGGTTTGAAACAACTTAATGATGACAGAATTTTCATTTTTTTAAGGAAACTATCCTGTTAACAGAAATGAACTTTTGGCATATTTGTTTCACATCATTTCTGTTGGACATGACACACAGCAACTTGTGCCATTGTTCTGAGCCATGTTTTCAGTGTCCTAAGAGCAATGAAACTCATTTCAGCCTCAGCTGATGAGACTGGGATGACAAGGGTTTCAACTTCATCAAACAGACTTCTCATTTCAACAGACCAAGCCATTTTGTGTTTTCATGTTTAATGTGGACTTTCCATCATAATGATGCTTATACAGTACAAACTGTGTATTATATCCCCCTACACTAACCCTATCACAGATAACTTTCTGCATTTTCTAAAAACGTCACTTAGTATGATTTATAAGCTGTTTTCCCAAAAAAAAAAAATTGCCATCTTTGTGGGGACATTTTTTCATAGTTTTTCAAAAATGGCAATATGCGAAAATCTTGTCCTTGTGGGTATTTTCTTTTCTTTTTTTTTTCTTCCTTTTTTGGAAACGGCTTATAAATCATAAGTGATGTTTTTATAAGTTTCAGTGCTCTTTGCGCGCACACACACACACACTAACGACATGTTTGCCACTTATCCCGCGATTGTCATACAGTATATTGTAAAAGCTGAACTGTCCCCGAATCATTACTTGACGCGATTTGCCCCGTATTTTTGTGCACAGAACTGTAGATTACTCCCTAGTTTACCGCATAGTTTCCTTCGTTCGGAGGAGCTTTGCCGCTTCGCACAACCAAATGTAGCTACAGCCTCTCACAAGTTAGAAAGAAAACACAAAGCCAATCAGTTTAGCGATGTGTGTTAAACAGGCGGGACCTAGATCTATTAACCGTTTGTGTTCCAGGATTTGCGCATTTTTCTCAGAACGCTATTGTAAGAGATTTTAATCTAAATTAGATGTTTCCTGGTTAAATAAAATAAGAAATACATAAACCCCACAAGACACAACTAGGCAACAGTGGTTATATATAAATATATTTTAATTTTTGATCGAAATTATTGCTAGGGACAAATCAGTGTCACTGGATATTGGTAGGGACACGTCCCTAGCGTCCCTACTAAATTCTACGCCCCTGCTGTATTGATCCGTCCACCTAAAACACATTTTTGGTTAAAAAAAAAAAAAGGCCGGTGGTGGTGGCTCACTTTGAAATTTCAATTTAAATGAAACCACTTTGATTTTAGGGTCAAATTGTAGCACGTCCTCAATAGTTTGAGTTTCCTCCACCAACATTTTAGTGGTTTCCTTCAGGTCAGTCGACATGATCACCGTTAGACGGGAGAAGGGAGGGGAAAAGATCTGGGCAGTTTTTCCTGGACTTCGTGCCAAGATAAAGCGGTGTCGAGATGTTTTAATGCATTTTTTAGATGTATTATGGTGCCCAAACCCGGATGACTTTGAACGGTGACCGCAAACATTTTATTTACTCTAGGGATCGTTATGGTTTTAGCGGTATTACTACTCTTACCGATACTGCTTATCGATCCGGTACTTTAACGGTATTCTTATCATTCTTTTTGGTGCTTTTTTATTTTTTTTTTACATTTTTTTTTTACATTTTTTTGTTTAAAAAAATTTTTTTTTTAACATTTTTATGTAATTAACATTTGCTTTATATTTTGAAATGTAAAATATCTATAGCAAAAGAAAAAGCAATGCTTTAACAAAACCAATAAAATATCTATTTGTTATGCAGCAGTGTGCAGGCTTTTTTGTTTTATATACATGAGATAGGATACGATACGCAAAAACAAGTACAAACACATGGTCAAAAAAATAATACAATTAAACAAAGATACAAATTATATACACAGTGCTTTAATTTCAGGAAGCTCTACTAAAAATACTTTTCAGGTAAGTGTTTCTGTCTGAAAAGAAATCTAATTTAGTAATCAATTGTAAAATAACTGCGTAGTTTATCATAGATAGATTAATGCTTATTAAAGTTTAAGTTATTCATTCAAGAGATGCGAGTGGTTTTCTCTGCCTTTTGTTGTTTGATTCGCATTAATGGCTCAATCGTCAGCAGGTTTATTTGACTGCTGCCCCTTTAAGACCGAGTGCACATCTAATAGGTGACTGATGCACCATCATTTTCTCCCAACTAGTTACATCCATTTAAAGCTGCCATCGGCAACATTTTTTTTATCATATTCAGTGAAATCGACACTATAATCCGACAGAACAACATAAATAAAGTGGCTTTAGAAAAAAACCCGAGCTTTTAACTCCACCTGGAGCTTGTTATTTGTTTTGCAAAAATCCACCGCTCCCGGATCATCGGGTCCAATCAGCGCAGGGGGGTGTGAGATCTGACTGTCAATCACAGGTCATGCACACGCCACCCTTTGCACACGTTACAATCACATGCACACGCCTGAAGTTCGCACAGTAAGGAAGAGTGATGGCGGAAAAGATTCTAATTCCTCGGTTAGCCTCAAGAGCTTGGAGGTCAAAAACAACACAGGAAAAGAGAACACCTGCTGAAAAGAAAGAAGTAAAGAAAGAAAGCGACCGTGCCAGTAAATAAACCAGGATCAACATTGGATTGGCATTTGAAAGGTGGAGAGATTTAACGTTACGTGATTTAATTGGGCTCAAGCTGGATGCAGAGCTTGCAACATTTCTTCTTGACAGGTAATTGTGCTTTATCAACCAGTTACTTTATTTCTTAGTGTTATGTTAGTAATCTAAGTATGTTTGCCCAAATGTGTTGGTATGGATAGCTAACGTTAGCACTTGTTGGGCAGGTTCGTTAGCTTTGTTTGCACTGAAATCCGTGTGAACGTAACGTTAGGTGGATAAACATGTCCAGATGAAGGGATAAAGTTCAGCTTTTTGGAAGAATCAATGCTACTCTATCATTCTTACGCGAGTAAGAACAGTAGTAAAGCTACTGTTATTGTATGTGCTATCTGACTAGCTCCAAATACTCCGTGGTGTTGATGGATGCTGATGAGACGGGCGCGTTCACAGAAAATCTGTTGCACACGCACTGACGAGCACGAACTCGGTGGGAGAGTATTCGTTGATAGTGGGGGAGGGACATGAGAGTTGTAAACATTAAAAATTTTGCCTAAGTCCACTCAATCTGCCAGATTTGCCGACTGCAGCTTTAAGACATAAACTGTGTTTAAGTGAATAAACTTTGTTTCAGTGAATCTCAGTGCTGGTCATTTTTATATTTTATGTATATTTGATAGTTTAGATGCGCACATGAAGCCCAAAGTTAATTAGCCTATACTTTTCTTGTCTCGTTGCAGTCTATTTTGGAGCGTGAGTCGCCTTGTGAACAGCGTATCTTACGCAGATTTTTGTGCTTTTAATTGCTCTTTTAATGATTAAACGTAACCGCAATTTAGCAACAGTAGAGACTGCATTTTACAACAATCACCGATCGTGCTGATTCTGACGGTACGTTTGGGTTTTAGGAAGAAATGACAGCGCATCGCTGTGAAGGGAAGGAAGTTGCTCTAGACAAAATGCGTCTAGTTTGTAATGGTTTCATCTCAAATATCTTCTTTTTATAATCTTTGAAAGCCAAAATCTAAAATAAAATTAGAATAATATCCCAGATCTAAAGTGTAACCACGTTTGAATGTTTAGTTCTGTCCTCATTGTCACTCATTAAGCAGGGCTGTTGTGTTGTGCTTGTGTGGCTCCGCGTGAGAGATCGCTCTCTCTCTCTTCTGGACTGCGAATAGCAAAATTGCATCACAGACAAATGGTTTAATATTATTATATATAGAAATGGCTGGCGAGATAAACATGTTCAAGATTACGTCTTTATAGCAATAATAAATAGTATAGGCCTACGTGTATTTTCTTAATTTCTCCAGTACCGACAGCAGAACCGATAACGTCCGAGCTTATCGATACAGCGGTCTTTCAAAATTCAAACCCGTTTCAAACCAAGCGCGAACAGTGAATGAAATGAAGCGAACGTACAAGCCATAGTGTGACATGCGTAAACCAATGGTGTAAACATAATCATAGATGACGATGACGCCACGGGTTTTTATTTAAAAGAAAGAACGTAGCCTTCGTTTGTATGTAGGCATAAGCAACTTTCACAATACTTACTAAAATATAGTTAATATTATTTTATTGAATTTGTGTTAGTTGTTTGAAGAGTAAAAAAAAAATCGGTCGGTCTTAACGCAAGTTTACAACCGGCAAGTCGGTCGACTAAAAGGGAAAAAAAATAAATAATTGGGTCGGTCCTAAATTGACAGGGTCGGTCGGGTTACGGCAAACAAGAATATTTTTAAGGATGGCCTCGCATACAGACAAATCTGCCCAAGCAAAACCTTCTCCAGTGTCCTTTTGCCCACTAAAGGAGCTGACGTTTTAATGCCGTTGGCCAAATCATTGGTGCCTATAAAAACAATAATGTTTGCAATAATAACGTAGCTTTGTGCAACATAAATGATAATTAGGCTAATGACTAGTATTAGTTGAGTTAAAGGTAAAAGGTGTAATTTCTGCACCCATAGCAGCACCAAACAGAATTTTAAAAATAATGGTCAAGCATGTCAATTATTCATTTTTTTTAAAAGCATGTACTGCAGGTTGGGTACTGGTTCACATTTTAACCGGTACCAGTAGGCCTACCTGTACAGGAAATTCGGTGCCGGTACCTTTTTTCGGTACTTTAGGCACTTACCTCAATAACTGTAAAGAAACTCTGAGTTTCTAACTGAGCTTTATACTGTTAAAATTAAAACATGGAATAATTGGGATTATTCCTTATAAAAATAAAGTTTTGATAACAATATCTTATTATTAGTGTTCGTATTATTATTAAATTGAGACATATCTAAATTCTACTGTACAACAGTAATATATTTGTCAAGTTAAACCAAACTTTTATTTTGACAGGTTGCTGTGACTTGTTTGGCATTATTTAGGCATTATTTTATTTCTTTGTAAGGCAGTAATTATTTTTGATAAGGAAATGTGGCCATAGGAGTGTAAAATTATATAAAAAAAAATGCATTACACTGGTCCACTACTGGCTACTGTACTGTACAGTGTTTGATTTATGTTGAAGTTTTTGAAACATAGCTTTTAATGGTGAGCCTTTTGTTTTTGTAATCAGGCTCTTAAAAATATAAACTTGGATTTAGATTTATTGGACAATATAGATCAGTTATCCACTTTCAAATATGGCAAATTTTTCATATTGGTGCATCCCTAATAGTCATATCTTTTTTCTCTCCCACACAGTTAAATAACATAGTTAAACAAAAAGTTAAATAGTTCCAATAGTTGTTAATTTTGTACCAAAAACATGTTTTGAGCAGTATTAATGTTGTGGCTGTGGGTTGGAGTTCAGAGAGCTGCGGTGTGTGCATTCACTGGTCATGCGTGGTTGAGTTTTGTAATTACAGCAGCACCTGATCACACACAGCCTGCCTTCACCCCCCCCCCCCCCATGGCCACTATCACTGTGACAGGACAACGATCAACAACACCACAGTCCGGCTCACAGGGATGACCCACTCCACTGGCTTGTCTCTAATCAGCTGTAGAAGGGGAAAATCATTTTGCTTCAAGTGCATGGCTGGATCTTATGCATGCTTCACACAGTTTTTCCAGATAGGTTTTTTTAAAATTCATATATAACAACCCTAGAAGTATTAGGCCTATTCCACTTTTAGGTCTGCAAACTAAACCTTTTCCATTTTCTTTGTTAATGCACATAATAACATGTAATGAAATGCCCTCAAAATGGCGATGCACGTTACTAATTAATCTTAACTCTGTGGCACTGAAGCAGAACACAGCTGTAGAGTTATGCTTGTGGTTTACATGATTCATTTGTTTGAGCTTAATGCTGCATTATGGGCTGTTCACACAGGGGAACGTGATTAGGGATGTGTGAGACTAGCCGGCTAGTTGATTAAATGATACTGCTGCTGCTAGTCGACTTGGAAATACTAGTCGTTTACAATTTTCTTTTTGCACATTTAATTTTTTGCTTTATATTTTTACAAAGATAACCGTCACGTCAATGTCACATCTTGAAATTAATATATTATTTTGAAAAGTGTATCTGCAGCAAAACAAAATCATTCAATTTTACATCAGGTTTTGCATACGTTGGTCTTCACTCACAGTGGGTTCAGATAAACGTCCACTCGCAAAATGAGCTTTTCCATTTTCTTCTATTTCATGTCAGAATAGTATAACAATTAAGCTTGCTTGTAGGTTTGTTAAACTATCGGTTATGAGGGATAATACGGTATGAAATTGTATATTGGTTTAAAGGTAAAACATTATAGATGAAACTTACTTGACACTTGAACAGTCGTTATATCAACATCCTGATGAAGAAAATAAGGTTAAATAATGTAGTTGTCAGTACACGACAAGCCTTTTCTTGTGATATTTGTCGCCCTGCATGTGTACAGATACTTTTTTACCTTTAATTTGAGGAAATCTGTTTAAATAAGCTATTTATTAGGTGTGGGAATCTTTTGGTGCCTCGCAATTTGATTTAAATCGATTGTTGAGGTCACGATTCGGTTAAAAATCAATTCTCAAATTAAATTTCGATTCGATATATGCACAGGGCTGGGTATCGTTAAAAAATGTTCGATACCGATACCTTGACTTCGATACTTTTTTCGATACCAATTTTATGAAAAAGAAAATTCTATGTATCCTAATCATTTAACATCTTTTCTTTAAATGAGCTCATTGCTTCTGCCTTAACTTATAATGCATTAACAATGAAACTGAATGAAAATTTAATTGAAATGCATTAGCCTTCTTACACACAGTCACCTCTGATAACAGATCACTCTAAATTGTAATTTAGACACATGCATTTTCTGTAAAGCTGCTTTGAAACGATATGTATTGTGAAAAATGCTATAGCTACAAATAAATGTGAATTGAATTAAATAGGCTACTCGCGCTCAAGCGCACGCATAAAGCTTTCCCCAAAGCACTGGCAAAAGTGGCCTAATGATTATGAATGTGTCGGGGAAAAAATAGCAAGGAGACATTGCAATTGTTCATTAATAAACTAGTGTTTTCTGAGTCAGTGTTGACTACAAAGATTAAGATGACGATGCTGACTCATCATTCCTGCAGTATAACACGCGCCTATAGAGAGTTTCAATTTGATTACAGTGCATTACAAATTGTTTCAAATCGGTTTGTTTAAAAGTAGACATATTTTAAGCTTCTATATGCCTATTTCTCATGTCTGTGAGGCAAGTATCCTATACGCTGAGTTTCGGTTAATTTGTGACGCACTCCAGTTCTTCTTGCTGTCGAAGACGGATCAACTTTCTGCTCTTAAGTTTATTCCCGTACACGATCAGATTTGTCGTGTTGCCGGTCTTGGCAGCAATCATCTTGTCGCAAATATTGCATTGCGCGCTGTTGGCATCGAGTCTGGTGAAACGTAGCCACACTTTTCCACACATTTTCCATCTATGTGGGTTAGGACGCTTACACACACACTACAGCCTCATGTGCGAGCCACGTCTTTTTGGGCAACCGCGTAAACTAGTGTTTTACCGCCACTGCCAATCATGCTGCATGCACTGACGTTTACAAGATAAATCCCTTAGGTATCAAAATTTGGTACCGAAAAACAAGACAATGTTTCAATACTTGTATAGTATCAAGGCAATTCGGTCGGTGCCTAAAAAAGTATCGAACTCGATACCCAGTATGTTACTTTTCTTATGTGACTGCTGTAGACAGTATAATAGGTCTAGAAGGAAAAAAAAATCCTACTGAATTAAATGTGAACCTTGAAATTTATTTAGTTTTTCTTCCCATTTTAGTCAACCCAATATTATAAAGCAAATTATGCCTTTTAAGCTGACTACAATCCTTATACACAGTCTTCTGTAATAAAGCAAGGCAGGCAATTTTATTTTATTTTTGATATTAAAAATAGAAACAAAGAAGCAAATTTCAAATAATAGGACACAAACAATAGAAAAAAATATACAAATTAATTAAAACTTTTAAGTTTTAAGGGTAATGTGACAATCCTACTGCGCAATAATGAAATGCCCTACATTATCTTCATCTTTTGTCTTGGGCTTTTGTCAAATAGCCCATAATTAAAAAATGTGATCAATTTGTGATGGAAAATAAGATGGATACGGTTATATAGGGATAGTTGAGCACTTGTTTCCCAGTGCAAGGTTACCAGGAAGCTGATTGTAATCTATTTACATGAGTCCTGCATTTACATGTGTTTTTGAATCATGCAAATCATTGTCTGGCCTCCCATTAGGAGTCCCTGCAAACCTTGGATGATTTGGTTAAGGACAGAGCTGCACACACATCCATCCATCAGTCTCAAGGCCCCAAATGTCACTACAAAGCATGTTATGATTATTATTTTTTAATTGTAATTTTGTCTTTTATTGTAGCGCTCCACTGATATTCTGATAGCTGTGCTTTTTATGAAAAGTGAATTAGTTGCTATCATCTGGTGGGGAAGTTTTTTTTTCTTTTTTTTTCTTCTTTTTTTTCTTCTTTTTTTTCTTTTTTATACTGTTAAAGGCTTTAATAGCCAGACTTAGACTCCACATAAAGTCCAAATGGGAAGAGTACATCTGACTGACATGTAAAGTGGCTAACTACAGTTAGTTGTGTTATTCACTTAATATTCAACAATATTATTGATCTGCCTGCATTGAAACCATTATATGAGAACTGAACTGAGCTGGATGATGATGACATCACTTTTTTTTCTCCAGAGCAGCTGTATAGATAAATTAACTAAATTAATAACTTTTTTACAGCAGAAATGAACCATCACTGAACTTACTTAAGCTGGATTGTGACACTATTTTCTTCTAGATCTGCTGTATAGCAGACACTTTTTTGCATTATGTTCTTGGTATTACTGTAAAGCTGCTTTGAAACAATCTGTAAAATGTAAAATGCGCTATTTAGATGAAGATGACTTGACTTGACTACTTAAAGGGTCATGAAACCCCCCTCTTTCTGTTCAAGTCTTTTTTGGTAATAAGTAGTTTTGGTAATGAGTAACTTTTCAAGTAATATACAACACTCTAAAATTTCAGAGAATTTACATTTTGTAAGATTCTAAACACTCACACAATCACACACACATCACACAAGATCATTGTGTTCAACCAGTGAACACCATGAGATTCAACTGCTCCATGGATTTGCTCAAAAACAAGAAAAATACATCAATTATATAATATTTCACACATTTTTGAGTGAGACCGAGATCGTGCACACACACTTAAACTCATTTTCAGTATGTGACTGTGAGTCTGATGTATGATGAGGCAGAAGCTTTAATGACTTTGAGAAAACCGTCATCCTACAATTCACACGTTTGTATTTTTAAAACAATCTGGCGAACATCTGAATTACAGTCTCGTATAAATCAGTGAAGTTTTGAATGCTTATAGTTGACAGTAATTCACCCTTTAGTGGCCATTATGTCCTGCTATCTTCAACAATTGGATGCTACTAGCCTTGCAACTTTGGCACATCTAGTGGCCTTGTAAATACACCTTTGTTTTCTGGCTGACCAGTGAAATTTCTGCACCCAAGCTCCCGGAAATTGCATCTTAACCAGCCATTCAGAATAGTGCTTGCCATCTTTGTGTATGCACCAAGTGGTTGACTGGCTAACGGACAGTGAGTAGTCTGTGAGTCCAAGATCATGGTTGTAAATCCTCTTCTGCATTTTCTGCTGTTATATTTGAAAGTATTTGCTGTGATATTGAAGTTGAAATTTCACAGTACATTGGCCTTCTATTGTGAAAGGGCAGGCTGTACAGGTTTGGTGACTTCAGAAGACATTAGGAGTGCCGTGCACCTGCTGTTCCCACTCTAAAGGCAACTGTAATCATGATGAGTTGATTTTAGGGAACAGGAATGCTATAGGAATAGATAGAAGGAGTGGTATTGAGCGCCCCTCCTATTCCTGCTCAACAGGCTGTGGTGCCACTCCTGTCCAATTTAGCACTCATACCCAGTGCTCAGCTGACTTCACCGGTATTATAGAGCGCATTAGTGCCCACCCACTTTTTCAAGTCTTTTTTTTAGTCTTTGTTAAAAGCTTTATAAGCCATGAGCCAAACCAACCAGTTATGAGGTGGATCGCAGCATTAAAAACATTTGAAGCAAAAAATAATTAAAAAATTGGACAAAAACAAAAAACAAAACAATGGTCTTAGGGGCAGATTTACTAACAGCTTGCTCCAACGCAAACCCTCTTTGGCATTGAATAAATGACTGTCATGATTTACTAAAAACATAGAGTAAAAAATGAGCAATGAAAAGGTGTGGACACAGTTGTTTTTGTGGCTGACGTTATTGCATATGGATTTGTAGGAGTTTCCCTTTCAGGCACACAATTTATGGGAAAAAAGTATTTAAATAACGTGATTTACTAAGGTTTGTGGTAGTCAATTTACTGGTATTTGTGCTATTTATTTAACCCCCAATAAAGCATGTTTTAACCCATTTGGTGTTTGACATGCTACGCAATTTTTTTTTTTTAATTTATGGGATTGTGGTCTCATGCTAATTTGTCCTGTTTAGTAAATCTGGCCTTTAAATGGCTTTAGTGTGGAAAAGAGCATTGAGCATTGAGCGATGACAATCAAATTAAAAGTGGTGGTGAAATATAAAACTATTCATTTAAAGTTGTTGATTGTACTGATAGAAACAATATAAGTTTATTGCTAAATATGTATACAAATATTTAAGTATTTTGAGTGCATTGGGCTTGACTCAATATGATTTGTGAAATTTACCTGGTCATGGGTAATGTATCATGATTGTTTTAAAAATAAGTCTTCAACAAAAGCATATAACATCAATGAACAGAGCTCACAACATGTCTGTCCTTAAAGGTTTATAATTTATCATAAAAAAAATCAATTTCCCTATAAAGAAAATTAAGAGTTTTTCCTTCTGGAACCCAACTGTTGCGCTCCATTGGGACTGTGTCGTCGTCTATAACGTAAGCAAGCCTAAATGTCAACTAGCATTAAGATTCCCTTTGTCAGGAATAATAACTTTCAGTAACTTGCTAACTGATTCCTTTGGTCAAACAGAGGTGCCTGACTTTTTGAAATGCATCTTTTTTTGCTCTCCTTGCTCTGGGTAGACCTAGCACTCAAACTATGAATAATATATCGTTACTTTGGTACTAAATTGATATTACGGCTGCACGATATTGAAGAAAAATGTGATATGCGATAACTTGTTTTTAAAATTCTTCTTTTAGTATTTAAATCTTTAAATGGTTTGGCCCCTCCTTACCTTTCAGATTAACTGACAGAACATCGTCCAGTTATGTCTCTCCGGTCGTCTAATCAGAGATTGCTACGTATTCCGAAATCAAAGTTGAAAAGTAGAGGTGACCGTGTGTTTTCAGTGGCTGCTCCCAGAAGCGTTATGCGTTACCATTCAATATTAGGCCTCGTTTACACTGTCAGTGTAATGTGACCCAGTTCCGATTTTTTGCTCATATGTGACACAGATCGGATATGTTCTATGACTGTGTAAACAGGAAAAAAACGCATGTATTCGGATATTTCGAAATCAGTTTCAGGCCTTGTTCATATGTGGAAATAAATCAGATATGTGCCAATGCGACTGTCATGTAAACAGGCAGATCGGATTTTCTGAGGCATTAGGCTACGTCTCCACGTTTAATGACGAGAGAAACCCCGATGCGCATCTGCAAAGGGACGGATGGTGTCGCAGGAGAGGAGTGTGGACACACGTTGACACAACATATCAAAGGTTGGCTTGCTCATCCTAAAATTTCGGACCCACTGCTTCTCTTTAAAGCCCGCCACGATCTCATGAAAGTGTGTATACATGTATAGCACAATTTTTATTCATCGTGCCATTTACGCCAAAAATTGTTTTTGCGTGTCAAAATTTTTTTTTTATACGTCGTTTTTGCTTGCATATGATAAATGAATGAGGCATTTATATAGCGCTTTCAATAATATTGCACTTTATGTAATACACACGCACTCCACACTAATCCTACCCAAGGGGTTTAGCCTACAGCGTATCATGCAAGCAAAAACTATTTTGGCGTTTAAATGGTGCGAGAAATTAAATTAGTGGTATAGATACGCACTTTCATGAGATCGTGTTGTATGTACTTCCCACCAGTCCCGAGATCTCTCTCGCACACAATAACTGAAGCGTGTGCGATGGCTGCAATGATGGCCCTTTTATTCTTTTATTCAAAATCATGGTTATGTTTGGCAAACTTTGCATATATCGCAGAGCTAGCATCAAGCATATTTCGTGTTCGTCCATCTGTGCAAGAACCCCCTTTAAGCATGCGCAATGTTTCAGATATAATGGCAAGTGTAAACACATGAATCGGATATGGGTCACAATTGAAAGAACGTGTAAACGGACGGTCAAAAAAATTGAATATAGGCAACAAATCAGAATTGGGCATCAAGACCTGCAGTGTAAACGAGGCCTTAGATTTGTTCCATCCATGTTTGTTTTTAAATCTAGGCTAAAAACTTACCTTTTTGAACTAGCATATGGTCAGTGATGAAATGTATTGTATTGTGTGTTTTGTTTTTAATTTTATGTTTTTCTTAATTTTATGTATTGTAAAGCACACTGGTCAACTGGTGTTGTGTTTAGTTGTGCTATAGATATATAGCACAACTAAACACAACACTATTGTCTATTATTTAGACAATTGACATTGTTAAATAATATGATATTCGAAATGTAATAAGATATTGCTTTAAGTGTGTAAAATCAATTTAAATTATATTTAAAAACTGAAAATTATATAACCAATATTCTCATTCTTTCTGGGAAAAGAAAGCATCCCTACAACTTCTGAAACTGAACAGCAGTGCTTAGCATTGCATAAAAAGTAATGTCACAAATCTGAAAATGATTGAAAGGGTTGAATATGGCAAGACAATATAAAATTTCTTTGCTATTACAGATATTGCCTGTAGTGAATTACAATCTGTAATGACTTTGAAACTATAAACAAAAGAGGCACAGCTTTACTGATTGGTTCAGTCAATTGCTTCAATTTATTCCTCAAATTACTTTTGCCTGCTCTTGGTCATA
The DNA here is from genome assembly GCA_026230005.1 of Gila orcuttii. Classification (NCBI taxonomy): domain Eukaryota; kingdom Metazoa; phylum Chordata; class Actinopteri; order Cypriniformes; family Leuciscidae; genus Gila; species Gila orcuttii. The sequence continues at coordinate 14,033,163 of JAPDVR010000013.1, read as the reverse complement.
TTGTTGGTCATTACTGCAAATGTTCGACAAAATATGAGCAGCCTTGTTCATCATATAAAGCCTGTGAGTGTTGGGAGTGGAAGTTAAATGTCTGATGATTACACAAGCCCTGCCAGTTAAAACACACGCAAGGCAGCATGTGACTGACACTTCTGTTGTTTGACTTTACAAGGTCAGTGGGACCTTGAAACGAGTCGTTTTCCTCAGCAGGGAGATTCCCCTCTTTAACAGACTGTAGTGAACAGCAGACAAACTGTTATTAATATTCAACTGTTATTGCTTTTAAGACCGTGTGTGTTAACAGGGCTCTTTTCTTCACCTCCTCTGTCTGACAGGTGAAGCTTTATGAAGGCCACACTCGTTGTCGGTCACAGCTTTACGTGTTTCAGATGCAGGAGTTTGAAGAATGGGCTCTAGTTGGCATTGTGATGAAAGCTGTCTGTCCCACTGTGAGGATGAAGAATTGATTATTCACATCCTGAAATTGAGGCCGTTCCAAGAATCTGTCAGCACTCACTTTCACTGTTCACTGTATTAGAGTGCTGTAAAAGCCCCAGAGTTCACCATATCTTTATTGCCCTCTGTGTTCATGTTTGTTTAGCTCCAGCTGACAGGCATGGATTTGTTATTAACCCCTGTCACAGTGTGGTCAAAAAGCGGCTGCCTCTGTCAGTTTCTCAATACTTAATAGTCTGTTGCAGAAAGACACCAGCTCCTGACTCCCATTGAGCCAGTGCACATTTGTGCTTTATTGTTGTCTTTTTCTGCTTGTCTATTGTATTTACTTTTTTTGTTATTGTGGACAACTATTTGTATTAAATGGTAAGCTGAGAAATACTGCAGCTTTGAATGTATAAATAAGGTTTTCCTTTAGTGGTGGGTAATATGAACATATTGTCAAGGAATGAGTGGGGATGGCATCCATGGATCGTCAGAGTGGCGTTTCACTCGCATTTACAGCTAAAAATAGATGTGTGTGAACTGTGAAATGGATTTAGGAGAATGTGTGGAAATAAAAAAAAAAGTTTTATAAATGTCTTAATTATCGTTTGAAGAGGTCTTAAATTTGAGGATGGAATAAGTTTCATGTTTACAGTATTGCACATTTAAAAACAACCATAGTTAAATAACAGGACTTGCAATACATCCTAATGTAGTAATTACATTTCAAAAGCCTATGATAGATAGATAGATAGATAGATAGATAGATAGATAGATAGATAGATAGATAGATAGATAGATAGATTGATTGATCCCGAGGGGAAATTGCGGTGTTGCAGCAGCAAAATTGACACAGAATACAAACAAATAATAAAAAAAAAAATACAGACCAGACATATTTACATAAACTGACATATAATGTACAAATTTCCTTTAAATAAATAAAATGTATATATATATATATATTTACAATGTATATTACTAATATGAGATGTATACACAAGTGCAACAGTGCATAAGGATGTGCAATTTAGTATCACTTACAAATATTGAGAGTGTTGAGTATGATATTTAACAATAATAATGTGATGACCTTTATCATTCACATGTCATTTAGTCTCCTCTCCCTGCCCAGATGAGAGTTCTTGTGTATTGTTATGGCAGTGGGTAGGAATGACTTCCTGTAACGATCCTTGCTACAGCGGAGTTGTAGGAGTCTCCAGCTGAATACACTCCGCTGCCCGACCAGCAGGTTGTACAGCAGATGTGAAGTGTTGTCCATGATGTTGAATGGTTTGTGTAACATTCTTCTCTCCACAACCAACTCCAGGGGCTCCAGAGCAGACCCAAGCACAGAGCCAGCCGCCTTAATTAGTTTGTTCAGTCTCTTGCTGTCACTGGCTCTGATGCTACTGCCCCAGCAGATGGCTGCAAAGAAAATAGCGCTTTCGACAACAGACTGATAGAACATATACAACGTCCTGCTGCATACATTAAAAGACCTAAGCTTCCTCAAGAAGTAGACTCTGCTCTGGCCCTTCTTGAAGATGGCCTCAGTGTTGTACCTCCAGTCCAGTCTGTTGTCAAGGTGCACACCCAGCTATTTAAAGTTCTCAACCACCTCCACCTCCTCTCCCAGAAGGTAAATTGTGTTTAGTGTTGTTGTCCTTGTCAGGAGAAGGTGGTTTTTCCCACACCACAACACAAAGCGGTCAAGCAGATCCCTGTACTCTGTCTCATCTCCACCGTTAATACACCCAACAACTGCAGAGTCATCCGAGTATTTTTGGAGATGACAGGACTGAGTTGTGCTGGAAGTCTGAAGTGTACAGCGTGAAGAGAAATGGTGAGAGAACAGTCCCCTGTGGTGCTCCTGTGCAGCTGACCACCCGTTCAGACACACCACCCCTCAATCGCACAAACTGGTCTGTCTGTCAGGTAGTCCGTAATCCAGGAAGTTGTGGAGGTGTCCACCTGCATCTTCTGAAGCTTCTCCCGCAGCAGTAAAGGCTGGATCGTGTTAAAAGCACTGGAAAAATCAAAGAACAGGATCCTCACAATGCTGCCAGCTTTATCCAGGTGTGAGTGAGCTCGTTGAAGCAGGTAGATGATAAAATTCTCCACACCAAGCCCAGGGCGGTAGGCAAACTGCAATGGGTCAATGGAGGTGGTCACCTTTGATCTCAGATGGGCCAGAACCAGTCTCTCCAGAACCTTCCTGATGTGAGATGTTAAGGCAACCGGTCTGTAGTCATTGAGGGTAGATGGAGAAGACTTCTTTGGCACCAGAACAAGGCAGGATGTTTTCCACAGCAGTGGGACCTTCTCCAGGCTCAGGCTGAGGTTGAAGAGGTGTTGTAAAATCCCACATAGCTGGTCTGCGCAGGCCTTCAGGATTTTGGGGCTAATACCATCCGGACTTGGAGCTTTGTTCTGGTGCAGTTTCTCCAGCTGCCTCCTAACCTGGCAGCTTGAGACAGACAGGGGGGTGGGGGAAGTAGAGGGGGGCATGGTGCTTTCTGCTGGGGAGAAAGATGTTAATGTTGATGTTGAGTGGTGGGGGGTGGCACCGTGTGTGTCACCAGTCCTGATCACTGAGGAGGTATGAGAGGGGAGCAGCTGAGGGGGCAGGGAGGGTGTGGGGCCTGTGTGACAGGGGGCAGGGGACGGGGCAGCTGAGCTGAACCTATTGAAAAACACATTCAGCTCATTAGCCCTATCTAGGCTTCCCTCAGCCTGATTTTCCCTCACCTTGAACCCTGTGATGGTCTTCATTCCTGACCACACATCCCTCGCATTGTATTGCTAGAGCTTGTTCTCCAGCTTCTTCCTATACACCTCCTTGCTCTCCTTCAGCCTCGCTTTCAGTTCCTTCTGCACAGTCTTCAGTGATTCTCTGTCCCCATCCCTGAAGGCTCTCTTCTTCCTGTTCAGCAGCTCCTTCAGGTCGCTGGCTTGTTGTTGGGAAAGCATCACACTCTCCTGGTGGGTATAACAGTGTCCACATATAAATTAATGTACTCTGTGATGCAATCTGTCATGGAGTTTATGTCATCTCCATGGGAATCACAGAGTACATCCCAGTCTGATGATTCAAAGCACCCCTGCAGAGCCTCATCCGATTCCTGTGACCACCTCCTCACAATCCTAGTGGTCACAGGTTGCTTCTGAACAATAGGTGTGTATGTGGAGGTGAGAAGTACCAGATTATGATCTGATCTGCCAAGAGGGGGAAGGGCTGTGGAGCTGTATGAGTCCTTGACATTTGCATAAAGTAAGTCCAAGGTTTTATTGTCTCTGGTGGGGCAGTTAACATACTGCTGGGAAGTTGGGAGAGTAGTAGAAAGAGACGTGTGATTGAAGTCTCCAGAAATTGCAATAAAAGCATTCGGGTGTTGAGTTTGTAGTCCGGCAATAGCTGAATGGATGACGTCACACGCTGCGTTGGCATCAGCTGATGGTGGGATGTAAACAGCTACAGTAATGGCACACGTGAACTCCCTCGGCAGATAATATGGACGCAGACTCACAGCTAACAGTTCGATATCTGGGCTACAGAAACGATCCTTCACTGTAATATGTCCGGGATTACACCATCTGTTGCTTACAAGCACTGCTAGGGCTGGGACGGTTACCGCATTACCGCAATACCGCGGTCACGTGACTCCAACCGCGGGTCTGATCTCGTCACCGTCATCACCGCAAAAAAAAAACCAAAAAAAAAACCTTGGCCTGCACATGTGTGCACGTTGTGTCTAATGACATGGATTCATTGATTCTAATGACATGGACTATGTCTAATGATATGGACTATGTCTAATGATATTGTGGCTTACATGGATTCAAGGTTTTCTAAACAAAACTTATCAAAAGTTTAATCAAATCCGACCTTTCGCGAGTTGAGGAGCGTAATGTTCCATGACGCATAATAACATTCCATTCGTATTAGAGATGCGCGGATGGGCTATTATTATTTCATCCGTAACCGCATCACAAAACTCATCATCTGTCTGCCATCCACCCGCACCAACGTTTTTTGATCAATTTTCGAAACCGCATCCGTGGCGCTGACTGTTTTAAGGTCTATGAGCAATGCGAGGCGCTGCTGTCGCGAGGCTCTTGGCTGTTCTAGAAAGAAAACTGATCCAATGCAGCAAAGATATTTAAAGGCTAAAGTCCCTAGTATATTGGCTATGTTGTATCCCCAGAATATCAGCAGTGAACTCCGTCTCCGATCGGCGCACACAGGGATAAATATGAATAAGTAAATAGCCTATAACGCACATCGGCAAACCTGACCTTACCTGACTAGGCTACTGTACACTAAAATGTTATCATTTCGTTTTGAATTTTGTTTAAAAGTAGACATTTAGGCCCAGCCTACGCCGAGTTTCGGTTCATTTATGAGACGAGGTCCAGTTCACGCGCAAGAGATCGCACCTGCGCTTCCACGTCCTCCTGATTATATGTCTGCTATTTGCTTCTTAATTCCAGGCATTCTTAATTTAAAGCGGTTTACCGCCATACCGCGGGAAAATCTTGCTTTTCAACCGCGGTTATAAAAAATCCATACCGCCCCAGCCCTAAGCACTGCAATCCCCCCTCCTTTCTTCTTACCGCTCAGACAACAAACTCTGTCCGTCCGTACCGTCTGAAAGCCGGGGACAGTGTTGTTGGAGTCGGGAATATGTTCCTGCAGCCATGTCTCTGTGAAACACATAACACTGCCCTCACGATACTCCTGCTGTGTCCTCGTCAGCGTGCTCAGCTCATCCATTGTATTTGCCAGAGACCTCACATTCCCCATTACAATAGAGGGGAGAAAAGGTTTATATTTTCTCCTCCTTGTTCTCCGTAAGACGCCGGCCCTGCATCCCCTTTGTCTCCTTTTCAGTTCGTCGGGGATCCGGGGTCTCGCATCGGGCTGTAGTAGTGTGGGACTGGAGAGCACAATCAGCTGATCACGAAGGTAAATAAGCCCGTTAGCATAGTAACCCGGCACAAGAAAAGTTATAAGTGCCATGAAAAACCAGAGAAAACGGTAACTCCACAAAATATCCATTTCACTATGATGAGTTACCTGAATATATAGTTTATACAAAAAAAAAAACGCGACAAAACATTAGAAAAAAAAATAAGAAACACACACGTAGCGGGAGCTGCGGCAACAGGCAGCTACTTGAGCGGCGCCGGCGCCTATGAAAGAAATAAATGTGAGCACTGCATTTTCCAAAGTAAAAAAAGTGGTGCTGAGTTAAAGTCGGCATATAATGGACATTTCTATTTTCTTTTATCTATTTTCCAAATGCATCTTATTGATCGTATTTTGAATGATTCATTCAGCATACGTTTCAGTTTTTTTTCTCAAGCTTGTAGCGTTTAATCTCCACCATCCAGTGAAACATAAGACTTCTTCAATCGTTTTTCTGCCTCTTTCTTACAGTCGACTGCAAGCTCACATTCAGACGCCTCCATTCAAGCAACAACTGATACATAGCACCAAGACCCTGCCCTACATTAATTTTCTTTTTTCGATAGTCATTTGTTTCACTCGGATGTATCTTAAAATATTGAAGAAAAGATTTGTCACTACTTGTTACATCGCAACTTTAAGAGTTAGTTTGATCCCTAATTATAATAATTCTAATTGCAGTAATTAGCAATCACCACTGAGAACAAGTTCCACATCTTGTTTGGGACCCGTTGTGTTTCTTTCTCTCATTTCTCTATGGTTCTGTGTTACTATTACATGTCAGTTAAATTCTCACAAATAGCCATGTTGGTACGCCCACTGCAAAATATACCTTTAAAATCAAACAAACAAATATACAGTCCAGCAAAATCTCTCTCGGTTGACACATTTGTGCCGTTGCATGGTATGGTATATACATCACACTTTTCTACTTCCCATGTGCCTCTGCGTTCGCTTGCTTGCATTTAGTCACTTTTGTCCAAAGTGTGTGTGCTCTAAAGTTTAATCAGTGGCTCAAGTCTTATTTTTTTTTTTTTTATATGAGAGTTATGCTTTGAAACTGTCTGCTTAAAGCACCAATATATCCAGGGCCTGAATTTCGTTTTGGAAAATAGGGGGGAAATCCCCCTTTAGGTCATTCTTATGGGGGGGATTTTTTAATGTCAATTTTTTTTTGACAATTAAAAAAAATATATGTTTAGCTAAATGTTTGCTCACTCATTGTATTTGTGTTTTTACAATGGGGTCATTTTTTTTTGTGTACACAACAAGAGGAAGCTTGATTTCAATCTTTGAATTAAATTGAAAAAAGTAGAACAAATAAATACATGAAATAAAGAGAAAAGTTTAGGTCTAACACTAGTATTCAGAAATACTACAGAAACGAAAAAAGTAATCAAATGTAAAATAACACGGAATAGTCTTTTAGTCCTGTATAATTTGAATGCATAGGCTATAAATCCTGATTCCTTACAATTAATGCTATATTTTGTTGTTTTATATACAATAATGACAGCCACATTTTAGGCTACTCTCACTTTAAGAGCTAGTGCACGGATCCATTAAGGGGTCGTTCACAGGTTGCGTGTAAAGCGCAGTCCGCGCCACTTTCTCCTCTTTTAAAAAGGGCTCCCCGTTGCTAAGCAATCATGAGCCATGTTCTCCATGAAGACGAAGACGTTTCAGCAAAAGATGAGTGCGCAAAAGACGTAACGTGAACGGCCCATACGGTTTTCATTATAGTGTCACATGCATTTTCTTTTTGTATTATTTTTTTAAGACATAACCGATTGTGTTTGAGAGGATACTCCCCAAGACCGGAATTTAGACAATGTTGTGTGCTTTTGACTGTTAAAGCGCTATAATTCGCAAAAAATAACTCAGGTTTGTTACTCACGAGCTGTTTGTTATGCGGTTTAAAATCGCTTGAATGTTTAAATATAAGACTTAAAAAGACGCACAAATTATAAACATTAGTGACGATGCAATGGCCCGATTGTGCAAGTGACATTTCCATCAAATGTCCCGACTCCTGAAACGCGAGAGTCTAGAATCACCGCCTGCAGCGCGATTGGCTTGCCTTGTGCAACCCATTTTGAGAGAGAGAGAGAAGACGCGGCATTGGCAGAATCACTCACGCTGTTTGTGAAATTGCGTCTCGCAGAAGGTTTTAAAATGACTGATTTGATCTCATAATCTGTTAGGTTAAATTTACTCATAGGCCTACATGCTAGATTAAATGAATGTTTGCGGGAATTTCCCGCATTATAAACGCAAGACCTGCGGGAATTATTAAAATGATGCGCAATACCCGCAATCCCGCACCGAAATTCGAGCCCTGATATCTGTTTCACAGACCAGTCTAGCTATAGTCTATGATTTCTAGTCTGATATTTCTTTTTTGCTTTCAATATGTTTGATCACACAGCGAATCCACTTGCTTTGAAAAGCTGTTATTTTCACCTTGAATGCCCCAGTCTGAATTTTTTATATGCCCACCAGGTCTTGCTGTAGGTTTTATTTTTCCCACTTTGCGTTCCCACATGATAACTTAACAGACGCTGCTGTGCCCGTGGTCGTGCCTGCAGGAAACAGCCGCCCTGAAACAACCAGCCCATTAGGAAACCGCTCATAACTCATTCTGCAGACTTGAGCACTCTGTGCAAAACATGCCATCAGGTCTGTGTTTTGTAAAATGAGAATTTTTTTTTAAAATAATTTTTCTGTGAGGTGTCAAACAATGGAATGGTTAAATGAGAAGTAGAAGGAATTTTTGGCCTTGGGGGTGTAGAAAGCAATATCCCTGTTAAGGGCTTGAAAACAAATCATGAAGTCTGCAGTTAAGCATATCTCATAACCAGGCTGCATAGTAAACATTTTGAACTGTGGTTGACTTGTTTTCCTTTTGTACCTTACTTGTGGATTTGCTTGAATAAATAATTTTTTTTAGCAAAATGGCTTGTTGGCTGCTGCAGTTTACGCCTTTAGCTGTCAGCTATCAGTTCCCTGTAGTGTTGCATGTAGGGCTGGGTGTCGTTAACATTTTTTCGATATCGATACTGATACCTTGACTTTGATATTGGTTCGTAAACAATAGTTTTTTCGATATCAATTTTATGAAATCCGTTTTAATCAAGATTGCATTACATATTATCTAAAAAAAAAAAGGTTGGTTTTATTTTTTCAGTTTGTTGACTTATTTAGACTCAATGACTCATATTGGCCACTGGGGGTGGAATATATGCCTCGCTATCAAGCACACGCACAAAGCACTGGCAAAAGTAGCCTAATGATTATGAATGCGTGGGGAAAAAATAGCAATGAGACATTTTAATTGTTTATTAATAAACTAGTGTTTTCTGAGTCCGTGATGACTTCAAAGATGAAGATGACTATGCTGACTCATCATTCCTGTATAGTGAATGCACGCGTCTTTACAGAGAAATGTCCCTTTCATTTTGATTACATAATCAGAGATTATTTGATTTCGATTCAAATTGGTTCGTTTAAAGAGGTGGTTGATTATGATTTCACTTTTCTAACTTTAGTTAGTGTAATGTTGCTGTTTGAGCAATCAATCCTGGGAGGTGTTTGCATTCACACAGAAGGCACTCTAGCAATTTTACGCCAATTTCCCGGGATCAACGCGCTGTGCCAAAGGGGCTTAACACACACACACACACACACACACACACACACACACACACACACACACACACACACATATGGAGGGATTTTTGGGTCAGATTGAAAACTAAAAGTCTTAAACGAAAACTAAAAGTCTAAATCTGAAACTAAAAATCTAAATCTGAAACTAAAAGTCTAAATTTGAAACTAATAGGGCTGTACTCAACCAAAGAAGATCTTGGTCGACTGAAGTCCTGAAATTTTCGACTAAAAATCGACTAAAAATGACGTTAGAAAAAAAAAAGTTCAATTAATTAGCTGCGCACTGTGCACAGTACTTGGTAGCCTTGTTGTCCGCCTAAATGGATTTTAAAAAAACTAGTAGGCTATTTGCAGTATATTAAATCATTTTTGACCTAATTATTTTGCACTGAAATGAGTCTGACACACGAGTCTGTCGGCTCTGACAGCGTTGCATCACGTGCACCTGCGCAATATCATAGCCTATGATTTCCGAAAATAGTACAATGTGTTGTCAACTAGTGATATCACAAGAACTGTTGAGGAATATGCAACATAATTTTAGAGCCCGACCGATATGGATTTTTGGGGGCCGATACCGATAAAAAAAGCCTGATACCGATATATTGGCCGATATTATTTATGTGTACAGTAGCAATATTATTTATGTGTATTATAGTACAGTACCAGTCAAAAGTTTGGACACACTTTCCTATTGGTGTGTACAAATTTTTGATGGGTACTGTATATAGAATACACAGTATTTAAACAGAATAAATATATAAACGTTTTGCAATGATCACTCAAATGTGGTGATCAAACACTTGTGTGACAAAGATATGTAATGGAGGCAGGGGGAATGATAGAATGAGAATGATACATTTGAGCTGTAACCAAACTAGTTTGCATTGCATGTTATATTATATTATATTCTAAATACTGTTGCATAATCTTCACTAACGACTTTGTCTTTTAATTTAGTCACGTTATATAAAACGACTGGTATCAATAAATATATCAAAAGTGTCACTGACATTATCTTCTATTTTTAGTCTTAATTCCTCTAATCTCTACCAGTGGAGGAATAACTCAGATCTTTTTACTAAAGTAAAATTTATAATATCATAATGAAAACGTTTTTAATTACATAATGTACAGACTTTTATACTATTTTAAATTAGTAAGCAAAATGTATACCTACTAAACGTGAAACTAGGCTACTCTTAATGCAAAATGGCCCTATATAAAGTGTTATAATTATATAAATTATTGGAATATTGCTTGATGTTGTAACGTAGCGTTATAGGCAGAATGAGCTTTAACACTGTGTCTACACACCGGACGCGGCCGTTATTGCTCGCGTGAGTCGCAACAGCTGTTTACCCGAGACGCGGAAAAGCACCCGTTACAGAGCAGAATGGGCCATCCGTTTACTGTCGGAGATTTGTCGCTCGCGCCACGCATTTTAATCAATGTTTAATCAATCAATTGCCTGGATTTAATAAATAAGAAGTAAATATAGCAGACAATATAATCAGGACTTCTCAGCTGCGCGCTTGCAATAGTCACAAGCTCACACAATACGTGACAGAGGCTGGCAGCAGAGAAATCAATTCAGTGAATTACACTGCGCAAATCAAAAGTAATAGTCTACTACCCACTGGATGAAGAAGGGTTGGCACTCAACAGAACATATAGTATTCATTTAATTTTATTTTTCGTGTTCGCATTTATGAGGAAAAAACGGACGTGACAAGCTCCGAAAGCGGCACTAAAGTGCTTTAAAACTTTCACATAGACCTCGAACAGAAAGCACAAAGCCTTTCATTAAAGTCAATTTCGTTTTGTATTAATTATATCTTAATTTGAATCAATGTTTCATCAACCAAATGCCTGGATTTAATAAATAAGAACTAAATAACAGACAATAGATAATCTCGAAACGGAGGCGCCGGCGAGTGAACTGCAACTCGTCTCATAAATGAACCGAAACTCAGCGTATAGACCTGAGAATTATATCTATTGAAATGTCTACTTTTAAACAGAACAAATCAAAACGAAAGACAAACTGCTCTCTGCTTATGTAATCCTTCTGAAATGTACATTTCTCTCTGGCGCGTTCAAAGATCGCGAGTCCGCATCCTCAACTTCATCTTTGCAGCCCACAATGACTGAAAACACTTGTTATTAATAAACAATTAAAATGTCTCCTTGCTATATTTCATTTATTCATATCATTGCTTTTGGCAGTTCATTGTGACCGCTTTTAGGTGCTTTATTGGCAGCGCCACCCTAACATGAATCACCGCACGCCGCATTTTTTTTTTGTATGAATTTATCGGCCATTATAAATGCCGATACCGATAGTTATGAAAATGCCTAATATCGGCCCGCCGATATATCTGTCGGGCTCTACATAATTTAGACAATTCTTTTTGTCATATGTTATAATAATAAGTTATAACTGTCATTCAGTTCATCATTTCAGCCGCTCTGTGCATGTCCTCGCACAGAGCTCAGCTTCGTGGCTGAGACACGAATAGACTAATAACTTAAAGCTTTTACTCTTAATAAACACAAAAGGCACGTCCACTTTAATAAAAAAAGAATATTTATTAAACAAACCAGATCAAGAGCAGAAACAAAATAAAGTGCATAACTGATACGCCAATTCCGATATGTTCATAATAGCCTACTCAAAACAGACAGGGCAACCTAACGCAGACAAATTAGCTTACCGCTTTTAGATGATATGTCATGTTTGTCGTCGAGCTGTGGAAGGCAAACTGTTGCTTGCAAACTTTGCAGTCAACCTTTTTCCTGTTATCAATTTGAACAAAATGCTGCCACACTGTCGATGTCTTTGTTGTTGACATGTTAGAAGAAGACTGACTATTAAACGCTTTCACAATTAAATAAATAATATTCAGCATCAAACCTTCTATAGCCTACTTATCTGTCTCTCTTCTCCAGTGGGTTGGGCTAATCCAAAAAAAATTAAAACAAGGGGGTGTTCTGAAAACAGACTGTTACCTGTGAAACGGGTACTCTGAAAACACCCCCATTAGCAGTTAGTGCTTTCCCCCTGATGAAATGAGCGTGGCAAAGCTGATGAAATGGGCGGCAAAACTGATGAAATGAACGCGCAAAAAAACGACCAATCAGAATTTTAGTCAAACCAGATGTATCGACCAATTAATCGACAAATCGACTGGGACATTACAGCCCTAGAAACTAAAAGTCTAATTTGAAAACTAAATGTCTAAGTCGAAAACTAAAAGTCTAAGTCGAAAATGAATTTGGTATTTAGGATAGGGCATTTGGTATTTAGGATAGGGCATTTTGTATTTAGGATTGGGCATTTTGTATTTAGGATTGGGCATTTTGTATTTAGGATTGGGCATTTGGTATTTAGGATTGGGCATTTGGTATTTAGGATAGGGCATTTTGTATTTAGGATTAGGCATTTAGTAATTTAGCCATTTAGGATTAGGATTGGGCATTTGAGGATTGAGGATTGGGCATTTGAGGATTAAGGATTGAGGAGTGTATGCAAATAAGGAGGCGTGGGCCAAATACTGGAGGCTGGGTTTGAAATGGCTGGTGCGCAGAGGCACCTTATGGACAGCAGAGGGAGCTCCCAGTGCTAAGGAGCACACTGGCTGAGCGTCCTCTTCAAAGTGAAAGTTGTCATGCTCTGCCATCCACGTTGGCTGCCACATTAACAATGGCAAAGCCAGAGCTAGCATCTTTGTTGAGACAGGCGCTGGAAGTTGAAGTTATCACGTTATAAAGTACAGTCCTCGCTCCAGCCCTGCTCACTCGCTCTGTTTGGTTTCATTACAGTGTGCTCCTTAGCACTGGGAGCTCCCTCTGCTGTCCATAAGGTGCCTCTGCGCACCAGCCATTTCAAACCCAGCCTCCAGTGTTTGGCCCACGCCTCCTTACACTCCTCAATCCTCAAATGCCCAATCCTAAATCCTAAATGGCTAAATGACTAAATGCCCTATCCTAAATACCAAATGCCCAATCCTAAATACAAAATGCCCAATCCTAAAATCAAAATGCCCTATCCTAAATACTAGTGATGCACGATATATCGGCCGCCGATACAATATCGGCCGATATGGTCAATTCTTTACACAACGGTATCGTTCCGATGTCAAAATAGGGCCGATGTGAACAGGCCGATAATCATTCCTGTGTATTTGACGTGTGTGTAGGCTTATGTGGGGCTGGCGGGGATGTTTGTTTTTGCACGCGCGCATACATTACACACATAATGTGCTGGAGCAGGTGCTGGAGGCGGCAAGTTACGGCACTCTGCCTTGTTCTGACTGACCATCAAAGTATTGTCGCGCTGTAGTTACGGGGTTATGATGTAGCAATTAAATCACCTCAGACACACATGTAAGTTACATGTTTCACAGTGATTGCTTTTGTTAGATTACTGAATAATGGCATACTCTCGGGGGAAAATGATGATGAAAATGATCAAGGTAAGAATGACACACGACACGGGTGCATAAAAAAGATAATCTTTAAAATCCATTAATAGCTAGCGGTAGCCTTTAGCTTATGGAGGACCAGCTCTACCATATTTAGATGATAAAATATGATAAAAATTAATTATACAGAAATAAATAAATGCTCAATAAATAAATAAGCATACAATTATTTGCCCCCAAAAATACAATAAACAAATAAATGTAGGTAGAAATTAAATTATACAGTGAGACATAAATGTATATATCTCTTTTAATTAGCTTCTTTATTTATTAATCTTTGTAATAATTACCTTATTTATTTATTGTCCGTTATAATCTTCAACTTTATTTATTAATTACTTTTTTTTAAGTATTTATTTATGTGCATGTTATAATATTTTTGTCTGTTTTATTCTTCCTTTGTATTTTTTTACCCTATTTATTTCTTCAATGTTATTTATTTCTGCCTGTCGTTTTTGCATTTCTGTATGCATTTCTGCCTCATTATGCAAATGAGGAGGGGCTGTGTCTTAAGGGGTCAACTTCTGCCCATTGGTTGGTTAGCATTTTACTGCATCGGTCGAATCTACATGGCTTTTCCCCGCCATAAAGCATTGTTTAGTGGCAGTAATGCAACTCATTAGATGCCAGCTGGCGCAAAAATCCAAAGAAGAAGAAGAAGAAGCATTGTTTAGTAATGTCAAACTCAGCAGGCAGACGTTCAGTGTCCGACCTCTTAAGGGAAGCTGCTAATAGACTTGAAGAATTAGAACGCTGTAAGTTCGACATCTGTGTCCATGTGTGCCGCTAACTGAAACACACGTTCTGTCAGAGCGTTCAAACGAAAAATAATAGAGTCAATACTTATAAAGTTAGCATTGTTTTCAAAAACAGTTGCTAAATGCCTCCGCTCACTGACAACTTCATCGTAGGTAGCCATCTTTGTTGTGATTGTGGCCGGTGGCATGTAGATTCGACCGATGCAGTAAAATGCTAACCAACCAATGGGCAGAAGTTGACCCCCTAAGACAGCCCCTCCTCATTTGCATAATGAGGCAGAAATGCATACAGAAATGTAAAAACGACTGGCAGAAATAAATAGCATTGAAGAAATAAATAGGGTAAAAAAATACAAAGGAAGAATAAAACAGACAAAAATATTATAACATGCACATAAATAAATAAGGTAATTATTACAAAGGTGATTAAATGAAGCTTATTAAGAGATATATACATTTATGTCTCACTGTATAATTTAATTTCTACCTACATTTATTTGTTTATTGTATTTTTTGGGGCAATTAATTGTATGCTTATTTATTTATTGAGCATTTATTTATTTTTGTATTTATTTTTAAATATGGTAGAGCTGGTCCTCCATATTAGCTAGCGATGCTACTTCACAAACTAGGCACAAACACGTTTCGAGCCATAATCAACAACTTATCTAGTAACAAGCGCTGCATTAGAGCAGGCTTGTAGGATATCTTAATTCACAGCCCGTAAGGCTACATGTAGGCTACAACTGAAATAAAATGCTAGCTCTCGCCTGTCAATGACAGTCCACTGACTGAAAACGTCTCAGGTTACTATTGTAACCATAGTTCCCTGAGAACAGGGAACGAGACGATGCGTCCAACGACGCCATGGGAACGCCCCTAGCGTGACTGCGTCTGAAGCATCTATGTCAACTAGTCCAATGGAAAGAATGAGCGTCACGGGCGGGTGACGTCATGACCAGGATATGATAAAAGCACATCCGGTGCAAACCGGCATTAGCTTCGAAAATTGCCGAAGCAAGCCGATCACGGGGATGCAGGAAGTATGGCAGGGTGACGCATCGTCTCGTTCCCTGTTCTCAGGGAACTATGGTTACAATAGTAACCTGAGACGTTCCCTTACGAAGGGAACTCAACGATGCGTCCAACGACGCCATGGGAACGAGAATACCCAAAGCGCCAGAAGTCCAAGTACCTGAGTGTCAGTCTGTTGTAACTAAGCACTAAGCACCTGAGAACCTGGGGCAGCATCCAGGTCTAAACTGTAAAATCTAACGAATGTGAGCGGAGAGGACCAGCCCGCCGCATCACAGATGTACCGAAGAGAAACCCCATATAGTAAGGCTTTAGAAGCCGCCATACTCCTAGTAGAGTGAGCTCGGACCACCAAAGGACATGGCTGGTCCGAGTACTCGTATGCAAGTGAAATAGCCTCAACTATCCACCTACTGACCGTCTGTTTAGAAGCAGGAAGACCCTTCTTAGGTGATCCGAAGCAAATCAGTAATTGGTCGGACTTCCTAAATGAAGAAGTCCGATGCACATAAGTGTCCAGTGCTCGCACTGGACACAAGAGGTTCAGTCTTTCCTGGTCTGCAGATGCAAAAGGAGGAGGACAGAAAGCCTGCAGCACAATAGGCCTCGGAGTCGAGGTCGGCACCTTAGGGACGTACCCCTGTTTTGGATATAAGAATGCCTTGACCATCCCCGGTGCAAACTCAAGGCAAGTGGGGGAAACCGAAAGGGCCTGAAGGTCTCCAACTCTCTTAAGGGACGAAATAGCTAGCAGAAAGATAGTCTTAAAGGTAAGAAACTTATCTGAAACCGAATCTAAGGGCTCAAATGGAGCCCTAGAAAGGCCTTCTAGTACTATAGCAAGATCCCAAGCTGGCACCCTAGTGCGAGTTGCAGGCCTCAGCCTTAAAGTGCCACGAAGGAAACGTGTAACCAGGGGGTCTCGACCCAACGATGTACCCCCCACCAGGGCGTGGTAAGCCGCAATGGCCGCCACGTAGACTTTGAGCGTGGAAGGACATAGACCTGACGTAAAGCGCTCCTGCAGGAACTCGAGTACTGTGTTCACAGAACAGTTAACTGGATCCCACTGATGTTGGTGACACCATAAAGAGAAACTCTCCATTTAAGCGCATATAGTTTCCTAGTAGCTGGGGCTCTGGAGCTTAGAATGGTCTCAGCAGCCTCGGCTGAAAGACCACTCTCTATGAGTTGGGCCCCCTCAGAGGCCAAACCCACAGGTTCCAAATCTCTGGTCGAGGGTGAAATATTGTGCCCCCGGCCTGAGACAGAAGGTCTCTCCTGATCGGGATCTCGAAGGGAGGACCGTCTAAGAGATGGATCAGGTCCGAAAACCAGATCCGACTTGGCCAGCGTGTTGCTACTAGCAGTAGGCTTATTCCATACCGGCGGACTCGCTCCAGAACTCCTGGGAGCAGAGCAACAGGGGGAAAGGCGTACAGACGTAGCCTCGGCCACGTCTGCACCATAGCATCCAGCCCCAGAGGGGCTGGGTGAGTAAGGGAGAACCACAGAGGACAGTGCGTCGTATTCTGAGACGCAAACAGATCCACTTGTGCTTGGCCGTAAAACTCCCAGATTTTCTCCACCACCTCGGGGTGGAGTCTCCAGTCCCCTGGCCTCAGCTCCTGCCTCGACAGGATGTCTGCTCCTATATTCTGTACCCCAGGAATATACACTGCCCTCAGAGAGAGTACCTTCCCCAGAGACCACAGGAGGATCTGGTGCGCCAGTTTGCAAAGCGGACGCGAACGCAGGCCCCCCTGACGGTTCAGATAAGAGACCACCGATGTGTTGTCTGTTCGTACGAGCACATGATGGCCCCTCAGGTCTGGGAGGAACTGCCTCAGCGCATTGAAGACAGCCATCATCTCCAGGCAATTTATGTGCCACGAGAGATGATGACTCTTCCACAGACCCTGAACCGAGCGGCCTTCCATTACCGCTCCCCAGCCGGTGAGGGAAGCATCTGTTGAGATAGTAACTCGATGGCAAAGAGCTCCCAACACCGGACCTTGGGTTAAGAACCAGTGCTCCCTCCATATAACTAAGGCACGAAGGCAACGCCGCGTGACCTTGATCACACGAAGTGGGTTTCCCCTCGGGGAGAACCCTCTGGTCCTGAGCCACCACTGTAAAGGCCTCATGTACAGCAGGCCAAAAGGTATCACGTTGGACGCTGCTGCCAAAAGACCCAACAGTTTCTCGAACTGTTTTACAGTGCGTGACTGGCCTAGCTTCAGCTCTTTTGTGGCTGACAGGATAGCAGCTACACGAACGGGCGATAGGATGGCCCGCATTGTCACTGAATCCCATACCACACCAAGGAAAGTGGTTCTCTGTACTGGAGAAAGCACACTCTTCTTGGCATTGAGCCTCAACCCCAACATCTGCATATGAGCGAGAACGACACCTCAGTGCTGAACCGCCAACTGCTCTGATTCCGCTAGAATCAGCCAGTCGTCGATGTAGTTCAGAATACGTATGCCCTGAAGCCTGAGAGGGGCTAACGCTGCATCCACGCATTTCGTGAACGTGCGGGGTGATAAAGCTAGACCGAACGGAAGAACCCGATATTGGTATTCTTTGCCCCCGAAAGAAAACCTTAGGAACTTCCTGTGCTGAGGGAGGATGGAGATATGGAAGTAGGCGTCCTTCAGATCTATCGTGACAAACCAGTCCTCGGATCTGATTTGAGTCACGATCTGTTTGAGTGTCAGCATTTTGAACTTTAGTTTCTGAACTGACCGATTTAACAAACGAAGATCTAAAATAGGACGCAACCCTCCATCCTTTTTTGGAACAATGAAATAACGGCTGTAAAAACCCGACTCTCGGTCGGGTGAGTACACCTGTTCTATAGCTTCTTTCGCTAACAGGGCCTTTACCTCTTGCTCCATTACCAGAGCCTGCGCGGGATGCACCACTGTGGGCAACACCCCGTTGTAACGAGGAGGACGAGAACCAAACTGGATTCTGTATCCTTTCTCTACAATCTGCAGGACCCAACGAGAAATATTCGGCAGAAGCTTCCACGCTGCCAGAAAATTTACTAAGGGAACCAGCCTCTCGAGGCTGGTCTCTGGTGTTACTGAGACAGCTAATTCTGGAGCCTGAAACATCATGGCAGGAACTACCTGAACTGGCTGCTCTAACGCCCCCCTCAGAGGGCGCGGAACCGATGCTGTGCCGCAGCATAGCATCAGCGACTCGCTGGAGACCGCTGCGCCCTGAAGCACCAAGGGTGATAATATATCATACAGCTAGACCTATAACGAAAAGACATTTCCAAGCAATAGCCTATTGACGTCATATCCGGGAGATAAGTCAGTAAATTTGAGTAAAATCACAGGCTTTGGTTATCCCGTGCGAATGCGCCACATGAAATTCAGATGTGGCGGGGTAATTTTTAAATCACACGAGGTCCCCAGATAGTACTAATCCCGTGCGAATAGGGCTTAAGTGTTATCATAACATTGTGCTATAAAATAGAAGTTAAGGTCTTTTGCCTTAGTAGGACAGTACTGTACTTGTTTTGAACTGTTGTACAATGTTCACAGAAAACAGTGACTTGGTCTCAAGTGAGTTAGATGTTTATTGAGTTATTGAGAATACTCAGGGTTGGCTTATCCATAGTGTGAATTCAGGACACACTTGTATCCTTTATAAAAATGTATTTTTATATAAATATTTATTTTTTCTTCTGAAAATCTGATGACATATTTTGCACACAGGTAAAGGTGCCCAATATCAGTCATTTCTGAAAATAAATTACAAAAGTAAAAAAAAAAAAAAAAGTGTTTTGGAAAATAGCTCTTTATTTGATTATCATAAAAATGTGTTTTCTATACAGAGATATCGACATCGGTAAATATCGGTATCGGCCATAAACAGCAATATTAATATCGGTTATCGGTATCGGCCACAATTTTCACATCGGTGCATCAATACTAAATACCAAATGCCCAATCCTAAATACCAAATTCATTTTCGACTTAGACTTTTAGTTTTCGACTTAGACTTTTAGTTTCAGATTTAGACTTTTAGTTTTCGTTTAAGACTTTTAGTTTTAGACTTTTAGTTTTCAATCTGACCCAATAATCCCTCCATACACACACACACACACACACACACACACACACACACACACACACACACAAACACACACACACAAACACAAGCTCTTGAAGCTCCACCCTCTGTGCGGAGCAGCAGCTCATTTGCATTTAAGTGTCAAGTGCTTCATCAGATTTGTCGTGTTGCCACTCTTGGCAGCAGTTACCTTGTCGCAAATATTACATT
Source organism: Gila orcuttii (assembly GCA_026230005.1). Taxonomy (NCBI): domain Eukaryota; kingdom Metazoa; phylum Chordata; class Actinopteri; order Cypriniformes; family Leuciscidae; genus Gila; species Gila orcuttii. The sequence goes on along the minus strand of JAPDVR010000013.1, from coordinate 14,013,499 downwards.
GTGCACTGTTGGAATCAAGTGCAGGTTAATGCAAATGTATTTGGAGGTTATGTTTTGCTATCGGCCCTCAGCAAATATATTTTTGATCAGCTTTCTTTAGTTCAAAATCAATATCATTGGCTGGTGCTTACTGCTTATTGTTTAGCACAAAGTAAAGCGTAGCGTTTTGAGAGTAGGATCAAGTTTGGAGAGAGAGATATCCCTGGTGAATTATTCTAATATAAGTTCATATCGCCAAAATGTCAAAAAAATAAAAAATTCCATATCCACGAGTAAAGCTGGTAGTGTTTCTGATCAAAAGAGATCCTGAAGATAGAACTGCTAATTATAATCAGGATAGCAGGATACACGAGTAACGGGAATTAGATTAGTCAGAATCAGAAATCGATGTAATGGAAAAGCCAACGACGTTGTCCGTGAGAGAATATCTTGATCAACTGAATAATTTTTGTCCTCAACGTAGCTATATACATGACAGAATAACACACTAGGCTGTAGTTAATGCTGTGCAGAAACTTGTGAAAGATGCTTGTGCCGTCACTGTTTATGACGTCATTTTATATTCCGGGAAAAAATTAAGTTGTATGGTCACAGTGCCTTTTAATTGCTGTTTTTTATCCGGCAATTATATATTTACAAATTAAGCACTGGTTTGTGCCAGCCTTGGGTGTAAGGCACCATGAAAGTTTTCCATTATTGCTAGATTGAGAAGATTAAGTAAAACACTGGGCAGAAAATGTATCCTTTTATTTTTTTGTTAACAACTGTTTATTAAGTTTTCTTATTTAAAGTCAAGAAACAAGAATACAAAGCAAAAAGCAACTATACAAGTTGAGAACCCACCCCACCCCACCCCACCCCTGGTAGACTTCAAGAAAATAACAATAAAATACAAACATAGAATGCAGACCCCAAAACATATATAAAAATAATAATAATAAAATAAATAAGTAAATCGATAAATTACATGGATGTTAAATGGGTTGACACACTATCAAAAGCAGCTTGCCATAAATTCACAGTCTTAACACTGGATCCATGCATACGAGAAGTTGAGAGTTCCATCGATATAATGTCCAGCAAAGACACTGTCCATGTTCGTCTGTCCATTGTGTGAGGAGGATTCCAACGGTTAACTAACATTTTTTTTGTCGCTGTGAGAGCGGCTAACAGTAAATGTCTTTGTTGAATGGATAAGGTTAGGTCCCTTAAATCGTTAAAAAAAAAATTGTGTGGGGTCAAACAAATATCAGTGTCCAACAGATATGATAAGTCCTGTGAGAGCTGGGTCCAAAAAGGTGAAAGAGAGGGACAGTCCCAAAAGAAGTGCAAGTACGTGCCTAGAGATCCTTGAGAACAAAGATTACACCTGGAAGAGGGGGATAGATTCATATAGAAACGTTTCATAGGAGTCAAGTAAACCCTATGCAGTAATTTCCAGTGAATCATTTGATGATTGGGGTTCTTTGACGACAGCTTAAACATCCTCCATACCTGATCCGAAAATAAAACATGCACATCTTCATTAAGATCCTTGGCCCAAACAGTTGTAATAGATAAGGGTTTGTATGAATGCTCAAGAAGATACTGATAAATGACAGACACAGAAGAGGGAGGTCTCTCAGAAGGAAGGATTAATTTGCGCAGTGGGTGAATAGGTAATTGGGAGTCCCAAGGCACCCCATATGCCCGAAGGGCCGATCTTATTCGCAAATACATATAAAAAGATGTACCTTGTAAATTATATTGAGCTTTAATGTTCTGAAATGATTTTAGACCCATATCATCATAAATTTCTCCCAAAGTGTTTACTTTTTTTTCCCATTGCGGATATTGAAAAGGGGCCTTGTCAGACAAAAGATTATTATTATGGAAAATAGGCGAATGTCTATGCCAGATTGTAACTTGGTGTGTTTGCTTTTCGACTTCCCTCCAAGTAGAGAGAAGATGAGTTACAATAGGACCAAACTGAGATTTACACTGCCTCAGTGGAACCCCTTAAAAAACAAGATGCTTCAGTTCATAGGGATAAACCATAGATTCCTCAACGGTTCTCCATGACACAGAAGCATCAGGATCAAACCAGACTGATAAAGGGCGGAGGGTAAAGGCTTGAGCGTAAAGTCTAAAATTAGGAAAAGACAGACCTCCATGTAATCTGCCACGCTGTAAGGTAGTCAGCTTGATTCGAGGACGTTTCCCATCCCATATATAACGAGAAACGCATGCATCGAGTTTATTCCAGAAGCCAGCAGGTGGAGGAAGGGGAATCATAGATGAAAAGAAATTAATACGTGCAAGAACATTCATTTTAATTACAGAAATACGAGCATGAAGAGAAGTAGGGAGACGAGACCAATTTTCCAAGTCTGAGGATATTTTTGCTAAAATACTATTCAGGTTTTTCGAGATAATTTCCTGAAGGGATGGAAAGATATCTATACCCAGGTACTTAAAGGATTGAACCACCGGAATGGATATAGATAGGGGTGTGAGGTCAATTTTAGAATTGAGGGGGAGCAGACATGACTTGCTCCAATTAATTTTAAACCCAGAGAGAGATCCAAAATGGTCAAATAAATTTAACACCTGGGGGATAGAGTGTGACGGTTTCTCCAAGAACAATAAGATGTCATCAGCAAACAATGAAATATGATGGTGTGTGTTTCTTATAATTATTGGGGAGATAATTTCAGATTGTCGGACCGCTTGAGCTAAGGGTTCCAAGGATAAAGCAAACAACAAAGGAGAAAGCGGGCAACCCTGACGAGTACCTCGCTGTATAGAGAATGGATTTGAACAAATTGAACCTGTAAGAACAGCAGCTGCTGGGTTGGTATACAAAATTTTAATCATGTTTATAAAACTTGGCCCTAAACCCAGATGTTGTAGAACCAACCACAAATAGTTGGGGGGGACGTCAACATACTGGCTGAATTAACAATATGACATAGCCTGCGCAAGTTATCCGAGGCGGAACGAGATTTAATGAACCCTGTCTGGTCATAATGAACTAATCTATTCATAAATCTCTCTAAACGTCGGGCCAGCACTTTAGCATACAATTTAACATCCGTTCCTATCAAAGAAAGTGGCCGATAGCTAGAGCAGGAAGTCGGATCTTTGTCTTTTTTTAAAAGAAGAGAAATAATAGCTATATTAATCGATGAGTGAAATGAACCTTGCGAAACTGAAAAATGTATCATATCCAACATTAGAGGACCTAATTCAGACCAAAAAGTTGTATATAATTCGATTGGAATACCATCTGTGCCAGGGGATTTCCCCTTGTTCATAGATTTAGCTGCTAACTCCAGCTCCTGAAGAGTAATCGGTTCAGCCAGATATTCAGAATCTGAATCCGACAGCCGAGGTAAATCAAGATTGGATAGAAAGGATGTAGAAGAGTCAGGGTCACCACTAGAAGAAGTATAAAGGTTAGAATAAAAAGTGCGAAAAGTGGTATTAATATCTTTAGGATCTGTCATAATGTCCCCAGATTGGGATTTCACCACAGGAATGTTAGCAAACTTTTCACTATTGCGTAATCTCAGAGCTAAAAGGTGACTTGGTCTACTCCCCTGAAAATAGTAATTCTGCCTGGATCTTTGAATCAAAAATTCTGCCCTGGATCTCAGTAATGAGTTGAGTTCAATCCTAACCGCCATGATTTTGCTGAGTGTATTGTCCGAAAAGACTCGTTGATTATCTCTTGTCAAGTTCTGAAGCTGCGATTCCAGCTCAACTATCTTTTTGTGTCGTTTTTTCTGGAGGAAAGAGGCATATGAAATTGAGTTATTCCTTATAAAGCCTTTAATCGCATTCCAAAGTGTTCGTGGATCATCCACCGAGCCTAGGTTAATTTCAATAAACTCAGAAAACCTTTTTCTGAACTGACTGCAAAAGTTTCCATCCTGCAACAGCCTAGGATTGAATCGCCATCTAGGGGCCCGAGATGGCCGAGGGACCAAAGATAAACAGCACAAATTACCATCATGATCAGACAGAGATAGGGAGAAAATATCCGCATCTTGAGCAGCTGGAGCTAAAGAAGAAGAAATAAAAATATAATCGATTCGTGAATAGGTTTTATGAGGGGCGGAGAAGAAAGTGAATGACCTAGCAGAAGGGTTTAGTAATCGCCAAAGATCCACCAGTGAAGATGAAGTTGCGCATTGTCGTAATTTATCAGAACAAAGAGCTTGAGAGTGTGATTCCTTAGTCCCAGATCTATCTAAAGTATGGGACATTACAGAATTCATATCTGCACCCATTACAATTTCAAAGCCAGAGAATTTCAAGAGATAAACTGAAAGTAAAGAGAAGAAAGCAGGATCAGGAGTACATGGAGCGTAGATTGAGAGAAATACAATATTCCTATTCTCCACAACTGTTTTTATGTGCGTTACTCTACCCTCCGAGTCACAGCCTTTATCCAAAATACTGATATACTTAGAATATTAAGTTCAGTCATAAGTATCTAACTGAAATGCTGCTTGATAAACCAAAGTACAACTTAGAAAATGAAACCATTTGAGTCTACCATCAAACCACCCCCCACCCTTCCCATCACCATTTGAAGAAACATAACCATATTCCCATAAACTATGGCGGATCAAACCAAGAACAAACCTTGATCCGCCAACCCCCCTTAATTCGATCCGTGGCGTCAACCGAAACCTGCACATTATTGAAACACCAACATTGGCCCAATACTAACATAATGGCTAGCAAGTACATCAAAGGAAAAAATACATAAAATAAAAAATAAATAAATAAAAAGTCAAAAATATATAAAATAAAAATAATACATAGACTTTTAGATAGGCTACCCGTAAAAAAAAAAAAAAAAATTCTCACGTCACACACCCGATAAGAAACACAATATAGTGAGAGCTCAGCGTTTCAATAATTATGACGTCCAAAATAAAGTGAGGTGAACTCTATGAAATAACAGTCACCTAACCAGTTAGAACTTAGAGCATCTCAGCAAAATGCCATCTGAAGTTCAGCGGGGGTTAGTGGCTAACTGGCAACCGAGAAAGTGTCTTGCTTCTTCTGGGGAGTACAGCATTTTTGGCTCGCCTTGATTGAGAATGACCTTCAGCGTTGCAGGATAAAGGAGGAAATTCTGGATGCCAGCTTCCCGCATTTCCCTCCGAATTGGTGCAAACGCACTTCTTCTTTTTGCAGTCATAGGAGAAAAGTCTGGAAAGAAGGACAGCGCTGCTCCATCGCTTGTTTTCACCGGGGCATGCAGTCTAGCAGCCCGCAGAATGAGCTCCCTGTCCGTGTATCGCAGAAGTTTAAAGAGAAAGACCCGTGGTTTAGCGCGATCTGAGGTAGCCTTTGTATACACGCGATGTGCTCGTTCCACTTCAATCTCTCTTCCCTCCAGAGAAGGGAGCCACGTCGACAGCGATCTTTTCAAAAAGCCCATGGGGTCGTCTTTCTCGGATCCTTCAGGCAATCCAACCAGACGCAGATTGCTGCGCCTGTTGCGGTCTTGTAAATCTACCACCTGTTGTTCAAGCGCGGCTAATCGTACATCGTGATCTGCGACTACTTTCTTTTGTACACGCATCTCACCTGTGAGAAGATCGAGTTTAGAGCATAGTGACTGGACAACTGACATGTGAGAAGCTAAATCACCCCGCATCGCCGTCAACTCGGTTTTTAGAATGTCCTCAAAGCGTGCAACAGTGTTAGCCATTTTGTCAACCGTATCACTTGTGGTCGTCACCGTCGGCGCCTTGGATCTCTTCTTAATCGGAGAAGATGACGGCGACAAATCTTGCTGTTTTCGACTGTGTGACATCTGGCAAACTACAATTATTGAATAAAACTTAAAATAAAACAAAAAATCGGCAAAAAAAGGGGCCAAATGTACGGAGCTCTACTCAAGTACGACAGGGTTCATGAGCACGTCACGTGACTTAAAATGTATCCTTTTAAAAGAAAAGCCCAATTTGGGAGATTTATTCTCTTGATCTGGCAACACCAAGCAGGAAAGATAGTGGAGAATTGTTACCAATGCATGATAATAGTAATGTCTAAATTAAAAAAAAAAAAAAAAAACATTTCCAGGACAAATAATCAGCTGGGAAAATATTGCAGCGATTATTTTTAATTAATCGAGAGAAGCAGAAATCGTTATCACGATTAAAATATGATTAAACGTGCAGCCCTAGCAGTTTTGCATACAGCTGCATCATAACAAAATATGGAAAAAAAATTAAGAGGTCTGAATACTGTGAGTGGAGGATGATGTAGATGTGTATGAAAGGGACATGTCAGGCTCCCATGGTTTTTTGACATTCAGAGCAGTTTTTAAAGCAACCATTTTAATAATTTTTTTAAAACTTTTTTTTATTTCCACAAATTCTGTGTTCTGTATTTTCTGGTAATCAGATGAAGACATAAAACATTGATTTAATTTATCTTTCAATCATATGCAAGTAAACGTTTTTTGTCAAACAACATGCTGCACAACTGAGCTTTATGCTGTTAACACAGAGACAAGCAGAACATCAGAGTTCAAAGTTTCATTTGATTGTAATTCCTCTGAGTATTTACATTCACACAGAAACGAAATACCGTTCCTCACCAGCGTATTGTAGTGCATTAAAAGATACATACAAAAATACACCAAGTCAGAATAAGTTAAATCTGACACAAAAAAACAACAACATTCCACTTGTACAGTTTAGCATAACCTAACATATAACAAAATATTTACAAAATGTACAGAAGCATAAGAAAGATTGTTTAATGTCCTTAATAAAGTGATTTAATAAGAAAACACCTTGACAGATGACTAGCTGTCAACATGTAACAATTGTAAGGAGGTACAGTGAGATTGAATGTTACATGTGTATGTGGGATGGGGGAGGGACAGTTTGTTCACCATCCTGATTGCTTGTGGAAAAAGCTATTCAGCATAACTGGATCTGCAGCAGACGCTCCTGTACCTTTTCCCGGATGGCAGTCTCACATGAAGGATTCGTATTTAAATAGTCTTCCATTTAAATGCGTATTTAAGTGCGTTCTCACCGATTAGGAACATTTATTTATTTATTTTTTGCTGATTCTGTTTCTGCAAAAAATGGTTTATGTTTGTCATCTCATGTTACTGCTAATCAGTACTTGCTAAGAGCCCTACATGCTAACAGAGCACAATTTCTTAACTCTAACAGAAGCCGTAAATGCAGAGTCTTTGTGGTTTATTACATGTGCAAGGTCATATAGCTATTCAGGTTTTAATAAGATCAGTTGTGCACCCTAAATGGCTATCATGGGGTCAAAGTCGGATTGTTTTACATTGTCATGTACTGCTTTAAGAAGTGTCACATATGTAATATAGCCCCCCCCCTTTTTTGTGAAAACAATAAAATGTATTTTTAAAATTGTTACATCGTGTTACATAATTTCCGTTTAAATGTAATCAACTTTTAGACATCCAACTGTCATTACATATTAGCAAAGTCCCTTTAATAATAATAATAATAATAATAATTTATTGCATTTATATAGTGCTTTTCTCTGCACCACCAATGGTTTTAAGACAAGTCATTTCACCCGGCGACCATCTTTGACACACCTCTCAGGCAGCTATTTTATTTCAGTCATGCAAGTGCAGTAAAATTAAATTTCGTATTTGAAATCACCAATGAAATCTGACAAGTGTTTCATGAATGTGTTTTCTTATGTTAAAATAAAGTAAAAAAAAGCAAAATTCACTGTTTCTATAGCAACCGGAGCTTTTAACGGCAGCTACAGTGAAACGATGACTTTTTAGAGATTTATCGACCAATAATTGGTATCGGCCGATAAACGCTATTATTTTCACTAAAAACAGCCAATTATCAGGGCCGATTATATCCTGTCAATGTCTGACTGCAACTCATATTGTGTGTGAAGAAAATCTCTCGTGTTGAATTTAGGGAAAGTTAATGCATCAATAACGCATTAACAGTTAAAAACAGCTACATAAAAGCAGGCTCTATTTGATCCTATGAATCACCCGTAGTTCAAGCCAGGGTTGCCAGATCTGCAGTTTTTCCCTATACTAAACATTATTTGTAGCGCGCCTCTCATTCAGTAATCGCAAATAGCTCTGTGCTTTGTTACTTCTATAAAGAAACAAAGTGTCATCTTTCAAATTCTGTCCATTTTATCACAGAATTCAAACAGAATCCAAACAATAAATGGCGTTAAATGTGTTAACTCTTCATTGTGACGTGACAGATCGTTGAGCTCGAGTCTTTTCTTTAACTTTAATACAAATTATATCTAGAAAAACAAGCATGAACATCAAAAGGATGTTGAAAGATACTGTACAACTTACCGAAATTTGTATCATATCTCATGTAATGACTCAAACTGTGCTTCAACCAATGGAAATATGTCAATAAAGCAGCTTGTGAACAATATCACTTAATGTTGCGTTTACCTCAGGAAAGTCATCCATTTGATAGTTAGCTATAAAAAAAGAGAAGCTTATTTACTGTTAATCATAGATATAAACACTAGATGTCGCCTTGGCTACGGCAGTTTATTGGAAAGAATGCGTCAATAGAGCCGCCATCTTGAAACAGGGGAACCCCTCATCAGCGTCAATGTAGGAAAAGGTCTAATGGAAATAAAATCACCATAAATCGTCATGAATGCGAATTTCTAGTTGTTTTGGTTCTTTCCAACGGTCAGACATGTATTTATTATTGAGTCCAGAGAAATGTTTTTTTTTTTTTTTTTACAAAATTTCACAATCTTGTGAAATGTAATCCCTTGCTGTCTGGTTTTTAGATTTTGTTCGTGTAAACATCCATACGCAGCACAAAAGTCCGGCATCATCCATGAATTCAGCGTTACCTAGCTACTTCCTATGACAAGACCCCTGTTCCAAGATGGCGGTAGTTTTGAGGGATGTTTAGAACCCCAAGGCGACATCTAGTGTTTATATCTATGACTGTTGTTAATTATATATGTATGTTTGAACAAATTTGCCATGCAGACAAGTACTTATGAAAACTATTTGGGTGTAATTATTATATCTGAAAAGAAAAAGCAGTTTAATATACCTCTGTTGTTAATTGCAACCAATATTATAGTGTGCCAAATGAGAGGGTTCTCTGTATAGTTTGCAGCATTATTTGGGAGAGTTGTTTTTCATAAGAGGGTTGAAAAGCAGAGCATGTGAGAGGCTGTGATAAGAGACACGCCTGTGCTGTTATTGCTGCTCTTCTGGCCTGATCTCTGTCAACTCTTTCATGAGTGCACTACTGTAATACACATGCACACATCTGAACACACACCAGATATGTGCGTCATATTCATTCAACTCACTAGGGGTTTAATGGCCGTTAATGAGAGTAAGTCCAAAGATGTATAATCGTTCTAAATTTAATAAAAAAATTGGTGCAGCTTGCGATTTCTGAGAAACACTGTTGATATCTTAAATCAATCAACGAACACACTCTCCCTTTATTGCTCCGTCTCCAAAATGCACAAACACCCAATGCAAGAGTTGATAATGTCTCTTTATCATAGCAGAAGTGAAGCAAAAGTATGCTTCGCAAAAAAATGAAGCGAAAATGACAAGTGAACGACAAGGAAGAACAAAAAATGAACATGCATACACGAGTGCAAAAGCTGGTTCTTAGTTGCCAGCAGCACACCAGCTCCAGACAAACAATGACACTCAAAATTGTTCTTTTACTATAGCTAGCATTATAACATCAGTATATATTGGTTCTGTGAAACATAGCGAAACCAATGTTACTCACGTATGGGGCAGAAACAATGCAAACTGTTATAGAAGAAGTAGAAATCAAACACATTTGCTGAAATTGCAATTCACAGCTGTTGAGATACACTGTAAAAAATATTTTTCAAAGTTGTAAATAAAAAAGTATTTTCTACTTAAATATGTCATGTTTAATTCAATGTGTTACTTGCTGTTTCTTTTTAATTATTGGTAAAATCTCTAGCAATTTCTGAGTGAAAATAGTTTCAAGGTAAATCCTACACATTATTTTCAGGATAGAATTAGTTTCAGAACGTCAATAAACAACAATAATAACGGGGTTTTTCCTGGGTCAAAAATGGTCTTCGGTGGTGGCAGACCAACACATCATCCACACACACAGTACAAAGTACCTTACCCAGACAATTAATAAATCCAAAATAAATGCAAGGAATCGGTTTGTATTATTAACTTATCCCATTTATTCATGAAAAAAAACAAAAAAACAATCACTATCAGGACAGATCATATAACAAAATTCTTAAAACTATTTTGTATGTGAAAATCTGTAAATTTAAATGTAAAAAGTGACTAATTTGAAAAGTGAACAACAATGTAACATTACACATTACATAGAAAAAGTGGCAGGTGTATTATTTTGTATTTACACTCCAAGACTTATGTCTCAGATCTTTTGACATACAGTATCAGATTGTTTTGTTCCATCCATTGCTATGATTATCACTGTCTATCGGATTCAGTCGCACATTTAAATATGGTTGTCAATCAGAAATGTTGCAACGTGTAGTTAGCAGCAAGCAAAATATATATTATATACTGATATATAATATTATATATATTATATAGCGCGCATATATATATATATATATATATATAGATATAGATATAGATATAGATATATAGATATATATGCTTTCAGTATATAACATATATTTTAATAAATAAAGCAATACACAAAGTCCCCATCATGCAGACTAAAGCGAGGCCCATAAGACTGAATTTAAAGTCAATATTTGCCATGAGTCCTGAGAGTATAATGCTCTCTCTCTCCCTCTCTCTCTCTCTCTCTCTCTCTCTCTCTCTCTCCCTCTCTCCCTCTCTCCCTCTCTCCCTCTCTCTCTCTCTCTCTCTCTCTCTCTCTCTCTTTCTCTCTCTCTCGCTCTCTCTCTCCCTCTCCCTCTCTCCCTCTCTCCCTCTCTCCCTCTCTCTCTCTCTCTCTCTCTCTCTCTCTCTCTCTCTCTCTCTCTCTCCCTCCCCCTCCCTCTCTCCCTCCCTCTCTCCCTCTCTCCCTCTCTCCCTCTCTCCCTCTCTCTCTCTCTCTCTCTCTCTCTCTCTCTCTCTCTCTCTCTCTCTCTCTCTCTCTCTCTCTCTCTCTCTCGCTCTGAATCACAAAAGTAATACACAGACAAAGTCTGTGTGAGGAGGAAGACAGAAAAGTTTAAATCCATCTTCCAGTGCCAAATTATAATGTATAAGTAATTACTCTTTGGCCTGTAGATCCAGTCTAATGATCCAGTCTAATGACAGATTTAAAGTAGTCCATCCTGATTTTACATCTTGTCATTATTTAGGATGTCTACTTGCCTTAATCTGATGTGGATTTTCCCTGGGCTAGCCCACCCATCACAATGTGTTTCAGCTTTTATAGCTTTTTATGGTAATATCAGTGCCAGAGATGTCATTTACATTTAGATTTTCATAAAAAAAATCTCAGAAATTGTTAATATTCAGTGGGCAGTTACCTAAAATACAGTGTGTAAGCACCACTGGCTCTGTGTAAAGACTACATCCACATTTGTCAAATGGGTGTTCTTACAGCTCTGTTAGTCTGGCTCCAGGCAAAATATTATTTCAGCCATCAAATCTATTCCTTGTCATCATCTATCATCTGTCCCTACTGCTATTAAAAATCAGGCCAGTGTCACTACTACACATTGGTTGCAAATGCCAGTTTCCCCTGGAGCAGCTTTGGGCTGCTTTAATGGTTTTGTTTAGGAAAGAGCAGTGCTCAATGCTAAAGATTTTTTTCGAAATCCAAATTTTTTGTTGTTATTATTATTATTTTTCTCGGTTTAATTGTTTTACTTGGCCTGCAAAAATTTTGCTGGGTCCACCACACACCAAAAAAAAAAGTAATACAAAAAATGAAATCTTTTTTTATTACAATCTTCTATTTATTACAATCCATGTATTGTAATAAATAGGTTTATTTTTATGTCGATCGATACCACAGCAAAAAATTCTAGGCCAACTAATATGAATTTCAAACATTATTAAAGACAAGTAAACAGTCAGTAAAAAAAAAGACCAAATAATCAAATAGCAAGTAATAACATTAATAAATACTATAGAACAAAGATATAAATGAAATAAACAATGCTTTTCAGGTTTTTCAGGTACGTCTTAGCAGTAATATTCAAGTACAGTACAAATTAAATAAAGTAATCATATGTAAAATAACACTGCATAGTCTTCACTTTATACATTAAATATAGATTAATCATGATTAAAGTTACAAAAGTTATACAGTCAAGATCAGTGAGTGATTTTTTTTTTATCTTTTGTTGTTTGATTAACATTAATGACACAGAGGCAGCTGGAAAATCAGGTTGGTGTCACTTTAAGACTAATGACTTTAACTTTAACATAATTCTACTTGGTAAGACATTGTTATGGTATCGTGACAACCGTACTTTATGGTGCGTTCACATGCTATGGTAATTATGGTAAATACCAAAAGCCGACGTTGAAAATGCACATGAACACCCCCTCATGTGGTATTTTCCACTGGGCAGCTCGTAGAATATTTTGATGCACGAGTTGCCGAGATGTTGCCTTTGACGTTTTCAAAATGGCGGAGAGCAACGTTTGTATTGCGTTTGTATTTGACCATTCAAGAGCAATAAGACGTGAAAGAGAACTGAATTCGTGATCACATTCTGAGAGACGCTGTTTTCGGTGTGTGTGATTACGCTGTGTCAGTCAGCACATGCACTGCATTGAGTTCTTGTTCACTGCTTATTGTGCTTTATAACACTTTTTTATCATTGAGCATGTCCCAAATTCGCGATCGCCTTTTGAGAGAGGCAGCTTTCTGTGCGCGCACTTTGTCAGTACTTGCACCACAACGAGTTCCTTTTCAGGATATATTGCTCTTATAACTCTATTTAACATCAATCAAGTCCTGCTCTTTATATTCTCATTCATGCATTTAAGTGTCAATAGTGCTATTTACATACAGCAATATAGCCGTATGCTGATGCTTAAGTAGAAGAAATCAAACACATTTGCTGAAATTGCAATTCACAGCTGATAAACTAGTCATACATTTTTGGTGTCATTTGCATATGATTAGGTATTCTACCAAAAATACAGTCAATGTTTTTGAAGCACAGCCATTGTGATGGGCTGACTGTAGCTCACCAAGACAAGGGTTCCTTGAAACAGCCTTTAATTACAAACTTACAGGGATACACAGGAGAAAGAAACAAACAACCTAACACCCACGACAAACAATGCAAGACAGGGGACTAACTGAAACAGAGGGCTTATATATACACAGAAAACAAAGGGAGAAACTAACTAGACACACCTGAACTAAGGACTCTAATCAAATATGTAACTATAGAAACCAACAGGGGGAAACTGAGGGAACAGAACTAATTATCAAACCAGAAGCAATTACAAACGATAAACATGACAAAAACTCAAACCGTAACAGCCATAGTCTGAACCAGTTGATTTTACAATGTCATGAAAGCTTTTGTGTCTGGATGAAATCTACTAACAGTAAACATCTATATGCATGCCTTTAAATGTTTTGGTCAGCATTTAAAGGTGCCATATGTAAAAATTGAGGTAAAAATATCCAAAAAATGAGCTACACGTATCAAAAGAATGAGAAGAAATAAGTGCAATGATGTCATTAAAAAATTACAAGTTATAGTGCTGCCGAGATATAAACCTGAATTAGCATGCTAAATTACTAGCCCCGGCCCGGCCGGTGTCTAATACCAGTTTCGGCCATGGGAAGCGGTATGCGGGCAACATACATAACCATCAGCCAAACTGCAACACACGAATAACTCGCACGGCTTGTATCTCTTTAATCTCTAAAAATGCTCCACGTGAAACTGCGGTCTTACTATAGTGTCAATTGATTTGATTAATATGCGCGAGGGAGAGAGAGCAGGGCCGCGCTCGTGTTGTTTGTAGACGTGAGAGTGCGCGCGCGCGGCCGAGCTCTCTCTCTCTCTCTCTCTCTCTCTCTCTCTCTCTCTCTCTCTCTCTCTCTCTCTCTCTCTCTCTCTGCTCATAATGCGCCCTGTCAAGCGCAGCGGCAGCAGTCATTCTATTCTACATCCCTCACCGATCAAAATAGGCTTTGGCGGGACAAAGCGGACTATTTGACGGTTTTAGAAGATTAAGAACCTGAAACTAAAAAATAGACTAGAGTAGGCCAACTTTCTGGAGGTATACTGCCCCCATCTGGTATGGAATATGTGGAGTATGAATTGATTTTTTGACATAAGGCACCTTTAATTATATCATATGTAACTGCAGTGTCATCTGGACTTAATGTGTAGCTATTATTTTGTGATTTTGTCTAATTCTTTATGTTTTATTATTTTCTCCACAGATATTATTGACAGGAATGAACTGAGGACATTTTTTGAAACCAACTGCTCACAGATTTATTTTATCTTCTATGAAAATTTCATTACACTGGAAAGCAACTTAAAGCAAAAAGGTAAGACATGTTTGTCTGCTTTCTGGAGCTTAAAATGCAATGGCTGAGTCATTAGCCAAGTTTCCATCCACTTTTTGTGCTGTTTTGTTATGACGAAGTGTATGTGCTTTGAAAAAAAGATTGTGAAATTTGCTGTCTCCGGCCGGTTTCCATCCAATTGGCCTTTTACCGATAAAGAGCTGTGCGTAATGACATCATCCCTAAAAAAAACACATTGTTGTATCACTAAGAAAATCTGCCCTCAAGTCATTTCCATAAATAATGTTGCGTATATCGCAAATTATATTGTATCTTTTGCATATTTTTTTTTCTAAAATGCAGAGCATTAAGACATTTGGACAGAGCATTAAGACAGTTTACTGCTTAATATTTTCATGAATAATAAGCCTATTAATTAGGAAATATTATGAAATCAGAAGATCACGCCGAAGTGAGACTGCTGGTCTGATAGGACTGCATGTAACCTTTATGTGACGATACCCATTTGGACACAGGGCAGCTCATTTGTCATGTAGCCAATGCAAAATGTTAGGGTTCTTAAAAGAGGTTGGCAGAACAGTGAAATGTTCAGTCATATAGCAACAATATTTAATGTAAGCCTTGGACATACGGTCAAGCGAGTTGCTGTTGATGTGGCCGAGAACATATTCAGATCATTCAAACCAAAAAAGTTATTCGTTCTGGTTTCAAAGTTCAATAACATCAAATCGATCAAAAACATCATATTGCTCCTGTTTTTAGAGACAGATGCAGATTTTATTTGTGGAGCCAGGCCTATTTAATTTTTTTAAATGGTCTTGCTTAACTGATGCCGTCTTAACAATTCTTAAATTCGTTTAGAGCTTTAGAGTAAAATATAAGAGATAAAAAATATATTAGGCTACATATTAATAAATGGTATTTATATATGGTATTCTGTCATGTGACACCACATTTATTTACATTAAAGCACTTTTTATTGACAAAAGGTGTTTCTAAATTAGTTTTTCGCGATATTTGAAGTATCAACCTAGAATTTATGCGCTAAAATTAAACAGAAAATATTGTCGACATTTGCAAAAAAATTATCGATAATTGCCATTTCCATCAGCTATCTGTAAACATTTTGATGCTCTAAACCTTTTTTTCGCAAAAAAACCCCTTGGATGGAAACCTGTTTTCATGTGTCTGCCAGTGGATCAGATCAGGGGAGATGTGGTTATAAGTCTCTAGGCTGCCCTTGGTCTATTGTTTACAGAATTAGCTGAGAGAGATTTTTTTTTTTCTTAAGAACCATTATACATAATTGAAATATTTCCAAATATCAGAATATCTAAATGAATCAAGCACTTGTGTGCAAATTAATCAAGTGCATGTGTTTCTATGTGCATGTAAATAAAATTCAGAAAAAATGACCCAAAAAGAGTTTGCTCTTATAAAGATTATATCTTTTCCATAAAACTGCTGCTATTCCTTTAGTTTTAATGACTGCGAAAGTGATCTAAATCAAAACATAGTTGGAGTCTACAGTTAAATGTCTAATATCTGCTGATAAATATGCAATATCATCCGCAACTAGGGTGACCACCATCAAACAAACCAAATGTGGCACGATTATAAGTGTGTGTGGGACATGTCACCAACACTAAAACATAACCTGAAACTGTTAATGTTTATCTAACTTAATAAAAAAACATTTGTATTCTACCTTTCAGCTGATAAAAAATCTTTGTTCTTTAGTCCCTTCCAGAAAACACCATTAGCCTACATCACAATGTAACATAACATGTTTAGATCATTGACAGTCTTATATATTTAGAATATATTAAACCAAAAATGTTCATATTTTTTTTTTTTAGAAAGGATGTGGATTAAAACAACCACAGCAGGCAACAAGTTGATAAATTCTGTTAAATTAAAAATTTAATTTACCGAATTATCCATTTGTTTTCTGACAGGGAATCACCGCTCCACATTTTGACAGCAGTCATAACCTACTAGTGACCGTGTTTACTACTTTTGCTTTCAACCATTGGATAGGATTTTAAAAACGGCTGTTGTATTTGTACATCTGACGAAGCGCTGTTAAATATAGGTGAAAAACTATGCTGTAAAAAGAAAAAAGAAAATGCTTTCTTAAAAAGGCAAAAGAACGCATGCACGTTTTCTTAATATGATAATTAAAAACCAACAGACTGATGAAAATGCGGGACATTTTCTCAATATGCGACGTGCAGGACAAGGGGTGAAAATGCTGTGCGGTACAACGCAAAGCGGGACGGGTGGTCACCCTATCCGTAACTGATATTTAAAACAAGAAATCATCAATCAGCTAATCTTTCTGATATGGTCTTGATATATATTGTGCTTCTATTGTAGGGCGTTCCCAATCAGTCACATTCTGTATACCTTAAAGGTTCTATTTCAGTTTTATGCTACATTCGTAGGTTGCTTGCTCACAAAAGTTTTGAAAAAGAGCTTTTGAATAATGCATGATCCTTCCAGGAAAAAAAAGATTCAGTGCAACACTTCCTCAACTTGACGTAACAGCCCTGCTTTGCTGTTTGCCTGTATGCCCTCTCGTGTGAAGTTAATGAGGCTTTTGTTTCTGTTAAATCCCATCTCTGACCAAAGTGTGTTTTTCTGCACTATATTCAGTGAAGGTCACCTGTCTTTCATGCTGAAACACAATTCTGCAGCAGAAGTATTTGTTTGAAACGTACACCTCTTTATTTCCCCGAGGAGAGTGGTGTTGTGATTCAGCTGAGCAGTTTTTAACTTTTTGGACAGGAATTAAAGTCTTGGAACACAGATTTACAGTGCTGATATGCAGCAGTGCATTGTAGTAATACCTACATTAACCTTCTTAAGAGTTTAAGATTGAGTATCAGCCTCAAGATGAACAAACTCCTAACCCTAACTCTTTTTCCTGGGTCAAAAATGGTCTTCGGTGGTGGCTTACGAACACGGTCATCCACACACGCAGTACAAAGTACCTTACCCATGTGAACTGTGAGCCCAGTACTGACAGTAAATCCAAAATAAATGCAAATAAACAGTTTTTACTATTTATTCATTAAAATAAAAATGAATCACTATCAGGACAGATCATAAAACAAAGTGCTTAGAACTAGGCCTAGTTTATATTTTAAAATCTGAAATTTTCTCATGTGCTGATAATTACTCACAAATTGTATGATAGTTCGATAATCTCCATTCAGTTTTCGCACAATATTAGTTGTTTTCATTCCTTTTGCATAACATTGCACCATTTCATGCATTTCATATGTTTGATTATACCATCTGGATGCCCAAAATTGATCGTAAGAATGCACTTTTAAACCGCTTCTTGGACCTGTAAGTTACTCGCCATTCTAAACTAAAGCTGTATTGAAACGCATACACATACAGTAGCTTGCACATCATGCACAGATCGCTCGCACACAGAATAGCTCAGAAATGTATTGTCAACACTGTTCTGTGATTTATCAATAAAATAGCTTAGAAACTGAAAAGTTCTAACATTTCTCAGTAACTAAAACCCACAGCTTCACTATTAGTATAGAGACGCTGCTAGGTAGAACGAATTCACACGCAATCACTCTCTCACTATTGCATTCATATAAATGTAATCTTTACTGTGCTACTTTATCTGTATCTGATTTAAAACAAGCAGAATTCTGTGAGAAATACAATGACACAAAGACAAAAGTAAAAAAGTCTTATAGGCAGCGCTGTGTCATATGCCATAGCTGTGCACAAGGCAACCTGCGTTCAATCCCCAATGTATGATCACACTAGAGCCCGACCAATATGGATTTTTGGTGGCCGATACCGATATTACTTTACGTTCACACCACCGCCGACTTGAGCTTCCAAAGCGGCCGGAAGTCATTCATTTTCAATGGAAGCTGGCTTCTCTCAGCTGCAAGGAGCGTCAAATCCCTCGGCGTCGCGTTTTGGGCGTTTTGAGCGTTTTGAGCGTCAATCAGAAAGATGAAAGAAGCTCAACTTTATGGTAATGAGCTATGACGCGGTTCAGCGGCAAAACGCCAGCAACCAATCAGAATAAAGACGTCCTTCACTCTGGCTGATTCCGGAGAAACATACGATGTGAACTTTCGTTCCTACCAAAACATTAGTTCCGAGAAAATGGAGGAGAAGCTGGTAATCGCTGTTGCTGGGTTTCCTATCATATATGATATGACGTTGTTTGCTTACAGGGACCAGTTACAAAAGAACGAGGCATGGGATAAAATAGCTGGGATAGTTGACGTCCGACGTCTTCTCCGCAAATACAGTAAAGCAGCACCAAACACAACAACTTCGCGATTTTCCATAATGATCCAGTGATACACATTTGAGAATGAGCGCAACTTTTATTTGAAATATTTACGAACGCTCGTTTTAAGCGGGAATGCAATTCATTTGCTCACGGTGACAACGATTTGACCAATTGCACTAATGCAAATAATAGCCTAATGCAAATAATAATAATAGCTAATTATTATTTTTTTCCCCGACCAAATGTGTCCCAAACAGTTATAAAAATGCTGTCATTATAAAAGGTTTCTTCAATGTATTGCTTGTTTTTTCTGCTTATTACATTTCATGTTGTGACACTTCTCTTCTCCCTGCTACGTCAGAGCGTCCAAAGCGTCAACGAGATTCCCCGTGCTTTTTGACAAGCGTCCTTGACAGAGCGGCCAGAGCTTCTTTGACGCTCAAGTCGGCGGCGGTGTGAACGTACAGTTAGGGAGTAAAAAAGCCCAATATCGATATATCGGCCGATATTATTTATGTGTATATTATAATACAGTAGCAATATATTTATGTGTATATTATAGTACAGTACCAGTCACAAGTTTGGAAGCACTTTCCCATTCATGTGTTCAAACTTTTGACTGGTACTGTATATAGAATACAGTATACATAAACAGAATATATATATATATATAAAACACATTTTTTGCAATGATCATTCAAATGTGGTGATCAAACACTTGTGTGACAAAGATATGTAATGAAAGCAGGGTGAATGAACCAAACTAGTTTGCATTGCATGTTCTTTTCTATATTATATTCTAAATACTGTTGCATAATCTTCACTAATGACTTTGTCTTTTTATTTATTCACTTTATATATATAAAAAATAACTTATCAATAAATATCAAAAGTGTCACTGGCAAAACCTTGTAATCTTCTATTATTAGTCTTAATTCCTCTAGTCTCTCAGTTGAGGAAGTGCTTTTTTACAAAAGTATAAGTAATAATACCATAATGAAAACATGTTTAATTACATATGTACAGTTATTTTACTTAAATACTGTTTTAAATAAGTAGTTAGCAAAATGTACTAAACGTGAAACTATTCATTATGCAAAATGGCCCTATAGCTATAAAGTGTTATAATTATATAAATTATTGGAATATTGCTTGATGTTGTAACGTAGCAACATAATAGGCTAACAAGTGGTGTCTTAAAGGTAAGTTGCTAACTGGTTACCAGTGCGGTGGTGGCTTGAATCAGTTGAATGGTGATTTATCGCTACGTTGTCACCTGGTGAAATGCAGTGCTATAAAGTAAATAAACAATGTCCCTGTCTTTTACTCTTCCAACGAGCTTATCATTCTCATTTGCTACATTAGCTAGCTAGCCATGTTTCATACCTTGTCAGTGGAGTGGAATCTAATGTGTGCGCATCTTACACCGTGTCTGAAGAAGAGACCTCATTACTGAAGTGAAAGGGTCGGCTGGTGTCACTACAGTGACGTGGGTCGCCATTAGCAAAGTGGAGTGCGCTCTGCAGGACAAACTACGAAGTTATACAATTTACAAGCATTTTATCTGCGTTATTTGTTCTGTAAAAGAAAAAAGTTCATATCTGCGTCATATACGCCGATACGATATATCTGCGACAGGCTCATATTGGCTGATAAAATCGGCAGACCGATGAATCGGTCGGGCTCTAGATCACATGATCATCGTTTTCATGACTGATCATCTGTGTCACTGTCACTTTAGAGCACTCGGGTACTCATGCCGATCCCTAATTCATTGAAGGTCAACATGTTATATAACTAATTTTTTTGCTTTTCTTTCAGGGAACAAATCTCAACGGGAGGAGCTGGACTCCATCCTCTTTATTTTTGAAGTAAGTCTTTTCAGCATGCACCTTTAGCATGCACTTCATTAGTGTTTAGTGTTGTTTTTTGCTGTTGGGTATCTTTTGGTATCTCTGGATCTGTTGATGTTTGCTTTACCTGCAGCCCTAAGGAGGTTTTGCATAGATGCTGGTTTTCTGGACAGCTTGTGTGCTGCTCTTTCTGCACAGAGCAGGTTTTTCCACTCTCTCTCCTGCTTTTCCTGGAGGTGCCGTCCTCCCTGTGTTTTTCCCGCGTGGCTGAAAAGTAGACTCTAGTTTGCAATACAAATAGGCAGGCAGGGCATTCTCTGGTTTCATTGCTCAGGGAGGTGAACAGTCTTTCTTTTTTTTTTTTAGGAAAAATAGAGTCTCGGTGTGAGAAGAGAGTTTGCATTGCATAAACAGAAGCTGACTTGAAAGGTCACCCTGGGGAAATGCCTTTAATATTTTTAATCAGAATAATTCACATTTTCACATTTTTTTGTGTGTGAATGTTTCTACATTACAATTTAGAATTTCTGTTACAATAGGTGACTGTGTCAAATGAATGTCCATTATGTAAAAAAATTATAGTTCTAACACAAATCATGTAGTTAGCTAATATCATGTATTCATTTTGGCAGAAACAATGATCTCATTAAATAAATTATTACCAGTTCATAATGATTACAATATCTAAAAATGGTGGTGCATATATAGAAAAGGAATTGTTGCATGTTGATTCAGAGTTGGCATCATCTGAAGTCCTAACAGGGGGGTTAGCGTCACCTCTTCTCAGGTGTTGAAATATCTGAAGTCTTCATACTGTAAGAGGCTGGATCCAAACTGGAGCTGACATACTCTATAGTTACCTTAGGATGGGACAGATGGAAAATAATTAGCATAGCTGCTGTTCATAACATTTCAAGCAAAAGATAATCATGTGCATTTGATCAGATATAACTGGAGTACAATGCTATGAGGTGCATGTGAAGGCTAAGTATGGTAACCCATACTCGTAATTTGTCCTCTGCATTTAACCCATTCAGTTAGTGCACACACCCGGAGCAGTGGGCAGCCATTATGGGTTAGTCATTTCCTCAGTCATTTCCTGCCAGTACTGGAATCGAACCAGTAACTTTTAGGTTACTACTCGGACTTGCTAACCATTAGGCCACGACTGCCCTAATGTGAATGCGATCGATGCTGCGCGCGTGCATCGATATTGACTACCAGCTATATACAGCGTGCTAATCTCGAAAATCCAGCTGTATTCTAACAATAACTTAGCTCTCCTTATTAGCTAGGCTCCTTGCATGCTGGCTAATAACTTTTTTTTAAAGCTGGGTCTCCAACATTGTGTTGGACAGATTTGTGCAGCGTTGTTCCATGAGGGAGAGAGAGCGCGAGAGGTACGGGTGAGTGAGAGAGAGAGAGGTACGGCTGAGTGAGAGAGTGAGAGAGAGATAGAGAGAGAGAGAGAGAGAAAGAGAGAGAGGAGCGAGAGGTAGTGCTGTGCGAATGCACTACGGCACTCTGCAATCAAATACGATTTTAAATAGGCTTAGTAAAAAAATAAATAAAAAAACAATCGAAAATCAATGTGTGGCGGTCAGCGTTGGGCTGGCCGCCACAAATAAATGAACGTATGGGAAACCCTGAGGTACTACCAAAAGTCCAAAGTTTTGTGACATTAAAGAGCATGATGGATTGTAGGGCGATAGAAGATCAATTAGGCCGTGTGTCCGAGAAGGGTCTGGCTGCAGACTTGCACTCTCAGACTTGCACGCTCAGACACGAGCGCTTCCGCTGCAAGTGACGTCACTTGCAATCGACGGCGCATAGTGTGTCTCGGATTGAGAACAATTCCAATGTCGTTAAAAATCGTTTCTGTAAGTATATATATATATATATATATATATATATATATATAGTTGCCCAAAGTAGTGTGTATGGAGGAACAAGACGTTGCGGAAGCCATTGAGAGATTAGAGAAGGCTGAGTTTCCACAGGACAGAATCGATGCTCTGGAACCCTTTTGCTTCATCTTTACTGTAATGAATGACATGCAAATGTATCTTGAACATGTAGTTGATGTCATGAAATTAAAGGTAAACTGTCGAACTACACGTGAATAATGTGCCAATGTGTTTTTATATATGTTGTATATTGTCTATTTGTACCTTGTATTTGTCTGTTTTGCACACTATAAATTGACATTTAGGCTACAATAAAAAGAAAAAAAATTGCATCATCTTGATGTTTTTCATCTACAAACTGTTCCCACAAAATTGGGAGCATGAAATTGTCCAAAATGTCTTGAAAATAATAAAAAATAATTTAATATATAATAATAGTAAAAATAATTTCTTTCTTTCTCAAAACTGAGTTTTGATTTCTAAGTGATCAATTTATGTACAAGTGTTTTCCCACATGATTATTGGCTAGGTCATCAGTAAATTAATGTGCGATTTAAATGGCAGTGTTTCCCAAATGAAACACTAGAGCTGTTAGTTTTGAATGATGTGTGTAATGTAGAGAAATGTGTTTAGAGTTTTGCAAAAAAATTTTTTTTTCAAATGCAAACTGAGTGCAAAGCATATAATGTCCTTGTATTTTTGCAGACTAGGTCTGAAGATTCGGTACATGAGTGAAATCTGTTAGTAATCTGTACTTAATCTGTGTTTTTAAAACATGATTAAG
Source organism: Gila orcuttii (assembly GCA_026230005.1). Taxonomy (NCBI): domain Eukaryota; kingdom Metazoa; phylum Chordata; class Actinopteri; order Cypriniformes; family Leuciscidae; genus Gila; species Gila orcuttii. Next base: position 13,990,175 of record JAPDVR010000013.1, on the reverse strand, counting down.
TAGATTAAGGCCTACTCCTGTCTTAATATAAACCCTGTCTGGGAAACCGCCCCTAAAGGTTTAACAAAGTTATTCTTGCCACTATAACTTAAGGATTCCTAAAGACAAGTTTATGGGTAAATAACATATTAATAATAAAAGTATAATGAATATCAAAACATGTTAAATATGTAGTAATTTTATTATAGCACTCATCAGCCTGCAGCAGCCAAGATGATGTTCCTGGAAACAATACAGACAGATCAGCATAAACAAACTATACAACCAATTAAACACCAAATTACAAAACATTATTAGGCTATGTGAAAGTGAATAAATTTATGTGTGTGTGTGTGTGTGTGTGTATTTAGTTATAAATATGTGCTGTGTAAGTTAGCCTATAATACTTTTGGAAAGTATAACTTAAAAACAAAACCAAATAATAACCCATATAGGTTACATTATAATAATTGTATAATATGGATAATTAGCACTTCACTTACTTAATATACATTGTAAAGTGATTACTTTACTCTAGCACAGTAGTCAGTAATGTAAAGCAATGCCACAATAAACTAAAGGATTAATATTTAGGTACATATAAAGGTAAGTCTGCTTTTTTAAAATATTACACTTCAATACGTACAGGATGTGAGCGTTAAGAAACACGTTCAAATTGGTCGTCTTAACATGGTAAAACTGTGCGTCTTTACACGCACTAAAGTAACGCGACGACAAATGACGCCTTAACACGACCAAAATGAGCGTCTACGCGTTCAAAATAAATACGTAAAAAATTTACGCGTTAACGCGGACAGAGCGTGTTGACGCGGTCAAATTTCACGCGTTTCGTTTAAAGACTATTGGCCCCGATCGCGTTCCGTAGAGAGCAGGCGTCGATTGCAAGTGACGTCACTTGCAGAGGAAGCGCTCGTGTCTGAGAGTGCAAGTGACGTCACTTGCAGAGGAAGCGCTCGTGTCTGAGCGTGCAAGTCCGAGAGTGCAAGTGACGTCACTTGTCTGCAGCCAGACGCTATTGGTGTGTACACCAAAGCGTTTTTAGCCAGCTGAAAACGCTAGACGCTCTGCTGAAAACGCCTAGCTGTGGGCGCTTGAGAGGGTTTTGGCAGCGCAGCGTTTTTTCAGTTGAGACGATTCGTTGCTATGATACAGAATATCCGCAGCACAGTTTACTTGTAACTGATTTCGTAGAAATTTGTTTTATACTAAAAATTTATTTTTCATCTATTTTGTTTGGTTAGCTCTGCTGGTTGATGTCGTTGTATAGAAAGAATGTTGTGACAGTTGGTCGGTGTGATATTTGTCCCGCCCCTCCTCCACTGTGATTGGACGGCTGTGTAAAAAGTGACAGTGATGAGCACTGCGTTTTACCCAAAGTTGAAAATTTTTTAACTCTCGGTGACCAGTAAAAAACGCCGGGCGCTCAGCGCTTCAGCGTGAAAAAAACGCTCAACGCCTCGTTACGCTCATGGCATTCAAAAAACGCGGCGCTCCCATTGAAAACAATTGGAATTATACTCCAGCTGCGTGAAAAAACGCTTTGGTGGACACACGGCCTTAGGCTAAATACACAGCAGCTGAACTGTTTAGGGTCTTATAGGTCAGTAGCAATAGTTTGTAATCGTTACAGAACTTTATAGGTAACCAGCGTAGAGATGATAAAATTGGGGTTATATGAGCATATTTTCTTGAGCTGGTAAAAACTCTAGCAGCTGCATTTTGGACTAACAGTAGTTTGCTTCTTGAAGATGCAGGACAACCAGCTAGTAGTTCATTACAGTAATCCAGTCTAGAGGTCATGAATGATTTTCTGCTTCAGAAACTGATAGCATGTTCCGTTGCTTAGTGATATTTCTGAGGTGGAAGAAGGCTGTTTTTGTAACATTTGGAATATAATTATTGAAAGACAAGTTTCTGTCTAATATAACACCCAGGTCTTAAACTTTAGAGGATGAAGTAACATTACAACCTTCTAGCAAATTGTATTCTAAGAGATTATGTATACAGGTTTTTGGTCCAATAAGTAATACCTCAGTCTTATCTGAATTTAATAGAAAAATGTATTTTCAAAATTGTAACACACTTGGTCAACTTGTATAATTTAGAGTTTTGATCAGGTCGTGATGAAATATACGGTATAACTGAGTAGGGATGGAACGATTACCGGTTTCACGATAAACCACGATAAAATGTCCTGACGGTTAGTATTATCGTTTAAAATTTAATTATCCCAAAAAACGTGTTTGATTATCGCGATTTTGAAAACTCGCTGTAAATCCTGTCCAGGCACAATCACAAAAATCCTCCCCGCCATGACTGCAGCTTCTCAGTGATGTCCAATATTGTACGTACTATTCTCTGTTATTGTTAAGCCCCACTAAAGACATAAAAAATATTGTAAAGCACCATTAAGTTTTCGTGCATTATATTCCAAGACTTGTGAAGCCATTCGAGAGCTTAATGTGAGGTACAAATGAATATTTTGTCTTTAAAGTTAATGAAAACTCATCTCTCCTCTGTCATTCTCCATTCAGCATTTACACAGCGCATCGCGTTTGGTTACGACAGTAACACGACGAAACTCACTCCAAGATCAATGTCTCCATTATTATACTTTATTTGTAGAAAAAGGTCTATGGTTTTTCATAAAAGTACTTTATCTCACTTTATCTCACTATTTCTCTGTCTAAATAATGAGTCTTTCTCCCAAGTATCAGATCACACTGGAGTAGAGAGTACTATGAATTGTTCTTCACTTGCACAGTAACTGAAGTTTACAACTGTTAAAAGAAAAGGCTCAGTAAACTGTTGCATAGATATGATACAATAAGCATCAATATTTATTCTCTTCCCCTTGTTTTCTGAACTTTTTAATGCGAAACGCTGTGCGCAATGACTCCGTGTTGCTTCAAGCGCATCATTCTGCGCACGGGATGCGAATAAGCTGCTCTGGTGCTCTTTATTGAAGCCTTTCATATTAGGCCTATTGTGGAAATTGCAGTAACTTGCAAGAGACAACTTCTCACTTTGAGCACACAAATACGTGTGTCGTTTATTTACTATGAAAACTAACAGAAAGCAAAATGGCGCTGACAAGCGTCATACGTCATCACCCATACAGAACATTTAAAGGGACCACGATCCCTGAACAGTTATGAGGAAAAACGCTAAGAACAAAGTACTGCATTTATCACCAACAATGTTTAGAACTACATTTAACACAAAGGTGAATTATGTATGTCACAGTCACTACACACGTCCCCCCAGAATTCACCGTATCCGAAGAACCAAACTGTTAACGGGGAGGTGGGCGTATCAACCGACCACAACGGCTGCGTTGTACTGGAGGTTGAGGAGACCTCACTGCAGCTGGTGTCCCGTCATGACCCGGGTGTGGGGCATGGAGTGTAGGAGGTTTAGCAGCAAGGGGTGGAGGCAGAGCAGGAGGCCGTCCGCGGCGTGGGGGCTGGGCCAGGTCGATGGGCCTGGCCACGTCCAAATGAGCCGGTTTGAGGCGGTCGATAGAAAGTCGCTCCGGTTTGCCGCCTCTGTCCACCACAAAATGTTTTTCCCCCGTCTCCAGAACCCGGAATGGGCCCTCATAGGGCGGACGTAGCGGTCCCCTGTGGGCATCGTGGCGAATGAAAACGTAGTCAGCTGTCTGAAGTCCAGCAGGGATGTGTGACTGAGGGAGGCCGTGACGTGAAGTAGGAACAGGTGCGAAAAGCCTTGCATTGTCCAGCAGAGTAGACCGCTGGAAAGTAGCAGACCAGGGAACCGTGGCACTAGGGACAAACTCTCCCGGTACCCGCAGTGGCTGTCCATAAACAAGCTCCGCGGATGAGGACTGAAGGTCCTCCTTTGGTGCAGTCCTGATGCCCAGCAACACCCATGGGAGCTTGTCGACCCAGTTGCTGTCTTTGAGGCTGGCACGCAGGGCAGCCTTCATTGACCTATGAAAACGTTCACAGAGTCCGTTAGCCTGCGGGTGATATGCGGTCGTGCGGTGGAGTTTCACTCCGAGGCTCTGTGCGACAGCGTCCCACAGCTCAGACGTGAACTGCGCGCCTCGGTCAGAGGAAATGTCCGAAGGAGTGCCGAAACGGGCAACCCAGGTGCCAATAAATGCCCGTGTCATCTCGACAGACGCTATTGACGTCAAAGGCACAACCTCGGGCCAGCGGGTGGTCCTGTCAACCATGGTGAACAGATATGTGAAACCGTGAGAGGAGGGCAGAGGACCGACCAGGTCCACGTTTACATGGTCAAAACGTCTCTCCGGAACCTGGAACAAACCTAACGGGGCTTTAGTGTGGCGGTGGACTTTGGCCCGTTGGCACTCAACACAGATGTTAGCCCAATCCCTAACGTCCTTCTTGAGGCCATGCCAAACAAACTTAGCTGCAACCAGTCTCTGTGACGCTTTCGAACCTGGGTGGGAGAGACCATGGATGGCGTCAAAAACTTGTCGTCTCCATCCCGAGGGAACGACTGGCCGAGGACTACCTGTGGAGATGTCACACAGGAGTGTGGTGCCGGCATCGCCAAAAACGACATCCTCGATCTGCAGACCTGTAGTTGAGGTCCTCAGGAGTTGCACGTCCGGGTCTGTGGCCTGAGTGGCCGCCATGCGGTTGTAATCCAAGCCCAGGTGGACTGCCCCCACCACAGCCCGTGATAGGCAGTCAGCCACGTGGTTGGTCTTACCAGCAACCAGATGACGTTGCTGGCGGGCGGACCACGGTTCAGCCACCTTGGCCATGGCAAAAGTCAACGGCTTGTGGTCTACAAACGCAGTGAAGTGTCGGCCTTCCAGCAGGGAACGAAAGTGTCGGATGGCGAGGTAGAGACCCAGCAGCTCCCGGTCGAAAGTGCTGTACTTCCGCTCACAGGGGCGCAGCTGACGGCTAAAGAAAGCCAGCGGCTGCCAGGCACCGCCTACCCACTGCTCGTAGACAGCACCGACAGCATAGTCTGAGGCATCCGAGGTGATGGCGATGGGGGCTGTTGGAGAAGGATGCGCCAGCATGGTGGCGTTCGCTAGGGCTGCCTTAGTGGCGGCAAAAGCCCTGTCTCTACTCTCATTCCAGTCCACAACCTGCTGTGGTTTACCTTTCAAGGCCTCGTGCAAAGGCCGCATGAGCAGAGCAGCTCGAGGGATGAAGCGGTGGTAAAAATTCACCATGCCGAGGAACTCCTGCAGGGATTTGACAGTGAGCGGGCGTGGGAAATGTGTGACTGCCTCCACCTTTGATGGGAGAGGGACCGCCCCGTCCTTAGTGACTCTGTGTCCAAGGAAGTCAATGGTGGAGAGGCCGAACTGGCACTTGGCGGGGTTGACAATCAATCCATGTTGGCTAAGCCGCTCAAAAAGGGTTTGGAGGTGCGCCAGGTGCTGAGACTTGGACGTGCTCGCTACTAGAATGTCATCCAAGTACACGAAAAGAAAAGGCAGGTCCCGCAAAACAGAGTCCATGAGGCGTTGAAAAGTTTGGGCGGCGTTTTTAAGGCCGAACGGCATGCGCAGGAACTCAAACAGACCAAACGGCGTGATCACTGCCGTTTTGGGGATGTCCAGTGGATGTACCGGCACCTGATGATATCCACGAACAAGGTCCACTTTGGAAAAAATCGCCTTGACAGACAGGTGTGCTGAAAAATCCTGTATATTCGGGACTGGGTATCGGTCAGGCGCCGTTGCCTCATTAAGCCGCCGGTAGTCGCCACACGGGCGCCAGCCGCCACCAGGTTTGGGGACGATGTGGAGGGGCGATGCCCACGGGCTGTCGGATCGGCGAACTATTCCTAGGCGTTCCATGTTCGCGAACTCAGCCTTTGCAACGGCAAGCTTTGTTGGGTCGAGGCGCCGAGCGCGGGCGTAGACGGGTGGGCCAGTGGTGGCGAGATGGTGCTCCACACCATGCTTCACGGCAGATGCAGAGAAAGTGGGCTGAGTGAGGGCTGGGAAACTGGCAAGCAGACGGTGGAAATCATCAGAAACTGAAAGCATGCTAGACAACCGTATGGAGTCGGTCCCGCTGAGCGTGCATGTATAAGAGCAAAACGTGACAGCGTCAATCAGACGGCGATTCTTTACATCCACCAACAGTCCATGTGCACACAAAAAATCAGCGCCGAGGAGGGGAACGGCAACCTTTGCAGTAACAAAGTTCCAGCCGAAATGCTGTCCTCCTAAACACAATTCGATGTACCTCGTTCCATACGTGCGGATGGGGCTACCATTGGCAGCTTCCATAGGAGGGCCGTGGCTGTCGGTCACCGTGTCCAAACGGGATGCAGGCAGGACGCTCCTCTGTGCTCCTGTGTCGCACAGAAAACGGCGTCCAGAGATGCTGTCGTGGATGAAAAGCAGCCTGCCTACGCGGCCGACGCTCATGGCCACTACTGAGTGCCGGCCCCGGCGTTTCCCGACCTGCCGAAACTGCATGGTGAGCGACATTTGTTAGCCTTGGTTCCAAACTTAGCATGGTAGAAACATAAGCCTGGAAGTCGTTGGGGGCTAGAAGACAACTGCCGCCTAGAAGTGGTTGCCGCGACGAAGGTGGAGTCGTCACGTGTCACCGACGCGATGTGCGCGGGAAAAAGCGCGTCCGCACAATGTCCATGACTCGCAAGGAAAAATTTATCAGCTTCCTCAGCCAGTCTCCGACAGTCAGTGATTGTGGTGTTGGCTAATGCAGCTCTCACTTGTGAAGGCAGCTGACGCAGGAAAAGCTGGATGAACAGAAAATCGGGTCTGTGCTCTCCCAAAAGATCCAGCATGCGGTCCATGAGCTCGGACGGTTTGCTGTCACCCAGTCCTTGAAGGGAGAAAAGCCTGCCGGCTCTCTCAGCGTCCGACAGTCCAAACGTTTTCAACAGGTGGGCTTTGAGTGCTGCATACTTCTCGTTTTCCGGAGGATTTGTTAGAAGGCTCACCACTCTGGATGCCGTTGAATTACCGAGAGCCGACACTACGTAGTAGTATTTTGTTGTATCCGCGGTGATCTCACGCAGCGCGAACTGCGCTTCAGTCTGTGCGAACCATGCCGATGCGGACGATTCCCAGAATTCGGGGAGTTTGAGGGTGACAGCGTTTGCAGTCATGGTCGTGCTGTGTCACTGGATACGTCCAGCAGACTGATGTCGGGGTCACCAGTGTGGAAATTGCAGTAACTTGCAAGAGACAACTTCTCACTTTGAGCACACAAATACGTGTGTCGTTTATTTACTATGAAAACTAACAGAAAGCAAAATGGCGCTGACAAGCGTCATACGTCATCACCCATACAGAACATTTAAAGGGACCACGATCCCTGAACAGTTATGAGGAAAAACGCTAAGAACAAAGTACTGCATTTATCACCAACAATGTTTAGAACTACATTTAACACAAAGGTGAATTATGTATGTCACAGTCACTACACTATAATACTTTTGCCGAATGAAAGATTAAGATTATTAAAGGTCTTTCTTGTTCTGTCCTATCTATCAAATGTTGTTGCCTCATGAAAAAGTCGTGCTATACATTTATAAATATGTATAGCACGTGCTATACATCTATAATAAATGTCATTTCATTTTATAGTATATTTTAATACATTTATTTGTTTTTCATCAATGTATTTTTATAACAACACAAAGAGCAATGTGGAACATTTTATCTTTAATTTGTTCTAAAATAAATGTTTTTTTTTCACTATAATAACATTTGCTGCTGAATTATCCACTAACCTAATTTATAATAGCACTTTAATGAAACGAGAGAGCGCGTCCGCGGTGATGTTCGCTGTGTTATAATGCGTTTCTATTGATGACGGTCATATAATTTAATGTGTATGCTTAGAAAAAAGTGCATAGAGTTGTTAATTTTATTTGTTGTTTGTTGAATTCCAAATTCAACTTTTTTTTCTCTTTTTTTTTACATTTTCATCTCATTTTAACAAAACCGTGATAATATTGATAATCGTGATAATTTTAGTCACAATAATCGTGATATGAAATTTTCATACCGTTACATTGGCATAACGAATTCTGTTTTCTAATTAGGCTATAACAAAGGGCAGCATGTATATTGAAAATAGCAGGGGGCCTAAAACAGACCCTTGCGGCACTCCAGAATTTCCTGACGTTAACTTCCCTTAAATTCCCTATTTATGGTCATTATCTTAATATTTCAGTCTTTCTACTCTTTAAGGCAAGTTTGTTCACATGGTGGCCATCTTGGTTACACCCCAGACCTGGTATTGTCTATGTAGGCAAAATGAATAGCTCATATACAATACTTGAATAGGGAAACTATCAGAACCTGTTTAACATGTTTCAGGTCAGTAATAAAATATGACAGCAATAGTATCAAAAACTTTTTCCAGTCTTTGTCCAGTGTCTGTGCTATTTCTCTCTTGGGAGTTATGACTGCTAAAATGTCTTTGTACTCTTTGCGTGTCCTTGTAACTCTCTACAACTAGAGTTGTGGCTTTCTCCTAACCTCCTTGCATCAACATGGCTGTGGTCTCCATTAGTTGTTGTTCCATCTTCTTTGTTTCTTCTTCGATTGTGAAACAACAGTCAGGGCCTGTGTTGCCAAATTGTAGACTAAGGATGTAACAATTCAAATTGCTCACGGTTTAATATTCACACAATAGTCTATATCACGATTTGATTTCAAGTGTACTGAACTGCTTTTTAAAAATGTACAAATTCCGTGTTTTACAGTAAATTCTGTTTTCATTACTGGATTCCGCGATTACGTCCACATTTTCTGCATCACGAAAATCATAGCCGCTAAAGTTACTACATGGAGCTTGCGCGTCCGATTTTTATGCAGGGTGTCTATAGGTGAGTCAGTGGTGTAAATAGCTCTTTTGCTGAGTAAATTGTGTATATATTCAACATATATCCTCCTACGTTAGGGTGTTTTTAAAATTCCAGCTCTAGTAGCTTTTTTTTGCCCTTAAATTCAAAGGTCATGCTTATTTTAGATGGAAATATTCTGATGATTCCTGAGCTAATGCTTCAACTACACCTGAAACACAAGTAGCCTAAATAAAAACTTGACCTGAAGCATATAAAAACCTAACCTGAAACAAAGTAAAATACAAAATTATTTATAGAATATTATGTATTGATAAAAATGAATTACATGAAAAAAACACAATAACTATATTGTTGTGGAATATAATGCTCTTACAGGATCATAAAAATGAGCTTTGAAATATCAATAACATGGCTGCCTAATGAATAGACACTGTTTTTTTATTTTTTTGACAGCAAATGAGAAGAATGATCTCATTAGCTTGAACATTTCTTCCAAGCATTTCCCGTTTGCATGAGCATGCTGTGTAGTGGAGCGCCTGCGTACAGCGACAGCAGGAGACGAACCATTAGTAGATTCACACTGTTAATGCAGCATGAAAGCTTCACAACCTCCATCTTACACAGGCCCATCTCCACCAGCACACCCTCATGTCTCACTCATCCCGTGTCACAGCCCGTCCTGGCATGGCTGCTGTTCTGTGTTGGGACCACGCTGGAAGGGATTACAGCAAACACCTCCATATGGGTGTCTGACCCCTTTTTTTATGGGTCGGCAGAAGAGAAATGATCGCTCTGTGTGGGGGGCTGGTATTGTTCTCCTCCTCCTCCTCCTCCTCCTCCTCTCCTCTCCTCTCTCTTTGTGTCTGGCACCATCAAGACATCTAGCACACGCGTCATGTGCTGATCATGGCTGCGTTCTCCTGAGTGTGGATATGTGGTGAACACACTTTCAATAGCATGCACACGTTTATGTCTTGTTAATGTGTAAGCTGAAGATTGTGCTTGATGAAACAGGGTTATTATCAGTAAACTATAACCATAAAAATATCTTTGCAACTTGAAACAAACAGTGGCTTATTTTTAGTGCTGGGCAATGATTAATTGGTATTAATCACATTAAAAATAAAAGTTTTCTTACATAATATATGTGTGTGAACTGTGTATAATTATTTTGTATATATAAATACACACATATGCATGTATATATTTAAGAAATATTTGCATATATATATATTAGGGGTGTAACGGTTCACAAAATTCACGGTTCGGTTCGATACGATACAGTGGTGTCACGGTTCGGTTCGGTTCGATACAATACAGAAAAAAGAAAAATGCCACAGAAATGTCCTATTTATTAAAAGAAAAATTATTTTTAAATAAGTGAGTTTTCCTACATCTTGAAACTTTTAGTTTTATAAATGGGGGTAATCTTTGAAGGATGAACAAATAATGTTTTGGTCATCACATTAAAACTAACATTTAAATATGATCATATTTGAGTTTTGAAGTGCTGGAAAAAGATGTGTGATGTACTTGAAAGCATTTTACTATTTCTGCCAAACTTCTATGGTTACAGTGAGTGTTACTACAGTAACGTTAAATCCATGTTGCTGATCTGTGGACTTAAAACCTATAACTAACTAATTCATGGAACAATGTTTTTTCTTGGTTTCCACGTCAGCGCTGTTTGATCCGTTTATAACAGAGAAATTTTAATGCTTCTCACTAGATCTCGCAGTCATGTTATTACTTCAGTGGCGAATTAAAATGCTTTGTTTACCGGATCTCCCAGCGCTGTGTAAAAGTGTCGCTTGATCATGATCGGCTTGCGCTCATAGCTCGCGCTGCACTGATGTTGATGGTCCGAACTGATAAACGATCCGTGAAGCACAAAATAATGAGTAGCGCAGTTTCGTTCCGCTTTCATTACGTTTGCCATTTGATGTTGCGCAACGTTGTGATGGTGGATTTTGGTCAGCAGGAAAAATGGTCCAACGAATCGTTCGGTTCGTTCGAATGCGTACCGAATACCGAACCGAAAGCCTCGTACCGAACGGTTCAATACGAATACATGTATCGTTACACCCCTAATATATATATATATATATATATATATATATTAGGGGCGTTAACGATTAATCGACGATCGATTAATTGTCGATAATACATTTAATCGATCAAATTTATCTATCATCGATTAAGCAGGTTCATGGACGTGCGTGTTGCTCAACCGCGAAACACGTAAAGCGAGCGTGCCGGAGTTATGTTTGGGACCATTTTACTCCATCATGACTTTGCGTGTGCATTCGCAGCCTTTTGTTTTGTGCAAATGTAAGTTGTAATATTGTGTTTATTTTGTGTAGGCCTATCTATATCTGATTAAACTCATATAGGATGCATTTGGTTAAAAATGTATGTAGTAAAGTGTACGGTGATCCTCTTCAGCTTCAGTGCGCACAGCTCAAACGGCAATGCACGACTAATAATGACTATTGGGACATAACATAGCCTATATATTACATAACATAAGGCCATCCTTAAAAATATTCTTGTTTGCCGTAACCCGACCGACCCAATTATTATTATTTTTTTTTCCTTTTAGTCCGATCGACTTGCCGGTTGTAACTTGCGTTAAGACCGACCGATTTTTATTTTTTTTTACTCTTAAAACAACTAATTCAAATTCAATAAAATAATATTAATTATATTTTAGTTAGTATTGTGAAAGTTGCTTATGCCTACATACAAACTTAGGCTACGTTCTTTCTTTTAAATAAAAACCCGTGGCGTCATCTATGATTATGTATGTTTACACCATTGGTTTACGCATGTCACACTATGGCTTGTACGTTCGCTTTGTTTCATTCACTGTTCGCGATTGGTAATACCGAAACCCGGTAGGCTATTAAACGGGCCCCGGGGCTGAATTTAAGCCATTTCTATATATAATATTAAACCATTTGTCTGTGATGCAATTTTGCTATTCGCAGTCCAGAATAGAGGCTGACATTTTTTCGGGAATCCCACGGGTCACGGGATTCCCGTGGGATTCCTGCAGGATAGGAGTCATCTTTGCTATTAATCACGGGATTTGGACGGTACAGGATAAATGGTTAACGGGAGCAGACGGGAGCGGGAATAAACCAATAGCAAAGACGACGAAAAAAGTAAATGCACCATTTTGTAGTTTCCTTTTAATACGCCTACAATGTAACGCAATTAAAAAATAACTACACGACCCAGCCGTCCCAGAAGCCATCAGTGCTTTTTGTCACGGCTTACCGCCGGAATTCAAAGAGCAGTGATGGAGGGAGCTAACAGCCGCGGAGAAGTCGATGTGGAAAAAAATGATTTACAGCGCAAAGTCAGAAGTAATGACATGTCTATTAAAGCTCCAGTAGGTAGCTTTTGTAAACAAATATTTGTTAAAACTGTCATTATGTCCTCGCAGTAGAATATGAGACAGATAATCTGTGGAAAAAATCGAGCTCCTCTGGCTCCTCCCTGTGGTCCTATTGCCATTTGCAGAAATACACCGCTCCCGGTCAGAAACAACCAATCAGAGCCAGGAGGAATGTCTTAGCAGTGTCAATCACGCTCGTGTACGCGCTGATCACCCCTCTCTTGCACTGCGCGAGCGCATACCGTCGTTCGTGACTCTCCTGTTCGAACTCGTTCATCCAAATGAACAAATCTTTTTTCGAGTCATTTCGTTCATTCAACGAACGAAATGATTCGAAAAAGATTTGTTCATTTTGATGAACGAGTTGAAATAGGAGAGTCACGAACGTGCATCACAGAACAGAGCAAGGCGAGCATTTGTGCATATAAAACTTAAAGTTTTTTATTTATTTTTGAAATGACCGATCGTTTCGCTAGATAAGACCCTTATTCATAGTCTGGTATCGTTTAAAGCCCTTTGAAGCTGCACTGAAACTGTCATTTGGTCCTTGAAACGTTCGTGTCCTATTGAAGTCCATTATATGGAGAAAAAGCCTGGAATGTTTTCATCAAAAACCTTAATTTCTTTTCGACTGAAGAAAGAAAGACATGGACATGTTGGATGACATGGGGGTGAGTAAATTATCAGCAAAAGTTTTTTTTTAAAAGTGAACTAATCCTTTAACGTTATCTTACTAGCTAGTTATAATTTATAGAAAGAGTGCAACGTTATAAAGTTACATGTATTGCAAAATACATAATAATTTGAGGACCAAGTTTGTAGTCAAAGTATGGGCAGGCCATAGTCAATGTAAAGCATATTGTTGATGTTTCGTCCCTATTAGTGAATGTTCCATAACTGTTTATAATCTGCCGTCATCGGTGGTCCTGTTTACTAGCCTGTGCGTTCACGGCAGGCTCCGCTGTGGGGGAGGAGCTGTGGAGGGAGGGCTGTAGCGCAGCAGAGAGCAAGGGGGTTGGACCTGGAAGTTGTGCTTGTTCAAATTTTCAGGCTAAGTCAACATTTTCTCAAAACTCCCTACTGCAACTTTAAGTTCACAGAACTGGTCGGAAAGTCTGAAATATTAATTAAGTTTATAAGAGTAGAATGTGACGGTGATAGCACGATGTACGCTGCTTGTAAGACATGCTTAGTCTTAGTCAAGTACGCAAGTGATTCAGGGACGAGCGGTCTGAAGAGGCACACTTGCAAGGCAAATTCGGGAAAGAATCAGCCAAGCATCGCTTCGTTCATCAAGCGAAAAAATTGCAGTGTAATTAAAATTTTACATGTAATTTTAATTTAACATGTAATTAAAAAAAACTATAAATGTATTGTTTACTGAACAGTAAATGAGTAAAATGCAGCTTTATGTGCTGTTTGGGTTTATTAAACTATTGTAAACATGGTGTGAACTATGTACTGTTTTTCTTTTATTTGCTGTCTTCCATTTACTGGAGAAAATCTAGAAACAGGAGCTCAGCAGCTGGTCTAAAACAGGATGGAGAGCAGATTAAATCAAATTCTATGTATTAACTAAACACTAATTGAAGAAAAAAATATATGGGAGCGGTACAGGAGCGGGAGTCAGTTTAAACAGGAGCAGGATGGGAGTGGGAGTCAATTTACCAGGAGCGGGATGGGATGGGATTATTTTTTAAACTTTGGTCTGGGAGTGGGACGAGACAAGATTTCTTTCTATGGGAGTGGGACGGGACAGGAGTGAAAATCCACTCCCGTGTCATCCTCTAGTCCAGAAGAGAGAGAGAGCGATCTCTCACGCGGAGCCCTGCTTAATGAGTGACAATGAGGACAGAACTTAACATTCAAACGTGGTTACACTTTAGATCTGGCATCTGGGATATTATTCTAATTTTATTTTAGATTTCGGCTTTCAAAGATTAGAAAAAGAAGATATTTGAGACGAAACCATTACAAACTAGACGCATTCTTTCTAGAGCAACTTCCTTCCCTTCACAGCGATGCGCTGTCATTTCTTCCTAAAACCCAAACGTACCGTCAGAATCAGCACGATCGGTGATTGTTGTAAAATGCAGTCTCTACTGTTGCTAAATTGCGGACGCGTTTAATCATTAAAAGAGCAATTAAAAGCACAAAAATCTGCGCAAGAGACGCTGTTCACAAGGCGACGCGCGCTCCGAAATGGACTTCAACGTGACAAGAAAAGTATACTTAACTTTGGGCTTCATGTGCACATCTAAACTATCAAATATACATAAAATATAAAAATGACCAGCTCTGAGATTCACTTAAACAGTTTATGTCTTAAATGGATGTAACTAGTTGGGAGAAAATGATGGTGCATCAGTCACCTATTAGATCTGCACTCGGTCTTAAAGGGGCAGCAGTCAAATAAACCTGTGACGATTGAGCCATTAATGTGAATCAAACAACAAAAGGCAGAGAAAACCACTCGCATCTCTTGAATGAATAACTTAAACTTTAATAAGCATTAATCTATCTATGATAAACTATGCAGTGTTATTTTACATTTGATTACTAAATTAAATTTCTTTACAGACAGAAACACTTACCTGTAAAGTAATTTTAGACCTTCCTGAAATTAAAGCACTGTGTATATAATTTGTATCTTTGTTTAATTGTATTCTTTTTTTGAACATGTGTTTGTACTTGTTTTTGCTTATCGTATCCTATCTCATGTATATAAAACAAAAAAACTGCACACTGCTGCATAACAAATAGATATTTTATTCATTTTGTTAAAGCATTGATTTTTCTTTTGCTATAGATATTTTACATTTCAAAATATAAAGCAAATGTTAATTATTACCCAAATGTAAAAAAAAAAAAACACCAAAAAAGAACCGATAAGAATACCGTTAAAGTACCGGATCGATAAGCAGTATCGGTAAGAGTAGCAATACCGTTAAAACCTTAATGATACCCATCCCTAGTAATGATGCAGTAAATAAAATGTTCGCGGTCACCGTACAAAGTCATACGGGTTTGGGCACCATAATACATCTAAAAAAATGCATTAAAAGTGATATCTCGACACCGCTTTAACTTGGCACAAAGTTTTGGAAAAACTGCCCAAATCTTTGCCCCTCCCTTCTCCCGTCTAACGGTGATCATGTCGACTGACCTGAAGGAAACCACTACCACAAAAAACAGCCCTAAAACGTAACCGGTCTCTGATTTGTAGGTTGCATTGACACCTAGCGGTGGATCCACGGTTTGAAGACCCAGTCAGTGACGTCACAATATGCAAAAATGTTTAAATTCATACCTACATAATCACCATGGCCAAAATTTTACAATTTTTTTTTACATTGAATCTTGGAAAAAAAAAATATAGACCTACCTTCCGACCCTTTTTTTTTTTTTTTTTTGCTGTTACTGCAAACCAAAATATTTTTAAGGATGGCCTTATAAAGAGAACAATATTGTAATAAAACACTGAATTATTTTGGTTTAGTTGCTGTGTCATGTTGCTCCAGGAAGAGCGCATCCACAACATGAGTCTTTCTGAATGGCACGTAACTTAGTTCAAATTCATTCTCGTAATTTTGTGCAGATATAATTTGTAATATTATGTTTATTTTGTCTTTTATTTATTAATCTCGCATAGGATGCGTTTCTTTGAGTTAAATAATGCGCTAGCAAAGTGCTCCAGTTTACCGGTAGTCATTCAGCGCATGCAGCTCAAACAGCAATGCACGGCTAATATCATATTACAAAACATGAGAACACCATTTTATTAAATCGTTGTGAGTTCATTGGGTTTAGTTGCAGTGAAATCAGGCTTTGTCAAGCATTGCAGAATAAACAGATTTATTTCTCGCCTTTCTTCTAGATTCAATACAGCCACTACTGTCTGAATTTAACTCAAGCATTCTGTTGTCTCAAACACACACTCATGCTGGCTGCTCATGAAACTACTTGGATGATGAATGAGAGCACTGTTATCACCCTTGATAGTCATTAGCTTAAGGCAGTTCCTTTGGCATCTAGATGGGCACATAATGGGGCTCGCTGTGAGCTGCCCACAGACCCATCACAGGTGCCACACACACACACACACACACACACACACACACGCACACAAAGAGCCTCTTATGGAAGAAGAGGGAGATGGACACATTTGCATGGCTTCCCGTCTCCTCTTAAAACTGTCCCAAACGTCTCTCTTAAGATCCGCATGAAATCTGTGATCTTCCCTTTATGACTGGCTTCAGATCAACACAAAGTAACTATTTCCATAATCTGATGTATATCTGACTGAAACAGTAAGGGATGCTCTGATCAGGATTTTTGCAGCCGATACGGATTACCTTTTTTTTTTTATCATGATCGGGTTATACCAATAACGATCCCGGTCATTCAAGCTTTATAGAAGTAATAAGTAATAATTAAGCTCTCTGTTGAATGTCAGTGTCAGGCCTTTAAAAACTGGGCTCATGCAAAACACTATCGATATTAGGATACTCTGGCTTATTAAACTGCCTATAAGACTTGATGTCAAACTGAACATTAATTACAACCCACACTCAAAAAAATAAGCTGTTGAACGAACTTAATTAAATTAAGGAAAGCTTTTCCACTAAAATGTATTCACTAAATTTGTTTGAAATTATTTGTTGTAATCGTGTTGTATTTACTTAAATTAATTTAGTCATTCCTGCTAGATAAAGTTTTGTCAGGTTGACTATATTTAATTTTTGTCCTGCCTAAAATCGCCAACATTATAATTTTGGCTAATTTGACTCTACAGTTATTTCCAATGATAGGAACTACTAGTGTTCAGTTTAATTAAAACCACTTTTTTACAGAGTAATATTGAATATTACTTATGCAGGTCTGCAAATGAGGTTTTAATGCATGTATAGAATATACTGAGCACCCACAGCCCTAAACTAAACACAGTCACCTCTCTTCTGCATAATGGTAACCAAAAATTCAAAAACATTACAGAAAGTCTTCTAAGTTTCTAACATTACTGAATTTTAAACATTAACATTAACTAACAACATGTTTCCATTTAAAGAAAAACACATAAAATAACACTTTAATCCCTAAATTTACCCTCCTAATGCAGTCCCTTACAAAGCATCCTGGGAACTATAGATCCACTGCCCAGTTAGTTGTCAACAAAAATGATTCATGTAGTTTTCTCACAAATTAATTAAGTAAACTTCAGTTTTAAATATATTAGGTTGATTGAACACAATTAAATTAAGTTGTGACAAAATATTAAACAATCGTGTTACTCTTGCTTATTTTAATTAATTAAATTTAACAAGAGGAAAAAGTAAATTTTTTGAGTGCATAAGGTGTAATTAAACATTGTCCAACATGTGACTGAGGACATAAACAAATAGAAACACTGCAACTCCTAAATGAACAAAATGAGTAGTCTGATACAAAAATGATCAGGAATATTATTCAGCAAGTGCTGAGTATTTGTGTTCTTCCTTCCTAATTCCTACTTAAGTAGGTAAGGCAGGATTCTTGGCAGGATGAGTGTGAGCGGTTCGCTTGTGCCGTGAGCGACTGAGTGGATCGCACTGGCATAGAGTGAAATATATTGAGCCGCTCCGCTTCACTCACATGCTCTGGTTAAGAGCAATAAAAGACTGTTTGATTAACATGAGAGGCAAGGACAGCATCAGCTTTATTAGCCAGCTTTCTCTTTAACACCGAATGCACTGTTTACGTTCAGGTAAGACAAACGACTGTATTTACGAAGATACTCGTGAAGACGTACATTTTGACGCAAAAGTGTGTGTATTTGACCGTTCAAGCCCAGTAATGCGCTGTATGTACGCGCTGTATGCTGTAATAAATAAAATAAAATAGTTATTGTTTTAGTTGTTTTTGACCAATTTAATCTTTTACTGTAATAATGTTATGGCACTAAACTTTTAGATACCTGTGAAATTTCACAATTCTCGATTCCAATTTTGATACAACAGCTAAAACTATAGCCTAACTAATATAAATTTCAAAGACAAGAGTAAGTAATAAAATAAGAATAAAGAATCAAGCTACAAGCAATAGTGCAAATGAATAGTCTTCACTGAATAACATAAATGCTGATTAATTCTTACAATTAAAGTTATTCACTCAATAGGAGCGAGTAATTTTCTCTCTATCTTTTGTTGTTTGATTAACATTAATGACACAGACGGCAGCAGGAACATTAGGTTTCTGTCACTTTAAGACTAATGCACTGATCCAATATACTGATACTGATACACATGCATTTTCTTTCTTTACTCTTTATGTTCCATTAAGACAATACTTACTGTTCAATAGGATACTCACCAAGACAGGGATTGTGACATAATTTTGTGTGAATTTGTGCTTTCAATTGCAAAATGGAAGCAAAGGTGAAATCCCATATTTTTTGCCAAATACTGTTGTGTTCATACAGCATTTTGTTTTTATTAGTGTGAACTAATAGAACTAACAAATGTACACACAACCACATTCTCGGTAAAC
This sequence comes from Gila orcuttii, assembly GCA_026230005.1. Classification (NCBI taxonomy): domain Eukaryota; kingdom Metazoa; phylum Chordata; class Actinopteri; order Cypriniformes; family Leuciscidae; genus Gila; species Gila orcuttii. The sequence continues at coordinate 13,971,430 of JAPDVR010000013.1, read as the reverse complement.
CTGCTCTGTTTGGATAAAACGTATAAGATTAATTGCAGAAGTTATGATTATCCAATTAAGTTGTAATGTAAGGAACAGCATTTCCGGGTCCAAGCCTCCACTCATTTTAAGTGAGAATACTGTGTATTTACTCATATTACACATAAAAGGTAAGCTTTTATAAACTCTCAGTGCATATACAATAGTTTCCGGGCTCACTGCTTTCCGGACACAAATATTTTAAAGATACATAAAAGATGAAGCACTGTCTGGCCGTCTGGAATTTCAGTATGGAGATTTAGGTCAGGTTTGTGATTTTTCAGTAGTTTTACCTCACACCTTGAGAGTATTTTAGTACCGTTTGTTGTTTTGCTTTTGACATTTTATTATTTATTGGCAAGTTAACCAAAGGATTAATCGACTAATCAGAAAATAATCAATAGGTTTAACACAAAACACACTAATTAGCATTACTAACAAAAAATAAGAAGAAACACAATTATTTATAAAAAAAAAAAAAAAAATTCATATGTGATGTGTAAAGCACACATTCCCGGGAATGTTGTTTTATTGTTTTTATATAATAATTCTTAGTTTTTACTTGCAAAAACAGTGAATTTAACACTGACATTATATGTAACGTGATGTTAAACCATCTACCGTTTCATACCATCACTGTATATGGCAAGGTAACTTTCAGTTAACCAATCAACAAGCTTTTACTATTGCTTTTTTATTTTTTTACAGTGCATGAAATTGCATCAACATATGGTTAATGTGACTGCGTCAGTGTCTCTGAGAAACTTGCGGGAATCCCTGACCCGGTTTCACTGGTCCAGTCCTGAACGCTGTGGTCTCAGGCCCTTCTGTCTCCATAACATCACCAGACCTCTGATCCCTGAATCTCTAGTCTCATATCCTGTGCCTCCTTCCTGAATCCCATTTGACCGGTCTGACCTGGGTCAGTGCTGTCTCGCAGTTTGATTTTTGCCTTTTTTTGCTGACTGCTAAGTCTCTAGTGAACAAGGGGCACATTGCTGATGGACATGTCCCTCTACTTTTATCCAGTATGGAGCCAGAATATGTTGTGTGTTTCAGTGTTAAATATGGTTATGTTCATGTGCAGTTAGGTTGAAAGAGAGTGACCGCCACACTCTTAAACTTACTTGGCTTATAAAAGATTTTTTTTTTGTTTTTCCATTAAATAATTTGCACTAAAGTGTGCATGACTAACCAGGTATGCCAGTTTGGAAAGTGAATAGGGTCAATTTAGATTCGATTTCTTTTTTCTTTTTTTCTGCCTAAGAAAAAGTACACGTTTTATAATTTTCTCCACCTCATGTGGCTTTCAGGACTCTTCAACAGTTTTAAGAGTAGGTTGATATACAACATATGAGCAGAACCAGCTCGTTTTCCTCATGAATGCACACAAATTAAAATACATAGAATTGGTGCAGTATCAGAATTAAATGATTGTTTCAGCGCAGCCCTAAGATGAGAGTAAGTTAAAATGATAACTTCTGTACCAAATGTTATCAGAATCCATTTGTAATTGTGCCCATTCTCACAAACAGCCGATTGGCCATCAGTGACGTCCATTTAGGCACATTAGGACACATCAGTATGCAAATGGACCTAAAAGGTTATAAATAAGAGAACAAGGATTTGTAACTCAGTCTCTCTCCCTCTCCCTCTCCCTCTCCCTCTCCCTCTCTCTCTCTCTCTCTCTCTCTCTCTCTCTCTCTCTCTCTCTCTCTCTCTTCTTATCCCTCACTTCCTCTCTCCTTATCCCTCACTTCCTCTGTGCATCTGTATAAATGACCTTAAGTAACCCTGTGATTTTGGTAGAACAGATCCAGTTTTACAGTCTCTTATACATTTTCAATTAAAAATTGTTACTACGTTATACAAATATTTAGGACTTGTATTTTAATACCAATAACACAGTTGTGGTGGTTGTGACATCAGCCAACTTATGGACATTTATGAGGTTATGCACAATTAATTTAATGTGGTCTTTTTACTGCTTGGATAAATTGTCTATGTGATCTGCTGATCTGTAGAGTGTCTGTAGAGGAATATTTGCCACGGCTGGCCTCGGGATTGTGTAAGTTATGATTGTAAGTGAATAAATTCATGGAGCAGCATTCAAAGGCCAAGGATACCATGGGTATCCGTCATGGATACCAGGGTCAGAAAACTTTTTATTTAAAGGGGTCATATAATGCCATTTTTGTACAAGCTAATATGATTCTTTAGGGTCTAAATTAAAAGTTTGTAATATACTTTAATTAAAAATTCTCATTAGTATTGTAAGAAAACACTTATTTTACCTGGTCAAAAACAGCTCTGTTGTCAGCACGCCGTTTAAGTGTATATGTCTTTAAATGATAATGAGCCTTGCTCACCCCGCCCCTCTGTTCTGTGCGTACACCGTTTGTAACACAATAACACAATAACCATAACGCGTTGTTCATTATAAACGTGGGATTATGAATTATATTGAGAACGTCGTACATAGAAAACATGCCGTAATGTACCCTGAGTGTAAACCTTAGCCGCATTCATCGTGAAGCTAGCGATTTGCAAAGATTAATATAAATATTAATTAGGGATGCACCGAATGTTGGGCAACCGAAATTAATAAGTAAAAAGACCGAATAAATTTGACCGAACAATGACGTTTTTGATGACGCAATCAAATAGTAACCAGCGTAGAGTGAGAGGCGTGCGCTTTATAAATGCAGCCAACATGCCCCCTTTGAGCAGATAACAAAAGAGAAGCTCATCTGATGCGTCTGTGGCAGACCTTATACCCTTACTTGCAGCACTAAAGCGTCTTTTAACCCTCTGTAGTTGACAAACGCGCCGCCGCGTTTTGCTGAATTTTTTTCACATAGCAGCAAAATAGACTTAAATACTCCGTCATTTATGGTCAGACAGACTTAAGAAATATGAAAAAAATAGACTGTTAAATGTCTACTTGTGTCCACTTACAATCGAAACAAAACTGTGCTTTTGTAAAATAAAGAAAATATTTCTTTAATAACAGGGTGTGCTTTCTGCCTGTCCGTTAACTTTTTTTCTGGAGCACGTCTCTAAACTTAAACAAAACTCAGCGAATACTTGGTACACAGGCAAAGGCAATATATCTTTATAATCATTTAATTGTCTACTTTTAAATTATCTAATTCAAAACGAAAACAAATATTCTCTGTTTATGTAATCTGTATGAAAAGAGAGAGATGTCAGTCGTTCTCAACTCCTTATCTGCTAATCGCCATGAAGCGATATAATTATAGCGATATAATGCGCTATATTGAAACCCAAATGATCTGAGGCAATCCATGCAAACCTGTCAACGCCCATGATAACGTGTATGTAAACCGCAAAAGTAGGCTTATGTCTAGGACAGTTATTCATTTCTTGTGGGTTCATCCATATGTTTTTTGCACTTTTCAGTGCACTTTTTAGTTACATTCTTTCAGCAGTCAGTTATAGGCCTAACATAGGCTATTCAAGAAGGGGGGCTTCAAAGATGGCCAAATAAAAATATATTTTTTATTTTACTAATTTATTTATTTTAAGTTATATTTTGCTTTGTTTAAATAATATCTGCTGGAATGTTACAAAAAATCAGTGTTAAATAAATTGTATTTTTTTGTCAGCACGCCGTTTAAGTGTATATGTCTTTAAATGATAATGAGCTTTGCTCACCCCGCCCCTCTGTTTTGTGGGGCGTTTTGACAACATGTGGAGTGTTGCCTTGACGCATCAACAGTTGAGGGTATATTTTGGGGAAAGAATGGCAGCGGTAGTCTCTGAGGACACATCTGTGCAACCATACCAATTTGAACCGGAGTCGGACCAGGAACAAGATGACGTTCGACAAGTAAGGCACGAACAGGATGTTTCTGAATGGTTGGTTAACGTAATGTCACTTTTATCTATCTTTGTATGTACTGGCAGTGTAGAGTAAGTTAGTGAGATACGAACGCAATGTGTTTACTGATGTATACGTTAGTTCATTGACAGATTGATGTTACAGCTAATGGTCATGAAAAACTATTTAGGAACTTATTTAGGAACACCAAAATGACAGCTGTGTGCGTTATTACACCCAAGAACAGAACACCACAATCGCTTCGACGCCATTCTGCTCCAGCGTATCAACAATGGTGGACTACAATGACAGCTCGCTCAGGGCGGGTCTGTGTTGAAACGCTGCTATCATTATCAATCGTGGGAGGGGTGCCCGATCTTGTGACGTCACAAGATCGATCGGCTCAATTTGAGGCAGGGGAAAACATATAAAGAGATTAAAACAAAATCACTGGATGGATTTTTATCGTTATATGATGGTTGTGTACAGGCACTGTCAACACACATTTCAGTACAATCAACTTGTAAAAGTGCATGTACCATTATATGACCCCTTTAAAGCGCAATTAGCAGTGAAAGACAACTCCTTTCAGTATGTGCTGTCAGACTGTTTCTCAGCGCTGTCAGAGAGAGGCTCGCACATGAAGCCAATGCTCATGAAGTGTGTGAGAACCAAACTGAACAGAGTGATTTTTGCTGCCTATTTGGGCTTGAACGGTTAAATACACATACCTATCAAAGACAAAGTCAATGAGTCAAAGTCACATGCAAGTAAGCAAGTCATGGTTCTCAACCTTTTTTTCCACTGGGCCACATAATGGTCCAAGTGCAAGTCTGATGGGCCGCATATCATTTACATATGATGTCACCAATGCAAACCAATCAGATTTAATGTTATGGTATTAGCAGATACTATTATTATTATTATTATTATTATTATTATTATTATACACTCTGCAAAACCAACAAATAGAACAAGAAATTCATTTTTGTTTAAGTGTGTTGAAATGACTACTTCATATCAAAGTATCATATTCATATCATATCATATTCGCCGGTGACGTTTAATTACAGTAAAGCGTTTTTCCTCCCCTTGAAAACCCTTATAAAGAAAACGCTTGAAGCTTAGTATTGCGTTAAAGGGTAAAGGGTTAGTTCACCCAAAAACGAAAATTCTGTCAGTATTTACTCACCCTCATGTTGTTCCAACCCCGTAAGACCTTCGTTCATCTTCGGAACACGAATTAAGATATTTTTGATAAAATCTGAGAGCTGGATCACTCCTCCATACTAGTCCACAGGCTTCTAAGGGATTGAAACTTGCCAGCCCCTAAAAGTTATTAAAGATATGGTTAAAATAGTCCAAGTGACTACAGTGGCTCAATCTTAAGTTTATCAAGCGACGAGAATACTTTTTGTGCGCAAAAAAAACTAAAATAACGACTTTATTTCAACTATTCATTTCCTTCTTGTTGGGCCTCTAGTCAGTTAACGTAGTGAGATAGCGTAGAGCTACGTCACACGTAGGCTCACTATTGGCCGACGCTGGTCATGTGTGTGATGTGTGTGACGTACAACAACAGAGGAACTGCGCTATATCACTAGTGACTCGAGGCCTACAGAGAAGGAAATGAATAGTTGAAATAAAGTCGTTATTCATTTATTTTTTGCACACAAAAAGTATTCTCGTCGTTTGATAAACTTAAAATTGAGTCACTGTATTCCCTTGGACTATTTTAACGATATTTTTAATAACTTTTGGGGGCTGGCAAGCTTCAATCCCTTAAGAAGCCTATGGAGGAGTGATCCAGCTCTCAGATTTAATCAAAAATATCATAATTCGTGTTCCGAAGATGAACGAAGGTCTTACGAGGTTGGAACAACATGAGGGTGAGTAAATACTGACAGAATTTTCATTTTTGGGTGAACTATCCCTTTAAGCGTTTTTTCTATAAGGGTTTGCAAGGGGAGGAAAAACGCTTTACTGTAATTAAACGTCACCGGCAAATATTATGAAAAGTGTTGCATTCATATTCTGGGCTCATCTGCTTTTCTGTAGTATATTTTATTAGTATGATGTTTACTGAGTTTGGTCTGTTAATATCACTGTCTTAATACATTAAGCCACATTAAGCGTGTTTCATACAATACTGCGATGCAATAATAATAAGATGCATCCCTGACACAAACACAAAGTTGACCATGGCAAAATGCAGCTTCTTATTATGAAGACATTTGCTTTGGAATAACCAATAACCAATGTGAAATAACTGTCCTCAATAAGAACAGGAAAGAGCAAGAAAATAAATAGGCCTAGGACATTTTTGATTTTCACATGAATATGTGTGGCCTTAATATAAAGTCAGTATAGTATTTTCAGTTAATGATGGAGAAATACTGCCACGTCCTGTTCCTCTGTTCCTCTATTCCTCTGTTTCTCTTTCTGACAGCCCTGTTTTGGGGTAGCGCACTGAAACGTTTGTTGTATTAGAGCAGTGTTCCTCATTGCGCGGCTCGCGAGCCTCATGCGGCTCGCCAAGCTTTCATTTGTGGCTCGCATGGCGGTAAATAATACAGTGAAATTATCAAGCAGTCACTACAGATATTTCATAAAAACATTAAAAACGAAGTAGGACTATAACATAACCCGTTAAAAACTCAAAGTGTCAGCTCTATTTTCAAATAATTTCGATCGGATTGAAAGGGGTGGTTTATCGAGAGAACATGTAAACACATGATCGATTGAAAACCGAAACTGAAAGGACGCCGTATGTCTCGCTGAACGAGCTGTTCTTCTGATGAAAGTGTCGTATAAATGAGTGTCCCGTCGTTCTATAATTCTCCTTTCACTCAGTACTCATAACGGTTCATCATAGTCTCCAAATTATGACCAGAATTTGATAAATATTAAGTCTGCTGTTTAAAACAAATAAAGAACCAATGTAGGAAAATGGTTATTACGCAACAACAGCGGGAAACTTTGTATATTTGTGCAGTGTGCGAATGTCAAAAAACCTATTCCGATTTGAATCTTTTGACTTATAAACGTGCACATCACCCCGATCATGCATCATATCACGATCTTAAGCATTCATGTAAACTACAATACATTCAGATTAATTAATAAGAATGAATTCAGACCGATTGAAACAAAAGTTGTGCATGTGAACATATCCAGTCTCTGCGGAGTTGCCAGTTATGGCGGTATTTCCAGCTCTTAACGCCGCATGTGCTCTTGGATGATTAGATACATGATGGGCTAATAATGTAGAAAAAAATAACTTAATGTCATTCTGGGATGAATATATTCTGGAAATCCTGCTTTTTTTGTCATTAAAGCTACACTGTGTGATATTTAGCACCATCTATTGGTGAAAAGGTATATGACCATCCAGTGAATATTAGTTTCTGTTCCTCTCAATTCCGATTTCGTTTCAACTCCTACGGTGGCCAATGTAGTCCAAGATTAACATGGCTTCCAGTTCGACCTCGTCTATGAGTGTCCCTTCAAGTGATGAGGTTATTTTAGAAAACTGTTATAAATAATTTGCAGTAATTTAATTTGTCAGGTAACATATAGGATATGACATCTATGTAAAATGAATAATAGTTTTATGTTTTCGTTAATTTTTTAACAATTAATTGCTAACATCAGTTATCAGGTTCCCAGACGAATGCAAGCTTATCTTAGTAAAGTAACTCTTATCAGTGCTATCGTTATTATGTATGTTGTACGACATCAACAGCGTAAGGCAAAATTTACATTGTAGGCTATATCACTTTCTCCTGAGCAGAGATCAGTTGATTTGACGGAGGTGCGAGGGAGAGGGAGAGGTAGAGGTAGAGGAAAAGGAAAAAATAAAAACAGGGCCAGTGCCGGTGAATTGCGGAGACATCCACCAAGGCAAAAAGGTAAAAACACGGGTTACAGCTTGCCTGGAACGCAGCATTACAACGCCATTATCACACTAGGCTACATTAATTGTGTATAAAGTTTAATTTAATGAAAAATAACTCAAATTTAAATTGCCTACATATAACTTATAGCCTAAAAAATAATATAGCGCCATTAAAATATTAATCAAATGTTATCCGTCATAGAACACGGATTTATGTTAGAAGGTAAACAATACTTTTCATCATTGACGCGAGGAAACCTATCCTAGATGTCGTTCTAGCGTTATGCACAGCACACCATGATATAATTAGCCAAGCAACAATAAAACTTCCAATATACACAAATAGGCTTAATTAACGTTACCTGTCGAGAAGAAAGCAGGCAAAGTCGGCGTCCTTTTTAAAATCGCTGCTCGTCATGAGCTCTTTCCATCTTGTAAACGCCACTCCAATATTCACTTTTGTTTTTTTTATTTGCCTGTTGCGTTGCCGTCTTAACGCTCTTTTTCGCTTCTTTGGCGACTCTGATGCGTATCCTCGAGAATAACTGTGATCCTCCATCTGCAAACGACTTTCAGGTTTTCAAGCAATCCCCCTCTTCACATTCGACACGGTGCCATTGAGTGTTGAAACGCGAAAGGCGAAGCTTTAATTAACGGGTATGGCCCTCATTGGCTAATGTACTTTCAAGATGGAGGGGCAACATGGCGACCAACATAGGAACCCCCCACCCGTATGTATTTTTAATTGCATATTATACACTCACGAGATTCCTTTATTACTTGAACGAAGTAAATATACATCAAAGAGCACATATATTTTTGAAAGAACTAAGTGTTTTTAGCAAAGAATAAACTAAAAAAGTTACACAGTGTAGCTTTAAGGGAAATCATCTTGTCTCAGTTACAAATTTGACTGGTAAATCATTTAAAAAAAGGTATTTATTGCATTGCATATTGTATGTTCAGGGGTGACAGATTAATAAACAGACATGGTATTTATGACTGGATGTAACTTTTTATACTTTCCTGTAAAAATGGCTCTCCTACTGACTTTGTCCTATCAGTGCGGCTCTCATGAAAAAAATAGTGAAGACCACTGTATTAGAGTGATTTGTATTGAGTTGCTTCCCTCTTCTGGATTGTTTGGGTAATGCAGTGATGTTTCCTAAAATCTAACCTGCAAGAAGCATGTGGTTCATTTTAAACAAGATGTTACTTGATCACTGGTTGATCTAGACGTCCTTCTAAATGCTGTTTATTCATAGGTTGTCCATGGCACATAATACAAAATAACTTAATCAGTGAAGTGATTCAGATCATTCAGTTAGCCTACCTGTACTATTGTAGCACAACAAATGGCATTTACTTGAACTTTTTTTAGTGTTGATTGGATTTTATTTTGCATTGTAAACACACTTTCTTTCCTGAAGTGAGACTCCACAGTATTTTCACCAAAATTCTATCAATTCAATTTTGTACATTATATTTTATATCACTGTAAAATAACTAATACAGAACCATGTGTTTTTTAATAAACATTTTACATATCAGTGTATTGCACTATTTTTAAAAAATGTGTTTTAATATATCGTTAGCTACTCATTTTCACTTAAAGGTTCAGTCAGAGAGTCAGATATTAATTCAGTAAAAAGTTCAAAGTTGTTTGACTCTTCTTTTTTTTTTCATTTGTTTGACTTTAATTTGGTAAAGTGTAGTACATTTATTACAGTAATGTTATTGTTCTTGTTTTATTTAAATTTGCATGAATTAAAGAAATATTAAAAATACTAACATGACGCATAGGCAGGGCTCAACATAAAAAAAAATTCCCCACTGGCCCCCAGGGCCAGTAGATCAGAGTTTTACTGGCCCCTTCTATATTTTTACTGGCCCTGAAAGAAATAGAAGGAAAAGCACTTTTCCATTAAACTGTATTTATTGTATACATTAGGATTATTTTTTCTTGTCCCCTCACAATGACAGTAAACGAATTATTACATTACATGAGTGATGAGTAATGTTACACAGGCTATATTTTCACTTCAAAATGGCAAAATTAGACAAAAGTAGGCCTATATGAGTTTGCCTGATTATTTTTGTCATTCGTTTAACATTTATGACCTAAACAACTGTCAATGAAGAAAAAATGAAGAACGCGCTGAATCTGATTACAACAAGACTGAAGCGAACACGAATTTGTGCAGCTTACACTTAATCACACATTTTTAGGGGGGCTAGGCAGAAGTTTAGGGGGGAATTTGATTATTTTTAGATAGCCCGTCGGCAGGCCGGTTATACATTTAGCATTTTGGTCGGCTTTTGTTGGAAATTTCCGGGCAAACGAAACAGTACATGCCCTCATCGCCTTTCTCCACCCTGTACTGTGTTTTCCATGACACTAGAAATTAGGACTGGGCGATATGGCCAAAAAATCATATCTCTGTATTTTTTGGTTAAATGGTGATATACGATATATATCTTGGTACTTTCTACGTTTTTCTATTTGGATAAAGAAAATCTGTATTTATTTAAAAAAATGTTATTTCACATCCTGCTCAAAGATATCCAAACAATGTTGATATTGAAGGATATGGAAACAAATATAGGGAATGTAATGTAGGCTATGCAATATATTATGTGCAAAAAGGTGGTTAAAATCACATTACATTCTAACATTGTAACATTACAATCTAAAAACAAAAATAATGCTTTTGTTTTTAAAATGACTAAAGGCTAAACTAAAAATGAAAATAAAAACAAAAGCACAAACTAATTATATTAGCCTGCATTTGATTACCCCATTATAATGCTCACTTTCATAAAAACATACTTGTAGGTTTAAAATTCCACATATGGCACATTTATTGTCTCCAACAACAAATATTTTAGCAATATGTATATTTTAGTCAGAATTATTGCGCTACTATTCTATTGTGCTCGTCTGTTTGGCGCGCATGCGCGGCGGCGCTCGTTCACGGAAGCTCTTAAATAAAAGCTACATTTTAAATAACGAACTTGAGCGAGCAAAAGACGCAATATGTGAACAGGCCCTTAAACTTGTTAACTATATCTTACCAGTTATTTTGAAGCGCTTAATATAAGCTTGTGTCATGTTTAATTAGGACAAATTGTACTATGCTCTTTCACTGCAGGAGCTCACACTGCGTACTCCGCTATTTTTCAGATGTGCTCGTATCAAACTACTGTATCGATATAAACAGTATTGCCTCATTCCATATCGTTTAAAAAAAATAGCCCTACTAGGAATGTCCTCTTTCTCGTATCAGCCTCGTAGTTCTTCTTTGACATTTTAACACGTTATAAATAACCTGAAGTAACATTGACACTCTTCGCGCCACTGTATATGACGTTTGCTGTTGGCCAGTCACTAGCCCCAATCAACTAGCCCGACATACTCTTTTACTGGCCCCGGGCAATCGGGCCATTGCTTATGTCGAGCCCTGGCATAGGCCCTTTATACTTCAGTGTTAAAAAAAGCCTTCAAAGTCAGACATCAAGATGTATTACAATAATGCAAATTATATTTTCTTTTGTTTTGAAACTCACAATTAAAATTTCTCACAAATGCATGCAACACATTGGACAGATACGTTATGCAATGTTTTGTAAGAAATTTATATCTGTCTTATGATGTCTAAAAACTTCCACCTCTCCATAAATCTCTCACCGCTTGTTGCACACAAACATGTCAGAGGTGTCTGTCATTGATTGAAAGCCTGTTGCTCCGTCAGCATCAAGGCCATGCAATCAGCACCAGGCAGCATGTGACATTGACTTAATGGTAACTTCAAACCTGAAAAAAAAAAAAAAAAAAACTAAATTATTAATTTTCCTCTTTAAAAATATCAATTAAAAAAATAAATTAAACATGACTAACTAAATGGCTATTAGTAGTTCATAATCACCAACACATCTTTGTTTTACATCTAAAAATATTGTTGAGCTTTCCATAGTTACAGCAGTACATGTTTGCAGTCGGCAGTTTTCAGTGTCTCTTATGCTGTGCCTTGAGCGATAAATTATCATAAAATGATGAGCTTGATCATCCAGTACGAACCAGGTGCTTACAGACTATGATCTCTGACCTTCCTGTGTTTTTTTTTTTTTTTTTGACTGTTCGCTGGTCCTTCTGTCTTATGACTGCCATTTCTGCGTCATTAACTTTCTTGTCCTTATATGAATGGACTTTTGACTTGCTTGAAATTATGACCCATCTTTGATATATAATGACACTGTATACTATGATATATACTGTGCCTTTTGGATATATAAAACTCAACATTATCAAAATCATGTAGTCTGTGGGATGTCTGAACATCTAGTTAACTAGTTGATCTTAAATGGATAGTTAATCCAAAAATGAAAATTGTAATCATTTACTCAACCTCATGTCATTTTATATATTTTTGATGCCTGTGGCTCATACCAACTCACCAACTTTATTGTACCTTTACAAGCCTTACCTTTATTCACCAGTGTTAGTGATATTGTGGCACTTAATATAATAGGCACTTACCTAACGCTAAAAGATGTTTCGTTCCTCTAACAAGTGCTTTCGATCTTCTTTCTGATCTGAATGGTATGTGGAAAACACTTGAGTTTTGACACAGACTTGTCCCAGCATCGAGAACGCAACTGAATGCTTTTTCAAGTGTCTCCATACTTGAAACAACGTGGAAGACTACTTTTAAACACGAAATGGCGAAATATTTACATACATATTTACAGCGGGTCTATTCGCACGGGATTAGTTTAACCTGAGGTAATTTTTCCGGACCTTTTTACTGAAGGTAAAAGTCGCCGTAATCTTTATTGACACTGTTCATAATGATTACTGAGATGGCACATTCGGACGGGACTAAAATCACAGAGAAGCTCTGGTACCCCACCTCTCCATGTTAAACTAGTCCTGTCCAAATAGGGCTTTTGCGTCATTACGTCACATATGTACACATAAAGAAGGTGTCTCGGCTAGTAGGCTATGTTGCGTGTGAGGATGTTGGAGGTGGAGATTTATAGCCTTTTCTCACAGCACTTGATATAATTCAACCATAATTCAATATAATTCAACTTTAATTCAACTTTAACCCTCTGAGGTCTAAGGTGTTTTCTGGGTCCTGGAGGTGTTCTGACATGCTCTGACATTTGTGCTTTTTTCAGTTATTTATAAACGGTTTAATGGCAAAGGTGTAAATTCACTCTATATAGCACAAACGGGGCTACCGTAATATGTGAGCAACATGCATGTACATGTTTGTATTTTTAAGATAATAATGTTTATGCGTGGTTTGTGAAAAAACAAAAAACAAATGTCACTGAAATGGATGGAGAAGCATAGTTTACTGTAAAGCTACGTCTTAGTGTTGCTTATCTTGGCGAAAGCCGAGTACAAATCAGCATGAAGTTTTAACATCTACTCTCGTGTAATGGAAATCATGAAGATCTGGATACGTCCAGTGACTGCAGTGAATAGTGCTGCTGGCAACAAGGGAAAGACCTCGTGACAGCCTGGAGAGACAGCTGACAGGAGGAAAGAGACCCCAATGGGGCTGGTAAGGGTTAGCTACCCTTGTCGGCAGTATCCAGCTCCGTGTTTACAGGATGCTGGAGACATCCGCCCAAGGCTTCTGAGAAATTAAAGAGAAAAATACCCCTAGAGTCTGCGAGAGTGGGGGCGGAAGATGACTCAATGTTGGACAACATGGTTAACGACTTAGGAATGGAAACGGATATGAGTATGGAGAGTAAGACTAGTTCAAGACCTGCAGTTAGTAAAGTCATTGAACTCCAAGTTTGTGTCTGTGGCTGGAGCAAGGCGACAACGGTCAGGGGTTTGAATGTTCATCAAGGGAAAATGAAATGCTTGAGGGAGAAGGGACAAGGGCCTCGCATTGATCAGTACTTCTTACGAAGTCAGTCAAGTCAGTCGAATGAAATCCAGCGACAGGAAGCAAACCACAGCTCGCAGGATATCAGCACCCCTGTCATAGAGGAGAGGAGGGCTTGCACAGTTAGTGATGAACATATTCATACTTGTGAACCCTGTCAGACTAACCAGCATAAGAGAGAAAAGAACCTCAATGGGCATAGGCCTGGAGTTAGATGGCCAAGAGCTTGTGAGAAAACTGCATGGGACACGGTAAACACAGATCTATGCTTTGCATTGGAAAGATTAACTGGTACAGTTGAAAAGAAGCTGGATAAATTTGGGGACATCATTTACGCATATGGAAGTGAGAGGTTTGGTGTGGAAAAAGTACAAACTACTCCTGGAATGTCTAGACGGCAGCAGAAAATTGAAGGGTTAGTTTGAGAAAGGAGACAGCTGAGGAAGCAATGGAAAAGAGCAGAACAAAGTCAGAAGGAGGGACTCAATCTCTTACAAAGGGCCATAAAAGATAAGCTGGCAACATTACGCAGAGCTGAGCGCCTACAGAAACGCTATAAAAAGAAGGAACGTGCGAGGGCTAATTTCTATAAAGACCCATTCAAATTCGTAAAGAAGTTATTCACCAGGGAGAAGAATGGCACTTTAAAAGCATCTAGGGTTGAGCTAGAGAGATATTTGGAGGAAACGCATACAGATGCAAAAAGGCATGAGCCTATGTCAATTCCATCAGACATACCACCTATCAACCCACCAGAATACCAAATGGAGGTCTGTGCACCTAAGTGTAAAGAGGTAGAGCAGGCTGTGAGAAAGGCAAGGGCTTCATCATCTCCAGGGCCTAATGGAGTTCCGTACAGAGTGTACAAGAGCGCTTCAGGAGTTCTGCGAATTCTGTGGAAATTGATAAAAGTGGCATGGGAAAAACAGGTTGTACCTAGAGCATGGCGCAGAGCAGGTGGAGTCTTTATACCTAAAGAAAAAGATGCTACAAGCATCAGTCAGTTTCGTCCTATTTCACTATTAAATGTTGAAGGTAAGATTTTCTTCAGCATTATTGCCCAGAGATTGTCCACCTACCTATTAAAGAATGGCTTCATTGACACTTCAGTTCAAAAAGCGGGCATTCCAGGGTTCTCAGGATGCTTAGAACACATCAATGTTATCTGGCAACGAATTCAGTCAGCTAAAAAGGAGAGGAAGGAGCTCCATGTGACATTCCTGGATTTGGCTAATGCATATGGTTCAGTGCCACATGAGCTTCTTTGGTTTTTTGATTTGATTTTTGATTTGAGCATTTGATTTTTTCAGAGTACCAATGTCAATAACAAATTTAGTGAAAGCCTGTTTTGGAGATTTGCAATTTAGTTTCTCAACTCCAAATTTCAGCACTGCATGGCAATGCTTAGAGGTTGGAATTATGGCAGGATCCACCATTTCTCCACTGGTTTTTACCATGGCAATGGAAGTAATCATTAGGGCATCAAGATGGGTAGTAGGAGGAGAGCGCTTAGCTTCTGGGATGCGACTACCATCAATCAGAGCATACATGGATGACATGACAACCATGACTACAACAGTAGCCTGCACTAATCGGTTATTGGGGAAGTTAACAGATAATATTGAATGGGCACGAATGCAATTTAAGCCCTCTAAATCAAGGAGCATCTCGATAGTTAAAGGAAAGGTAGTAGATAAAACATTCTTCATTAATGGTGAGGCAATACCAACAGTTTCTGAGAAGCCAGTGAAGAGTCTTGGGAGATGGTACGATGGGGATCTAAAGGACACAGTTCGAGTGGGAGAAGTTAGACGACAAGCAGTTGAAGGGTTGAAGAGCATAAACAGCTGTGCTCTACCAGGCAAACTAAAACTCTGGTGCTTTCAGTTTGGTCTACTGCCGAGGTTGCTGTGGCCACTGACTGTGTACGAGGTTTCTTTGACAACAGTGGATAAGCTGGAAGCGTTAATAAGTTCATACATTAGGAAATGGTTGGGAGTTCCACGCTGCCTCAGCAGAGTGGGACTTTATAGTAAAGGAATATTTCAGCTGCCAGTCTCTGCTTTAACCGAGGAGTTTAAATGTGCCAAGGTCAGACTGGAAATGACCTTAGTAGAGTCACGCGACAAATGTGTAAGGGAGGCGGCCCCTGTGTTAAAAACTGGTAGAAAGTGGTCAGCAAAGAAAGCTGTAGTAGAGGCAAAGGCTGACCTTCAAATTGGGGATAACGTGGGACAGGTACAGCATGGAAGAGGGGGTTTTGGGCTCAGTGTATCTCCTCCTAAATGGCACAAGGCAGGCCCAGCTCAAAGGAGGAAGCTGGTAGTCAACGAGGTGTGAAAGCAGGAGGAGAGGATGAGGTGTATAAAGGCCATTTCCCAGGCCAAGCAGGGAGAGTGGATGAGATGGGAGAGTGTGGAACAACGCAAGATGGGCTGGCAAGACCTTTGGTCAATGGAAGAGAGTATGATCAGTTTCCTTATTAGGTCAACATATGATGTTCTCCCATCACCGCAGAACCTAAACCTCTGGGTAGGAGAGGATCCCTCTTGTCCTTTGTGTTCATCACCTGCCACATTAAGGCACATTTTGACAGGATGTAAGGTGGCTCTTAGCCAAGGTCGGTTTACTTGGCGCCATGACCAAGTACTGCGATGTTTGGCTTTAGCATTGGAAGGCAAGCGTAGTATGACCAATAAGTTGCCGCCTGTTCTAGCTAAACATTACACGCAGAAGACAATATTCCTCCGCCCAGGCGAGTAACCACCAAGAAAAGGTGTTTACACCAATTCTCGCCCAGGACAACTGGAAGCTGCTAGGGACTGGAAGATGCTGGCTGATCTTGATCAACGGCTTATTTTTCCACCTGAGATTGCCACCACTAACCTACGACCAGATATTGTTTTGTGGTCTGGATCAGCACGCATTGTTCAACTGATAGAGTTAACAGTGCCATGGGAGGATGCGGTAGATGAGGCATATGAGAGGAAGAAACTGCGTTATGCTCATCTGGCCACTGAAGCAGAACAGCGAGGATGGAGAGTCCAGGTTTATCCAGTGGAAGTGGGTTGTCGAGGTTTTGTGGCACACTCTACAACCCGGTTCCTCAGAGACGTCGGATTCAGTGGCCAAGAGTTGCGTCGCACAGTAAAGAACTTATCTGAAGCAGCAGAAAGGAGCAGCAACTGGCTGTGGTTGAGACGGAAAGATTCTAGCTGGCTGTGTACAGGCCGCCACGCTACGGTTTCGTAGAATTCTTGAAAAACTTGAAGAGACTGTTGGTTTATTTGTATAGGTTGTATAGTATTTACAGTCATTACGTTCCTGTGTATATTGCGTGAATGACGGGTGGTTGGGCAGATATTGTGTTTTTTGCGGTAGGTGGTATGCCATACGGAACCGTTGCCACTGAAACTGCATATTAACGCACCAGTGGGGCTCGACAGCCTTAGTCAAACGGGTTGGCGCGTATGGTTGGGTTGCGGAGATATTGTGAGATTGTGGTTAGGTCTCAGCAGCAGGAGGGATGTAGAGGTCAGTAAGCTGGGCTGAGTTGAGTGGGGGACGGAGGGGGGTGACTCTGGGACGCCAGAGTCACTGTCGAGCCCTCTTGAGGTGTCGTGGGCTAGTCGACGAAACACTGAGGACGGAAGGTGCCCACTTGAAGACCCTAGAGATGTTGACAGTTGTCGTGCTGGTCCACTAGGGACACCACACTGTAGTTGCAGCCGTCGTGTGTGCTGACGTGCCAAGTACACTGCAACCGTTAACGCCGGACAGAAGGGGAGTCACGCCACCATATGGAAAGAAGTGTAAATGGATGGAGAAGCATAGTTAACTGTAAAGCTACGTCTTAGTGTTGCTTATCTTGGCGAAAGCAGAGTACAAATCAGCATGAAGTTTTAACATCTACTCTCGTGTAATGGAAATCTCGTAATAAGGTCATAAAACCCATAGTGATTATTTCTTTGCAAGACTTTTGAAAATTGTATCACGTAGCCTAGAATATTTGCTCCAAAACTATATGAAAATCATCCTGCATACTCATTTAGATAAGACAATATGTTGATTTAAAATTTGTATGATGTGTTTTGTGTGAGAAAGCTTTATGCGAAGGGGCGTGGATCTCTCATTAATATGAATGCATTTTACACCTGAGAAAGACAAAGACCCTCCCCTAATGGCCCTATTAGGGGCTATCAGGCCCTATCATCATGAGAAGCCTTGCACAAAGAATGAGGAGAAATTAAAAAAAGGACAAAAAGCACATTAGTAAACACACTGATGTAAAGACAAAGACTTAAACAGTCACACACCTTTGTGCCATTCCTGAAACATAGTAGCCTACATACCTGTCATGTCCAAGGTGTTTGACTTTGTTCATGTACAGAGACTCATGTGAATGTTGAAGTCAGCAGGACTCATCCAGTGGCATCTGGTCCCTTTCTAAAAAATAAATAAATAAACACCTGTAAACATGTTGACATCAAGACAAACTATAGGGCTGCACGATTCTGGGAATACATTTTAGATTTTTCACTCACACACACACACAAACACACACAATATATATATATATATATATATATATATATATATATATACACACACACACACACTGCCGTTCAAAAGTTTGGGGTCGGTATGATTTTTAATGTTTTTAAAAGAAGTCACGTATGCTCACAAAGGCTGCATTTATTTGAGTAAAAATACAAAACAAACCCAGTAATATTGTGAAATAATATTTCAATGTTAATCAGCTGTTTTCTATGTAAATATATAGTAAAGTGTAATTTATTCCTGTGATCATTACTCCAGTCTTCAGTGTCACATGATCCTTCAGAAATCAGTATAATATGATGATTTGATGCTCAAGAAACATTTTTCATTATCATCAATGTTGAAAACAGTTATTTACATTTTTATTTCAGGATTCTTTGATGAATAGAAAGTTCAAAAGAACAGCATTTATCTGAAAAATAATCTAATCATAAGTGAGTTCTTTTAAAAACATTAAAAATCTTACCGACCCCAAACTTTTGAACGGCAGTGTATATATGTATATGTATTTTGTAAATATATATAGGAACACGTAGTTTGTTGTGCCTTGTATATAGGCATGTGTAGGGCTGCATAAAATAATAACAATAGCCTAGATAGCAGGCAGCCTATAAATCGTTAAAAATTAACACTTTTCAGTAACACTACACTAGACCAACATATATTGTTTATCAAATGTTACTTCAAATATTTCTATTCGTTATGAAATGAGATGAGTTTGGCGTGAAGCCTAATGTGTGGCGTGTTTTGCTTTTCAAACACACAGCGCGACTCAGACCCAAACTCAGCGCGTGCAGCGATCGAGCCGCTCCAAACTATGAAACATTGTTGTTACATTATACATCTACGTTTGAGCAGATATCCACAAACACAGTATTTAACAGTAAACACAGGTCTAAACATTAAAATATTCACCATATTAGAATAAACACTCATACTAGCATAGGCCTACTTGTATCTCATTTCATAACATTTTAGGCTGCACCAGTTTGAGTTTAGTAGCTACAATGTAAAGTTATGCAACAATAAAACACTTATTATGTCTCTTACCTTAAAAATTGTTCTCATAATAAAAATGTGTCGTTAGGTAAATCCAAGGTAAATCCACAGCACAAACAGTCTTCCAAACTGATGAAAAGTAGAGAAATACTGGAGTCGCTGTCGCTGATTCTTTGTTTAGAGCTGATGAGGGCGTTAACAGCTCTGCGTTCCTTCACGTGGATCATTTGAATGATAACAGCTGCGCGCGTGGGGGTGTGGTCAAATTAAAGTTAATGAGCTCGGGCTGGAGAAACTGTACATGTCGTTGCTTTCATACGGATTTCTTAAACCGAGAATATTTGTTTTTGATATGATTTACTTCATTTAAAAAAGGAGACTTCGAACTTTGTAAAGACATTACTTTCATGTGTGGGTGGCAAGTATTGGCTAAGTTACAGATAATTTTCTGTCGCGTTTCGGAATGAACTTCACATTGAGAGAGAAGACAGAACGTGCATCATGTTTTTTTTCTCTTTATTTTACGAAAAACACAACTTTTTGTTTTTATTATTAGTGTACACAAAAAAAGAAGACATTTAACCGTTTTTAAAAATGTATAACACTTGTCTGTATGACAAAAATCGACGGAGTTATTTGAGTTTCTTTTGCACTGATAAGAAAAAAAGCGAGACTATCGCGCCGGCACGATAGCCGACCTCAGAGGGTTAATTCAACAATTTCATGGCGATCAGTCAGCTAGAACCCCTCCCATGCTCACATGTTTCACATGCTGCCTCTGCATGTGTAATTGCGCATCAACGCGGACAACGGACGCAGAAGTATAAATGAAAACCAATGCGTAGTCTATAGCGTAGAGGCTCCAGCGTAGGTATAAATCAGCCTTTAATGACCATGGACAAATTTGTCAAACCAGTTGAGAACCAATGGTCTGCTAATTGACAACCAATGCCAACATCTTTAGGCTAATTTACACTGCATCAACAGATACGACCAACACCAACAAAAACATTTGTCGGGTTTCGTCAGATCAGTGGCTTTGGTCAGCACGTTTTCACCGATTGAATTTTGTAATATTCAATATTGTAGTGTTTGTCGGGTCCTGGAATATCTGAGAAGTGAGGTACTGAATCTGGTGATTGTGGATGTTGGTTGGCTCCTGTTCGTGTGGTGTAAATTAGCCCTAACAATAAATATATTTGCAAAATGTATATTTTAGTCACAGTTATTGAGCCTATTCAAGTGTACTCCATCTGTTTGACGTGCATGGCAGCTCTCCTTCAAAGACCCGTTTTCTGTCAGGACAAGTCTCTTTGCAAAATAGAAATACCGGAGAATACACATGAAATGTAACTTATGCTTACATAACATCTGTCAGAGCACCTGAAAGGGCAAGGCGCGTTTCACTATATGCTTAGGAGTTGGTCGGACCGACGCAACCAGACACAACAACAAGCGTGTAGCCAATCAGCATTAGGGGGCGAATGATGGTGGAGGAGAGAGAACGAGCAAGAGGGAGATTTGAAGAAAGACTGTAGAAAGAGAGATGGCTGAGAGACATTATAGAAGAGAAAAGCTCAGAGGAAAATCACTGGAAAATGAAGGGTTATGGTCAGGAAAGAGCTTTAGGACCCACATTAATATTAGAAAAGCTATCCAGCGCTGCAGAGAGCGAAGTGGGAAGGCCTGAAAACAGACACGGATGTTGCTTTGATTCGCACCACGCGTGAGTAACACTGGATTTGAGTGTCATTGTGTGTCTGAAGCTGCTGTGCTGTTGGCAACTAACAACAAACTGTTGTTGGATGTGCATTTTTTGTGCTTCCTTGTCGTTCATTCATCCTCTTCGCTTTATTTTTCGTGAATTTTTCGTTATTCTGTTGCACTTCTACTGCGATAAATACATCCACTCTTGCATTGCGTGTGTAACGGAGGCCAGATAGTGAGAGTTATGCAGGCTGACGATTGTTAGAAAATGTGGTGTTTACTGTTTAGTGTCCTTGTTAGTGTACTTGCCTAACATGCCGGCATTCGGGGTTTGATATCGACTCTGAGCACAGCGGTTAGGATTGGAGGCGGAGCAATAGAGGGGTGTGTTTGGTTTGTGTTGATTTCAAATATTCAGCAACGACTTTGAGAAATTACATACTGCACCTTTAAGCATGTCTTGAACTATTTAGATCTTGTACTTTCCCTCAGCAGCTTGCTCTGTGTCCTTGCTATTTTTCACATGCACCCACATCAAACTACTGTATATTGATATAAACAGTATTGCATTGGTGGATCAGTGGTATAATTCTCACTTGCCACGCGGGAGACCCGGGTCTGATTCCCTGCCAATGCAGAAAGTCTGGCTCTTTGGGGGTTGTTGTGGCCTAATGGTTAGAGAGTCTGACTTGTAACCTGAAGGTTGTAGGTTCGAGTCTCATTACCGTAGAGTTGTCAAAAAGTACCGACTTAGGTAGTACCAATTCGTTACTGAAATTTAAAAAATGTGACGATACCAGCATTTCCTTTATGCGCTGTTGAACGGATTCTTAAACAACTCTGATTGGCCATTGGCCACTTTTGACAACTCTCTACATTCCGGCAGTAAATGTATGTGGGGGAGTGAATGAAAAGTGTTCTCTTCCACTCTCTTTCACCCTCTTCTCTGGGTGTGTGTTTACAGTGTGTGTGTGTGTATGTGTTCAATACTCACTGCTGTGTGTGTGCACTTGGATGGGTGAAACTCAGAGCACAAATTCCGAGTATGGGACACCATACTTGGCTATACATGACGTCATATTGCTTGTGAGATGAATCGATATATCAGAGTGGATATTCCACCCAGCTCAGTGTATTCTCAGTCATGCTCATCATGTGATAAGCACACTGAGTATGGATAACACAGATGCAGGAAAGCCTGCGGTAATGCTTCATCCTTATGCTTGGAGAGACACTGCAGATTAGCACAGACTCTGGCAACCGGCAGCAACTCACAAGCTCCACGCCACCCATCTCAAATCCACCATCCCAGACGCCATAGCGGCACAGCAGGGGAGCTTTCCGTTCCCGCTGCCGAAACCTCAGTTCCTCTGCGGACCCCGAGAGTGCAGGCTTAAACAGATCCCACCACTGGATACCAGCTCCAGTTATTTGTCTGCTTCCTCATGACAATGACAGGCTGTAATCCAGAGCTGTCCTGATAGACGCTGAAGATCAATACTGAGGTGCTTGAATGCTCATACTCATGTGTCATCACGTTCCACATCAACACAGCAACTAAATGAGATTGACACGATGAGACGGGTGTGTTTGCAACTTGAGTGACGGCTGTCTCGTAACACATGAGATTATGGTGACATTATGGTGTCCTCTTCTTGTGGAGTGTCACGACTGACACTTTTTGAGTGAGTTTAATCAGCTGTGGACGGGAGTGTGTGGGGACAGACTTGACCCCATGTTGCTGTTTTTTGGTTGAGTGTCTTATAATGGCATTACCCATAATGCACAGCCACTGATGATTACCATTGTCCATTAGTCTGAATCTTAACCCACTTGTCTCTTTATGTATCACCCTACAGGGACACATGTAACTGTCGGTGAATAGACATTGATGATATGGTGTCAAAAGGGTCTTAGTGAATCAAGAGCTCTTTAAACATTTTTTAGACAAATACCCAATTACAAATTAGATGAATTAGGAGCGTGTGAAAGGAAAACAATATAATTTTTGGTAACGATAATTCAACTATATTTTGAGTGTTTTTGTTTTAGTTTCTTGGATAGTTTAGGCCGGGGACAGCTGACTCATATTCTTCATATTCTGTGCGGTGACTTTATCTACTATGCATTTTAGTGGTGATGATTTCATTTCTAGGGGCATTTTTTTCTACTTTTTAAGAGCATTATTTCTAACCTTATTATAATTAAATGCCAAAATCATAAATGTTAATCAATAAATTAATATAATGACACACTATAGGCTGTTTCAAATCAAATGAAATCAGTATTAAAAGCTGCATCTAAAGGAGCCTTTAGATTTGCAGTATATACACTACAATTACAATTGCATAAATAATGCTGAGATTTTTCAAAATATTTTGAATATTGAAATATGATTTTTTTTTATAACTCATAATACATCACATTTGCAGATTTTTCAGAAAAAGACAAAAAAAAAGAAGAAAGAAACTCATACAGGGGCATTTTTGCCACAATATATTTTATATAAATTATGACCACAAAATTTACAATAAATTTTGTGGTCATTTTAACTGCATTGTACTATAACACATTACACAATGAAAGCGTGCAATCTTTAGGCATTTTGTTTTTTTGGCAGAGTGACATTTTTGATAATGTCAGCATCCACATCATCAAAACAACAAATACTATAATAGTATATTATCGTAAACGGTACATATTAGGGATGTGCATCTCCATAACTGAGGCCCGATGCATAGCCTACGATACATTAAAGATACATATAAGCAGCTACCGATGCGATACAATACGATTCACTACTATTACGATGCGGTGCGATCCGATTTGGATTCGATTCAACACGATGCTATTCAATGTAATACACACAATGCAATGGAGAAAAATATGATGCTGTGCAATTCAATGTGGTATAGGTAGTTAACTTTTATTTATTTTGTTCAGACATACAGCAAATCATAAAGTAGCTTAAGTGCCATATGAGTTTTAACGCATGGCTCTTTCACAAATAAGATTTGGTTTTCACAAAACCAAAAGATTAAATAAAAACAGACATTCTTTTCGTGTCCTGTCTCCAGTTACACTTTTAACAGCTCACACATTTAACAGTGAAAAAATGTAAGGATGCTCAGGGATAAACAAAGAATAAATGTTCCATAACTTGCCAGCAGGCTAATGTGATTTCAGCAGGTAGGCTAACTCCGTGAGCAGAAAGCAGGTGCTGTTTTAACATAAACAATAATAAATAAATCAAAAAACCTTTCACAAACAGGTCTTTCATAACTGTATATATATATAAAAAAAATACTGTATGAAATGTAAAATATATATATATATATATATATGAAAAACATTTACATTTATTAATTTAGCAGACACTTTTATCCAAAGGGATTTACAAATTAGAACTATAGAAGCAGTGAAACTAACAGTAGGACAACAATATGCTCTGCTGCACTCACGCTGTGTCGGCGCTTCAAGTGTGTTGTTAAATTAGTAGTACTGCCTGTATATTTTACAAATTGCAGTTTCCAAAAAAAAGTGTTTCCAAACACTGGATTTATAATTATTTGGTGGAAGATAGAGCTCCGCCATGTTGATCTGTTCTAGGTAGGTGACTCTCAGGACACGCCTCGGTCTCCGTAGTGTTGTGAAACATCATATTCACGTAGCAGAAGCGGCAGTGGTGTTGAGAGAACGCGCTTGAGCAACAGTTCAGAAAGGAGAAATCAATCTAACTGTTACATAATAAAATATTGGTCACTTTCTAAATAGTAAAAGTATTGCGCATCTACTAATAATTATATATGAATAAATCATTTTTTACCGATGCAGATATGTTAAAAAACAATGCATCGCGATACAAATGCCAACTTGTATCCGATGCACACTTATTTAAATCGATGCATCGCATCGTTAGCTTTTATGCCGATGCACCGATGCGAATCGGTGAATCTTACCATCCCTAGTACATATTCCTCAACCATAGTGGGTGGAATAACATGAACGATTATTGAGAAGTTTGCTTTACTTCTCTGTGATCATTCTTTGTATTTTGGCCTGGTGGACAATAAAACCATAAACTTACATTAAAGACATAACAGAATGTCATAGAAATGTGGCATGGGCTTTTTTGATTTTCACCAGTTCACTATTATTGGGTGTAGAAAATCACTTGCATTGCACTTTCTGCTATTAGTTTAATGTGTTCGCTGTGTGTTCTTTTTTTCCCATCAGAAAATTCTTCAACTTCTACCTGAGAAAATCAACAGTCGATGGCAGTTTCACAGTATAGGTAAGTGCTGTTCAGAGAGACCATGTTACACTGATGTGTTTAATGCCAAAGGTTTAGCTGTTGAAATTGAAAAATTGCTTACAGTATCACTATTTCTTTGTGCATAATTATTTATGAGTCGGTGTGTAAGAGTTCTGCTGTTAAAGCAGGTTCAGGAGAGAACCTGGTTTAATACTTTCTCAGAGAAAATAATTAGCTACAGAGAGAGTGAGAGCAGGAGGTTAATAAATGAAAAATGCAAATGAGAGGCTTCATTTGAAATGCAAATTACTGAATTAAATTATGCGTCTCGTGGTTTCAGTCTTCCATACAGGAAGACCCTCAAAGGAGTCAATAACCTCAATTAGAGCCCTTCACATAGAAACAGACAGACCGACAGACCTTATTGATCCCTGAGGGAAATTCAAGCAAAAATGTATGCAACAGTTTCTTGGTTTATCATTATTGATTTAATTTATACTTGTTGTTATTTTCTTACACTCGTAATCCTCTGTGTGGCATGAGGTATTAAAACATAAGCTAGTTGATTATAAGGTAGGTTTTTGCGCACCACATCTGATCCACCACTGTGTTACTAAAGATTCACAACATTACAAACTTTGATTTATAGCAAAAAACGTATGTGAAAATCAGTCAAAGGTACAAGACTGTGTACCTAACAGCTTTAATGAGGGAAATAACAACAATCCCATGAAGCCTGGCATACTACATCATCAAATTTAAAATGATTGAGCAATATAAAGGAATGATTTAAAGATGATGATTGTGTATATAGGAACCTGGTGCCAGGTCATTTGTTATAAATAATATTTTGGCTTGTGTCCAATAAGGTGATTTTTTTTTCTTCCTTTTTTAAAGTAAAACCTCTAGAGTATTGAGTTTTGTAATATTTAAAACATTTAGTGTTGAATTTCCAGCAAAAAGAACTATATTGTGTAGGGCTGGGACGGTTACCGCATTACCGCAATACCGCGGTCACGTGACTCCAACCGCGGGTCTGATCTCGTCACCGTCATCACCGCAAAAAAAAAAAAACCTTGGCCTGCACATGTGTGCACGTTGTGTCTAATGACATGGATTCATTGATTCTAATGACATGGATTATGTCTAATGATATTGTGGCTTACATGGATTCAAGGTTTTCTAAACAAAACTTATCATCAAAAGATGAATCAAACCCGACCTTTTGCGAGTTGAGGAGCGCAATGTTCCATGACGCATAATAACATTCCATTCGTATTAGAGATGCGCGGATGGGCTATTATTATTTCATCCGCAACCGCATCACAAAACTCATCATCTGTCCGCCATCCACCCGCACCAACGTTTTTTGATCAATTTTCGAAACCACATCCGCGGCGCTGACTGTTTTAAGGTCTATGAGCAATGCGAGGCGCTGCTGTCGCGAGGCTAGAAAGCTCTTGGGTGTTCTAGAAAGAACACTGATCCAATGCAGCAAAGATATTTGAAGGCTAAAGTCCCTAGTATATTGGCTATGTTGTATCCCCAGAATATCAGCAGTGAACTCCGTCTTCGATCGGCGCACAGGGATAAATATGAATAAGTAAATAACCTATATTGCACATCGGCAAACCTGACCTTACCTGACTAGGCTACTGTACACTAAAATGTTATCATTTCGTTTTGAATTTTGTTTAAAAGTAGACATTTAGGCCCAGCCTACGCCGAGTTTCGGTTCATTTATGAGACGAGGTCCAGTTCACGCGCAAGAGATCGGACCTGCGCTTCCACGTCCTCCTGATTATATGTCTGCTATTTTCCTCTTAATTCTTAATTCCAGGCAATTCGTTAATGAAACAGTGATTAAAATTAAGGTACAATTTATACAAAACGAAATTTAATTTAAAGAAAGGCTTTCTACAAAACAAAACTTAATAAAGTGGTCAAAATCGTGTCTGACCCATCGTATGATCCTATCTTACTCATGCTGTTCACTCTTCATATAATCGACATAGATTAAATAAAAAATAACACTATATTATGTAAACATAATTATGGAGTATAATATTTGTAATTAAGACATGTTGCAATAGGTGTTCTTTCATTTCCAATGTGAACATCATAATGTATTCTCCTGAAAATGATGAATTCAATGCAAATGTATTTGAGAATATTCTTAAATAAGGAAATCTATTCAGTGATTGGTTCATGCCAAATTACTGCTTGATGAAAATTTGACTATTTCAAATTGTGCTCGTTTTTTTTGGATGTAGGTGACAATATTTAACAAAGTCCGTCTAGCAAAAACGACCTCTGGTGCGTGCGCAAAAGTCTGTCGGGGTGGGGGGGGGCTGGCTATTTAAAGCGGTTTACCGCCATACCGCGGGAAAATCTTGCTTTTCAACCGCGGTTAGAAAAAATCCATACCGCCCCAGCCCTAATATTGTGATATGTACCATTACCATGATATAAATCACTCATACCATGATAGAGGCCTAAGACCTCTATCACCAGAGGGTATCAGCCTTCAAATTTCTTGATCATAGTCAATATTAACCTTTTTTATTGCTTTTGGGGTTGTGCATCATAAGGCTGCAGATTTCTGCATTGTAATGATCAAGTCTGTTACTGATTATGTCTGTTTCTTTTATAGGTTCTATACTCAAAAAACTTTTGCACACTGGAAACTCTTTCAAGGTAAGTCAATTTATGAATCATAAGTGAATTACAAAATGATTACATGAATCTCTGTTGGTGATGTGTAACCAGAGGAAACTGTGTTTATGTTTGTGTGTGCAGATCCGCTGTGATGGCATGCGTCTGTTCCTGCTCTGGCTAGAGGCTCTGCAGAGTAACTGTGCAGAAGAGCAGCTCCTCATTTTCGCCTGCCTGATCCCAGGATTCCCTGCTGTTGCCTCATCCAGAGGACCCTGCACACTGGACACCATCATTTACAACCCCTTTTCCAACCCCCCTGACGGTAACAGACATACACACACTGTGACACACATTGACATACAAAACTAATGTTGGACCCACTTTATTTTAAGTGTCTTTAACTATATACTAACATTTAAATTAACCATTTGATAGAATGCACTTATTGTGTCCATATTTTTACATTGTATGTATATTTAAAAAAAAAAAAAAATACCTGCATGTAATTGCAGCTGTAATTACACCATTGACCATTGACTTACACCATAACCAACTCTTAAACCAATACCACCAAACCTGTCCCTAATCTTACTGGTATCCCACCTCAGCGAAGGTGTTTTGGTTTACACTTTGTCAATTTTACATTGTAATTGCACAAATAACTACTGTGTAATATTATTACCAACATGTACTTATAGTGTTAGTGTTTAGTTTAGGGTTAGTTGTTTGTAATCGTGCAACATTTATTGTAATTTTTATGTTGTATGCATCAAGGACACTAACATAAGATTAAGAAAACAAGATAACCGAGGTAAAATGATTATTGTGCCCCTGCTGCATTCACTTTCGTTCCTCCCAAAAAGCTCAAATTTAACATCCAAATCAGGAACAGTAAACTGTCGGTTCTGTCATAAGTGAATGTAAACAGTTGAGAAAGAAAACACATTTGTGTGTAACAGTATATTGGATCCAGTGACTGCAGCCCAATGTATGCTTCAGTCTGTCATTACTGTTAATCAAACAACAAAAGACAAAGATGAAATCACTCACTGCTCTTGAATAAATTACTTTTGTAGTTTTAATAAGGATTTGTCTATATTTAATATATACAGTAAAGACTATGCATTATTTTTGTTGTAGGGTATCACTTATCTGAATACCACTGCTTGTACATCTTCCTGAAAAACCTAAAGCATTGTTTGTTTAATTTGTATTTACTTATCGGTTTTGTTTGTAATTAGTTTATTTGTTCTTATTGTATTGCTGACTGTTTATTTGTCTAATGTAACTGTTTTGAGGATCTCCTACTTAGTTATATTAGTCAACCTAGTAGTATTTTTTGCTGAAGTATTGATATTTGTGAAATTTTACTCATATCTAAAATGAATCATGAAATAAGACTTTGATCATATAGCCCAACCAATTATCATATTAAATAATCGTGAACTTAAAATACTGTGTAATTTTCGGTAAGACATCAAGACCATCAACTGTAAAGGGTCTCCTTTAATTCACAATAACAACAAAATGTTGTGCTTTTGAAAAATAAATAAAACAAACAGGATGTGCTTTCTTGCCGTCTCGGTCTCTGTGAACTAAAACTCAGCATATACTTGCCACACAGACATGAGAAACAGGTTTATAGAAATCTTGAAATTTCCTGACAGCCTGGTATTACTGATGTATTTTATGTCATACAATAAAACATGAAAATATATTGAACTTGTGTTCACTATACAGAACTTATTTCCGGCATTTAACCAAAAACCCATTAAAAAAACCCATTGAGTTAAAGGACCAGTAATGTAAAAATGCTTGTTTCCAGGTTTTGGCCTACAAAAATATGTCATTCCTGCAGCACTCTATGTGACGGATGGTCCATGATGCTTGTACTCTTTTAAAAAGAAGCTCCTGGACAAATCTGCTGAACTCAAAACGTACATGCACTGCCTTAACTGAAGTACCCAATAACCCTGATATTTTTCTGTGCTCACAACTTTGTCCTTCATTCATTTCATCCCTCACCATTTACAGCGCATCTACTATGTTTCTGTCTGGGAATGTAATTTTTAATGGCAGCCATTAATGCTCTTTATGGCACAAAGACACTTTAAATCTAGTATTAGAGTGTAATAATCAAATGGCGACACAGCATCCTCAGAAAATGAGGTCAGAGTCTGTTAAATGCTGAAAGGAATGATTTCCCTTGATGTTTTCTCTCGGAAAAGATTTTATTGATGCCCTTGAACTGGTAATGACCCAGTAATTTCAAAGCACTGTGGATGTGTTCATATGTATTTGAAATCATTGAATCCTTTCTGTCTGTGCTGACGTGCTTTATGTCTGAATAGATTTCATTAGTGAAACCCAAGCTATTCACGCTGAAGGTTGTTCAGCCCTCTGAAATGACAAAGGCATTTGTGACAAAACCTAAAAAAACAATCCATGTGATAAAAATAAGCTGGATGCAATCTTGCAAAAAGTCATGAAAGAGTTATGGATAAAAAAAAAAAAAAAAAATCATTAAAATAATTAGCTCATTTGTTTTTACTTAAAAGGTGAGGAGTGCTACTTTTTTTTAATGTCAACCCTTTAAACCCGAAGTGTACCCCCAAATAAGTATAATTTTAAAGCTTAGAAACTCATGCAACTCTTAACGTGTACCACCCACGGCTGCCGCCTATCTAGAAAAAAATGAATAATCATATTTTTTCAAAACTACTGCCTTAATCAACACAAAATATGTGTCATTTGAAAGCTTAGAGTCTGAACTTTACAATGATTTGATTAACTCCTAAGTAGTGTTTGCTGATAAATAAAAAATTAATAATTCATAATTTATGTAATACTTTTTTGTACTATGTACTATAATGTGTCTAAAACATCATACAGCTCAGATATTCGTGTGTCACGTGTTGTACGTTAAGCCCTGCAAGACCCATATGCAAATAAAATACGGAAGCAGCATTTATGTCACGGTATCGCTCGTAACTCGAGTTATGAGTCTCTACCTTTGTGTATGTCACAAATGCCTTCAGAGCTTAAATGGTTAAAATGTTTTCTCTATCCCAGTTTATTGTGCATAGACAACTATAAAGTGTGAGCCATTTGTTCATTTAGACTCTCAAGCATAATAGTTAAGCATGCACACCATAAAAGACTGTGTGGTGCTGACAAAGCTGGCTCAACCAGTGATGTGAATATTTTGTGCAGGATTACCTGTTGTTAGAGGGGCTAGGAGCATCAATAGTGATGTTTGCTGAGGTATCACTTTTTCTACCACCTTTTCTGAAGGAGGGGCTTCAAAGAGACAAGAACTAAACAGAGCGTTACTAACAGACTGGCAAGAGAGGAGCTGTAACAATGTCAAATATGGGAAAAAAATGTTTTTTTATTGAACATCCAAGCATGAAAACCTATTCTAGTAGAGCCCAAAAACAAAATCAAGACTTTGTAAAAGGGCAAAATATGGCCTCTTTAAGATTTGAAGATTCATCCAAGGATTGTAAATATTGTGCAGCTTGTTGAGGGGTGGAGTGTAATTGAAGATATGATTTCATTCCAAAGTGATAAAAAATCCCATAGACTTACATTGAAATATCTAGAGCAGTGGTTCTCAAGCAGGGGGCCGGGGCCCAGTGTGGGGCCTCAGCAAACTTCCAGAGGGGCCTCAAGATGGCTTAAAATGATTAAAAATATGGTAAAAAAGGGTTTTAAAATAAGGTAAATAGCTAAAAAATAAAATAAAGTAAAAAGTTGTAAACTGACATCATATTTGTTCCCTCAACAACTGTAATTTTTATTTAATAACCAGGGTTCTCACGCTCTTGGAAAACCTGGATATATAAGTGAATTTTAAAAGTGTAATTTATAGACCTGGAAAACTCATGGAAATTCTTTAATGAATATTAACTTTTCTAGTTATGTCAAGCTATATAATATTCTGTTCAGTAAAAACTGTTGTTTGTATAAAGTAAATACTATTTGTAAAAAGAAAATATAATAAAAAAGTCTTGATCATTCATGTAAATTATTTGGTCATAAAAAGTGTATACGCTAAAGAAAATAATTAAACTGTAAATACAATGCAAACAAATAAAATTATAACAAAAAGGGTGAAATGAGCAGCTTTAAAATCTTTCTGGCAAATAAATTACACAGATGTTTTTAAATAATCATACTCTGTGTTTGTGGTGTTGTAGCCAAGATTGTGCCGGAGGAGATCACCCCACTGGTGCCTGCGGTTCCCGGAGAGAAGGTGGCAGATGACCACACCTGTTCTGTCCTCCAGATTGTGCTCAAGGTCATGGTTCTCCAGGTGAGATTGAGCTGCTCACACCAGTATCTGTCTGATATCTGCATGTTTCTCATAGCCATGATGTAATCTGAATCCCTGATATTTGTTTTCACCCCACAGGCATCCAGCTTGGACTGGAAAAACAAAGAGAACCAGGACACAGGCTTCAGATTTCTCTTTTCCCTGTTCAAGAAGTACTACCTGCCTCATCTCTTCCCTTCTTTCACAAAACACACCAACCTCTACAAGCCACAATTAGGTAGGTTTGAGACAAGAAACGTTTCACTTTAAACCTGATTTTGGCAGCTCACATTTTCATTAATTGTTCATCAAGAACTAGCCAAGAGATTAAAGTATTGATAAATAATAATTCAGTATCACATATTATCTCATAATAATATTAAACCCTTGGAAAAGGAAACCCTTTTAGTTAGCGACACCGGTGGCCATCGAGTGAACTGCAGCCAGCAACTTTTTGCTCGTGTTCACACTCGTACGCGAGTAACGTACAAGAAACTGAGCGTGACTCAATGCCTTGATATACTCACGGCAAAGTTCTTCTTCGTTCTTCATTCAAGGGTAAAAAGGAGTGGAAATATCTTTGCAGTGATTTGCTGTTAACAAACATCTTGGCGCCGTCCATGCTGCTGACAGCGACGTTTAGATAAATATGTAAATAGATGCAGCATGCTTTTCTCTCAATAAGAAAATAAACACGCAACAAAAATGACAGCAGTGGGAAAGCTGCAGTTAGAGGGAGTGAAGGCAATTTCAGAGAGCTTAGCAATAGCTATTTAGCTCTGAAAGCATGAGATCCCACCCCCCCCTTCAGAGCAGAGCCCGTCTCCTCCGAAACACATGAACACACACAGCAGATTCTGCAAAGCATCACGAGAGACAGCGTTAAATTACCTCATGTCTCAAAGCACATAACATTACAATAATAATAAACAACTTTTAAAGCTCTTACTTGTACAACCTGACTGCTGCAGATTCATTTTGGCATTGATAGTGTTGACATAGAAACGCATAAATCCGAGTCTGAGGACGTGATGAGCTCCGGGTGGAACGTCACGGGTTTCCATCTCGTAACAGTTACGACATGGCATGAACGCAGCATCAGCTCGTTGTTTTGGTTCAGGAGGAACTGTAAAAGGTGGCTCTGTTGTTTATTTTTCGCCCTCGGTGGCTGACTGTCTGTCGGGCCGAATGCAATGATTGGACAAACTTTTTGGTGCTGAGACGTCCACAGAAGATATATGTACATGTCTTATATTTTAGACCACATCAATTATTGATTGCTATCAGGATGTGAAAAGAGTTTCAAACAGTATAACAAAAAGCATTTATAAAACTTACTCTACCTTTAAGAAAGCATCTGATCATAGTGATGTGGATGTGTTTGCACCAGCTCTGATTCAAGGCATCATGTCAACAGATGAGGTCATTAAAATGACACTGTTTATGATAGGTTGATTATAAAGTATATTTGAGACTAAAGACTTAAGCCCCGTTCACACTACAAGCGACAAAGCGACACGATACCATTCATTTCAATGGGGAGCGGGCGATTTCCGGCGACACGCGCGACAGCGACCGTTGGCGATCGGATGGGGCGTGTCTGGCGACGCGACAAAGTTGAGATCTGTTTAACTTTATGCAAATGAAGAGCGACTTTCGGGAGCGACAACCAATAGGAGTGGAGCGCGCATGATCCTCCTCCACATCATTGGATGTCATTCATAAAGGCAACCAGTAGTGGGAACGCCCACTAGCAACCTCATCGCCAGCCACTGGCGACATGCAGCGACAAAGTCGCTTGTAGTGTGAACGGGGCTTCATATAGATCTGACTACTGTATGTGAGACTGTAGTTTGAATGAATCCCTTTTCTTTGCATGATACAATGACATTACAGTACAGAATAGCTCTTTCTCCATTATCCTGAATATAAGCATAAGCATTAATTTCATGTGTCAGAGAATGGAAGAGAGACTCTCGAGAGCACGCGAAAAAGTCACATCTTTTGGATTATCCCGGTGAAAACGACCCAAGTCCTTCACATAAAAATCCGTCTACAGGCTTTCAAAGACAACCTAGGAAGTCGGGGAAGGTCGTTTTTTAAGTTTCCTTTCAAGCGGTTCACACATTAGCAATACAAAAAGCAATTAATACAAGAAAATTCTTTCATATTGCCTTTGTAAAATGTAACCGAGTTCAATTTATCAGTATATGGGTCATTTCTAGGGGTGTGACGAGATTAAAATGTGACTAGATTTCTCGTCTGTGTAAAGCGGTCTCGCGATATTGCCATGATGGAGTGTGAGGGTGAAGTTATAGAATATGCCAGTGCTACATTTACATTATGCCTCGACTGTTGTTTTGCTTTTTATTGAAATAAAAACCATTTATGGTGGACTATGGTCGCTTATTTCCATCCAGCTCATCTGACACGTGCTGCAGAGTCATACGTAGTGCAGCAGGAATCAGAGTTCACTGACCACGTGACGAGATGACTGACAAGAGGATTCGTTGCACAACAGAGCCTAAGCATCTGACAGATGTCTTATCTTGTAGAATGCGTTAATTATGGTTGCACATCTTGTTTTCACTTAATAAGATTAAGAGAAAACTGTGTTATTAATTTTTATTTATACTGTTTTTATTTCTCTGATCAATTTGTGGAAAGGAGTTCAGTTAGGAGGTCAAAAGTTCATAAATCATGTCCAGTCTTAAGGTCTGAGGAGACTCGTATGAAATCATACAGGAGAGAAGCCAGTTGAGTTCGTTGCAAAAACTTTTTACTGTGCTTGAGTATTGTATTTTACTGCATATGATAATTCATGCTCAGAGAGTAGAGGATGATTAGTTTCAAATGCACCTGCAGATTATTTTTCTAGTCGTATTTCGTCATCGAGGATTTCTTGTGTGAAATACTGTGTAAAAATCTTACAGTCTCGTCTCGTTCTCGTGAACTCAATCTCGTGAGCTAACTGTCTCGTCACACCCCTAGACATTTCTGTACTGTATAACTTTAAAAAAAGGTATGCTTTTAAAGAAACATTTCTATAAAAGCGTACACCAAACTTCCAGATATATGCTCTGGTTAAGCTGGTTATTATGAGAAGTGTTCAAATATTTTTGGTTCGTTGTGAAACTGTCTAGGCAGTTAACTGGAAACACTGTTGTTATTCCTTATTTTTAGTTATAATTTTCCCTCTCTGTCTCTCAGATCTTCCCATTCACAGACCAAAGCCCCTCTACATCCAAGTGACACGCAACAGCGAGAGTACATACTGCACTAGGGATCAGTATCTGGCTCCCCGCGTGGCCTTCATCACGTGGCTTGTTAACTTCTTCCTGGAGAAGAAGTATGTGAACTCGGCCACGAGCAGCTCTAAGAATGGAGGAGAGGTCCTTCCTAAGATAATCCAGGTGAGAGGAAGTTTGATAAGGAAAAACCATATGGGTTTCCCTCGTTTACGCTGCCTCACTGTCTACTGGCTAACGTGGACAGATATCTTCTGAGGCAGCATTCTCACTCAAATGAAATCTAATTTTTCTCAAGTTAACCTTGTTTTGACACCTTCATTATAGGCATAATTCAGCTAAAATTCTGTCATAATTTACTCACTCCCTTGTTTTAAAAACACAAAAGCAGAAGTTTTAACCTGTTCTTTTCCATACTACTTGCTGTCAAGCTCCAAAAATAAAATAAATAAAAAAAATCACCAAAAACAAATGCCATTAATATTGAATATGTTTTGAGCGACAACAAACTTGAGAATGCTTAAGAATACAAAACAATTGACAAAATGTATTATATGACATGTGTTACATAGCCTCACGACAAGGGTTGAGTATCGTTTGAATGCTAGCGATGCTGTAGGAAATTAGCTAAAGGGAATTATGAACAATTAATTAAAACTCATAATTAATTACACATTTGCATCAGTTAATAGAATTAACTTGATGTAGCAGAATTAATACCACAATCAACTAACATGTTCATCCAGCGAACGCTCAGTATTAATTATTTATTAATTCTGAAAAAAATAAAATAATTCCGGGGCAAGGGAAATAACTTTCTTACCGTACAGTACTATTCAGTGCATGTAGCCAAAATCTGCATGATCTTTGCTGATGTTTTCTTGATGAGAGGGAACCTGTTTGAGTCAGAGGATCTTTAGTGACTGGAAAGACGCAGCCTGGCACAAGAAGAAGACTTCTAGCTCAGCATAATCTTCACATCAGGATTTCTCAGTGTGATCAGTGATCTTTAAAGTGTGAAGATGTCACACCCTCTGGAAGTGTGTGAGCCAATAAGAAGTTGTTCCTTTAGAGGGAAACTTTACGACTTTTTTTTTTTATTTCTCAATACTATGGAAGTCAATGTGGTCCATCAACTGTTTGGTTACCCATATTCTTCAAAATATCTTCTTTTGTGTTCAACAGAAGAAATAAATTCATACAGGGTTGGGACAACTTGAGAGTAAATGATGACAGAAATTTCATTTTTGGGTGAACTATCCCAAGTATCTTTTTCTAAACTTCCCTACTCATAACCTTTGTACAAACTTGTGACAGTAACCATGAGGGGGAAATGTTGGCCAATTCCTAGTAAATGGTGACAGATTAAATTTTTTATTATTATTTTTTTTTTTACATTTAAGTTGGTTTTCCCAAATGAGTTTCAACACTTAAGACTAATTCTTAAGTAAGTCTTAATAATATAATGTGTATAAATAGTTTAATGTGAGCAAGATCTCTGTTATGTGTGTATTGGTGTTCAGACTGTGACTGCGGGCAGCATCAGTCAGGAGAAGAGCACAGACTCTGAGTCCAACGGTCCTATGGAGCAGGAGAAGAATCACTCGAACAGCAGCACACTGTCTGATCGCAGAGGCAGCAACTCCAGTGTGTGTAGCGTCGAGGAGGAGCATCGAGGCGTCTACGACATGGTGCAGTCCATCCTGCTCTCCACACGAGACAATGTCAATTTCGTCAACGAGGTCTTCCATCAGGTCAGAGACAGTGTGATCAGATTGGCCTCTTAGACCGCGTCACCTTATGTTGGCACGTTTTTAGACAAACTCTTCCACTTGGTTAGAGATACAGTGACCCCAGAAACTATTTAGACATTTGTCTAGGGCTGGATATCGTCCACTGCCACACAATGCATATGTATTATGTTGAGACATATCACAAAGCATCATATTATCATATTCACATCATATTAAATCTTTAATTATTTTTTTTATTGTTTAAATGTTATTAAAAGTGCAAATTTAATAAAATTCTGTTTGACATTTCTTGAGGAAAAACATAGGCTAGTAACTTTAAAATATATCTCAGTAACCAAAGGTGTTGTTCATCACATTAGCTATGAACATGTTGTAATAACATCACAAATTGAAACAGTTTGTCAGTAGTGTTTTATCAATTCAAATCTAAGTTTCGTTTGATGCAATTGTCTTGAACATTTTGGGTTACACTTTATTTTAAGGTGTCTTTGTTACAGTGTAATAAATGCAAGTACGTGTACTTTCTATGGGGGTTAGGGTTTGGTTTAGGGTTAGTTGTATGTAATTATGCATAATTTACTGTTATTACTACAGTAAATGCATGTAACATATGTACATATAACATATGTAACTCTGTAAAAGAGTGTTACCTATTTTTATTAGTTTAATAACTTTAATACTTTTTTAGAATTAAAAAAGATGTGTCCATTTTTTCGAGGCACTGTATAAAATATACATCATTGTTTATTTGTATAACAAAATGTGATGTAGCTTGTTCAGATGCTCTGTCTTTTGCTGCCACCTTGTGGCCAGAATCTGTTTATTATGTTAAAATACTTGTTGCAGCAGATTTAGTTGTTTATTTGGTTAGTACATTTTTCATCTGAGTCACAATAAAGAATCACTATTATACTAGTAGTCACATGCAATTTAAAGTTTTTAAGACTTTTATCCAGAAAGCACATGTGTTATAGACCAGAGTTTTCCATGTAAAGGGGCATGTGGTCAATTTGGAACAGAAAGACAAAAACTGAAAAAAAAAAAAAAAAAAAACCTGAAAAAATAGCATTCTCCTTTCTAGTTTGGTCATGAGATTAATTGAGAGCCTTAGTTTTTAACAATAAGAAATGTGCATATTTAATAATAATAATAATAAAAAAAGTATTCTTGTAGTTTTGTGAAAATGTGTGGGGAAATTAAATTGCTTCAAGAATATATTTGATTTTCTGTTTTCTGTTATATTTGATTTTCTGTTGTTATTTAAAGGGGTGGTAAAACGCAGTTTTTCGAAGGCTTGATTGTGTTTGTGGGGTGCACTGTAACATGTGTTCATGCTTCGTTTTTTAAAAATTGCATTATTTTTCATATATTTTACCTTTATTCTACACTGCTCTGCCCCTCCTTGTAAAAACGGTCTGATGGTTTCCTGGTTCTATGAAGCCAGTCCCTCAAAATGGGCTCAGATTGGTTAGCTGACCCAGTGTGTTGTGATTCGCTAACTGTCTAGTGCACTTTTCCGGAAACGTCACGCCCCGTACCTTAATGGTACTTTGTGCTTTGGTGTATTATAAACAATGGCGTCAATAAAACCAATCGGACCCGGGGAAACGTTAGTGAAGATGATCGAGCAGAACCTGTTCAAGAACGGCTGTTAAAGACGTTTCAGAAAGGTTTGTTTTTTGTTGTTCTCTCATTACTCGCTGTTTGCTCAGTTGGGGATATTCAAATTAATTAACCAATCATACCATTGATCAGCTCTACCAAACTTGGATGTCTTTTTTCCAGTAATAAACAAACATTAAGTTGTTTTGATTGATACTGTGAAGCAGCTTTGATACAATCTGTATTGTGAAAAGCGCTATATAAATATATTTGACTTGACTTGACTTGACTTGTTATTTAATTGTACTAATTATTATAGAATTACAAAAAAATAAGCTTCATAAACAAGAATTTCATATAATCGTTCTAACAAATTATACTACAGTCCTCAAAGGGATTTTTTTGAGTAAAGACTGCGGATCTATAGTGATCGTTTCTGACTGTATGGCACGGTTACTTTTGTATTTTTAGAACGATTGTAGCCAAATATCTGTCAACAGAACTATTAACCCAAAACGAACACTAAACATTGGATTTACTACAGTAGCCAAATCAAACACAGAACCATGTTTAGCATGCCTGTAGATAAACAAGCGATAAACAATACATAAAAGCTCTAATCAAAGAATAATTTACTCTAATTCCAAGTTCGCTGTTGAGATTAAAAAAAAAGTTTATAACGTTATAACGTGTTTATAACGCGTTTGTCGGATAACGTTAAGTATGAATGAGCATTTAACAAACCAGCAGAGCCAAACAGCGTTGTCATTTGTTTACTTCCTTGCTACAACGTACAATTAACAATACAAACTATTACAGGAAAACACATCGGCGAAAAATAAATCATACTTACAGATTGTGGCCCGTAAACAACAGCTTCTATATTTAAAGTTGGAACTGCTCCATCTTTCAGAACAAGCCGATGTGCTAATCCTGCATTGAACTCGCGAAGATTGTGAAAGCTTTCCTCCATAACATGTGCAGCACAGAGAGCGAGATTTGGGTCATAATTATGAGGGCCCCGAGTTAAAAATAAATTTTAACCATTGATCCCTAACTCCCCCGACCCTAGGAAGGCTGAACAAAGTGGACCTGCAACCGGGATGAAAATAACAGCAGCGTTTCGACGGCATTGCGACAACTCATCTCCAAAACAGCAATATAAAATGGCCTCGCCCCGCTTATTAAGTATTCTCGGAGGAGGGGTTTATGTAAATAATGGGATATGCTGACGTCAGCATATCCCATGGAATGTCGTGTAGTCCAAAACCGGTCGTTTGCTGTAGTCCTTAGAAATTGATTTCTTTAAAAGCAAATATCTCCCTTTGCTTTGAACTTTGAGCGCTGTAACTTTGCAGATGTTGTTTATGCTCAAACAGAAACATTACACACTAGCTAAAGTTAGAAAAGTGAAATCGTGTTTTACCACCCCTTTAAGTAAATACATTAAAAAAACAACAACATAAAAGCCCATTATTTCATTTTGGAAACGTGTATAAATGTTGTTTAATATTTTACAACATGTCGTAGAGTCCTTGGTATCAAAAAGTTTGAAAGGCCCACAAAGCCCGTAACAATTGTGTGAGTGTCCATCATTTGTGTGTGTGTGTGTGTCTCACTGCATAGGCTTTCCTGCTGCCGTCCTGTGAAGCCTCAGCCACTCGCAAGGCGATCAAAGTCTACAGGAAGTGGATTCTTCAGGATAAACCCACATTCATGGCTGAGCCTGAGACGACAAGCCAGGAGGAAGATGGAGAGGAAGAGCAGCTGGTCTCAGAGACGGACAGTGTGCATGTGGAGGCATGGTTACACACACACACACACACGGTTCATGCTGATGGATAAAGTTGATCCCTCTTACCTGTCCTGTATCAAACCTCCAGGTGTTGGAGCCTCATGGGCACAAGCGATCGTCCAGCTGGGGGCGCACGTACTCCTTCAGCAGCGCCATCAGCAGAGGCTGTCTGACTGAAGAACAGAACCAGGACGTGAAGGCCGGTGTCCAGTCCACTCTGCAGGTGCTCACACACACTCTCAACTCTCACACTACCATGTCTGATTGAATATTCTGCTTCAGGCAGATGTTAAAGGTGTTAAAAAAGCTGTTTCATGTTGTCTGGAGATACACAATGTACACTACTGGTAAAAAGTTTGAAAATGTTTTATGTTTTTGAAAGAAGTCTCTTATGCTCACAAATGCGTCATTTATTTGATCAAAAATACTGTAAAAACAGTAATATTGTGAAATATTATTACAATATAAAAAGTTTACTACTTTTATTAAAGTTTATTTTAGTTTTCTAGAATATTAAAGTTTTCTACTATATTTTACAATGTAATTGATTCCTGTGATTAAATCTGAATTTTCAGCACTTTTTTTACTCCAGTCCTCAGTCACATGATCCTTCAGAAATCATTATAATATGCTGATTTAATGCTCAAGAAATATTTCTGACTATTATTATCAGTTGAAAACAGTTGTGCTGCTTCATAATTTTGTAGAAACTGAGATGCACTACGATTCAAAAGTTTGGAGTAAGCAAGATTTAGAATAAAAATAATAATAATAATAAAAAAGGTTTATTCAGCAAGGGCACATTAATTTGACCAAGGGTGGAAGTAAATACATGTATAATGTTACAAATGATTTCCATTGATCATAAATGCTATGCTATAGTATGCAAATAAATTCTATTTACAGTAAATACATATTTTTAGTCATTAAAGAATCCCAAAAAAATCCTGTTTCCACAAAAAGTATTGATTAATATTTGAGAACAAATAATAATTTATTATAACTGATCACCTAGTCAGCATATTCAAATGATTTCTGAAGGATCATGTGACACTGAAGATTGGAGTAAGGATGCTGAAAATTCACAGGAATAAATTACAATTGAAAATATTTTCAAATAGAAAAAGATTATTTAAAATTGTTATGATATTTCACAATATCACTGTTTTGCTGCATTTTTATTCAAATAAATGCAGCCTTGGTGAGCAGGAGACTTCATTTTTCACAAACACAAAGACATCTTAATTATTCCGAACTTCTGAGTGAATTGTTTGTTGTGTTCTTAGGTGTTCCTGACAAACTCTGCCAACGTGTTCCTGTTGGAGCCATGTCAGGATGTGCCCAAACTGCTGGAGAACCAGTTGGAGGCGTGCC
The DNA here is from genome assembly GCA_026230005.1 of Gila orcuttii. Lineage (NCBI taxonomy): Eukaryota > Metazoa > Chordata > Actinopteri > Cypriniformes > Leuciscidae > Gila > Gila orcuttii. The sequence goes on along the minus strand of JAPDVR010000013.1, from coordinate 13,929,491 downwards.
GAGCTGTGCTCAGCGTCTACCGGCACATTATCATGGAGCAGAACATGAACCGCCAAACCTGGTCAGTCTGTATGGAGCGCAGCTCTGGTTGACTATAAATTCAGAAACACTGAGCATAGTGTGTGCTAAAGCGCTTGACTGAGGCTGTGGGTGTTTTAGGGAGCAGTTACTGCAGGTGTTGCTGAGGATCACAGAGGCAGTGATGAAGAGACCACAGGAGAACCAAAGAAAAGACACGTTCGCTCACAGCCTGGCCAGCATCCTCTTCAAAGTGAGTTTGAGATTAAAGAATAACTTTTCACGATTAACTTTTACGATTTTCAACCCGCTTTATATTGTTACAGTGTTGGTAGTATATGTAAATGAACCATGTTTACTCATTCCCCGTGTTACTTGGACAGAAGATTTTTTTGGTCAGCAAACATTTTGCATAATCAAATCAGTACTGAAATTTTAAATATGTGGTGATACCAGCATTTCTTCAGTACTGCTAGTACAGAGTACCAGGTATATTCAGTGCCCGCTGATAGATCCACCGTTTGTATCTGTGTAAGTGCTCTGTGAAGAGCTTCTAAGGTATCTATTTACAACGTGTTTTTAAAAGTGTTGATCATTGTAGCCAAGCACAGACATATCTGTTGAGCGCATGAACGCAATGACCATTCAGAGACTTTTAAGTTAGTCAGAATCAGCTCAACATTGCTCAAAAAAGGCTTTATTTCACCACGCGCTTTAGAGTTCTGCATCCTTTAATTATTACCAACAAAGTCTAAACACCATGTAAATCAGAGATCCATTGTGCAGTGTAGACAGCTTTTTTGATTACAGCGGGACTTTTCACAAGAGTGTAGATCTCAGTGAGCAGGCGCTGAAAAGTTATTGACAGCGTCTGTGATTATAAAGGGAGCATTCTTTGCTCGCTTTCTGTTTTCAACCCATGTACAATTTGAATAAAAGTTTAGTTTTTGACTGCAAAGTTTCTGGATTTACAGTTGTATTTAAATGCCCGATTGAATCCGAAACTGCAATGATTGACAGTGGCATAACCATAGCATACGGGACAAAACAGTCTGATACTGTATGTTAAAAATAGATCAGTGCATTAAGTCTTGGAGAATACATGCAAACTAATAGATCTCCCACTTATTCTCTGTAATATGTAATATGTTTCTTTGTAAATACTAAACTCATGAAATATTAAATTTTTTGTTAAATAAAATTATAAAATAGTTCCAACAGTTTTTGCTGTGGTACCGAAATTGGTACATAAAAGTGTGAAATGTTACTGGTATTGGTACCGACTACTGGAATTTTGGTACTGTAGGAGAGTTACTGTATTAACATAACAGCTATTGTAAGGGTAGGTTTATGACTGATATTTGTATCATACTTTATCTTCTCTTTAAACAGCATTATGGTAAAAATTAAACACTATGGCATTTCGAAGAGTCCTGAAAATTTTTTACCAATTTCATTTAATTTTATTAAAAAAAAAATTATGAAAAGATATGAAGCAGCCCAACTGTTTTCAACAATGATAATGATCAGAAATGTTTCTTGAGCAGCAAATCATCATATTAGAATGATTTCTCATGGATCATGTGACACTGAAAACGAGTAATGATGCTGAAAATTCAGCTTTTATCACAGTAATAAAATAGGCTACTTTTATTTTAAAAGATATTCAAATAGGACAGTTAAGCATAAGAGAATGCTATCAAAAACAATAGAAAATCTGAATAGAAAATAGAAAACTAAACCCAAACTTTTGGATGGTACACTCAGTTACATTCACTTTTAGCAAGTACTTTTGATGTTTATGATCCTGTGTCGTAATATTTTGGCAGAATCGGTTTGAGCAATGAATTTCAACATCAAAATAATGTTCTTTAATTCTAAAATTCCTTAAAGATGTCTTCCTATAGGGTTTACCAAATCTGTACATAGAACCGTAAAATCTTTGAAAAGCGCAAGACTGTTTTCCCCTTCATCATACGTGTAAGATTGTTAGTGGTGCTTGTGATGATATAGTTGATATGGTGGTTTGGCTGTGACTGTATCTGATGTTTGATTTGTGTGCTGCTGTCATTTGCAGACAATCTTTGTGGCGTGGGTGCGGGCCAACCTGACGGTGTTTATATCCCGTGAGCTGTGGGACGAACTGCTGGCTGTGCTGTCGTCTCTCAGCCACTGGGAGGAGCTGGTGTTCGAGTGGGCCAGCATCATGGACGCTCTCACTGCAGTGCTTGCCCGTAACGTCTACGGTCTCGACCTCCACAACCTTCCGCTCGACAAACTCTCCGAGCAAAAGAAAAAGAAGCAGCGTGGCAGAGGTGTGTGTGTGTGTGTGTGTATAAACTACATGGAGTGTATTTGGTTGGGCTGATGGAGCTAAAATGTAGCTTGAGTTTTGTACTCAAACACCTGCGTAATGAATTACTATACAATTAAAATTAGTGTTTTCTCACAAATATTAAATGAACAACATGCATTAATAATGCATTAATTAGGGCAGTGCATTATAAAACGGTCTATAAAGGATATCATGTTTTTATATTCTTATTCAAAATAAGCAAAACTGCATCTTAGCTTGAGGCTGACTATAGAAAATCTATCATGATTTACTTAAAATATTAAGCAGCACAACTATGATCAATCATAAGAAATGTTTGTTGAGCATCAAATCATCATATTAGAATGATTTCGTAAGATCATGTGACACTGAAGACTGGAGGAATGATGCTGAAAATTCAGCTTTGATCACAGGATAAATTACATTGTAAAATATATTCACATAGAAAACAGAGATTTTAAATTGTAATAATATTTTACAATATTACTGACATTTTTTATCAAAAACATTTAAACATTTTAATTATTCCAAACTTTTGACTGGTAGTGTATTACGTTAAAGCATATAACATGCGGTGTCATGTCGTTTGTAACTTGAGATGCTTTTGTGGTTTTTGCAACCCCTAGTACAATACTGTTTTTTGATTTTTGTTTTTTAACACAATGCTGAATGTCATACAGCAACTGTGAGACACATCAGACTTCACTTACACACTTGGTGAAATTGCTTCTTTTTCTAAGTTAACCCATAATTATTTTTGACCATAATTAATGCACTGTCATGCAGCAAAAAAAGACACAAAAACAGCGTGATGCCGCAGTGTGTCAACATGCAGTGTAAATGCTTTGACCTATTACCATGGTCACTGAAAAATATTCGTTTCTTATGCTCTACTTATGTCTAGTGTGAAACAGACCTCACTTGTGCACGTCACTAGTTTTGACTGTATTTGACACTATTTATTGTATAAAATATATTGATATTAATGTATTTCCTTTTGGTCAATTAACTCTAATTTTTCAACTCCTTCATTTTAAATGGAATGTCTTTTACTCAGAAATATGTTATAAAAAGTGGTTTGTGAACAGCATTTTAAGGTAACTTTGTGATTAAACAAATATAAAATGGAAAGATGGCAATATCCAAAATCCTTGTCCTTGTGAAATTTTCTTGGTCCCCATGAGGAAAACAGCTCATAAATCATACGAAGTGATGTTTTTATTTTTTTTTATATAAAAATGCAGAAAGTTTTCTGTGATTGGTAGGTTTAGGGGATAGAATATAGAGTTTATAAAAATCATTGTTTATGGAATGTCCCTATAAAACATGAAACGCCAATGTGTGTGTGTGTGTGTTTCAGGAGTGATGCAGGACTCACAGAAGTCTGCAGATACCGCACGGTCCTTCTCTTTGAGCTGGAGGAACTCTGAAGAGCAGAGCGGCACTCAGGAGCCCATGAGGTTTCGCAGCGCCACCACCACTGGAGCTCCTGCGGTGGAGAAAGCTCGCAACAACGTCAGGCAGAAAGCTTCAGGTCAGAACTAGCTTCAGGACTCATGAACTCAGTCCGTCTCAGCTGTCTGCATGGTGGTTTGATAACATCTTTTTGCATAAATCCATGTAGGGCTCTATGAAATCGTTTTTTTAAATTGTTTTATTCAAATCGTTTTATTTTATCCCAAATTCTGTTTTTGTTTTGTTTTGTTTAAAAAAAAATAATTCATTTCAATATTTCTGTTTTCCATTTTAATGGTAAAAAGAAAAAACGTTTGTCATCAAAAAGCGTGTCTAATTGATCATGAAAATACAATTTAACAGCATTTTATTAAACGTTTTTAGGGCCTTATGAAATCTGTTTATTATGTTTTATGTCCAAAAATGTTTTAATTCTTATAGATTCTGTTTTAATGGTTTAATTACATTTTAATGATCAAAAACCATGTCAAATCAACATTATAATAGTTTATTAAAGTTTGTTTTAATTTTTTTATAATAATACGACAGTAATAAATTTTGTGCTGGCTTTAATTTTTTTCTGGATTTTTGATTTAATACAAATTTATTATCAAAAACTGTGGTAATTAAATTAAGTTATAGCAATAAAATTTAATTAACCCTTTAAAATGTAATTAAATTATTATAATTATTCATATTTTGGCAAACAATCAGCACAACAGAGGTTTACTATTAAAAATTAAAACGTGGAAAAAAACATTTTGATATTCCTTAAATAAGTTCCTTAAAGTTTTGCTAAAAATTGTATTATTATTACTTTGAGAAGTACATTCTACTGGACAACAGTTCATTCTGTCACAATTTCCCCAAGCTTGATTATTTGTAGATAACAAACCTGTGCCGTTCATGCACACAAGATCTCCAAGAATATGCAGACTTCATATTTAAACAAATACTGTTTTTGCAGTTTAATATTCACAGACATATCACAATTTGATTAAGCGTACAGCTGTGCTTTTAATACATTTATACAAAATTTGCCAAATTGCGCGACATTCTGCGTTAGACTGTAAATTGCATTTGAATGACTGGATTCTGCAATTCTGTCCGCATTTTCAGCATTGCTTAAATCATAGGTCCCTAAAGATGACATTTGGCAAGGAGCTTCACTGGGACAGAGGATTATATTGTACCATTGTACATTGTATACAAGTTCAGCTGAACCCATGTGATCCAAGTCTAGTTGACACACACACACACACACACACACACACACACACACACACACACACACACGTCAACTAGTCACTTCAACCCCTAATTAGAGTTCAACTCTAGCATGAATTTTCTGTTTCTTTGTCTCCTTACATGGACATGCGCAGACACATTTTCCATTGACTGTCTCCTGGTTTGGAGATGATTGTATCTCTTTATAGTGGAGAGCTTGTTGAGTTTGGAGCAGATGTGTTTGAGACTGAAGGATGCCTCTCACACACACCGCCCCCAGAAACATCCTTGATTGTGTGTGTATGTGTGTGTGTGTGTGTGTGTGCGCGCAAACATGAAACGGTGTGGCTTTAAATTCCCTCCTTTTCTTTTGCCTAATTGGATTTCTCCTACATTGTTCTTCAAACGGCCCAGCGTCCTGTCCTGCTCGTTAGGAGAGCCGCCTCATCAAACTGCCTGCCTGTTTTTGATAGTTTCATTAAGAGCGTAATTAATGCTCATTAATATGCATAAATAGGTAACTCAGTGAAAGCGATGTAATCTAGAAAGAAAAGGCAGTAATTAAAGTGCACCGTAGAGGGAATAATAGAGCCCTCCGCTTTCACGGCTCTTCTCCAGACGTGACATGGAGTGGCCAAAAAACACAATGCTAATATTTTGTCTTATCAGAGCTGGCAGAGAAAACTTGAAATAATGTGCTTCATATTTCCTGCTCGGGGATTGAGTATCAAAGGACGGCACGAGCCGAACGAGAGCACGGTTAGAAATTCTCAAAGTGTGTCCTCTGTTAGACTTCAGCTTAAAAATACCAATGCGGGTTGGTGAAAATGCTCTTTACAGAACAGAACGCTTACAGCATTAATTCAGGTTGTGCTTTGATGTGATGCTCTCATGGGGTCGTGGAACATAATCTATATTTTAGTCTGTGTGTTTTTATTGGCGTTCACTGTTACTGATTCTCATACTTCGGCTTAGAAGAACCTCTTGTCCCTGCATAGTTCATAGACGTGACTGATACATTAGTTCTTGAGGCTCTAGGAGAGGAAAGGTGTAGTATTACTTTAACCAATAAGACTTACTCTTCGCTCATGAAGAAAATATATTGTGCTTTTTTTCTATTTTCCACTGAGGTAAAAGTTGTTCAACTGTTTTCTTTAATGGACAGTTTGTATAGTTGTAGACTGTTGAATGTCTCACATCAGACTGACATTCTTATCACCTTTTCCACTATCTCCAAAGAATAACAGACCGAAGTCATTCATTTCCAATGGAGAATAGTATGCTAATATGCAAATGTAGAATTTTCAGATCTAATTTGAGCTTCGGCTGTGTTGAAATATTTGAACCATATGCGACCGCACGACCAGATGTGATGCATCATTTTTTTTTCTAGTTTTGTTCATCATGATAATCTTCACACATGAACACAACTTTAATACATTTTGAAGCCAAAATCCAATCGCTAGAACTAAAAATCTAAACATAAGATGTAAACAAGCTACACCATGGTCACATGACTTCAGTGTCACCAGCAACAACTCTTTCCCTGAACGTTCGAGTTAGAATAGTTTGCAAGAGCGCGATTATTAACACGATGAGGCTGTGAAAGCGACTAGTGAGTAGATGAGATTACCAGGGGTGCGTTTCCCAAAAGCCTTCAACTATGGTCGCAATTTCGTCGTTGATATCAGCATAGTTCAACGAGTCAGTGTTTCCCGAAACCATAGTACCAATGAACATTCACAAACAGCATTGAGAAGTTCTCTCGACCTGTGGTTAGAAGCATAGTTTCTTGTTTGCATGACTTAATTTTGTTTATTGACTTAAATCCTTATCTTGAGCAAAATGAACAAGCTGAAGTTCAACTTAATCTATATTTTTCATTTCAATTGTAATCTTTGAGATTTAAAGTGCTGTTTTTGAAGAGTGTGCATGTGTGTACGTGATCTAGTGCATAAGAACAAGTCTATGAATGAATCTGGAAATAAAGAAAAATAACTGAGAAAAATTAGAATTAGTCCTCAGATGCCATATCTGTAATTTATAGCAAAAAATCTAAATCATCAATTCGAACTCAAATGGATTAATTAAAATAAAATATTACTCAGACATCATTAAAAACAAATTTGTTGCACAACAAATTTGCAGCAATATGGTTTTGGTTTCGGGTCATGACTAGCTATAGTTAATTTTATATTTTTTAAAAATTACTGATATATTTACTGATGCAATTACTGATGTGTTTTATTTCGTATATTAAAACTTGAGAAAATCTTGAGATGGTTTTTACTAGGGCTGGGTATTGACACAAATTTCACAATTCGATTCACAGGCTTGCAATTCTATTCGATTTCGATTCCGATTCGATTCAATATTGATTGTTTTGGATATCAGGTACAATACATGGCAAATGTTCTCAAGGAAAACAAATCTCTTAACTAATGCTGTAAACTATGGAGTCAGTTCATTAGCCTACTATAATATTGAAGGTAAAAATTAACTGATTTGTAGCTATACAAACACTTAAATTACACTTTTATTTATTTTTATAATAAGAAAGTAATATGAATTATAAACATTTTAATGGTGGCTGTCATGATTTATTCAAACATGCATTAAATATTGAAGAACATAACAAATTTGCCTATAATTAATACAATTATAATAATATAATTATACAAATTATAATGAATATATTCTCTCTAGAGTAAATTTTTCTAGCTTACTAATGAGTTTATGGTCACATGTTTTTCTGAGGTAAATGTGACGTTACATGACATTGTTTACAAGTTTTTTAACTGACGTCTTTACACGGTTGAAACACTGATTGAGCGATTTCATGTGACATACGGATTTCGATAAGTTGTTCTCTATCTTTTAACTCACTTTTAGATGCTCATTCATGTTCGCGCTGTAACTGGTTTTATTAAGGCGGAAGAGACGATAATGTGTGCCATAGCAATATAAATAGCTACCGCAAAAACGGACGTTAAAAAAGATATTCTAAAGATGTCTGTGCGCTTGTTTCTCTGATGCATAAGGTCTATTGGTGTGAGTTTGGTTGTTCAGTGGTCTCTTTGTTGGCACATAAATGACACACTTCAACTTTAATACATTGTCTGGCTTTTACCACAGCTGTAGAATGCAATTGATTTGTTTCCCTGTCTCTCTGTCTGTCTCTTTCTCTCCCCTGCGCTCTCTTTCCCTGCTTCTGTGGGCAGCTAAGCGAAGTCAGTCTATCAGCAACTGTGTGCATCTTTGCGAGGCTTTGCCGGCCACTAAGAGTGTGCCCATGCTCCTCCACACTGTCAGCTCTTTCTTACCTGGTATCTCTCACAACTCTCACTGCTCTCACAGACTTTCAGGTAACTTCCCTTTTCCTCTCTCACAGAGCTTTCTTTTCCCGTTTTCCATCTTGCTGTCATTTGCTTTCATTTAAGATTTAGCTTTGTCAGGAAAAAGGCAGATAATTCATTGTATGCATGTTTTTATAAGGACACTGTTTATTTTCATTCCAGACCATGCTGAGAGCACTGATGGAAACACTCGCTCACTTCATTCATGCTTTATTCACAGATTCAATTAAAGTATCCTTAAGCATGTGGAGCATCTAGTAACTTTAGCTTGTTTGCAGAAGCATACAAACTGTGTAGGCAGCCAGTGAGTTTGAAAACCTTGCAGAGCACACGGAAATCTGCAAATAAATAATATGATGCAACTCTTTTACTTTATTTCCATCAATGTGCAAATACGAAGTAAAAAAAAAATGTTTTCCATTAGTGCCCTCAGAACTGCCTGGAGCAAACTTCAATTATTCCCTATTAGTATGAAAATAAATAAAATGTGAAATGTATATAATTGTTTTCTTGTGGTCTCTAATACACATGGTGATTGTATGAGGTGCAGTATTGCTGACAGTGTGTCTGTTTTGTCCGCTAGACGTGGAGGAGTGTCAGCTGTCAGAGTGTGAGATGGGGGACGGAGACAGTCCTCTGGCCCGCAGTAGCAGCACCTCTGACATCACACAGCAGATTAACAACACCTTCCCAGGTACCAGCACAATCACACAAACTACACACATTAATATACTGACAGCTGAAGGGATTTACAGAAAGTAAAACACCTTTGCATTGGCTTTGCATAACTCTAAGGCAATGATATACTACTATTATAATACATATACTATAATACAACGGCTCTATAAAATAACTGTAAATGAAAAAATTATTTTATAATATTAAGTATAATAATATTTTTTTTATAGTAAAATACATTACTTACGTCTTAATTTCTTCACTTTTCAAAAGTTAAACCCCCCTTTTATTTTTGTATACAACTGCAGTTTCTGTGAAAACAGGTTTAACACAGGTTGAACACAGTGCCGTGCTTCGCTTTGGAACGTACAGCGCAATAGACTATTTATTTATTTCATTAAATCACAGTCTTTTGTCTGTCAGGTCTATAGATGAGGCTATATTATATTTTTAACACCTTTTATGTTAGTATGAGGAGTTAAAACATTTGGTTCATTATGAAACTGTGGTGGGCCTCATCAGTATCATCATTCTTAGCAGAGGCCTGCACGCGGGCAGGCACCTGACGGGTGAACCGCTAATATTTAATGTAACGGGTGGAATAATATTTACCTTGTCATTTGCAGTGTGAGTCGGGAGTCAATAGGCTGGGGCGGACTGCGGGTCCAGTAGCCAAGACTATTTCGACACAATTCGGTACACACTGATAGGATGTGTTCACACTCTGTGGTCTGAAGACCATCAAAGGTTTCTATTTACATCGCGATTTGCAGTGTTGAGCATTGTAGCCAATCGCACTGCAACTGAACTGATTGACAGCTTCAGTCATTATAAAGGGAGCGCTCTTTACTCGCTTTTTGTATATAATCTATTCACATCTATTTTCATGCTTCTAAGAGAACCAACGGCCACGTATACACTGCAGAGTTTCAGGAGAGACAGCTGCATTTAAATGTAGAGTGAATCGGCTAAAATATCCCCAATATTATATGACAGTAAAGGCTCATATTTGGCAATATGTTCTATTAATTTATGGTGACATCTAAGCGTCTGTGTAGCCTAGTGTGATTTATTGCACATTTGTTCAAAATAAAGTTTTGTATTATTTACACGACGGATACACGTTCTCATCTTTTTTTCCTGTTAATTATTACCATGTTGGACTGCGTTCTTTTCCGTTCTTCGTTTATTTTTGAAATACGTGAGCAAACAGATTTTGTTTGAAATGACATCACATCAGTTCGTTCTTCGATTTCGCTTGAAGCCTTAAGAACGCAATTCCGTAAAAGTGCTGGATGGAAGTGAAAAGTTCTGTGCGATGTACTGATGATACAACGATATGCTTAAAACAGAGTGCTTAAGAGATACAACGATATGCTTAAAAAAAAGTTTTTCCTTTGAGTTTTCCTTGTACAGACGACACCATTGTCAAAACGATCCACATTCACACGGATCCTCGAAAAAGACTAAAAACGCTGTATTCTGCTGCCAGGCCATTAGATGGCAATGAAACACTGTAGACTGAACACGTAATACGCATGTGCATGACGTCATCATTTTCATAGATTCGCGTTTTTGTCGTTTACACGGAGAGCGTTTTCAAAAACTTGCACTTTGAAACCCGTTTTCAAAAGTTTGCGTTTTCAGGCACTCAAACCGTTCTGTAGTCGTGTAAATGAACGGCCAAAACACATATAAAGTTCTACGTTTTTAATTGAAAACGGTGTCGTGTAAACAGCCCCTAAAAGAACACAGACACAGTCAGATCATTTCCAAAATGACCAACACAATCTACCAAGAGCAGCGCAAAGTTAGTGTCTGGTACCAGTAAATTGACTAGCACAAACATTAGTAAATCACCTTGCATGATTCATTTAAAAACTCTCCCATAAATTTTACGTCTGAAAGGGAAACCCTGTCCACGCCTTTTTAGCGCTTATTATTCACTGCATGTCTTTAGTCAGTAGTTTTTTAAAGCCAAAAGAGGGTTTGCGCTGGTTCAAGTTGTTTGTAAATATGGCCTTAATGCGGGTGCAAAGTCTTTATGTCTAACTGGTCGGGTTGGGTATGGATTTAAATTAGTGTTGCTGTCGGATAATCTGTTCAGTACTGCGGCTGTGGTGCTGGTGCCGATTTACTGAACAGGACCCGTGCAGGACTCTGATTCTTAGTACATATTAAAAGATGCCATTAAAAAAATAACATTAATCTAAACACGATGTTGGACAGTCGTCAAATTGGCCAATGCAACATAAACTAAGAATTACTCTTTTTTAGACTGCTTGAAGAAATCTGCTTGAAAATCAAAGGTAGTGTGATTTCTAATATGTGGGACACCTGAATGAAATTCAGGTCAGAAGAGAGATGAGTCTGCAGATACGAGCAGAACGTGTGTGTCAGAGAGCAGCTCTACTGGGAAAAGAGAGAGCGACGCTCCCACGGTCAGTAACTTCTCATTGGCATTGATTCATTAAATGATTCTTCACATGCAAGTTTCATCGAGGTTTTGTGGATATTGTCAGATCCTGATCCGGCGGAGCAGCAGTCCAGCAGATCTGGATTATCCAGGAGATGGAGCTCCAACATTCCTGAAAAATAAACTGCGTGAGAAAAGTGAGCGTTGTCCCACCATCACTCCTGGCATCTTTCTATTGTTCTTCTTTAAAGAAAATATATCTATATCTTTCTGCCTTTCTTTCTTTCTTTCCTTCCTGCTTGCTTGCTTGTACCTGTATACCTCAATACATGAAAACTAGGGATTCTCATAATTAACCGGTTAACCAACCGTATGAATTTTGACCGATTGATACTATCTTAAGTACTGAAGCGATTTTAAAAGTGATTTATTTTAAAGATGTTTTAAAATGTTTGCTGCATGGTTAAACAATAACCTACACATATAAAATGTAGCTTTTGAGAGAAAAGATGCATATAAAAAATTGTGTATGTCACATTTTTTGTTTATTACATTAATGTAAAATACTGGTACACTGTAAAATCTTTACAAACATTAAAAACGCTATAAACATAGCTATAGGCTATTTTAGTTTCCCTCACTCCTCAATAAATCCTTTCAATTTAACGGTATTCAGAACAGAACAAGAATGAAAAATAAAAGTAGCTATATAAACGTCAAGCTAAAACAAACTAATTTAAAGCCAAACTGGAACCGAAACTAAAACCGGCATTGGGCTCGTGTTGTTGTTGTTGTTTTTTTATTAACTTATGCTCTCAATTGTGGTGGATACATTTTTTATCCGATAAGAAGACGTACATAAACTACAATGGAAACACATTTACCGAATAACTCCCTCAATTTGCAAAAAAAACATTTTCATTGCACAGTATCTCAAATGTTGGTTTGATCATTCTGAAATGCCTGAGCCAAAGTCTGTCATCAAAATGATTCGGTTTAATTCCCTCCCAGAAGCGTCTCACATGATTGCATCCCCAAAAAACGCAAGAGCACTTGACAGCGTTTATTGGGTATCGTCTGCACGCTCTTAGGTCATTTATGATGTTCGGAAAAGGAGCCAGTTTCTTCCCCGATTGCAGCAAGTTTATTACCGATATTTTGCACCAATTTCCCAAGAAGTGACGATTTTGTTCTCTTGAACACATGGGATGGAAACGTTGCTTTATTCGCTAATGTTTTATGCGATATTCCAATTTTGTGCACAAGTTATATTTACAACTTTGGATGGAAACATAACTACTGATGTCTACGGTAGCGATCAAATCACCTTTTGAAAGTAACTTAACGCTTCAGATAAAGATTGTATCAATTACATGGCTACACCAGTAGGTGGCGATAAGTGACTGTTAAAAAATATATGTCATTGAATCATTCATTCAAGAGATTCTTTAAAAAATGCTGATTCATCCTGTAATAAAACAAGGTGGATTCAATGTCTGTATGAGTCATTGGGCCCTATTTTAACGATCTGAAACACATGTATCAAACGCGAAACGCAAGTAACTTTGTGGGTGGATCTCGGGCGCTGTTGCTTTTATACCGGCTGGATAAATGACTCTTGCACCTGACGCAAATCTAAAATGGGTTGGTCTGAAGTAGCTACATTACTCATAGGTGTGGTTTGGGCGTAACGTGAAATAAACCAATCAGAACGTCATCTCACATTCCCTTTAAAAGCAGGCGCGCTTCTTCCATGGTGGATTGCTATTATTATAGCGGATTTGCCAGGTGCACCAGGAGCGGTTCACAGCCGAGGAGACCAACGTTCTCGTCAGGGCCGTAAAAGACAGAGAAGTGGCATTGTATGGGGATGCGAGAAGGATTTTGTCTGAACCTGTAAAAATATAAGTAAATTATCAAAAACTTTGTGATTTCCTAATTTATCCACAATCGTGCAGCTCTGATGCGATTGAATAATATCAGGGTAAAGCATTAGTATACAGTATAGCAGTGGTTCTCAAAGTGTGGGGGGCACGGGAGATCAGCAGAAAAAAAAAAACAGCCGTACACTGAATCGTTCTTCTTCAGACCGTTAACTTGTCACCGCTGGAACAAGCCCAACATAGAAGTTGCTCGCTGTAGAAAAGCACCTCTTCAGCGGACTGAAACTCAAGCTGCTATTGTGAACTCGCTACTCCGCTGTTGTGCGTGTTCCGGTGAAAAGACGAACAAGAAGCTGAGCTCATGACGTGAGGCGCTGTCAAAAGCAGTCATATATTTGCGCTTTTATATATTGCTCATCCAAAGCATCACTGTAATATTATTATTATATTATTATAACACTGTATTATTATTCTCTCTTACTGTTATATGAAATAATGACATTACAAAGTGAAACTATTACAGGTGTTTTTCATTGCACGTTTTTTTTAATTTAAAAAATCTTTCCGTTTTTATTTATTCAATTTTGGGGGTGGGTGTGGTAAAAAAAAAACTTTAAGGGGGGGCGCGCAACGAAAAAATTTTGAGAACCACTGCAGTATAGTGAAAATATCAAAAGGAGCAACTTTCTTTTATAAATAATTGTCGATATTAACTCAACAATTAGTGAATGCATCTTAATGTCAGTATAACCTCTCTCTTGTCAGGTGAGAGTGTGAGCAGTGAGACGTCTAATGGTTATCTGAATGATGCTGAGGTGGGTCTGCTGGCGTGGCATGCGGTCGAGGAGGAGCCGGACTCTCCCTCTGCTCATGACATGAGTGTTACAGCGGATACAGTCAGCCAGAGGAGTCTCCTGCTCAGCCACACTGAAGCACTGGCAGGTACCAGAACCCTCTGAAACCTGACAACCCATGTGTTCATGTGTCCCATCTGTGTTGCTGCACTACCACTGTTTGTCAGCCTCTGTGCTTGAAAGTTGTGTTGTTCTTAATGTGTTTGTTATTGTTACCCGTTACTGTGGTGTCAGTATCTGTCATGTGAGCAGGTGATAGCAGCACGGCATATGATATAAAGAATAGTCCGGGATAAATACACCAGCGTCTGTGTTATTCTGTCATTGAGGGTCATTTTATTGACAATAATTTCAACACTCAGCACTGGAAGTCTATGACTCAAAACCTAGAAAGATTATAGAAAATACCTTTTTTCTACCTAGTTTTTACACAATTGTCAGCTCATATAATAATTATTGGTTACACTTTATTTTAAGGTGTCTTAGTTACATTATACTTTTTCAAATAAGTAGTGAGTGATATTAATTAACTACATGTACTTACTATAGAGTTACGGTTAGGGTTTGGTTCAGGGTTAGTTACTTGTAATTATGCTTTATTTACTGTTATTACTATAGTAAGTTCATGCAGTAACGTGTAACTACGTCACCTTAAAATAATGTGTTACCTAATTATGTTTGCTGAATAATATCGAAGCCGAATAAAGTTGCAAATTTACTTTACTCTTCATAGACTTCCATTGAAAGTGTGTTATTGTAACTTAATTGACTTTATTTAAAAAAACCTAAGGTACTGTTTGGAATGGTTTATGTGGTAGTGGACATCATACCACAGACTGTGAATAGAGAGATGTATTTAACTCAGAACATTCCTTTAAATCAGTGGTTTTCAACCTGGGGCCCAGGGCTCCACTAGGGGGCCTCAGCAGACTTTCAAAGGGCCTAAAGATGACTGTTCTTCACTTAAGACCTCTGAGCTCAAAGACAATGTGCAATTGCTCTTTTCATATTTCATTCATTTACTATGGTGTCATTGTTGATCATAAAGATCACAAGTGTGACTTGTAAGACCATTTTCTAATTATATCAACACATTATTTTGTGTTTATATAGTAAGTGCTAAAAAGTTTTGTACCATTCCGATAAAGTGAAACATTTAAAAAATTCAAAATGGAAAATGTTTTGGTCTAAAATAACTGAGGGGTTAAAATGGTGTAAAATAAGACAAAAAAGTATTAAAATGAGCTAAATCTCGATTTTTCTTATTTTAATTCACCCCCTCGACAACAGTTTTGTTCTTGGAAAACCTGGATATACAGTATGAGGAACCCTAATAAAATAAATTCTAGACCTGGAAAAGTCATGTCAATTAGTGAAATCCTACAACTCAATGCGTATTTTTATAATGGATATACATTTTTCTAGTTTATTGGGTGAAAATTGTAAAAGAGTAAAAATCCTTATTCATAATTCTTATCCAGTAAATCGACTGTAAAATATCCAGCTTTTAAAACTAAATCTTGAAGTTGAATTTACAGAGAAGTGCCTGTGGAGAACCACTGCTTTAAATAATCCTAACGTCTGCTACTGATTATTAGAATATAATTTCATTATCAGCTGTCTGTGTCTTTAAGTGTTTGTGTGTAATGTGATTGCACCACCACCACCCTGCCATCCATCGTTGTGTTGTGTGTGTGTGTGTGTGTGTGTAGGGTCTGATTGTGCAGCCCTTCCTCACTGTCCCCCAGTGTCTCCGGCTCTCCTCCTGCCTCATGGCTGCTGTGAGGGCCCTCAGCTCCTGGAGGATGCCATGAATATGCCTCACCATCTGGGTATTGCACTCATCCTCTCAACCTCCTTCAGACCAAACTCATCCTCTGTACTTCACTCTACCTCCAACCCTCAAAGACAACATTTTTCCAAACCCTGGCATAGGTGACTTTTTCCTAAGACAGCATCTTTGCCAAAGTGGAATCTCATAAATAGCTGATTTGAAATATTCTGGGCAACAAACATGGCGTTAGCACAGCCACGAAACTGCAGGAAATGCAAAAATCACATGCAGTTATTGGGTGAAATGGTCAATTTGTAATTAGAATGAAATATTTTGAGAATCTGCTCAGTGTTGCATGAGGTGCACTGAAAAACATTTGTGTAGGATTTACATTGAGCTAATCTTCACTCAATTTTTTAATGTAAATTTTACACAAAATATAAAGTAACACATTGAATTGAATGTAACATTTTAAAGTAGAAAGACTTTTTTTTTTTTGTAAAACATAATCCAATATTTTTTTGTTTCATTATAAATTCAATAAATCGTTTTTTACAGTGTATTTTTATAAATGGCATTTCCCATTTCCCTGGCCTTATCCATGAAGGGCATGTGCATTTCTGCCTGACAATGTTTTCTAAAACAAGGTATCTTAGAATGCAGCATTATTTTGCTTTCCTTTTGGATCAGTCTTTGCTTTTGAGGTGCCCACTTCTTAAAATGCTGTCTAGGTAGGCAACTCACTAGGGTCTAAGACGGATCTGAAGTCAGTCAGTTCTCTCCTGCAAGGTAGAAAATACACAATAAATACAACTATTTCAAAATAAATAGTTTGAACAAAGTTCAAACTACAAACATTGGAAAATAATCCATAATGTTTTAGAAGGTTTGTGCTGGTTGTGCTAAGGCAACTCAGATGTAGTGTTCAGTGTGATCTACTGCATATTAAACCGGGAAGGTTTAGACCGATCCACTGAATCTACAGCTGTATTTTTGGCAGTTTAAGTCCATTTTTCTTGTTTCCCTTGTCCATTTTCTTATTCTTGTTTTCCCTCCGTAGAGCAATTAACTTCTAACAGAATCAAGCGAAGGTCTTTCCTCATTTAAAAATAAAGTAGTACTTTTGAGATACTGTTGACGTACACTTATCTTAAAGGGATAGTTCACCCAAAAATGAAAATTCACTCAAACTATAAGACTTTCATTCATCTTCGGAACATCAATGTTGAAAAGATATTTTTAATGAAACCTGAGAGATTTCATTCCACCACAACTTTGACAATTCAAAACGTTCATTATGACATCGTAAAAGTAATACAAATAAATGTAAAGGTTTAATCCAAGAGACATGATTGTGTTACATGATGAACCAATTAAAAGGAAGATTGCAAAAAAATCTTGCAAACCATGTATTACTTCATCCAAATACACTGTGATAAACCTATAATAATGATTTATATTTTTAGAGTGGTCAGGACAGATTTTACACACAAATCTGTGACGCCTGAATGGTGTGTTAATAGTGCAAAGTTAAGGTTGCTGTCACAATAAACATGAAAATTTGACCATGGATCAGCAAACCACAAAGAAACCGTAATTTATTTGTCCAATCCTGTATCTGTGTTCACTGGTGCCTCGGTCCACATTCATTCACACAGAGCAGCAGAGCTGAAGCAATCTTCTATTGAAAGTCATGTTATGGAGCCAGTAGAGGGACAAAAGTTTGTGTGCAGATGTGTGCGTGTGTGTGTGCGCGTGTGCTTGTGTGTGAGAGATGAAATTGTTTATGCATTAACTTCACAGCCCTCCTCGATATTTACATCAATGTTCTTGTTCACTCATTCATTTTCATTCACTCCTTTCTCCTGTAGTGGGCTGAATGACATTCACTATATGGGGAAAAATAAGGGGATGGGGGCAGTTTAAACAGTTCAAGAGTTTCTTAGAGCACACAAGTCTCATGACTCTTATTAAACTTTTGCATAGATGCATTTAAGCCTTTTCAAGTTAGTGGATAGGCCTCTAAAGCATGACAAATGATATTTTATTTAGTTATTTATTTATTTTTAGATGGAACAGTTCATTGAACCTTTAGACAAAATATTTGTTTTTTAATTTAAAAGAACAGTTTGTATGTGTTTTTTTATAAAGTATCATATTTATCTTTTATGCAGACCTGCCAACCTGTACGCATTTTGCGTAGCGGATACGCATTTTGACCTCAAAGTACGGTGGTACGATTTGTCACTCTAAACTACGCAAAAACCTGGTGACGCTTCTGTGCACGCGCAGTCCTCAAATCAAGCAACAGCAAAAGAAGCGGAGTTCGACCAATCATAGCGCTGGGTTCATTCCTCAAATAGCAAGCGGGGATGATTGACAGATGCGTAAGGCCTATCAAATTAAAAAGAGACTAAACAAAAAGAAATCGACAGCAATAAAGAATCCCGCTCGATCCTCTTCCACTCCCGCGGCCCAAGTCTGATTGAGTTCATAAGTGAGGACAGTAGTCACAGCACGTCTGACTCCTGAAGGTAAACGGGCTGGGGTGGATGTGGAAAGTTGAAATATTGTTTTTAGTTAACTTAATCTGGATTAAATGATCACGCGGGAGTGATCGCATGGATTATTATAAAATACTCCGTCATTCATGGTCACTCAGATTAGAGGAAAACATCATTCAGCCATGCAAATTATAAAATGCTTAAGTATTGATGAACAATAAATCTAAATAAAATTAAAATCGCTGTGGCTTAGTGATTATGAAAGTTCTGTGATAAATTGTGGATTACTGATAAACCTGGAGAAACAGGCGTTTATTTATTCATTCTCAGTGTTGAGAAACGTAGTCTGCATGTTATGTTAATGTGTTAATAATAACTAAAGTAGCCTACCTAATTATGTTACATAATTATTTTGTATGAAAACTAGCGTATTAGTTACTTATGGATTAAAAAGTACCGTTGTATCAGTGCCCGCCGAGCTCTCTCTCACAAACACAGACTGCGCGCACACAGAGAGAGAAGATAATTGTAAATTGACGGGCTAAGTTTAAATTTTGTTTTGGTTGTGTTTTTTTCTGTCAAAATGACTGAAAGCATTTTGTATTATCCATCCGTGTTTTTAAAATTCGTTAAAAGACAGACGTTTTACTGTTAACACAGCCCCATATTTCGGATTCATCTAAACTTATATTCTACTTGATCATTCTTTTTAGAATAAGTGATTCGTTTTGCTATTATTGGTCATGTGACAGGACTCCTGTCTATTGTCAACTATTTTCTATAAATATGTTTGTATTGGCTAACGTTTATTCAGCTAATGCGTGTCCTGTTTAAAATGTGCAATGTTCAAATGCAAAGACAGCACGTCATAAATAAAAGTCCTATTATCTGTGTGATTTAAGGGGGTTGCACACCGGACGCGCAGCTCAGCGCCGCGTCACGTCTTTTAAATTCGAACACATTACTCTCTATGAGAGTACACACACCGGCGGCGCCTGTCCGCGGCGCCCAGCAACGGCTCAAGACCTTGTTCAAAATCCTGCCGCGCCATAGGGCGCCCTTTACATACTTTTATATTAAATTTACATTTATGTGTCTCAAATCGTAGTTAATGTATATACGGACTTCACCCTGTGCTGCAATATACATTTAGTTTTATATTTATTAACAGAAATCAGAAAATTGCTGATGTTATCGGATTTTCAGGTGAGAGTTGTCCTAGACGTGGCGTGGCGCGGCGCCGGGCATGCGCGTCCGGTGTGCGACCCGCTTTAGTATCATATTTGGATATTGGAATAATAAATTAAGTAGCCTATCTTAAATGTACACATTCTTTTTTATCTTTTTTTTTTTTTTTTTTTACTGTTTTCTAGTTTTTTTTATTATTTTATTTTAGACTAGTTGTTGACCAGCACACATTACACATTACATTCTTTTTTATGCAATGCAATATTGCAATGCAATATTACTCATGAATAAAAAATGGTTTTGAGCAGTATATTGAATTTTTGGACTTTCACTGCAATAGCTAAATTGCTAGCTAAAACTTTAGAAGTCAAAACTAGAATTATGAAGATAGGCATGTGTTTGTGTGTGTCTTGCATTGTCTCAAAAAATGACAACAATACCCCCCCACTGATGCTAATCAAAAAAAAATTACAAGGTTGGCAGGTCTGTTTATGGCTCTTATATGTATGTCTGAATACTCGATTCTGATTGGCTGGAAGGAGGGCATTAAAACAGTTTAATGCACAGGTAGTTCCAAGTCAGTTTACTCACATTCTATATTAATGCACTGTTTTCATTTAAGCACGCAAGAGGAAGAGATGCAACCTGTTTTACAGAAGTTTGTTGCACATAACCTCCATACAATGATGATTAAGAGATGAGCAAATAAACCTTCATCAGAAGCCTGATGGATCATATTTGATACTTAAGTTAACTGTATAAAAATCAGTGCAGTTTTCACAGCAAAAAGACGCGGGAAGCACGACCTGAAGGGGACATTTTTAAAATTATACTAAAAGGCTTTTATAAGCATAAATTCTACTTCCTGTAATGGACTCTGTGTGTGCCTGCTCTTCCTCACAGACAGCAGCGAGTTTCTGGCCGATGATGTCAGCATCATCGCCGGTGGCAGTTTGACCGGTTGGCACGCAGACTCAGCCTTCGTTCTCTGGAGAAGGATCCTGGGGATTCTCGGTGATGTGAACAGCATCCGCTGTGCCCGTATCCACGCCAAGGTCTTCAGTTACCTCTATGAGCTCTGGCACAAGCTGGCCAAGGTGGGTTCCCTTCATTCCCTGCAGAGCCTTCTATACAGTTACCTTACAACATCTTGATGTGGAACTCTTGTTTCAGATCAGAGATAATCTTGGGATCAGAGTGGATACAGACACAGCCATGGCCAGACCCTTGTTCTTCCCTCCTCTGCGCATGCTGGCTTCCTGGCTCTTCAAGGTAACACTCATTCAAAACAGCCCATCAGGAACATTCTCTGAAATTTAGACTACAACAGTTTTGCCTTGTTTCACAAGTGATCAGCCAGGAAGTATTACTGTTCACGCCTGATAATAATGTGTCTCAGACGTGTCGACTTCTGATTGGATTTAGTTTGAGGTCAGTCAGTCTTTTTCTTTTTTGAGAGAGAGAGAGAGATTGAAGATTTCTGTTTCAAATAAATGCTGTTCTTTTGAACATTCTATTCATTCAAGAATCCTGAAAAATGTATCATGGCTTCCACAAAAATCATAAAAGGCTTAGTTCACCAAAAAATGAAAATTCTGTCATTTAATTACTCACCCTCATGTTGTTCCAAACCCGTAAGACTTTCGTTCATCTTCAGAACACAAATTAAGATCTTTTTAATGACATCTGAGAGCTCCATTGACAGCTACGCCAACTACCACTTTGACACTTCTAAAAGTTCATAAAGAGATCCTAAAAGTAATCCATATGAATTGAGCGGTTTAGTCCAAATTTTCTGAAGAGACTCGATCACTTTATATGATGAACAGATTGAATTTAGGCTTTTATTCACATATAAACATTTATCAACTCACACATCAGTTGTGGTAAACTGAAGCTCAAGCACTTCCGCTTTATAAGTGAGAACCAATGAGGTTCATTCTCATGTTGTGCAGCACGTCTGAGCTTCAGCAATTAATGAGACAATTTTCACTCATATAGGCTACACATAAAACAAATACACAGCCTTGGACATTACACTCATGAAATCAGAAATGGAAAAATATGTAATTGAAAACAGCTTTATTGGGAATTTGTCTGTGTTTAGATAGAGTAAATGAGCACAGAGTGTAGGAGAGAAGCAAACAGATGTAAAGAGTTGACACTAGGTGGAATGCAAATATGATGCAGTGGGCATGTTTCGCCGTATGTACTTGGCTTGCGACTTGTTGTTTTGAATAGTAATGGCATATTGAATACCAAACAATCTGTAATGTGTGTGTTCAGGCTACCATGCTGCCGTCAGAGTTCAAAGCTGGGAAGCTACAGGCGTATAAGCTGATCTGTGAGATGATGACGAAACATCAAGATGTCCTGCCCAACAGTGACTTCCTGGTGCACCTCTACCACGTCATGCACAAAGGCTTCACCAGCGACGATCAGGTACAATTGATTCTGCATGCATGCGTTTGTTAAACCTTCTTGGTTTAAAACTTCCTGTATCGACGTTTTGTATTTCTGTTTGGCGAATTATGGATTATAACTTCACATAATGATGGGTTGTTAATTATTTCAGTGAGTAAAAATGTTGTTAAAGATATGAGGAGGGACATGACAGAGAAGCTGAGTTGTGCGAACTCCACAGGAATTACATAAATCATAATTATAACCAATACTTCATCCAATTAGAAAAGTACTTCCACTAATTAAAATGTTGTAGACTAATTTACATGTCAATAACAAGCAAAGCCTGTTAGACTTTCATTTAAAAAAAAATACTTTGGTTTCCAATCTGCTTTTTAAAATGTGAGGAACAGGTTTGTTTTATCAGATTATTTGTTTAATGATTTTATTTTGGCAGCATGCCACCAGTTCTTCCTGTAGAACATAAGTATTTAACCTAAAATATTCCTTTAAAAAGAATATAAACCTTCATGCATTTGACCACTAGGTGGTATAACAGTCTTGTTTGTGATGCAGTAAAGGCTCTCTAAAGCTCCCATATTCTGTAGATAATAAAATGCCTGCATCCTAAACATTCGCAAAGAATCATTATTGAATCATCAAAAGAGAGTCTGATCTGATTGAGGCTAATATACACTCAACATTTTTTTTCATACGATAGGCTTTATATTATTCTATATTTTGTTCATGGTTTTGATCATGAAGCAGTGTAGTGAAATATACTCAGATGTCCAGTGGTGTGTGTGTGTGTGCTGGCACAGCAACACTTTATTTGTGTTTGTTTTATTTGGTCTAGACAAAAAAATAAGAGCTCCCTGAATGTGGAGATGCAATGAAAAAGCAATGGAGATTGTTAAAGTGCATTTGGCTGCTATTCTGTAGATAATAGATTCCATTTGTGTCCACTGTTGGCTCGCAGTCTCACTCCAATTCCACATGGGGGCAGATTTAAAGCCCAGATAGAGCTCAGAGACAATGGGAATGGTAGCTGAGAAGTGCGTCTCTTTCTGCGGTTGTTTTACCACTCACTCGATGGAGCTGTTAAAGTTCAGCTTAACGTTCACATCTTATACACCTCTGAAACAACTGTTCATGTTCACAGCAATACAGTTTCACAGCCACCTGCAAAAACTACTTACATCGCATTAGATGTGAGCTGCAATTCAACCATAGTTCTATGCGAGTCAGTTCTTTTCAGGAGCATTGAAAATAAATAATAAATCAATAAAAACTAATTTTAAAAACAATTATAAAATAAAATGTTAAAATCAATAATAATGTATAATAGTTTGAACTATAGAGTTTCGGTGTGGAAGTGTGAACAAGTGTACAGTGTGAACTTTGGCAAGTTTTTTGGATTTTCATCACCAGTCAAAAATGTGGAAACACAGGGCTAAAATGATCACAAATGCAACTTGAAAAATGTTGAATATCACATTTTTCATGAGTCAGTGATATACATTCTTCACAAGTTGGGTGTGAGACCATAAACAACACATTTAAGAACTTTTTTAACCCCCTCCAAAACAGTCGCAAATATTCTTTACAAAACATAGTGTGACAGATTTAAATCTAAACACAAATTTCACATGTGCAGTCCAGTGCTGTACAAAACATGATGTTCTCCTGTTTTACAATGCTACTTTAACACAACAAAAAACATTCATCTAGTCTCAAATTGGTTGAAACCAATAAAATAACTTGAGTTAGTTTGAACAAGCAGCAAAATGCATGTGTTAGTGTTTATGTTGTTGCGCTAGTGCTACACTGTGTACAATGCGCAGTTTTCTGCGACTGTTCCACATACTGATCTTCTAGCAATAGCAAATTGTAAATTTACATAGTGAGTTTCATGTATATCACATTAATCCTTACCCACTGCAATATATTATGAGCATGGACAACGGGTTCTGTAATTTGGCAACCAAAAAAGTAATTTGGTCCTTTAATTTTTACGTTCTACTAACTATAAGTTTGAAACTACATGTCAACTAGCAGTCATTAGAGTATTAGTAGTCTGCCTGTTTACTATCTGCTAATGCTTTATTTTGATGCTCCCCAACAGACACTCTGACTATAAGAAACTTTGCAACTACATGTCAACTTATTTTATTAAACCGAACCTAACAGTCTTCTAATAGTTGACATGTAGTTGCAAAGTTTCTTATAGTTTGTAGAATGTCTAAAGTGGACCATTGAGTGTAACCAATTTGAAAAGAAATGTGGCATTTCATTTTCAAAATACTCGTTACATTCAAAATGTTTTAGGGTTGAAAATCATTCAGTACAAAAAATCAATAATAATGGTCTGAACTAGCAAATATCAAAGCACTGTACAACATTACATAAAGATAGTCTTGTGCTTTGTGTTTTTTTTTTCTAATTACGCACTAGTTTATATGTAAGTCTGATGAAATATGAAACCTACATCTGTTCAAACCATGTGGTCAAAAAAAAAAGTTCAGATTTGGAATTAAAGGAGAACTAAAGGCAATTTTTAAGCTAATCTTGATCGTTACACCTTTGTGAGTAATGTCTATAGAAAAAAAAACGAACCTTATTGGTGCTTTCATCACGGAGCTGTTCCCGCAAATGCCCAGAGCTCCCCCTCAGCTAAAACGGCAGTTATGGGGGCACATACATAAAGAGTGTCTTTGTGCCTCATAACAGACACGAAATGCAATTAAAATGTCTGTCCAACATGAACAGGCCCCTTACATGTGAACAAGATGCGTTTAGCAACTTAGCCATTGTTTAAATTCACCTAAATAGTGTTTTAGACGGCTAGCTGTAGTCTCGCGCTGAAGTCCCGTGGGAACTCAGTTGTAGCCGGAAAAAAGTAAACAGTGTGCACGTGGGAGGAGCGTAGTGTGTGAAGAAGAGTGATGATCGGAGTTGTTCACAAGTGAAGAAGAAATGGTTTGCGTTTGTGTCGTTCCGAATTGTGGCCACAGAATGCGAAAATACAAGAACTTAAATTTTCATCGTCTTCCTTTCCATAACCTTGAGATTCTGCAGTTGTGGCTAGATGTACTTCAACTTGATGTGCAAACTCCCATACAAGTACTACGCGCTAAAGATTACGCATTTGCAGCGAACACTTTGACAAGGATGACTACACAGACACAACACAGCGGGGCCGGTTGAAGAAAAAATCCATTCCGTGGACGAAGACGGGTGCAACCACTGTAGGTAAACTTTATTTATCCTTCCATTTGGGCACACACGGCTTGAGATGTGCAGTAATATGTTTTTGTAGTCTTATTTGCGAAACTTTAATTGTTTCACTAGCTTCTATGTCTTCAATTATATTTATATAATATACTCCCACCTGCACACTGGTATTTAACTTTTCCCGGCTACAACTGAGTTCCCACGGGACTTCAGCGCGAGACTACAGCTAGCCGTCTAAAACACTATTTAGGTGAATTTAAACAATGGCTAAGTTGCTAAACGCATCTTGTTCACATGTAAGGGGCCTGTTCATGTTGGACAGACATTTTAATTGCATTTCGTGTCTGTTATGAGGCACAAAGACACTCTTTATGTATATGCCCCCATATCTGCCGTTTTAGCTGAGTGGGAGCTCTGGGCATTTGCGGGAACAGCTCCGTGTTGCAAGCACCAATCCGGTTCGTTTTATTTTCTATAGATAAAAAATGCTGGGCGGGACTTGATTTGACTGGATGGTATAAAGTGGCTGTTTCAAACTACATAGACCGCTGTTTCATATTGGACAGTTATTTCCCAGCCCTCTAGCCGGTGTACATGTCATCAGAGGGAGGTGGGACTTTTTTATTTTTACTGAAGATTACAGCAGCACTTTATCTTTTCTTTTCTTTTCTTTTTTTTTAAATAATGACCTGCACATAATAAGCAACATTTCATACAATAAAAAAAAAGAAGTTTTGATTTCACAGTGACTTTAATTATATCTGTAGTAAGTCACTGGTTCACAAATAGAATTACAAACATTTAATAAACCATTGAGTGATTCATGACAAATACTTTAATATTTATAGATTTTTGTTATATTTATATTTTATTCTTCAAAATTAAATGATCACAAGCATTTATTTAACTATTATTACATATTGCATATTATTTTGCTACAAAATGTATCTGTAAACAAGAACATTAATATTTATAGATTTTTGTTATATTTATATATTATTCTTCAAAAGTAAATGATCACAAGCATTTATTTAACTATTATTACATATTGCATAATTATTTTGCTACGAAATGTATCTGTAAACAAGAACCTTAATCACACAGAACCTGTAGTTAATGATTAAACCTTTGGTTGTGTGCCGCTATAGGGACAGGAAAGTCAACAATAAGAGCACTGCTAACAGTTGTTGGACTGCGGGCTGGATTCAGTATACACACATTGATTTTTACCTCCACCGTTTGGAG
Source organism: Gila orcuttii (assembly GCA_026230005.1). Lineage (NCBI taxonomy): Eukaryota > Metazoa > Chordata > Actinopteri > Cypriniformes > Leuciscidae > Gila > Gila orcuttii. The sequence continues at coordinate 13,902,921 of JAPDVR010000013.1, read as the reverse complement.
TCATATAAAGGTCAGAGATTGAAGTATGTGTCAAAGCTGTAGCACATTTAGAGTCTTCAGATGCGAAGGCCTGTCACTCGTGTGTACTGTACATGTGCATTTCCTTGCACTGCTCTGACAATTTAAACCATTGAGCCATGTTGAGCTGCTACACACACACACACACTGTAGATTCAGATTGTTCTTTCTATATTTACCGCTGCATAATAGTCCCGCTTTGCAGAATTGCCGCTTCCTCCAAAATGCTCATTTTGGGTAATCACGCAGCAGTTTGGTGGCGGTTAATTACTACTGGTTGCTAAGCATTGCAAAGGTCAGTTATTGCAGAATGAGGGTAAAATGTCCCTGCAGATGCACTGCTTGCACCAATTTCACATCTCCCTCTCAGCAGGACTCTTTTTATGCAGCGAGGTGGCCTATATTGGTGTTTTCTTCTTCTTCGTCTGACAGTGTTTGCAAAGGATTCAATTAAGGAAGATGAATGTAGCGGTTACGGAGCAGCCGTGCTTGTTTATGCGTTTGTTTGTTTGTGTGCATGGCACAGTTGGTTTAAAGGAACTGATGTGGGAGAAACAGAAATTGTGATTTATAACGCGTTTAATGCGTACACTCTGTGTTACATAATGTTTCACACCTTGAGAGTAACAGATAGATCCTCGAAACGTTGCATGCAAGTAACCTTAGGTTTGAATCTGAGTTTGAGTTATTTCCAGAGCCTCTTCTCTGTAATTTTACATTGATACTTTACTAAAGTACCAAATATCTACACTCCATTGCAGTTCATAAAAAAACAAACATAATTTGTTACTTTGAATTGAAGCTCTGATTCTTTTTAATAAACCTGTTGAATCAGTTCACAAATCACACTGAATGATTAATTCTCAAATTGGACTGATCCAAAAAATTAAGAAAAAAACAGTGATTGAGTCAGAGCGAGTAAGTTAGCAAGTCACTAAATTTGTCATTTCTTTCTGACTCAAATGTGTCATGAGATCCTTGAAACTTGAGTCTGCATGACTGATGGTGTGATTAATTTTATTAATGGGGCATTTTAGTATTTATTATAAAACATACAGAATTACACATATACTGTATTTATGTGTTGAGTTGTTTGTGAAATAAACAAGTTGTTTAAGCCCATTGCATTGAAATGCTTGAATGAGGACAGATTTCATTATTTTCACTTGTTTGCAACCTTAAATGATCAGTAACTTAAATTGATATTTAGTTGAATGTTTTAGTAATATGATTTCAGACATGTATATGACATAAGACATTTGCTAATTTGCAGATCAATACGTAGGGGTGAATTCAGAGTGATTGGGACACCTTTTTGCTGGAAAAACCTGAATTCACCCATATTTAATGTTACTAACAGTCATTAAAGTATTAGTAGACTGTTTGTTTAATATCTGCTAACAATTTATTTTGATGCTCCCCAACAGACATTCTACTGACTATAAAAACTTTGCAACTACATGTCAAATTATTTTACTAACACTAACCTAAAAGTTTACTAATACTGAAATGATGAGATACTGAGATAATAACAATGAGAGTTAGTTGTCATGTAGTTGCAAAATTACTTACAGTTAGTAGAAATTCTAAAGTGGACTATCGAAATAGTGTCACCACATTGTATTAGGTTATATGTTCCTACTCAAGAACCACTTCTTTACTGTCCTCTAAATTAAAGTGGCACACGGAATATCCTAAAACGTTATCTTGTCTTTTTCTTGCCTGCTCTCTCATGCTCTGGTTTGCTCAGGATGTGTTGAACACGATGATAAGGTGGTGTTCACCGCGATTCTTCTTCCTTGGCCTGCCGGGCTTCACCATGCTGGTGGGAGACTTCATCACCGCAGCTGCTCGCGTCCTGAACACAGACTCTTTTGAGGTACATGCTGCTGCTACCCAATCTTTAAATGAACACACACTTACACTTACACTACATACAGAAGCACACTGCTTCATGCTGGTACCTTCTCCATTCTTGTTCTTGTCAGGCTCCACGGATCGAGGCTCAGACAGTTCTTGGTTCGCTGGTGTGCTTCCCTAACCTGTATCAACAGATCCCATCTTTGCAGTCTGTTCCCGGATCTGAGGATATTGTAGTTGGCAAAGAGGACATGAAGGTATGCTGTTATACAGGTGAACCAAATCCTGTAAATCTGAACCACCTAGGTTTTGGTACTAGGAATGTGCACCACTGCTAATGTCATTCATGTTTAAACTTTAAAATGAAAGTTTTGTAACTGACTAGTCGACTAGTCAAACTCTCAGAAGAAAACAGTCTGTTTATGAATATGCATTCGAAATAGCCTACTTAATCTGTGAATAAAACAGTATATTTGGTAGAATATTGATGTAGTATATGTTTTTGTCAAGTAAGTTTTATTCATAATGTTACCCTTTAAACCAGTAAAAATGTTAAACTGGTATTGTCCCTCATAATCGGGAGTATAACAAGCCTATAAGCAAGCTGAATGGTTATATGCAACAAAACCTTTCCATTTTCAAGTCAAAATACTCCCTCACAGGGCCTAAAACCTACATTTTGCCAATAGCCGGTGACTTGAGAAAATGTACTGGCCATAAACATATTTTACTGGCCATGAAACTGTTTTTACAAAAACAGGCAGTAATGACACCAACATTTTAGATAACAGTGAAAATTCACAATTCTCTATTCCAATTTTGATACCACAGCTAAAACTACTAGCCTAACTAACATAAATTAAAAATTTTCCCCAAGTTGGTATTACTCTTTAGGGTCTCCATGTAAAGTTTGTAACATACTGTGGTTAAAATTCCTCAATGGTTGTGTAAAACAACACCCTTTTTACCTCCTCAAAAACAGCTCTGTTCACAGCGACCCATGTCTCTTTAAATGATCTCTTCCATGGGGGCTTGTAGACACAAGACACATAAAGTGCTGCCTAGATGGACAGTCTACAATTGGCTGAGGGTGGAAATATGCTAATACTGGACAGTCCATCAGTGGTCGTGGACGGAGCATGAGCAATATGACATCATATTGCTCAGAAAATCCAAACGGCTTGATTATTGAGTGTGTTTAGGCTTTTTGAAGATTAAAAAAAAAAAGGAGTAAATGGATTTTTTTCATTGTATGGTTATGTCCACACACTGCAAATACACATTTATATGCAAAAACCTAAAAGTGAATTTTGCATCCGATGACCCCTTTAAAGACAACTAAACAGTCAGTAATAAAATAAGAACAAATAATCAAATTACATGCAATAGCACACATAAATACAGTAGAACAAAGATACAACATAAATAAACAGTGCTTTTCAGGTTTTTCATGTAGGTTTAAAGGTTGTATCAGCGATTTCAGGCCCAAAAATAAATGATCACATTCGTCTAATCTTTCCTAACGATCCGCTAGCTGCCCGCCCCATAAGCAGGCTGTCAAAAAACCGCGTCTCTGTAGGCAGCCTAGGCTCTGAGATCTGCACACAAAAACAATTGGGTACAACCACCACTCAAAATCAAAATAAACAGTGTTCCAAATTCCAACCAATCACCGACAGGGGTGGGTGTTGTGAGGTTTTGCGCTCGTGCACGGCTGCACGCGAAGTCGGAGCTGAAGAAGAAGCCAGCGTCTATTATATCAACGAACAAGAGAAATTGAACATGCCTGAGTCAATCCCCAAGAGGAGGATTAGGGCGAGGGAATACCATCGTGTTTATTCAAAGACACGAATAGTTATCGGGAAGGCTTTTGAAAGGTGAAGAGAACTTAAAAGAACTGAACATTTTTAAATCGGACACCAAGGTTGCACTGTTTCTTCTGGACAGGTGAGTAGCTGCTAGTGCTGACTTTTTTGGATATGAACTGTGTATGAAAATATCTTTCTTGAAAAAAAAAAATTGTGAAGCTCGACTAAACTTGGGTAGCTCTAGCTAACATAGGCAAAACGGGAGGGAGGGGCGAGCTAACTTGGTTTGTTTGGGATCTTGCTTCAAACACAAACAGAAGTGACGTCACCCACAATCGCTGATACAACCTTTAATGGTAGTTTTCAGGTAAAGTATTCAAATATAAAATAACATTGCATTTAGTCTTCAAGGTATACATTAAATATACAGTAGTCAACATTTGAAGTGGATCAAAGTTGTCCTAAGACAAGAACGGGTATTGTTTAAAATTTGTGTATAACTTTGATGAACGGTTTTAATTCACTTCAAATGTTGACTTCTGTAGATTAAGTAAGGAATAATTGATGACAGGCAGTTGAATTATTAAAAAGCTGATGCGTATACCCAAGGTTATGCGGCCACGACTCGAAGCGAACCTCGGGTGTGCATTATTTTTCAATAATTCAACGGCCCGGAGCCAATTATTCCGCTTATACTATGGTTCCCACACCTTAAAACTAGAGGTCGACCGATAGTGGAATTTACCGATAGCAATATTTAGGTTTGACCGTACATGCTGTTAAACGATTATTCAACCGGCTTTTTTTAAAATGTATACTGGATTAAAAACAAACATGACACTCGAAGTGAAACAGTGCTGACCTGAAATGTGCTAAATGGAATAAATATATAAATATGAATATATTAAAACGAGAATTTCTACAGAACAAACTCTACAGAAAATAATTTAAACATTAAAATATTACAGGTCAAATGTGTTTCTTTACCTATAACCTAGAAACATATGTAAATTTCATAAGTTACACTTTGCAAGTCCCATTTGTTAACAAGGATGTACTAGCTAGCTTTCATGAACTATATGAATTATGCAATATAAAATACATTTTTACTGCATGCATTAAAATTTGAGCAATACAATTGTACCTTGATCATTCATGTTAGTTCATAGTACATTAACCAAGGCAATACCAGATAAAACTCAATTTAAAATGTATTAGTGAATGTTGAAATTAACAAACTAACAATGAATAATACTTCTACAACATTTAATTAACCTTAGTTAATGCTAAAATTGTAATCTTATTGTAAAGTGTTACCATTTCATATAAATCCAAAGAGTCATGGTTAAAGATTGCCATTAAAACTACATAAATGTAGACCTATATTACAGATATAGTCTCTCACCTAGGTTTTTATTTTAATATCGTTTTCAATTTTGCTTTGTTTCATTAATGGTTTTGTTAGTTTTAGTTTAGTTTTTATTTTGCAAACACATTTCTATTTAGTTTTTATTTAATTTAGTTTCAGTTTTAGTAATTATAGTTTAGCAGAGCAAACAGAACACTTCCAGTGTACACCAAATACGAGACGTTTAATTTCAGCAAAGTTTAATGTTTGCACAGATTACAGTTAACTCTTGTGCAGACTAGGGCTGCACGATTATGGCCAAAATTATAATCATGATTATTTTTTATCAATATTGAGATCACGATTAATTATCACGATAATTTGTTGATTTTAACCAAAACAAATTTTATTGTCACATAGGCTAATTATAACTGCTTTTACATCCATATTGTGCTATATTCCTGCTAATGTACAAATATGTGCATCAAAATAAAACAGGTCCTCTTATTCACCAAAATACAGTGCATCTCCTTAAAGAATAAATACAAATAAATAAAACAATAAAGAAAATGTAGCAAAACTTCAACAGGGCACTATTTTACATTGTGTAAATATATTTTAGGAAGCAAAATATAAACTTGCATGGTACCTGCATAATGGATGTGAATAAAACTCAAAATATACAATCACTAAAAAACAAATATTCCATAACAGAATGTTACCAAATAAGAACATTTCAAGGCAGAACTATGGAAGTTCAATTAATGGAGTCATTATTTGACGCTTAAGAAACTTAAAACATGGTTGTGGTACAGTGTCAGTGATTAGTTGTGAAATCTTTCTGCATAAATTGAATCTTATTTAATCATCCATATGAAAGTTTATTTCTATTTATTAAACAATAGTTCAAAACAAGACGTTTGTAGTACTGATTATTGGAGTCCATTAATCAAACTTCCCTGCCTCTTATATAGTAATTATATATTACTATGTAGTATGTACCAATTAACTAATGCAATTTACTAATGCTCACACTCGGTCTCTCTCTCGCGCAGACACACTCGATATCTCTCGCGCGCTGTCGCTCGCACGCAGACACACTCGCGCACTGTCAAGAGCGCGCTCTTGGACACTCGGTCTCTCTCGTGCTCTGTCGCTCGCGCGCAGACACACTCTCTCTCGGGCACTGTGGCTCATGGAGGCATGTGATCAGACAGTGGTTTAGGGAGCGCTAGATTGGCTTTGCAAAAAAAGAAAAAAAAATCGTTGATACGGAGCGTTCTGTGAACGGAATGACGTATTTTAAATATCGCTCGATCACGCGAATTTGATCGTGGGAAGCCAAAATCGTGATCGTTATTAAAATTCGATTAATCGTGCAGCCCTATTGCAGACATCTTAATAATAAAAATAAAATAATGGTTTGAGATTGAACAAAGCACCAAATAAATGGAACTTAAAAGTATACAAGAAAAAACTATGAAAAATTCAGACAAACTAATTCATATTAAAAACGTGCCAAGTTTACTTTTTTCAGCTGTACAATGTAGCAGAGTGACCACTGTTACTACATACAAATAAAAAAAACCAGCTCAATTCATCTGACTACAGCCAACACAACCTGCTGTGATGCCAGTGTGATTAAATAAGGAGATAGCTATGCAGTGTGTGAATGTGTACATGTATTTCTTTCTCAGTGGGGACTTTAACCTGAATGCGCACAGACTAATGGGGACTCGTGTCACTCACAGAATGAGTTTTTTTGAAAATGTAAAAATGCAGAAAGTTGTGTGTGATGGGGTATAGGTTTAGGGGTCGGGTTAGTTTAAGGAGACAGAATATACAGTTTGTACAGTATAAAAACCATTACGTCTATGGAGAGTCCCCACAAAGATAGTGGGTGTGTGTTACCAGACTGTGTGTGTGTGTCCTGGTATTCCCTACATTGTGGGGAAATGTCTCCACATGGACAATAATATTATTGGCAGTAAATGTTTTGTAAAAACAAAGATAATAACAGCACCTGACCCTGGCAAGCCAGACCTACATCAAGATGTTAGGTCTGGGAATTCACAATTGGCATACCTCAATCCGAGAGGCGGGATAAACGGTTGTCTTTCAAATTCCCTCTGCACGCAATAGGACAGCGCTACAACCAACCAGAGCAACGGACGGCTGTGGCTGAGTGAGACCCATGCGTTTTCCCACCAGCGGAGCTAGTTGATATATCAAACTTTTGCCGTATCCGGTCGTCAAAACTCCGAACACATCTTCCTTTTTTAAGAATGACTTAAGTGACGTTCTCTTAACTCCAAGTCATCCAGAGTCGCGGCCAAAGCCGCTTCGAAAGACCGCTGTTCGCCAGCAGCATCTTCTTTGTTTTCAAGTAGCAGGGAAATCACCTATGGAAATCACGCGGAACCGTCACAACTCTGCCGTCATTATGTTAAGCCCGCCCACCAACTCTATACACGATGTGATTGGCCTGACCAGAGTTTGTTTTTTCCAGCTCGAATGCTAACGGAGAGTTGCTAGACCACACTGGCTGCAAAATAATTTTTGCTGCCGCTAGGGTGCGTCTACATTTCTAGGCTAACAGCACCTGTCAGCCTGTCAACATTCATGAAAACATGACATCGCAAACGTTCAGTAGTAGTAGTACATTAAAGTTTTTTGTGCTTGATGGACTTGTTTTGCTGTTGCACCCGCGTCTCGCACATGAAACGGCATTCTAAAAATGCTGCACTCAAGTTAAAAGAAGTCCAACTTGCGTCTCATTACCTTGTGTTATTTCCCATTCCACTGCAACAGATGCATCCTTTATGAACAGCCGCTTAGCACTAGCGCTTAGCACTTGTGTTCTACGTTACGGTCCTTCATTGAGCGTGTGACAGGACAGCGGTTAATCGCCTCAGCAACTTCACGTGCATGAAGTGCCATATACAGAAATTTCCCAAGGGGGTAATCCATCAGCCGGAAACTGAAGCTTCGCGGGAGCCGCCATTGTAGCAGAACTTCACCTGCTGTTAGCATTCCATTGACTCGTCACTTTGACAGCGAATAACTTTACATCTGAGGCGTCCAAAGACTTAATTTGTCCATTATTTATTTCTAAAGAAACACGACAATGTATAAAAGGCTCCATTACTTTTTATCTTACGTTATGGCCCCGTAGAAGCCGTTTTTGTAAAAATAGGCTAACGATTGCGTCATAACCACGCGACTTTCTGTCGCACAATAGAGAAATTACCGTATAGACAGGAGGAGAAGCTCGCAGGCAATCTTTTACTGTCTATGAGGCAGTCGGGAGGACATAGAGGCATAAAGTCAAGGGAGAAGCCCATAGATAGAGAGTCCATAAAAGCAACGGGACAAAATATTTCAACAACGTTTTTGAGGAATTAGGTGATTCAGATTTGTCTTGGCACAGCTACTAGAAGATTTACAACTGTCAGACTGTCGTCAAGCTCAGTTTGAGCCTGCGCAGTCGCTCAGCCATCAGGCAGGAAGTGCAATAATCGGGCTTCAGTCTTCTCCGTTGAAATCAATGGGGTCGCTGTGTCCATTTCTTTTACTGTCTATGGCATTTCCCTAAACAGCCACAGGTCAGATTTTCTGTCAAAGTAAAGGTCTTACTAATTACGAAAACAATTATTTATTTTTGCTAATTATTATTTTATTTCAGTTTGTTTTTCAGTAACTGTTGTTAGTTTTGTTTAGTTTTAGTTTTTCATTTATTAAGAATTTTTTATTTTTATTTCAGTTTACGGAAATGTTTTTTGACCATTAGTTTTAGTCTTAAGGTAATTTTCGTAAACGAAAACTGAAACTGTGTCTCACTTTATTTGCTTCTATTTTAGAACATTTGATGAATATCTAATCAAAATAACAATGTGTAGGCTATTGTAGTGATAAAAAAATAACTTCTGATTTGTTTATGTTTATGTCGGCTGCATGAACATATCAATGTTGAGAAATCACGTCACTAGCTTTAAATATGCAACTACGCCGGCTAATGAATGCATAAAAGTGACCAGCTGGATATAAACTAATGGAAATAGATGGTAACAATAGCGACATAAAACATTTGGGTGAGGTTTGCGTGTGTTTATGTCTCATTGCTTTAATCTACACACTGCTGTTCTTTCTCTGCTAATGCAGAATTGAGTTCCCTTTCCCGTCTTCTTGCGCTTGAATATTTAAATTGACAAGGCTCAAACTTTCGTGAAAATACAGAACTGCCTCATCAACTGTGCTGAGCAACATTCACTTTTGTTCACGTTCATGTTCTTACAACATTGCATTGTTAGAAATAGGATTCATAAATATGTTACCGGCCAACTGATGAATGACACCGTTTCATACACTCACCAACACCGATTTTACTTGCATTTGGCGTTTGGCAAATGTATATTTTAGTCCCTGCTCCCTCACATTGTTCATCTCCCGAGTGGACAGTTCTCTTTAGCCTACCGTGACTGAACGCATGCAAGGTCTGAGGTAAACTGAAATTATTTTGTTTTTTGCTCCAGACTTTTGTGTAGACATCTAATGATGCTTTTAGAGTTGATATTAGCTTTCCAATCAGCTGGTTACACATTTTGGTTTCAAACTGTCAAAAATCCTCAGATAAAGAAGGCCCCAGTGTTATTTAAAGGATTAATTCCCCCATTAATTACAATTCTGAAATTTTAAAGCCTTATGATTTAATTTCCACATGTCAATGCCATTTTCAGTTAGTAATGATTTAAATGTCTTCTCACATTTGGAGCACTATATTTTCCCTGCCACAGTTGCCTTTGGATTGACATTCAATTGACTTCTCAATGAAACTACTTAGGAGTGTGCAATATAACCAAAATCTTAAACCAATTTCATCATTTAATCATGGCAGTGATACACATCACCTAATGGTAATTCTGGCTGAAATAAGCCTATAATTACCCAGTTGTATTAGCATGCACGCCCTTTTTAATGGTGCATGTTACTCTTTTTGGAATTAACCAAACACATTCAAATTATTACTAAAAATTAATAATAATCCTCGAGTCATTATTTAAGTGATTAACTCTGAATAGAAATTAGCTGTTTCCGTAGGATTTACTTAATGTCTTCCCGGTCCAATCTTAGGCAGGCAAAGAGCTTCCAAAATGATCTCGTGAAGAGGTGCCAATCAGGAGAAGGGTACAAAAGACTTTTTGTACCCATTGTATGATTACCCAACTTCTACCCGCATACATAAAACAATATACTATATAGCAAAGCTTAACTGCTTTGATTTATATTTTCACCAAAATCATATCATCCAGCCCTAAACTGCTTAATGTGGACTATAAGGCATTAAGGTGTAACAAACATAAACAGTATGAATTTCTTTGCTTTCAAACATTGTGTATGTGTGAAAAGCACTTTACAAATTAAACTTGACTTAGACGAACTCAAAACATCAGGCATCTAAAAAAAAAAAACTAAAAAAACATCAGGCATACAAATATATAAATCCATTCCTATCAACATTATCTAGGCCATTACCAAAACCGTGACCACAAAACTGAACCTAGGACCTTCTATTAGATGTATTATGCTGCCAAATATATTAACTTTAACTGTCTTTGTCATTCTTTCTGTCTGTAGGACTACCTTGTAAACATTCTTCTGAAGACTGCACGTAATGAGACATGTGAAGGAGCCAGGTACAACAACATACTTTCTTACCTATCTCTATTATTATAATGATCCAATCCAGGAAAACTGACCCTTTTGAGTTCAGTGATCTTGTACTAATTTTTGACATTTTATTTTGATCCTATTCAAATCCATACATATGGAAGCTTGTTTCCGCCACAGAATAAAAAATGAAAAAGGTAATTGCGACTTTTTTTCTCACTATTGCGAGTTTACATCTTGGAATTGTGTGATATAAAGTCGCAATTGCGAGTTATAAAGTCAGAACTGAGATATAAAGTCACAATTGTGTGTTATAAAGTCAGAATTGCGAGATATAAACTCACAATGCGTGTTATAAACTCGCAATTACGAGAAATAAACATTACTTTTTTTTTTTTTTGCTATTCTGACTTTATATCTCACAATTTTGAGAAATAAAGTCCGAATTGCAAGATACAAATTGTGCAATTGTGAGATAAAAAGTCCAAATTATCTGTTATGTTTTATTCTGTGGCGGAAACAAGCTTCCATTGATACATGATTACAACCATACTGATCTGTTTTACCTTGTGAATGATATAAAAGGCTGCTCTGTTGGTCTGGCAGTAGTCTGAGTGTGTTTAAACCATGTTTTAGGTGTGTAGCGATCTGCAGTCTGGGGCTATGGGTGTGTGAGGAGCTGAGACACACAGAAACACACCATCAGGTGAAAGATGCAATCAACGTCCTGGGTGTCACGCTGAAGGTGATTGTGTTTGATGTGTTCTTCACTCTGAAGTTGTTTTAGTCTGTCCTCCTAATCCATATTAGTTGTATTATTACTATATGAAGTTTGTATTCATCCACAAAAGTAAAGCTAATAATTTACTGTATCTCACTTCTCTGAAAACACAATGAAAAGTAGGGCTGTGTATCACCAACAATGTCACGATACGATACGCATCACGATACTAAAGCCACGATACGATACGCATCACGATATGGATCAATTTGGAATTTAAATTTCTTTTGAGCAGAGTTTAGTAACAGTAATATCTTTATTGAATAAACAGTGTTATAACAGTTGTGATAACTGAAAAACTATTTAGTTTTTGTCATTAAAAAACAATGAGAGTTAAATTAAATAAGTGTTGGAATGTGCACCAAACACAGTAATTTCTCCAGTTTAAAATCATTTTAAACAAATAAATACAATAGAATAAAGATAGCCTACCAATAAAGAGAAAAGTTTTTGAATAGGTCTAGCACTAGTATTAAGAACTTAATAAAGTAATTAAATGTAAAATAACATTGGGTAGTATTTTAGTCCTGACTAAATTCAATACATCGACTATAAATCCAGATTCCTTATAATTAAAGCTATCTTTTGTTGTTTCGACAACAATATTAATGACAGACACATATGGCTGCTGTCACTTTAAGAGCTAGTGCACGGATCCTGTTTTCATACTGTAACATCATATGCATTTTATGCTTATTTAAGACATAACCGACTGTGTTGGATACTCACCAAGACCGACATTTTTGACATAATTTTGCTTGTTTTTGGCTGTAAAAGCGATATAATCCGTGAAAAAGAACTTTTGTTACTCACAGGCTGTTTGTCAGGCGGCTTTACTCTATGTATGCATGCAGAGAAAACCATCTCTCAGAGAGCGCGCGAGTACTGAATAGTTTAAAATCGCTTGAATGTTTAGCGTGGTAAGACTTAAAACTTAAGTGACAATGCAATGCTCGCCCGAATATGCAAGTGAATATTCCGTCATTTCCCAACTCATAAAAGCGAGAGTGTAGTATCACCGCCTTCAGCGCGTTTGATGCTTGCCTTGAGCAACCCATTTTGAGAGACAGAAGACGCGGCACAGCTGGACACTCAATCAATGTTTGAGTGAATTTCCTTCCATATAAGTGGGAGACCTGCGGAAATGATTAGAAGAATGCGTAATACTCGCAATCCCGTGCTGAAATTCGAGCCCTGAATTGGCTACATTCAAAAGCACGATACGCGCATCGTAGGGAGTTCATGACGATGTATCGTCGTATCGATATTCTGAGCACAGCCCTAATGAAAAGTGTGCGTGTGATGTTTGTGACTAGGGCTGTGTATCACCAACAATGTCACGATACGATACGCATCACGATACTAAAGCCACGATACGATACGTATCACGATATGGATCAATTTGGAATTTAAATTTCTTTTGAGCAGAGTTTAGTAGCAGTAATATCTTTATTGAATAAACAGTGTTATAACAGTTGTGATAACTGAAAAACTATTTAGTTTTTGTCATTAAAAAACAATGAGAGTTAAATTAAATAAGTGTTGGAATGTGCACCAAACTAAGTAATTTCTTTACATTACGTTGAAATCATTTTAAACAAATAAATACAATAGAATAAAGATAGCCTTCCAATAAAGAGAAAAGTTTTTGAATAGGTCTAGCACTAGTATTCAGAAATACTACAGAAACTTAAATGTAAAATAACATTGGGTAGTATTTTAGTCCTGACTAAATTAAATACATTGGCTATAAATCCAGATTCCTTATAAATAAAGCTATCTTTTGTTGTTTTGACGACAATATTAATGACAGACACATATGGCTGCTGTCACTTTAAGAGCTAGTGCACGGATCCTGTGTTCATTATACTGTCACATGCATTAACCGACTGTGTTGGATACTCACCAAGACTGACATTTTTGACATCATTTTGCTTGTTTTTGTCCGTAAAAGCGATATAATCCGTGAAAAAGAACTTTTGTTACTCACAGGCTGTTTGTGAGGCGGCTTTACTTCAGTGCGAGCACTGAATAGTTTAAAATCGCTTGAATGTTTTGCGTGGTAAGACTTAAAAAGACGAGCGAATGGTAAACTTAAGTGACAATGCAATACTGGCCCGAATATGCAAGTGAATATTCCGTCATGTCCCAACTCCCGAAAGCGAGAGTGTATCGCCGCCTTCAGCTCATTTGACGCTTGCCTTGAGCAACCCATTTTGAGAGACAGAGACAGAAGACGCGGCACAGCTGAACACTCACGCTGTTTGTGAAATTGTGTCTTGCAGAATGTTTTAAAATGACTAATTCGATGTTATAACCTGTATGGATTAATCATAAGTGGGAGACCTGCGGGAATGGTTAGAATAATGCGTAATACTCGCAATCCCGTGCTGAAATTCGAGCCCTGAATTGGCTACATTCAAAAGCACGACAGTATCGATTAGGGATGCACGATATATCGACCACATATCGATATCGGCCGATAAATGGTCTTTTTTGATGTTATCGTTATCGGTCCGATAAGAAAATTGGGCCGATATATCAAAGCCGATAGATAATAGATTATTTACTTCAGTTGAGAGACGCGCGCTGTTCGCCATGATGGTTCTGAATGATTGGATTCACTTCGAAAAGGAAGATACAGTTCAGTGCAACATGTGCAGCACAAATCTGTCACATAGGCTTCATAACATTATAATAAAAACACGCCTGTAAAAGTATGTTGTGAATTCTTGTTCGCCAGTGTTTCAGCGCGTTAAAGAGCGCGTTGAGGTGGAAAGAGCGCATCTATGAAGTTAAGCCTTCATGACAAGCACAGTCAAGTTCTCTTGAGCATTCGCAGCATTATGTGCCATTGTAAGTTGTAATATGTTTATGTTGTGTGTATATATATATATATATATCTGATTAATCTAATATAGGATGCGTTTGGTTGAGTTAATGAACGATGCAGTAGCGCTTCATTGTACCGGTGATCATCTTTATCTTTAGCGTGCGCAGCTCAAACAGCAATGCACATTTATAACTATAATTGGGACTGTCATATACATGCCATTATAATGAGAACACTATTGTAATAAAACGTTGTGAATTCTGGGTTTAGTTGCCGTTTCAGCGCGTTGTTGTGGGAATAGCGCGTCCAGAACAGGGATATTACACATTATGACCAGCACAAGTTCGATTGTGCATTCACGTCATTTTGCGCAGATAAGTCGTAATATAAAGTTGATATAACATAAATATCTGATTTATCTCACATATGATGCGTTTCGTGGATTTAAACACCCTGCTAGAAAAGTTCTTCAGTTTCCCGGTGCTCGTTTTCTTCAGCTTCAGCGCGCGCAGATTAAACAACAATGCAAAACATTAAAAGCTATGATTGGGACTGTCATACAATTATAATTGTATTCACTATTGTAATACATTTGTAAATTCTTTGGGTTTGCATTCTTCAGCAACCGTTGAGTTGATTAACCTTCTAGCAAAGCGATTCGGTTTAACGTTCGTTCGTTCTCTTCAGCTTCAGCGCGCGCGCTCACACAGCAACAGTAACTAAGCTATTAAAGATGTTTACTATCACTGTAATATTAAAAATGTTTAATTTTTTTCAAAAATATTGCGTTATAATTAATAACTAACATTATTTTGTTCTCGTATAATTAATAACTAACATTATTTTGTTCTCGTATTATTTTCATCAACGATATGGTTTGATTAAAATATATTTTTCTTATTGTCCGTGCGGAGGCGATTCCATTTTATTGATCAATGCCACATGCATTTTGTTTCTTTATATGCAGCCCAATGTTATCCAATGACTTGTTTGCATTATTTATGTATTTTATTTTTTGTTAGGCAATAGATTTTTTGATAACACTTTACAATAAGGTCTCATTTGTTAATGCATTAACTACTAACAGAGAGCAATAGCCTGTGTTATTGTTAGTTAATAAAATATGTGTGTTCATGTTAGTACACAGTGCATTGACTAATGTTAACAGATACAACTTTCTTAAAAATGTTTTTTAAAATTGTTGGTTCATGCTAACTAATGCTAACAAAATTAAACCTTATTATAAAGTGTTACCATTTTTTAATAAAGAAAGTTGCCCATAGGAGTGTAAAATTAATTTTAAAAGTTAAGGAATCTTACACTGGTTCAAACTAGGCTATACTGTATTGTATATGTTTGATTTATGTTAAAAGTGTTTGAGACAAGGCTTTTAATGGTGAGCATTTTGTTATACAGGCTATCAAAGTATATCATTTTTTTTATTTAGATTTATCGGCCAATATATCGGTTATCGGCTTTCAAACGTAAAGAATTATCGGTTATCGGTATCGGCCAAAATGTTCATATCGGTGCATCCCTAGTATCGATACAGCGCATCGTCAGGAGTTCATGACGATGTATAGTCGTATCGATATTCTGAGCACAGCCCTATTTGTGACGTTCAGCCTTGTTTTGTCCAGTCAAAATATAACACTTTTTTTTTTCATTTTTTCTTATTGGTTCTAATATCTCAACTTGCGGCCACTTTATTAGTTACACCTGTTCAACTGCTCGTTAACGCAAATATCTAATCAGCCAATCACATGGCAGCAACTCAAAACATTAAGGAGCCGTTTGCACAACACCATTTTCAACTAAAAGCGTTTTGGCCGTTTATTTACCCAACAACAGTGTTCTGGTGGCCTGAGAACACAAACTTTTGAAAACAGGTTTCAAAGTGCAAGTTTTTTTTGAAAACGACACACTTATCGTATCCGTAATTACAAAAAAACACAAATGTGTTAAAACGTTGACATCATGCACATGTGTAGGCTATTACGTGTTCAGTCTAGGCTTTTTTTCTTTCTTTTTTTTTTGCAAATGAATGGATACAGATATTAACAGTAAGAAATAAGGGTCATCACATTTGGTTATAAGAATTAAACAAATCATTATGTCATCATGAAAAATTTAATGTTTCTTAGACCAGACTCAATGATAATACATGTTTTTGAACCCTTGGTGTTCAAAGGTTTTGAAATTTTCTTAAAGGAAGTAAAAAGGGACTTTATATCAAGAGGAGAACATTCTAAAATTGGGATTACAGTGAATTTTTCTGGCTTTGTGAAGATGAAATTTACCCAGAAGACAAAGTAATAATATAGTATTATCAAGATTAACATCATTAGAATGAAAATCTGATTAAAAAAAAAATGATAGATTATGTAATTTGTGTCTATAGGCATGTGTGTTTGGCTCGAGTGCACTGTAGTAAAATAATGCCTGTGTGCCGCCATTTAGTCTTTCTTTACAAAGTGACATCGCCAACTACTTCTCTGGCATGCATAATCTAGCCTTATTAGTTGTTGTTGCGGATCCGTGTGAACAGGGATCGTTTTGTTAATGTTTACCTCTGTACAAATAAAAACTTCATTTTTTAGCACATCAATGTCATGTAAACGTACCCTTAGTCATGTAGACATGACTGAGCATCAGAATGGGGAAGAAAGGTGATTTAAGTGACTTTGATCGTGATATGGTTGTTGGTGCCAGACGGGCTGGTCTGAGTGTAGTTAAGAAACTGCTGATCTACTGGGATTTTCATGCACAACCATCTCTATGGTTTACCAGAGAATGGTCCTAAAAGAGAAAATATCCAGTGAGCGTCAGTTCTGTGGGTGAAAATGCCTTGTTGATGCCAGAGGTCAGAGGAGAATGGCCAGATTGGTCAGGGCTGATAGAAAGGCAACAGTATCTCAAATAACCACTCGTTTAAACCGAGGTCTGCAGAAGAGCATCTCTGAACACACATCACGTCAAGCCTTGAAGCAGAAGAGCTACAGCAGAAGAAGACACACCAGTGACACTCCTATCAGCTGAGAACAGGAAACTGAGGCTACAGTTTGCACAGGATCACCAAAACTGGACAATAGAAGATTGGAAAAACGTTGCCTGGTCTTATGAGTCTCGATTTCTGCAGTGACATTCAGATGGTAGGGTCAGAAGGACCATGACCATCCCTTTATGAACACAGTGTACCCATCTTCTAATGGCTACTTCCAGGATAACAAAGCTCAAATCACCTCAAACTGGTTTCTTGAACATGACAATCAGTTCACTAAACTCTATCGGCTTTCAGTTACCAGGGGCCTCATTTATAAAACTGTGCGTAGGATCCTTACTAAAAGTGTACGTGCGCCAGAAAGCCAAAAATGGCATACCCAAAAAAAATATTCAGACTTATAAAATCGTGCGTACGCCAGAACCTGCGCAGAATTCACTTTATAAATCCCAGTTAGCGGAAAATTGTGCGCACATGCGTCTCCTCCCCGAAACAACCATATATGGAGCTTACAACGCCTAGTTTTACTATGCATATCCTCATCTGCATATCATTTGCATATGATTATTCATCCACGTGATAACATGTTTAACGGTACAAGACATTAGGAAAATATAAAATGCGGATGTGCTGTCACATTAGTTACAAATCATTTAGTAGCCTATCCTTGCCTTGTTTTTGAATAAATAAATCAAATAGTGTAAAATACAATCTTTTCCACTGGCCAAGGAGTATTTTTAATTGATTTATGTTTTTAATGTAAACAGATAGACCTTGTTTTGAATTATTTGCACAAAACTATTTTCTCAGACAATCTGCTATTATCATGATAAGCAATTATCTCTGTAGTTAAAACATTAAAACACAGCATGCCAGAGGAAAAGTGTTCGAAAGCATTGCATCCACAACAAATATTTCTATTTATTGAATATAAAAAATGTTGTAACTTCTCAGTAATGATTTCATGTAATTATTTAATCTAAATGTTTACATCAGAAGTAAAACAAAGTTTAAATCATTCTTTTATTTATTTGAACTGTTATTGTTTACTAGATCAAGAAAATATGATCATATAACACCAATTTTATCATCACTTCATTGGTTACCTATAAAGTTCCGTATTAAATACAAGGTATTGCTTTTGACTTATAAAGCTCTAAATGGTTTAGCTCCAGTCTATTTAACGGATCTTCTATTGCCTTACAATCCATCGCGCTCTTTAAGATCACTAGATTCGAGGCTTCTGGTCATTCCTAGGATATCCAGATCCACCAAAGGAGGCAGAGCATTTTCACATTTAGCTCCGAAGCTCTGGAATAGCCTTCCTGATATTGTTCGTAGCTCAGACTCGCTCTCCCAGTTTAAAACTAGACTGAAGACGCATCTATTTAGCCAGGCATTCATATACATTTTTTATCTTACAGTTACTGTAAATTCGGCCTCTAGTTCATAAACGCCAGAGGAGAACTGGCCCCCGACTGAGCCTGGGTTCTCCCAAGGTTTTTTTTCTCCATTGGGTCATCTGATGGGGTGTTAGGACACCATTAGGTCACTGGATGGAGTTTTTCGGTTCCTTGCCACTGTTGCCTTTGGCTTGCTCAGTTGGGGATATTCAAATTAATTAACCAATCATACCATTGATCAGCTCTACCAAACTTGGATGTATTTTTTTCCAGTAATAAACAAACATTGTTAAGTTGTTTTGATTGATACTGTGAAGCAGCTTTGATACAATCTGTATTGTGAAAAGCGCTATATAAATATATTTGACTTGACTTGACTTGACTTGACTATTGTGAACATGCACTGTATTTATGATTAGGACTTATAATGAAGATTTACTGCTATATATGCGTCAGTTTCACTAAACGGCCCAACGCGCTCGCTGGCGCGGACATTTAAGAAGGGATGGATGTTTGCTTCATGTGATAGGCTTGGTGAGTGAAATTGATTGTGTATTATCTTTCTGTATATGTATAATTTTCTTTAGATTTTCTGTCTAAAAGTGACCAAAAAGACATTTAACTCCAGCTCACCATCGGTGTCGCCAAACTGCTCCATCTCCAAAATGTTCGTACGCATGGGTCAGAGTTTGCGTGCAGGTGCGCAAATTTTCCCGTCAAGTTTGTTTTTATAAATCACAACTTGTGCGTCGGAAGTGGCGTACGCCTCTTTCAGGGCCTGTTTTGTGCGTACGCAATGGTTATAAATGAGGACCCAGATCTCAGATCAGCAGCTTTGGGATGTGCTGGAACAAGAGATTCGCATCATGGATGTGTAGCCGACAAATCTGTGTGGCTGTGTGTGTGGCTGTGTGTGTGGCTGTGTGTGTGGGTGTGTGTGTGTACAGTGTATATATATATATATGTTAGTGCTGTCAATAGATTACAGTTTTTAATCGCGATTAATTGCACCCTTTTGTGACACTTATAATGACATAAAAAAAAAAAATCAGAATCTATAGTGTATAGTAGGTGTAGAAATACTAAACGCAGCAACATGAAAAATGACAAATGAAAACATTATCCTGAATGTGTGTGGAAACAACGTGAGTGTAGTGAAATGTGTTTGTGCACAAATACATAATAAATAAATGTATTTGTGCACATACACAGTTTGTTTATGCATCAATATAATAGACTCGCGTGTGCCTACTGTACGACTCCTGTACGTCACCACATTCTTCATGCAATCCTCATCCATCAAAACTTTACTAACGAGGCGGTTGTTTGCTTTATACAGCCAAGAAACCTAGTTTGCGTATCATCTGCCCGTACAGCGGTGGATTTGTGAGGGCTCGCACTCTTCAGAAACATCACAGAATATGACAGAGCTCGTGTTTTGAAGCTAAACACACTGGAATGGATAATTCACTGAAAACTGCCATCTCTGATGTAATCAGCCTGTTTTTCTTTACATTAGCGCTGTTTTTGACTGATTAAATTCGCTTACTGGATCATTGGACTAAAATTGTCCTGATCTGATCGCAAACAGAGAAGCGAAATCAGGTTAAATAGTTTGAATAGAAATTTCCACCTACCAGGTCCCAAGATCATCTACCTGGATGTATAAATTAGCGTAGCGTAATTAATTATTAATTATTTTGTATTAATTGCATGGTTTTTATATACTGAAAACTCCATGTTCTTCTTCCTTTGTAGAAAAGCTGTTGTGACAAGAGACAGAAACCAGGAAGAAAACAAAAAGGATAATAGAATTTAATTATATTTTTAAAAAGGCAAAGGATTTGGTAGAAGGCAAAGGTAATTTTTGTAGAAAATTACTTCAATATAATATAACGTAAAGTTATCATAAATCAATGGATTATATAAACATCCAAATGTTATCAAATACTGCATTATTAAATAGAAGTATAGTTGGAAAGACTTTTTGAATCATAGTTATTGTGATTTGAAACCACGTCTAAAACGATACCTTCCAAATTGAGTCTTCACATTCCCTTCCTCATGCAGCTGTAATTACGTCCAGTTCATGTTGACACGCAGCAGGTCAGGCCAGAATAAAGCTTTGGGAAAGGAACAGGGTCTCCATCTCTAAAAGCATGTGCCGAGCTGTTGAGAGTTTATGTGCGGCTTCTTCTCTTCTATTACTCTGAGCAAACACTCACTCTCTCACCTCAGATTCCACATGACTGAAGCCCAGAGCAAGAGAGAATTGTGGGTAGAGCAACAGACAAAATCCATTAACCTGGAATCCTCCCAGAGATGTTTCTCTAAAATAATATGGGTCTAAATAGCAAAAACAAACATAGAAATAGAAAAGACACAAATAATGGCATGTGTTTTAATCATGATGATGTATTATGCCAATAATAATTAATTTTCAGCGTCATCTTTTACCATCTGATTTATCACATATCATATTGTTAATACCTAATTGTGTTGACAAAAATTCGAGAGACAGCTGTAAAATCTTGTAAAAAGAGTTTCTTAAGTCACATATATGTATTTAATCTACAATGTATATGAACTATGAGTTATGATCTGAGAACAGGTGGTTTTAGTGAGCCATAACTTGAAAGAATCAGTCAAATGAAATGTTTCAAATGAAGAACATTCTAGTTCTTTTCTCTGATCATTTTCAAAGTGGAAAATGGACTGCTTTCTTTCTTTCTTTTTTTTTGAAAGATGTCTCTTATGCTCTCCAAGGCTACATTTATTTGATAAAAACTACAGTTTTGTATTTTAATATATTTTAAAATGTTATTTATTCATTTGTAGGCAAATCTGAATCTTCAGCTGAATTCACTCCAGTCTAGCTGCTCAAGAAATATTATTATGATGAAATATTTCATTATTATTAATTGTGCTGCTTCATATGTATTAACCATTTTTTTTCGTGATTCTTTGATTAAATAGAAGGTTTATAAAGCACAAGAGGTAAAGCCTCGTCTACTTAGCTTTATATCAGAATCTGACTATAAGTAATAATTATTACATATATTTCTTCCTGATCATGTTCATTTCGTGAAAAACAGTAATTTCTATTTTCATTTTTTTTTTTTTTTATTCTCGTCTGTGATTTTGTCTTTTAGTTTGGAAATAAGGTGGTGGCAAATGTGGCCTGTGACATCTTTCAGCTACTGATTTCTCACTGGCAGCACTTACAGAGACTGGAGCCATCCCTTCCCAAAAGAATCATAGAGGTATGATGCATCTTCATCAGCATGATGCATCTGTTGTGGTATTGTGCAAGTGACGCCTGAGTAATCTCTGCTTTTCCTCTCTTGTAGATTTTTGTAGCAACCATAGCATTTCTTCTGCCCAGTGCTGAACACTCAACAGTTGAGGCAGATAAAAAGGTAAGCAAAGCAGAACTGAGAGTCTTTATTTAGATCTCTGTTTGTGTAAGCAGTGTTGGACATGGGAATTCAGAATGAATCCAGCTCCTGGTTATTCTGTCTCTGTGCTTGGTGTTTCATCCGTCCTAACAGCTTGTCTTTGGCAGGTTTGGCTTTATTTTGTAGTGGTGTCATGAGTGTGCTATATGAATGTGTTCTCCGTGTGCTCTAGTTAATGGTGTCTCTACTGCTGTGCCTGCTGGACTGGTGCATGGCCGTACCTCTCTCCATCCTCCTGGAGCCCATCACTATGCCTGTGCTGGATGACCCCACCTCACAGAAAGCCCCTCTACTCGACTACATTTACAGGGTGCGTACAGGCCTTTTTTTTTTTTTTGATAAAAATCACGATTTAAAAAAAAATCTAGGTTTGCTATTGATAATGGCTCACGCATTTAAAATGGCAGACGACATTGTGGAGAAGTTAATCGCCGAGGTCCATAAAAATCCACCACTGTTTGACAAGTCAAGGCCCTTATAAAGAAAATGGATATGGAAAACAATCGTTCATACCCTGTGAATAAATGGTGAGAAGTATTATCTCAGGTATCCAGCGCTCGTTTCGACAACATTGCTTCCTTTGAAGTTGCAGTGAAAAAGACTAGTTGTTGTTTTTATTCCACTGCATTGATTACATCAGCTAAATTCACTGTTAGATTATTAGATTGATTACACTAGCTTCACTCAAAACATGGCATGTTCTATGACACTGTACACACTTTGAACCTTTAGCACGCGAGCTTAGAATAAACAGACCAGTTCGTTGGTGTGGACTCAAATGTATTTATCGTTATAGTTATCTTTATAGTTATCATTCTTTGTGTGAACGCCCCTTCACAGTGTGTTCACATTTGGCAGGTTTGGTTCAATTAAAACGAACACTGGTGTGATTGCTTTGATAGTGCGGTTCATTTGAATAAGTGTAAACGCTGCCAATCTGAACCCTGTTGGGCCTCTGTCCACTTCCAAAGGAACTCTGGTGCAGCAACACTGACCAAAGGCATTTAAACAAACCAAAATCAGGACCCTGATGTCACAATATGTGACCCTACAAAAGACAGAAAGCATTCTCATCATAGGAGCAATGTTGACCATTTCTGTTTAGAACAAGCATCAGAAACGTCTTATAAACAAACTACTATATAAAATGTTGATTATAATGTATAATAATGCAATGGGGGAATATTTGTGGGTCCCGATAATGCCAAATCCCTGATGTTACCAGTAAAAAGTGGCATACGTTATTTTAAATACTATATATCTAGTCAGTGACAGTGTGCAAGCATATTCGTCTAAAATAATTTTGTATTTTCAGCTTCAGAATCATGGATATTTTTATTCTGGTGTCATTATTGTCCTGTGCATTGGGTTTCCAGCACCAGCAAGCCTATTCATTTACATACACAATGTAATACCAAATTTAGCATTTTAATCAACAGTACATTTTTTGTTAACCTTCTATCATACGTCTTATCACAATAATATTGTATTGTGAGTTCAGTATCGTATCATTACATGAGCTTATTGTTACACCCCTAATAAATAAACATCATAAAAAACTTTTTTTAAGAACCTTAAGGTGCTTAGGTTCAGTGTGAATGCCAAGCAAACCAGGACTAAATGTATAAATGTATTTTTTTAAATGTATCGGGTGGAGCAGCACTTACTGTGAACATCACACTGACAGATCATGTGTAAAAACACTGTGCCATGCTTGTGCTGAAACGCACAGCACATATATTATTTAATTAAATCACAGCCTTTGCGATTTAATAATCGCACTAAGCCATATTGCAATTTCGGTTTTATTTGGATTAATCGTGCAGCTACTGTTACTCTAGTTTGTTACTTGAAATTAAAGCAGAAATCTTCCAGTGTGTGTGTGTGCGCGCGTTATGTTCTATTATAAATGCATTCGTCCCCTCGCAGCTCATATTTAGTCATCAGACGCTAATGAGAGGGCATTGAGGGGCACAGAATAAATGAGATATTAGTCCCGGGCTGTTGTGCAGATGCAGACAGACACGGACCTTTGTGCAGATGTCATGCTCCCAGAAAAAAATGGCCGAATTATTTAAATGTCCCATTGTTGGATTGATAAGCTCACCAATGCATGCCAAACTCAAGAATTCAGTTCATCATCATATGAGAGAAAATGCACCTGCTGCAAAGGGGAAAGGGGAAGAATAAATGTCCTTTGTTTTCCTCTGCACTCGTTTGACTGTTAATCATTTTCTGCTAGTTATTATATGCTCAGTGGGATTACTTTAATCTTCCATTTGTCAGAGCTGAATAGCATCTAACATGAGCACATGTACATAACCCTCGCCAGGACAGCACATCAATACTCTTGTTTTCGATTGCCTTGTCTCAATTAAGAGCAAGAAATAATGATTAGCAGCTCATGCTTATAGTACTACTCAAATAATAATTGATAAATGTCCTTTAAGGTTATGGAGTCTTGGTTAATTTATGCAGCACAGTTTGAGAAGTGCCACTTAGAAAATTTATAAACTGATGAAATCATACTGAATCCTCAGAACCAGCGAATGCCATTTAATACTTTGGGTGCTAAATTTTCCTCAATTTATTTTCTTCCTCTCTCCTCTTATCACTAGGTGACGGCTTTATACTTAGTCAGTTTGATTTTCTACTTTATCTAATAGGAAAGGCAATCAGTTTATGGCCGAGGTATCGCAGCTCTCAGCAATCAGTATGTGAGGGATAGAAGTGCAGTGGGTTGTACTGTACCTTAGTCAACTCAAGTCACCTTTATTTATAGAGTTTACAATACAGATTGTTTTAAAGAAGCTTTATAGATCTTATGCGCCAGAGAAACGAGGGTGCAGCCATCTTTAGAATATTCAGGGTTCGTAGGCTACAAGGTGCTTAAAGTGCTTGAAATACTTGAAATATTTGACTTTTTGAAATTTAAGTCCTGGAAAACAGCCATATTTTTGAAGAGGTACTTGAAAAGTGCTTGAATTATTAAAAATAGGGATGCACCGATACTGAACTCATGTACTCGTAAAAATGCTCCGATACCAACAACCGATAGGCCTACCAGGCAGCGTGTGTATAGTAACACACAGCTGTGGTGTGAGAGCTGATCAGAGGAAACCACGCAGTGGATTGAGCGCGCAGCGGCACAGACACGCGAGCTGGTCGAGCACATCCCTTTAAACAGACATCAGTGGAAGGTTTGTAGTTCAGTCGGATGTCAATGGCAGAGAAAATAAAACGAGGCATGTAGCTTATTATTAGGCCGTGTGTCCACCAAAGCGTTTTTTTACGCTCCTGGCGTAAAATTCTAATTGTTTTCAATGGGAGCGCCGCGTTTTTTAAACGCCATGAGCGTAACGAGGCGCTGAGCTAACCGAACAAAATGAATGAAAAATACAATTTTAGTATGAAACAAATTATCTACGAAATCAGTTACAAGTAATCTGTGCTGCGGATATTCTGTATCATAGCAACGAATCGTCTCAACTTAAAAAACTCAGCGCTGCCAAAACGCTCTCAAGCGCCCAGTGCTAGGCGTTTTCAGCAGAGCGCCTAGCGTTTTCAGCCGGCTAAAAACGCTTTGGTGGACACACGGCCTTAGGCCTTAGGATGTATTTTTCATCCATTTTGTTCGGTTAGCTCTGCTGGTTGATTTCTTTGTACAGAAAGAATGTTGTGACAGTTTGTCGGTGTGACATTTGTCCCGCCCCTCCTCCACTGTGATTGGACGGCTGCGTAAAAAGTGACAGTGATGAGCGCAGCGTTTTACCCAAAGTTGAACATTTTTCAACTCTCGGCAACCAGTAAAAAACGCCGGGCGCTCAGCGCTTGAGCGTTAAGTACACGCTCAGCGCCTCGTTACGCTCATGGCGTTTAAAAAACGCGGTGCTCCCATTGAAAACAATTGGAATTTTACGCAAGCTGCGTGAAAAAACGCTTTTGTGGACACACGGCCTTAACGTTAACTGACGAGAGAGAGCACAGTTCTATTGAATGCTCTTGATTGCTGATCGTTCACTCAGCACGTGTTATTTGGATGAAAACTAAATCGTATATGTAAGTAAAGTAAAACATGAACTGTTGTGTTACCTGATTTATGTATAACGAGTGATTCCCTACATTATTACTGGAATGAACCATTCCATGAACGCAAACATCCAAATCGCGCGTCCCGCAAACCAGCGTATTAGCGCGCGAATACTGAATTAAATTGTCTTTCACGTCTTGCGCTTGTATGGACGAATTCACACAAAATTTTGTAAAAACGCCCATCTTGGCGAGTATCCTAGTAAACAAAGTCAGTTATATCTCAAGTGAACGTAGCCATGTTCAAGTGAGGTCCGTGCGTTCGGTCTTAAAGCGGCAGCAGTTTAACAAACCCACTGCTGTTTTAATGTTAATCAAACAATGGACAAATAAATTACTCACTGTTCTTGACTAAATAGGCTACCCGTGTCAACTTTACAAAAATATCCATCTATATTTAATTTATCCAGTTATGAATATGCAATTTCATTTGTAAGTTGATTATTCGTTCTTATTTTGTTGCTGACTGCTTACCTTTAATAATGTTTGAAATTTACATTAATTAGGCTGGCAGTTTTTGTTGTAGTATCAAAATTGGATTAAATAATTGATATTTCACTGGTGTCTAAACATTTGTACCACTGACCCAATCCTCAGCACTGACACTTCTGGAGCTGTTCTAGTCTAAATATGTGCTGTGCTATTCAATGAAAGATAAAATATGATAGAGCAATAGAATGTACAGTGACAGAAGCTCATACAATGCATTTTAGCAGGCTTAATTAAGCATGAAAATAATTGAAAGAAATGTATATTTGATGAACAAATTAAGCCAACTAATATGATTTATATTCTTTTGGTTTATCTACTAATACATTTAAAAATTACAAATGCAGTGAAAATTCAGGGATCGGTTACGGTATCAGTATCTCGTTCTGCAAAAAGTGGTATCGTGCATCCCTAATTCAAAATATTGTGATTTTTTGTTGAAAAAATAATGAAAAAATTGTTTCACGCTAAATCAACACTGCAGCCCGTCTGAGATATAGAGCTTTTTCTCATGGCTATGAGCATGATATTAAGTATATGATAAGTATATAATACAACTTTCATTCTTCAGGTCAATCATATATAAATGGAAAAAAAAATCAGTTTCAATATCCTTTCAATGGTTAAGGGGATTTCCCATGCCTGACAGCGCTGGTCAATGGATTGACCTCTACTGTATGAAGTGAAACATCAGATACCATATATTTAATTTGAGTAAAAAAAATAAAATAAAATAAAAATAATAATAAAGATATTGTTTGATAAGTGCTGATTGAAGTCCTTGAAATCCAAAAAAGTAGTGCTTGAAAAGTCCTTGAAAGTCCTGGAATTTCATTTGACAGAGTCTGTACGAACCCTGAATATTTTCTTTGAACTTCCGTTTTTGTGGTCGTCCTGTATATTTATATGGCATTGCTGTGCCGGAGTAATTAGCTTTTGAAGTGGATTTACTTAATGTAAAGTTAACGAAAGTTATCATGAGGATTATAATGTTTAAAGCAGATGTCTTAACAAATGTCAGTAGACCGGGAAGATTTTAAAACGAGCCGTTCATTCATAAATACGCAGGATCGCTGTGACAATACAGACCAGAAGACAAAAGACGAATGAGCACAGCGCTTAAAAGGGGCAGGGTTACATAAGGTCCATATTAATAAACAGGAATCAACCGGAATAAATCCCCTCTACAGAAAACTGTGGTGTCGTCATCGAGCTCAATTCAATTTAGTTTTTTTCTCATCCAATAGTTATTACTGATTTACTTTTGATTTTCACTTTTACTGATATACATTGAGAGATCATCCATCACACCCCTTTGGATGACCTGTATCTCTGATATATCAGCAGTTTTCAGTTGAACCAGATGGCACTAATAGCTCTATGGTGATGATTATGTAGCAAATCAAAGTTCTGTGGTTTTATTTTTAGGTATTTTTAAAACATGAATTTATATCAGATCATGTTTATGTAGCTTATATTGTCATTGTTTGCTGTGTCAGTGTGTGGTGTTTGAGAATGAGCCAAGGCATAAAGCCTTAATTAAATCAAACAGAGCAAACCTGTTCAGACACTATGATAAACTGTGCTGGACCGTGTCTTATCTTCTCCAGCCAATAGAGCCATGACCATCTGTTTCTGCACATCGATACACTCCCATATCACAGGAGAAAAAGATTATTAGCCCATAAAGCCCCTCTCATTGGGTTTCCTGGCTTAGCATTGTAAATATCGTCCCATCTCCATATGGTGGCCTTGCAGAACTCAACCACACCGTCTGGGTGTAACAACAATGTTTCAATCTATTAAAGATTTCTTTTTAATGCATCTCAGTGGTGTGCCAAGAAGATCATCTTCATGGCTGAGTTGTTGATCATAACGGAGTTTTCGAATTGATACATCTCATTAGATTTTAAAAATGGATTTTCTAAATCTAAACAATGTCAGTAGTACCTTATGCATTGCATTGTACTTTTGTAACAACAGAACAAGCGAGAAAGCTGCTCATTATTTAATAAATAATCCTTCTAATCTCACTTTTTTTTCTGAAGGTGTTCCCCAGGGTTCTGTATTAGGCACTCAAAACTTTTCTTATTTACTTTATTTTATTTATTCATTATTTTTGTAGTGTATCACTGGTATACTTAATTCACTGTTCTGCTGTCTTAGGTGCTACACACTTGTGTATCAGGGTCTAACCTACACACTCAACAAAGTCACTACCTCCTCAGCCTTGCTGATCTGTCGACAGACTACGAACCCTTCCTTACTCTAGGCAATGTCAAGAGCTTTGAACCACCCCCCATACACAATGTCATGGGAGACTTTGGAAATCTCCTCACTGTGGCTGAAGGTAAGGATTTCCTTTTATGCTTCCAATTAATCTTATTGCTATTGTGTTTTGTTATCTACAACACGTTATCGACAACGTGCTTAGGGAAATCCCATGAAAACTCTGCTGGGTCATTGCTCACCCCAAAATCAAAAGAAAAAAGAAATATCAGTTTGTTTGTCTTTTGCCTTTTCCTAATTAAGTGCATTTGTAAAATATTATTTATCTATACACCATAGTAGTATTTGTTATACTTAATTTATTACTAATGGTCAGCAAAAAAATATTTTTGTGAGATTAACCATATTCATTTTTTTTATTATTTTGTTACATCATATTTAAACAGAAATTTGATACAAATAAACACAAATAAATTTTTAATGTCTGTAATGTAAAGGCAAATTTACAAAATGTATGATGTCAACTTTTCCAGCATAAATTGAGAAACCGCTGCATCTCCCTTAAAAAAGCAAAGAAAGTACAAAAAGGGATGTTTTTAATTTGTCCTTTGAGTTTATACTGAGCTCTCATGAATCATATTAGAGCAAATGTAGCACAATGTGAAATGAAATGAATTTTAAAGAGGTGTGCATTAGTTCCCTCATCCACTCAAAGTAAGCCCATTTATGCCAATTATTAAAGAAATCTTTTTTTTTTTTCTCCTCCGACCTTGCTTTATCCATTAGGCAATATTTCTTGTGTGTTCTCTACCTTGGCATGTCATCAAATGTCATCTGTTTTTGGTTGGGCTGTGGGGTTGTGGGGGGAAGGGATCTTTCCTCTTCCAACAGGGATGCCTTTTATGACAGTACATTTATATCAACAGAGTAGAGGAAGAAAAAGACTGCTGGCTTTTGCAACACTAACATCTCCATCCATTGACATGCCTTTTATATCTCTGCGTACGAAAAAACAAACAACCTCAGCCAAAGAGCAACTCATAAGCAATATCCCAGTACCTAGCTCATATTGATTAGTTCACTTCAAAGCTCTGTGCATCCCTAATGCAACTTGCTCGTCTTTGCAAAGAGCTTTTTCCACTTTGATGGGGATGATGGTATTGATAGCACTGTCACAATGTGAGCACTTCGTTTTTTCCCCCTCCTCTCTCTCTCATCCTAATCTTAATATCCACTAATGACAACACTAGATTTCTCACTTTGAGAGGTGTTCAGCATTCAGAGGACTTTAATTCATAGTGCTTGCAGAGCCCTATTCACTCATCCCGAAAGGTGTGATGCTCATTAGTGCAGCCCTTTGAGTCTGTTTTAGGAGACTGAATAGATATTTTAAAGGTGTCTATGTAGACACCCGTATAGATGGTGCAAACGTGGGAAAACTGCCTCCATTGGTCATGACAGCTAAAAGCCAGTATACCAGCTAGCTTTTGAGAAAGATAAGTAAGGGAAAAAACAGTCAGCCAATCATTATTGCAAAATAAATTCTGACAGGGTGACCAGGACCCTAAAAAGTTAGTCATACAGTCTATACATCAAATCAGAATAAGGTATTACAAAGAGATTTGTGACAATTTGTGGTGATGTACATTATCAGGGCTGTGCTACGAAAAAGTCTGTGCGATGAATAAATAAAAAAATAGTTAAAATGGCCACATTACAGCAGACCTCAAAATGGCCAAATAATGGCCACCTAGTTGACCTGGATGGTCAGTTTACCAATATCCAATAAGATATATATACCAATAAGAATACCACAACTGACCTATCAGAATCACATATCCCAGAGAGCCATATAATATAAGAGGGTGATGGGCAGATTTCTAAATAACAGTGATGGGGATTACCTTTTTTTCATTCAAAGGGTTAGTTCACCCAAAGTAAAAAAAATATTTTGTATTAATTACCTACCCTCATGTTGTTACGAACCCTTAAGACTTTTGTTTTTCTTGGAAACTCAAATGAAGATACTTTTAACGAGACCTGAGAGATTTCTGTCCCTCCATTTAAAGTCCACCAAAAACTTTGACTTTTCCAAAAGACATCATAAAAGTAATCTATATGAATCATGCAGTTGAATCCAAGTCTTCAGTAAACATGTTCACTTTATATGATGAACACATATATAGATCATATGGATGCATCAGATATGATCAACAGAAGCACAAGAACCAATTAAGTTTGGTCTCGAATATCGAGCAATTAGGGTTGAGCTTCATTTTATTGCAAATTTGATGTGCTTTATATGTATGTGCGTTGATCAATGTTTAATGTGAATAAAAGATTAAAGGAATACTTCAGCTCTGGGAAGATGAATGTGTATTTAATAATGATCATTTATATAGTAGAAATGTGAAATTATTTTTGAAATTGAAGCATTCTAGACTGAGAAAAGGCAGAAAATGTATTTTTTACTCATGTGGCTGAAAGACAACAACTCCCAGAATGCATTTGCTTTGCTGCCCAGGCTAACCACGCCTACCGGTTACAGACGGCAGTATCCGAAAAATTTCGCCACACATTCTCTAGGCTAATACATACTCTAGTAACAGTAAAGGTTAATAAAAAGAACCACAACCAATGTGAGTTATAACTTTTAATTAAAAAAATAATTAATATTAACACTTTTACACTCAAAGCTCTTCCAGAGCTTCAGCTGTTTCCTTATATTCATTCACAGTATTGTCCGTAAGGAGCTGGATATCTCCGTCTGATATCCTGGACAACACAGGTGGGCAAAACGAGACGATAGCCTTTACCAAGTCACTCGCATTGCAGGAACCATTCCATAAAGTGATGGTAGGCTATTAGGCGATATTGTCTACAAAACAGTAAGCACAACGTTAGCAATGCGAACTATTTGCACATACAGTATACTATCATATATGTAAATATAACAACAATAGCTCAGCTGACTACGCGGGAAGAACATTGTGATAATGCCGGGTGTCCAAACTCTGTACATTACATCTTGGTAAACAAAAGAAAAACAAACCAAATAACGTTACTCACTTTACACTAAGCCGTCTGTTTGTCCCTGCGGGCTTTGGCTGGCGTTTCCAGTTTATCTCGTCCAGAAGAAAATGGGATCGCTGAAATTCGCGACAGCAATAGGACTCTCTATCTGTTTCCATAGGCGCACAGCGAGAGCACTGACACGACCGGTCCGCCCCAGCTGGAGTCTGGCCGGGCTCGAATCAGGTCTTGCTCCCCTGCTGCAGCAGCTGCTCCGGCCGCCTCTTGTTCCTCCATCTCCCGCAACTGTTCATCGCTGTATTGCGGCTCGTACAGGTAGCCGCGAGCATCAGATTTGCGCGAAAGATATTCGAAATCCCCTTCTGCCATTTCAACTTCAAAACTAACGTTACCTTCCGCCATCGTGATTAGCCTACTATACAAACTTTATAGGCAGAGCAAGAGCCTGTTAGCTTA
Organism: Gila orcuttii; assembly: GCA_026230005.1. NCBI lineage: Eukaryota > Metazoa > Chordata > Actinopteri > Cypriniformes > Leuciscidae > Gila > Gila orcuttii. Next base: position 13,870,448 of record JAPDVR010000013.1, on the reverse strand, counting down.
GCTTCTACAGAAAGATGGCTGACACATCTTTACACTCTGTGTGTGAGATCCCGCCCCATATGGGCATGGTGAAAACATGCGGAACTAGCTACTAGTACTGGCTGTAGTTTTAAGCCTCTGGCCCAAAAATCCTCCGATGACACAAAATGACGATTTTTGCGTCATCGGAGGATTTTTTCCAGACTAAAAATACATAAATCTCTCATATCAGGGGGAAATGAGGGGGGGAAGCACAGTAATTCGAAAATACTACTGGTTTTCTACTGATACAAAGCTTAATGCTAAATCCTGAAGTATCCCTTTAAATTAAATCTGTTCTTCATATAAAGCGGTCGTGTCTCTTCAGAAGACTTGAATTTTTACCCGAATGTTATGTTTACGATATCTTTATGGACTTTTTGAAGCATCAAAGTTTTTGTTACATGCCTTTAATCGAAAGACAGATATCTCTCAGTTTTCATTAAATCCTCTTCATTGAGGTTTCGAAGAGGATCAAAAGTATACATATACATCCTATTATTCATTTAAAATAAATTTAAGGAATTGGCTTTTTGATGATCAATAATGCCAACACTGATGTTGTTTTTTTTACATCCATAAAGAGACTATATTAATATTATACTTTATTATCTTAGTGTATTATATGTGGCTATTTTTTTGTATTGTACCCCTTTTTTCTTTTCTGGCAAAAATGAGTGCTGATGAGAATTAGCCTTTTGACTAACTCTGGTACATAAACATTTATTTGAATATTTATTAATGTTCAGTGTCCCTTTTTAAACAAATAAAATAAATTGATGACACAATTACATTTTTTGTGTGAACTAACCCTTAAGAGTATACCTGTAATTCATATTTACTAAACTAAAGTTGTTTGACATCCCAGAAAAGAAAAGGAGAAGCATGGAGCTGATTCCTCTGACTGCTCGGATGGTAATGTCACACCTGGTCAATCATTTGGGACACCATCCTCTCAGCGGCGGCCCTGCTCTTTTAAACAGCCTGGTCAGTGAGAACCACGACAACCCCTACATAGAGTCTTCCGAACTCTCCTCTGAAGTCTTCAAAAGCCCCAATCTACAGCTCTTCGTCTTCAATGACAGCACACTAGTCTCATACCTTCAGATCCCCTCGGATAATTCCAGCACTGTAAGTGCCAACCCAAGGGATCATTCCTCTGAGGTCCGCGTCATTGTCAGGGACATCTCTGGAAAGTACTCGTGGGATGGCGGCGTTCTCTTCTGCACTTTGGACGGATCTGGCTTGAGCTCCAGTGGCAGTAGAGATCAGTTGTCTTGCGACACCGGTCTCTCGGAAAAGCAGAGCTCCGTCCGCACCAGTAAATGCTCCTCTGAGTCGGAAATGGAGGATGGCGTGGATGTGTTGGACCAGCTACTGGAAGATCTCGGCCACAGCAGCCCCGAGTGCCTACCGCAGCCCCAGCTGAGGCTCACACAACCACCGGCTCCACCCATGGGCATGAACCCTGAGATGGAAGGGCTCATCATGGATGCCATCCACAGACAGATGAAGCAAGAGGATGAGGAGCTGATGTGGAGACAGAGTGAAGACCCCAGCATCAGAGCAGAGACACAGAGAGAGCCCACACACCAGGAGCCAAAATCACCCTTTTACCTCTGCAGACTTCTCCTCAACGACCTCGGCATGAACTCATGGGATCGCAGGTACAAAATTTCATAGAAGTTGCTGGAAAACAATGAACTGTCACAGTAAACATTTTAAAATAAATCTTACATCTCGAGATGGCAATTCAGTCATTTGTTCACCCACTTGTAAAGCTGCTCTTTCCCACATCATTGGGCATTGATTTTTAAGGCCTAATATACTCAAGTGAAGTTCTTTTTCGTTCTTCGCTTAAGGGTCAGACAGGTTCCCATTTGTCCTTAAAGTCTTACATTTACTTTGATCAAATTCAAGGCCATAAGAAGTCTTAAATATCTTAAATGATATAAGAATTGTTTTACAGACAAGGCTTAAGCCAGACCTAGACTACAAGTCATGTTTTAGCTGTTTTAACTGAATGAAACTTTGCACTGGCATATCTAAAAAAATATGTCAGTGCCATTCTTTTGTCTCAAGATGCACACCAGTAATGTTTTCTTTTCTAAGGCACATTTATAAAAGCTGCTTAATTCTAAGCCCTGTTTGTGAAACCAGGCCTTAATATGTTTATTTAAACCTTAAAAGACGATGATTTAATTAAATAAATGTGAGAGCTGCACGTTTCAAAGTAAAAATGGGGCACTGTTCTACAGGTTCACGGTTTCAGAGTAGTTCACAATCATTGAACTCCGCACATTAATGCCAAATGATAGCTTATGATCTATTGTTAATTAATTATGACAATGTTTATTTTATGGTGTTTATCATAGACTGTTAAAAAAAGATGGAGGCCGCGTCTCCATTTCCTTCCACCAAAATAACCCAGAAATGGTAGTTGCCGATTACGTCATTCAGAGCCTGAGTCAATGATGTAGTGATCCTGAAGTGGAGCCCCGGGATCAAATTCCCACCCACAATCCCAGGCACAGCTGTCAATCATAACTAAACCCAAACTTATTGGAAAAATAAAAAAACACTTCAACATAAGAACTACCTAAAATGACAGAAACCGTCTGTGGAAAAAAGTTATTTGAAGTGTGATTGGATTTTTGTAGTTTGGCTTGCATCCCATTCGATTACATGGAGAGGGCGGGGTTTATGACCTACTGTATACTGCAGATCGAAATGCTTTGGCTTCACTTTTCAGGACTTGTGCAGCACAATTGGTGTTTATTCATACCTGCAAACTTGTTGCCTTTCACAATTCTGACATTGAAATATGTCATTAACGTGATTTGTGCAATTCAGATGAGCTTTGTGTGTCAATGGCTGTTTTTGTACGAATGTATGTCTGAAGGGAACTGACTGCCTTTAGAACAGTTTCCTTCACTTTTTTTCTCTCACATCCTTATGCCTAAAGTAGCCTTTATGAGTGCAGCTTTCTATACAGAGGTTCCAGGCTACCGCTTTATTTCTGCCATTCCATAAGCGCTACCTACTGGCAGAGAATAAATTTGAGTTTTCAATCAGCCCGTCTGCTTTTTTTGTTTAGACCAATGCAAAAAAACTGACCCATTTTTTACGCAGCATACACACTGTGTTGTAAATATTAATCGGTGGATCGACCAGAATCTAATGTGCATTTAAAAAGATCTTACTGACCCCAAACATTTGAACAGTAGTGTATTTAAGTAACAGAAACACAGACAGAACAGACACCAGTCATACAATTGCATCACTATGGTCTATCTTTCCTTTGATTGATCATATACTTAATATACTATTCGAACAACGGTTAAAGTTCTACTTTTATGGTGACATTTTGTTCTTTTTGAATGGAAAGAGATATTCCTCTATACTTGTGAAAATTATGTGAAATTATAAGTGTGAGTAAATGACTAAAGCATTTTCATTTTTGATTATCTTTTTTATTATCTTTTTTGCATCTCAAAATATATGAGCATGTTACAAAATAATGTGTGAATATGATTACATGGCGTCTAAATATTTTAAATGCATGCAGTACTTCTAGTTGGCCTGCACATTGATTGCAGTGGGATAGGAGGAAACATTTTAACATTAAAAATAATAATTTGATTAGCTTTTGTCTCACCATTTATCTTTTGAGAAGTTTTATGATGTTCCATTTTATTTTCTCTTTATAGAAAGAGCTTTCATCTTCTAAAGAAGAACTCCAAGCTCTTGAGAGAGCTGAAGAATTTGGACTCTAGGCAATGGTAAGGGTTCCTGCTTCTGCTTCAGAATGTCTGGAAACAGGACGACAACATCTGACGTTCATGCCTTAACTCTTTCCCTGCCAGCGTAAAAAAAAAAAAAAAGTAAAGCCACTGCCAGAATTTTCACAAAATTTTCATGGCCACCAGTATATTTTGTTGTATGAATATCTGAACATGCAATATATCTAAAGAAAGAACAGAACTTCTGCTTAAAAAAAAAAAAAAAACATTAGCTTAATGTATTATTTTTTTATCAACAGTTGAATAGGGGTAAGTTTCATTAAAAAAAAAACAAATTTTAGATTACATTTTAAAGATTACATCCAGATTGGATTCAGAACGATGATCAAAACATAGATGGAGTAGATCAAGTCCATCAACACCTGCAAAGCTTCACAGTCCTACAGCTCGTCCTGGATTGACATTTCATTTGGTAATGTTAGGCGGTTTTTATTTATATGCTGTTTAATGTTGATGATCGCGTTATTTTACATGTGCATCTGCTTACATATGCTATCGCTTGTTTCTGCTGCTTCTTCGCCTGTGTTTTGATCAGTAGATTCAGTACTCTTTCAGAAGATGCGTAATAGCGCCTCCTACCGTATAACAGTGAAAACACAGAAAGCAGGAAAATTCCGTCAATGGCGGGGAAAGAGTTCAAGTTTCATACATAATTACACGCCTAGTAAATTAGTGACATGAAAACTGAATTATATCTTCTTTCTGACTCATCTGCACTTAACGCTAAAAATCAGCAGCAAACAACAGCATGCATTTGGAGAGCTCTACCATGCAGCCTAATGCCAGTCCACAGAGAGTGGCTAAATCCTTTAAAAGCACTATTAAGGAGACATGTCTTAAGACCACTCTCAGATACTCCGCTCCTCACAGCCTAATCCTGCCCACGTCTGGCTGATCACAGATCCACACTTCTCAGCCAACAGTGATCAATAGGCACTCAGAGTGGCTAATTACAGAGGCTTATTAAAGAATACCCCCAGGATCGGGCCAGCGTTCCCCTCTGCAGGAATAACCGGCCCACTCATGGCAACCGCTGACTGAGCATGCCAAACATCACACTGCAAGGGCATGAGGCTTCATTAGCAACACTGCTCAAAGAGACATACACTGCTCACACATACACAGCACATACCAGTATTGTATTTATTAGCCAATAGCTGTAAAGTTACAATAGACATTTTTTTTTATATAAATGTTTTTTGTTTTGATAATAATAATAAAAAAAATAGTATGAATTTAATGAGCATAACAAAGGTTGTTTCATGTATAGGTTACCGAATATCCTATTACTTGACTAAATTTTTTTAAAGAAACTAAGCCTCAACTGTTCTTTAGGAAGAGCATTATTAAAATTAACAATTATGAAATATTAACTTGCCAAAAGCATCTTATTTAGCTGTCGCACATTTTGCGCTCAGTCTTCATACCACACAACGCCTACCCTTTAACCAAAAAGGGAACATTTGATAAAATTCAGACACCCAGGAATTAAAGGCACATCACCCAAAAATGAAAAATCTGTCATTAATTACTCACCCTCATGTTGTTCCAAACCCGTTAGACTTTCGTTCATCTTCAGAACACAAATGAAGATCTTTTTAATGACATCTGAGAGCATTCTGTCCCTCCATTGACAGCTACGCAACTGACACTGTGACGCGTAAGAGATCGTAAAACTAATTAATTTGAATTGAGTGGTTTAGTCCAAATTTTCTGAACAGAATCGATCGCTTTATATGATGAACAGATTGAATTTAGGCTTTTATTCACATATAAACATTGATCAGCGAACATAAACAGAAGCTCAAACGTGCTGTGTAACACGAGAATGAACCTCATTGGTTCTTGCTGAAGCTCAAACGTGATGCGTAACACAAGAATATACCTCATTGGTTCTCGCACCTCAAGCGAACATGCTTACGTTTCGTTTACCACAACTGATGTGTGAGTTGATGAAAGTTTATATGTGAATAAAAGCCTAAATTCAACCTGTTAATCATATAAAGCGATTGATTCTGTTGAGAAAATGTGGATTTTAGGATCTCTTTATGAACTTTTAGAAGTGTCAAAGTGTCAGTTGCGTAGCTGTCAATGGAGGGACAGAAAGCACTCAGATGTCATTTAAAAGATATTCATTTGTGTTCTGAAGATGAACGAAAGTCTTACGGGTTTGGAACGACGTGAGGGTGAGTAATTAAATGTCAGAATTTTCATTGTTTGGTGAACTATCCCTTTTTACTGCGTACTGGGAAGACAGATACATTCTCCTTTTATTTCTCATTCTATTTTCTCTATTTTTACTCAGATTTTAGAGTTGACTTATATTCATCAAGCTCTGCCATTCGACAATGTTAACTTGTTATTTTAAGGAAAAAAATGGAACCAAAATATATATATTATTTATATATATTTTTTAAATTTTATGTTGCAAACTTATTAAAAAAAAGTGATGCTTTAAGATATTGAAATGCTAAATAACACTAATCTAAACTTCATACCGCATAATGACAACCAGATTTGTGATAACTTTGATTAAAAATTTGATCTCATTGCGTAAGTATTCAGACCCTTTGCTACAACACTTGCACAGGTGCATCCTATTTCTCTGGATCGCCTTTGATTAAGTACACTGAACACATCAAATATGGTGACATCTCAAATGTCATGATGTTACAACTTTTTGCATGATGTCTGTTGGTCTTATGTTTTTCTGTTTCCAGTCGAGAGACGCACAAGATTGCTGTGTTCTACATTGGAGAAGGCCAAGAGGACAAATGCTCCATTCTGTCCAACACAGAGGGCAGTCAGGCATATGAGGACTTCGTCTCTGGGCTAGGATGGGAGGTGAAATAACACATAAAATCCACTTAATGCGTCTGTAGTAAGCAGGGATCATGTCCTGTGACTACATCAGAAAGCTTCTCTCTCTTTCAGGTGAATCTGGCCTCTCACTGTGGGTTTATGGGTGGTTTGCAGAGGAATGGCAGCACCGGAAACACAGCGCCATACTACGCTACCTCCAACGTGGAAGTCATCTTCCACGTGTCAACTCGCATGCCTTCTGACTCAGATGACTCCATCACCAAAAAGGTAGTTCCTCATTTCCTGCTTGACAAGACCCATACACTTTTAAAATAAATATTGCGGTTTTAGATGTGATTTACACAATACACTGGTAGAAATTTGTCATTTATCAGTATCATAAATTGCATCACTGCTTGGTCAGGAGTGCAGGCATTCCAGTCACATTCAGAGAGGAAATGAGGAAGAAAAAAGTGGATGATCTTTGGTTTTGAAATGACCTGCCGTTAAACTGCGCCCCTTAGTTACTGTTGCTATCAGTATCAAGCTTTTATATTGCCGTTTATTCTACCACTGTCAAGCAGTGGGAGAGAAGCAATCAATTCGAGTGAAAACTGAATGCATTTGTAATTTAGTAATCATATCTGGTCTCCAAAATATTTTCAAGTAAGCCATGGAAGTCTACAAACTGGATAAAGAAATGTATGGTGAAGCTTTAGAATGAAAGCATCCGTTGTAGTCAATTGAAAATGCTTGACAGGTAAAATATCTATGTATGTGTGTGTATGTGCTTTGGATGTTGTTTTAAATCAAAAGCAACACAAAACAAAGAAGGAGTATGCCCACTCACTGAAACACACATTTGTAAAGTCAATTATCATGCAAATTATACAGTATATATATATATATATATACAATTTTTTTTTTTTTTGCATTTTTTTGCATGTGTGTGTGTGTATTTATTATTGTAAGTGTGTCGGTCAGGGCCGATAACCTCTGACACGTAGAGTGATTGGTTAGTCACTTAGTTGTGTTTTCACCCTTTTTCACTCTTCCTCTTCATTTCCATCTCTTGTTAAAATGCAAATATCCTGCAGCTCAGTTTTAGATGAGTTTTGGATGTGCACACCTTTTCTTTCCTCCTTAAAATTATGTATTTGTTTGTGACACCTTTATATATGTATTTATATATATATATATATATATATATATATATATATATATATATATATTAATGACAAATGTTTGCTTACTCCTAAAAAAACACGTATTGACATTTCATTCTGTTTAAAATGGTGATTTAATGACGGGTGACGTGTAAAGCGTGACTTCTGGAGCTGATCGCTCGTCTCTGTCAGACCTCTGCGAGCTGCGAGAGCGTGTCGTGAGCGAGGGAGCCGAGCATGTGCAGGTTTAGTAACTCTGGACTCCTGTGCGCGCTGTGACCGGGGCCCCGATCAGCACATTAACTCACGCCGCAAGGGCCAAAGGCCTGCCGGATACCAGCAGGGCCCTGCTATCGAATTCCCCCTGTGTCTGCGGGACGGCGATCGACATGCGTTAGCAGGTTAACTCTGGCAAAATGAGCCGGTGGGAACCTGCTTAGTTCTGAGCGCTCAATCCGATCATGCGCAGGCCTGCAGAGAGAAAAATTCATCAGGCTCCCGGACATCGAAGCCTCACACCATCAGAGCTCATATTAGCCCATCTCAGCCACACTCCGTTCCTCTGTTAGCCAGTGGGAGGGAGTGTGTGTGCCGCGAGCCATGCTCGATTCATTTTGGACATCAGGCCCCGTAATTGCTGCGCTCCCGCTCTGGCACGTGTGTGAGGAGGGGTGAAAGGGCTGTTTTATCAGCCACAGGCAGACAGGAAGTAACTCCTCTAATTTGCAAATCCAACTTTCAGAGGTAGTGAGAGAAAGGAGGGGTGAAAAGACGACAGCGAGGAAAACAGAGAGGGGAAAAGAGAAGAATTCCTGATTGAAATTGAGTGCTGGGGGCAGATCGAGCAGAGCAGCTGGCCAGGCCAGTAATGCAGTTACTGGGAGGGTGTTTCCATGCGAGGCCCGGTGTCAGGAGGCACCTCACACACACACACACACACACACACACACTCTCTCTTTTGTTTCAGAGGGAGGGACGCTGCTTCTTTACAAGGCAAGCGTTTAAGCTTCAGGGCATCTCTTGCTCTGCTCAGCGTCTGTGTGTTTACAATCTGCATGTACACTGTAAACACGTTTTTTTTAAGGCTATAAATAAAAATTATTGGAGTACGTTTTACAAGAAAATACTATTTCAGTCTTTCTACTTCAAAATTTCACGTTTAATTCAATGTGTTTCTTGCTGATTCTTCGTACATTTTTGAGACTTACTAGCAATTTCTGAGTGAATTGTTTTCAGTGTAAATGTTATACTCCATGCAACATACCTATGGCTGCTAATATCCTAATATTTTCATGTGTGCTAATGCAAATGCCACTATTACTATTGCTCATACTTAAAGTCCCCCTGTAGTCAATAATGTATCCCTTGAAAATGAAGGCTAATCTTTGATCACCAAAATTACATATTTAAATGTTTTTTTCCTTTTAAAAAAAATCTTCTTGCCTTTAAATATCTTGAATGTAACTCTACACTTTTGCATTTAGTATATGTGGTTTATGAATATGCAAATTAGCCCCGCCTCCACTCACTCACAGCAGCTCAGAGATCCACTCGTTGACGATCACATCTTGATCTGATTGGTTACAAGGTAGTTTGTGACGTCATAAACACCAGCGATTTCAAAACGTGTTTTTGAGACAGTCTTTGGTTCACTGCAGTTTTAAGGAGAAAATACCCAGCAATGGTGTTGACTTATGAGTTTACTCATGGTTTGGCCTAAAGCATATTGAAAACACTACATAGACATACAAATAACATTAAAAGCTTGATTTTCAATACATTTAAGGTATTGCAGTTTGAACAATCCTTGACATTAAACAATTAGATCTGAGCCTTAAGTTTTAAATTCAGTTTGATCAGATTTAAGGTCATGAAAATAATTTTTTAAAAAGTCCTGCCTTTTTTTCTTTTCTTTTTTTTTTTGCTATTTTGATAAGACTGTGAACTGTATTTGGCATTTTAATAAACTCTTGCGGCTTCTCTCTGGGCCTAAACTAAAAACATCATTTAATACATTCAGTAGATAGACTTTACTGGTACCGGCACAATAATATTTTTTATCTTTTTTTTAAACACATTATCGTGTCAGCATAATCCAATATCAGTCGACCTATAATTCATATGTATTTATAAATCAAAAACCAATTTCAGTATATTTTAAATAAAAGATGTCTTGAGTATTTTTAACTTGGTTACCCTATTTAAAATTTTTACCCTGTTTTGAATTTATGCCCCTGCCTGTTTAAGTAAAATAATCTTACTGATGCAAGATTTATTTTGAGAATGTATTATTTTTTTTCCTGTATTAATTATATTTGTAAAACATCTTTGAATTAAAAAATCTGCAGAAACCCTGATTAAACTTTGGCAAATAGTTCTGTCCAACACACACATAATGATACCGCAAGTCATGTGGTTTAAGAAAAGCTGTGCTATCACTGTGATTTCCATCTGGTGAGAGATAAAATGGGGTGAAAAAAAATCCCAAAACCTTTGATTGGTGGAATGACCTAAGTTATATCTAGAGACCAGCACATCAAAGGGTCTTAGGGACTCTTTTGGCTTGGGCCAAGAAGAAACCACCAACCACACAGATACCCTAGCAACCGCATAGAATATCTTAGCAATGCATAGCAACAGCATGGCAACCAGCCACAGCTCCTTCGGCAGCACCTTCTACTTCACCCTATTCTAAAGTTTGTATTTCTTAGAAGTCTGCAGTCTTTAACATCTGATCCCTTTCATTGAGAATGGCATCTGGTGTATGTGTGTAATGTGTGTTGCATTTCCTCTCTTCCCCCAACCTGTTTACATGCCGCCAATTCTTCTGCTGACTCTCCAAATGGATCGGTATGCGCCGACCCAATCAGCTTGTTGTGGATTTGTTTAATTTTAGCCCATTAGCATAATTAAGGGCTTATGGGGAAATGTGGTAATTGCATTTTTGGTGAAGAGGACATGTTTTGGTAATGGCTCATTAGGCTTTGGTGCATCGGCAGATGTTTAACGACCCATTGACAAGAGCTCGCTTAAAGCACACTGTTGCAGCGAAATGCTTCCAAGACTCCTTTTTCTTGATTACAGAGGTCACTTTAATTTCTCACTATTTTGCTAATAGTCCACTTAATTGTTGTTAATTATTTGGAATTAAGTCTTTATGGTCTGTCTGACCTGCTTTTGTTTTGTTTAGTGACAGTGAATGCTGGGAACAGTGAATGATGCCGTGTATGAAAACTATTTTTTTTTTCATTTCATGTGTGCATTACTATTGGATTGGGTGATATGTCTATCACATTACTCTCTTAATTTGGTTGATAACAATACTGCTGTAACTATCACACATTAAAAACTACTGTTAACACTTTACAATAACGTTTGTTAGTTAACATTATTTAACTACATTAGTTAGCATGAACTAATAATGAACTGCACTTATACAGCATTTATTAATCTTTGTTAATTTCAACATTTACTAATACTTTATTAAAATCTTGTTAACATTAGTTAATGCACTGTGAACTAACATGAACAAACAATGAACAACTATTTTTATTAACTAACATTAACAAAGATTAATAAATACAGTAACAAATGTATTGCTCATGGTTAGCTCATGTTAGTTTATACATTAACTAATGTTAACTAATGAACCCTATTGTAAAGTGTTACCAAACTACTTTTTTTATCCATTTCATTTTCTTTTTGGCTGGTAATTTTTAAAAGTAGTTTTCATAAGCGCAGCACTGCTTTGTGTGAACCCGTAACTGTGGAAACTGCTGTATTTCAACTTTTCCATTAGCGCCACCTATTGTCTGAGAGGGAATTTGCATTTTTATTCAGCCGTCTTGTGTATATATAACAGCATATGCATAAATATATTTATGGGGGAAATGTAAAGTCAGGGTCAGCGCCAGAGCGCATGTAAATGTTTTTCGGGGGCTTGTTTTGGCGAGATAAAGCAATATTCAGAAACAGGTGCATCGAATAAAACAGAAAAAAACACAAGCACGGAATTTGTAAATAAAATAATTGTATGTATACAATTTAATAACATATAGTTTTATATATGATTGCATACCGTCGGAGTTTCCAGTGTGGACAGCTCCATAACGTACCCTACTGGAAGCACTGTAGTTTTGCTGTACTATACTAAAAATATTAAAAGTACAATACACAAATAACATTTTAAGGTACTTCTGTTTCTGAACAAATAAAGCAGTAATTTATGTCATAGATACACATTTCTGATGTTTGTCAGAATCTATCGTACTAAAATAAATATTGTAATTAATAAAAAAAATATTGTCTTGCCTAATAATTTATAATTTAATGAATAAATAATTCAATAATAAAATAATTGTAAATATACAGTGTAAAGTAATTTTATTTCAATTGAATAAAGAAAATACAGTGGTTTGAATCCGAAGAGTCAAGTCAAGTCAAATATATTTATATAGCGCTTTTCACAATACAGATTGTATCAAAGCTGCTTCACAGTATCAATCAAAACAACTTAACAATGTTTGTTTATTACTGGAAAAAAGACATCCAAGTTTGGTAGAGCTGATCAATGGTATGATTGGTTAATTAATTTGAATATCCCCAACTGAGCAAGCCAAAGGCAACAGTGGCAAGGAACCGAAAAACTCCATCCAGTGACCTAATGGTGTCCTAACACCCTATCAGATGACCCAATGGAGAAAAAAAACCTTTGGAGAACCCAGGCTCAGTCGGGGGCCAGTTCTCCTCTGGCGTTTATGAACTAGAGGCCGAATTTACAGTAACTGTAAGATAAAAAATGTATATGAATGCCTGTCTAAATAGATGCGTCTTCAGTCTAGTTTTAAACTGGGAGAGCGAGTCTGAGCTACGAACAATATCAGGAAGGCTATTCCAGAGCTTCGGAGCTAAATGTGAAAATGCTCTGCCTCCTTTGGTGGATCTGGATATCCTAGGAATGACCAGAAGCCTCGAATCTAGTGATCTTAAAGAGCGCGATGGATTGTAAGGCGATAGAAGATCCGTTAAATAGACTGGAGCTAAACCATTTAGAGCTTTATAAGTCAAAAGCAATACCTTGTATTTAATACGGAACTTTATAGGTAACCAATGAAGTGATGATAAAATCGGTGTTATATGATCATATTTTCTTGATCTAGTAAGAACTCTAGCGGCTGCATTTTGGACTAACTGTAGCTTGTTTATTGAAGATGCAGGACAACCAGCTAATAAAGCATTACAGTAATCTAGTCTCGAGGTCATGAATGCATGAACTAACTTTTCTGCATCAGAGACTGATAGCATATTACGTAGCTTAGCAATGTTTCTAAGGTGGAAAAAGGCAGTTTTTGTAACATATGAAATATGCTTTTCAAAAGACAGGTTGCAGTCTAATGTAACACCCAGGTCTTTTACTGTAGCGGATAAAGTAACAGGGCATCCTACTATGTTAAAGTCGTGCTGTGTAAGGTTTTGTGGACGGTTTTTAGAACCGATAAGTATTACCTCTGTCTTGTCTGGATTTAATAAAAGAAAATTACGCGTCATCCAATCTTTTATATCTTTAACACAATCTGTCAATTTGGATAATTTAGCGTATTCATCTGGCCGTGATGAAATATATATTTGAGTGTCATCAGCATAACAATGGAAACTAATTCCATGTTTCCTTAGAATATTACCAAGTGGCAGCATATATATTGAGAATAATAAAGGGCCTAACACAGATCCCTGCGGCACTCCATAGTTTGCCGAAGTTATAATCGATTTTTCTCCATTTAAGTAGACGAAATTGAGCCGAGTTGAGCGGACACAACTTTTTCTAATATTTTTGACATAAATAGAAGATTCGAAATGGGTCTGTAATTTGCTAGGTTATTTGGATCTAATTGTGGTTTCTTAATAAGAGGTTTTATAACTGCCAGCTTGAACGTTCTTGGAACATGACCTAAAGATAAAGATGAGTTAATAATATTGAGAAGAGGCTCTTCCACTATAGGTAACACTTCTTTCAGTAGTTCAGTTGGTATAGGATCTAATAAACATGTTGTTGTTTTAGATGAAGTGATAAGTTTACTTAACTCTTTTTTGTTCTATGGTTGTAAAGCATTGTAATTGTTCTTGCGGGGTGATAATTGCGGCCGAATTATAAGGCGCGAGCAAAGATCGAACGTTTACGATTTTGATTCTGATGCTTTCATTTTTCTCGGTGAAGAAGTTCATGAAATCATTACTACTAAACTGTAACGAGTTATTTTGTTCAGACGACGTCTGTTTATTTGTTAGTCTAGCCACTAACAAAGAGCTCTTTTTTAGAGCTCTAAAAAAAATGTTAGAATGGTTATCTGAAGCCAAAGTGACCACAACTGAAGACACGCCACACTCCTGAGTTGACGGCTCTGTTGCAGTAGATCATTAAACATTTTAAATAACTTGACAAATAATATGTTTAGGTTACAACTGCATCCGTCTCTGAAAAAAAAAAAAATCAGCAGTGAATCTACCAAAAACTCTACCAACAGCTGTGTCAGTGGATAGATACTAGTGATGGGCGATACCACTTATTTTGTTTTTGATACGATACCAATACTTTCAAGGCCAGTATCGTCGATAGCGATACCAATACGATACCTCTTAACTGAACTTTTAAATTTTAAAATTTCTTAAATTATTGATTTACTAAGATTAAAATGGGTAATGATACCCACTAAACATTATATTTGAAAGGCATTTTAACATTCAATATGCCTTAATTGGAATTTATTAGATTATATTTTTTATTTACACATGGTTAAAATGTTTACTTGTAGTGGTAACCATGGAAATCTACTAAATATTATAAGGTATGGGACGATTACCGGTTTCACTATAAACTACGATAAAATGTACTGACGGTTAGTATTATCGTTTAAAATTTAATTATCATTAAAACCGTGTTTGATTATCACAATTTTAATAACTCATTATAAATCCTGTCCTATGGCGTTATTTTTTAGTCGAAAGTTATAAGCGTGTAAGTCTGTAAGACATGCTCACGAGCACATTATGTTATTTCACACGCGCAAAAATGAACCTTCAGCTGGCATGATAAAAGTACTTGTGCACAAATTCAACAACCGAGACGTGTACAGGTAGCTGCGAGCGAGCGCCTGGCATACTCTCATAGGTTAACTCTGCTTGTACAGTGGAATCCTGCTCGCGCGCAACAGGCTTCTGCTCGCGGAGTGCTGTTTTGCTCGCGCAGTGGATTTCTGCTCGCTCAGCTGATTTCTGCTCCCTCGAGTCTACATGACTTTTGGCAATTTGGGGGCGGAAACCAAGGAGGGCACTGACCCTCATATGATTGGTCACTTTCATCGTAATCACAACCACAGGGACATCCTTGTACCTTGATTGACAGCTCTCATTACAGGAAGCACTAACTCTGTATTGAAATTGAAATCATTGTTGATTTATTGTTTACAATCAAAAACGAAGAAGCAAGACGGCAAGTTGTATTTGAATGAAATGAGAGAGCGTGTCCATTGTGATGCATGGATGTGCGCAGTGTTATAATGCGTTGCTATTGACATCGGTCATTATAAGGAAGGAAATGCCACAGAATCTTGCTTTAAAAAGTGCATAGAGCTGCTTGTTTTATTTGTTGTTTGTTGATTTTCAAATATAAAACCTGTTGAAATGTTTTTAGTGTGAGCATCAGTTCTTTTTGAACACTTTCATCTCGTTTTAACAAAACCGTGATAATATTGATAATCACGATAAATTTGGTCACTATAATCGTGATATGAAATTTTCATACCGTCCCATCCCTATAGGCCTATTTGAACTATGGGCACTGTAATGTTCATTTTCATAAGGGACTGCCAGTGACAGGCTGTTGCACCAATAAAATGTAACCTTTTTATTCTGACAGTGTATGATTTATATTAAAATTAGTTACAGAATAGAACATCAGTATGAACTTTTAACATTCAATTTAAAACAATTTAATTGCACAAATTTGCACAATGCTACAATTTGTTTATTGTGAAATAGCCCAAACATATATTTTTCTTTCTTCTGTTAATCATTGTTTGAATCACTGATCTATCTAATGACAATATATAAATTAGTGGTTTGAATGCATTGTTGGCAGTGTGTGAACGCTCTCTGTGATTGATTGGTTCTGACTTGCAGCATTTGCGTGTTCAGTTCAGATAAGCAGGGAAGTGGTTCTACTACACAATTATTCACTAACATAGGTTATTCATCCAATTCAATGCATAGTGTATGCATTAGATTTCTTGTCAAATAAACAAAATCACTGGTAAAAAAAAAAAAACACTGAAGTATCGATATTTTTATTTGAGTATCGATACTTTCGATTCTCGACGTCAGTATCGATATATCGATAGATCCGCCCATCACTTATAGATACACATTTATTTAGTGAGGTTTGAATAACTATTGAATTAATTTAGATTTACCAGTATATTACCAGCTCTAGACATCTGTATCAGCATTGACCCTTACCGGTCGAGTTCTAGAAACAATGTATACTTTTTTTTATGTTTAACTTCTCCTTCCTGAACTTTTACAGGTTTGACAGCTGATAGTATAACATCTCTGAACCCATTGCTCTGATTCACAGATTTCCACATGTACAACATTAAACAAATTATTGCAATATGTTACTGGTGCTACAACATTAAAACTACATTTTATTCAGACTCTCAGCACCCATGTATGTCATACTCCTTGCCAAAAATGAGCTTCTGAAAAATGCATTTCCTACAAATGTATATATATTTTTATGTAAAATGAAAATCTGTCCAATTTTCTGGCAAAAGCCAATTTGTTTAAATGATTGAGACATAATGAACCCAATTTCTCCAGCTCATTTGTCTTCAGATTGAAAATTCCCAAAATAATTCCAGGAGATGTTATGTACTAAAATAAATGTCGTTTTTTCTGATTGTTGATCACTAAGAAAACATACATGTTTGTGAGGTTGAGTTATCATTTTTTTTAATGTTTTTCTAAGAATCTGTTTTTCTGTGTTAGTCAATATGTTTGCCCTGTACAAATTATTATCTGTGTTTGTTTTTTTCTCCGACATGAAGCCCTCGTGAGGTATATGACTAATGTTTACAATTTTTTTGTCAGATTTATTGATGCGATTTGCCTCTGGTTGGTTATAGCTTCGTCACTTGGGAAACGATGAAGTGCACATTGTGTGGTCGGAGCACACGCGGGATTACAGACGAGGAATCATTCCCACCGACTTCGGAGATGTCCTCATCATCATCTACCCGATGAAAAACCACATGTTCTTTGTTCAGATCCTGAAAAAAACCCAGGTACGTCCCCCATTGTGAAGATAATGACATTACGTTACATTAAAAACCACAAACGTCCACCATAACTTACCAGATTTTCATATATTACGTCCAATGCCTCTCCAGAGGCATCTTAAGATCTTCGCCAGGATGTGCGATGTTTGGTTGATTGTCAGGATATGTGGATTGTGGCTGAATGGTATCTCTTCCTGTCTGTTCCCTGAAAGCACTAATGCTCGGAGTCCATTACTGCACTGTCGGCACGCCACTCTCATTGCGGTCAAGCTGCCTTTCATCTTCCTCCTCATTGGGGCCTGCCACTAGATCCCCAGAGAAACCAAGCGTGCATCATTTGTAATTTCTCGTAAACACATCACCTCTACGAGTCTTGACTGCCGTGTGTTGAGTGGCCTGGATGCTGTCAGATATATATGGTTCCTGCACCATGTGACTGGCTGCAATTAGTGAAATTCCCTCAGCTGTGTCACTGTTATCTGCCGTTCCACTCAACTAACTCTCATGACATCCGCTCGATAAATGCAAGCCTTGGCGAATGGAAGTACTGCATTATCCATCGACTAGATTCAGCTGTCCTGCTCTTAGATTTTTCCTGTCTGTTTGTGGTGTACACATCACATGCAACTTCGGGCTGAGACTTCATGCATAGTGATTTAATGTTTAAAGGGGTGGTTGATAATTAATTCACCTTTTTAACTTTAGTTAGTGTGTAATGCTGCTGTTTGAGCATAAACAACATATGCAAAGTTACAATGCTCAAAGTTCAAAGCAAAGGGAGATATTTTCTTTTACAGAAATCGCTTTTTAAGGACTACAACAAACTGCTGGTAGGGACTACAATGAGCTTCCTCCCGGGTTAGTGACATCACTAACCCTAAAATTTACATAAACCCCACCCCCAGGAATGTGTTTTATAGATTATCATGACAGAATATGCTAATCAATGACTAGAAGATATAACTCCAAATCAGCTACCTAAATTCATCAACTCATCATTCAGAAACGTCCTGTTGCATTCTATATGTTGTCACTTCTTCTTGAGTCTCTCCATCATTGTCTGACTTCGGTTTGAACATAAAAGGCAGAACAGTTTCTGACATTTTAGTGTGTGTCTGCGTGCTGCTAAGGACACGAGCTGTAGTAACTCCGCTACACATCACATGTAACATCGGGCTGAGACTTCATGTATAGTGATTTAATGTTTAAAACATACAATGTTTCAATGTTTTTACCCTCTCTTGACCAGGTTCCTTTCTTCGGGCCTCTGTTCGACGGCGCAATAGTGACTGGAACGCTGTTGCCCAGTCTGGTTCGAGCCACGTGCATCAATGCAAGCAGGGCCGTGAAGTCTCAACTGCCGCTCTACCAGAGTTTGTATCCTTTAACCTTTATGGTTTGTGATGCAGTAGACTGTCAGATCACTGCATTCGAGTATCTGTATGTGATTGTGGTGCTAACTGTACCTGTAGAGAAAACACACTCTGAGTGTGTCTCATACACTGTAGTTCCCTGATCATTATATCATGAACATGACTTCCACTAAATATCGGGACACTGATGCCTCAATAATCTGCAACGCCATTATGAGGTTAATCATTATCACTATTGGTGTATTATACGGCATGAGCATATTTTTATTTATTTTTTTGGCATCATTTGTTGTTCTTTGTTATAGCTGTTAAAAGTACTGCTCGTCCTCCAAGACAATGCACCATTTTCTGGTAAGTCAAAATATTCTGTAGCCGATGCTTGCTGGTATTTATGGTGTATTCTGGGAATTTTCAGAGAGCAAATGTTTTATTGCACTAGAATGATTTTGACAATGAGAAATTCCTAGGTAGTGCATATTTTCTATGGAACTAATGAGCAGATTGAAACAGACCCGCTATGTAATTATTACAAATCAATTGCCAACTTGAAATGTGGCTTTAATCATCAATAATTCAGTGGTCAGGAATCAGCTGTTATGCTTATACTATTGCTTAATGTATATTTGATTGTCTCATAGCTTTTTCATCTGCATGTAGAACTTCTCTTTAAAAACAGCATAAGCTGCCATTTCTAGTTTGAAAGTGTTTGGCAAGAAGTGAAGTAATGTAATACGTCAAGTTGTGTAGCTGTAAATAATAAATCAACACTCTTGGAAAGTTTGCCAACCAGTTTTACATGCCGTGGTATATGGGAAAATATGAATTGATTTGCCAATTATCACAAAATTAACCTTAAAGGAACGCTGACATAAAACAGTGGTCATTACTTTTTGATAATGATCAGCTGACTGCAAATTATCCCATTTAATACAAGACTTCTTAACGAATAAATGAAATATGGTCACAAAATATTGATTTGAGGGGATATAATTTTGATATGTGAGAAGAAAGAGCGCTAGACTACCATTCTAAAGTTTGGGGTTGGTAAGATTTTTTTAAGTCTCTTGTGCTCGTCACGGCTGCGTTTACTTTAACAAAAATGCAGTAAATTCAGTAAAAAGCATTTATTTACAATAGAAATAAGATGGTAGTGCATGTGCATAGTGCATCTATTTTCAAAATGTTTTGACCAATCAGGTATTCCCATCCCTGTGTAATATGCTTGTATTACACCTGTAATTGGAGAATACTGTAGATCATACTGTAAATAGATATTGCTGCATCATACCTGATTTTTCAAATTCTGCTCTTTGCTTTCTGGAATGATATTGCGTCAGCTTGATCATTATTGTGTGTTGGTGTGTGTGTGTGACTGTTAATTGTCTCTTGTGAATAGGGTGTGAAAGGCCATTAAGGATATTCTGCTTTCACAGCTTCCTGCAATGACTTGATCTGTCTCTATGAATAATTGATCTGCTTTTGGGTGCTGCTTCTACACCACTGTCTCTTATCTGTCTGTCACAAGAACATCTGCTCAACATTCACACATAAGTGCATCCTCTCTGTGTGTCTTTCTGTCTCTGTTTTTCTTTCCATTGCCTTTCCATCTCTTTCTCCAAGTTCACAACACAAGCCCAATTCCAGTTTTTTGATCAAATCAGATTTTTTTGTTGTTGTTGTTGGTTTTAAGGTTGTGACTTTTGAAATGCGTCTCATGTCAGACATTGGCTTGAACAGACGGTGCTCCTTCACTGACCCGCATACATAAAACAACAGTAATTAATTATGAGGGTAAAGAGGCGCGGGCAAAATCTTCTGGTTCTCATTAAAAGAAAACTCACATTACCTATTTTTAATATGAATTGATGAATTAGTTCTTCAACTTTTCTTTCAGTTAGTTGCCAAGGCAACATTTCAATTTTTTTTCTACTTTTTAGTTTTCATCTAAAATTTCTATTTTATTTCAGATTTTTTCCAAGTAACAATTTTTTTTCAACCATTTTAATTTTAGTTAACTATAACAACACTGGGACAGACTTGTCTATTGTGACATATGCCGGACTTCTCCAATCACTTTGTTTGCTTAAACCGCCCCTTTTTTTACAATCGACCGCAAGCTCTCATTCAGATCTGCCTCCGACATCTCAAAATCCAATCAATAACCGATGGATAGAACCAAGCCTTGCCTTGCATTTTTTCTTGAGCAGTACGTTTTACTCAGATTACATTACAATGCAGAAAAAAAAGATTTGTTGTGACTTCAGCCTGGAATAGTGGGACCTCAACATTGATGCTTTCACTGACACAATTGTCTTTTGAGAACTTAAAGATTCACACTGAAGTCACATTATGTAAAATTTGATACATCTATGATTTATTTCCATGTATGAAAGCGGCCCAGACCAGAATTGTTAGATTAAGTGTTAATTTTACCGTAGTGTTTATTGTGTGTGTATTTTAGCGTAAGTGTTTATTTTTACACTGTCATCAAGAAACAGATCTACATCACATAGGGGGTGAGGAGGCAAGGAGGTGGGGGGGGTCTGATTTGATCCACATTAAACTGCAGTGTGAACGTGGTCTTGGTTCCCTCCTTTTTCCTCCCTCTCTCTCTCTCTATCTCTCTCTCTCTCTCTCTCTCTCTCTGATAGTCTATCGCTCCCGGTCAGAACAATGACCTTGCCTCGCAGTCTAAAAAAGACGTCTGTTTGTGTGGAGATGAAATCTTCTCTGGAGTTTTCTGCTTCACAATGGGTCGGGATCCCTGCAATGTTCCTGCTTGTTGTGCTTGGTGCTCCAACGTAATTAGTTGAATATTTCTTGAAAGCGAGTCCTCGTACTCCCTGCACAGGCTGATAAAAGCAGGTGTCTCTGTCTGGCCTCCAGCGGGATACACCATCACTCAGCCCTAATTGGATGGGTTTTGGTGAAATGACCACCAGCGCTTGGCATGGGGCACTGCAATCCACCCCTGTGCCCTGCGCTGTCCCACACCCCTGCGCTCCATTGTCCGTGTTCGTATGCGTGTATGCAGGTGAGTGTGCGGAGCTAATCTATGGATTTCTGTCCCGCCCGACTCTGGGATTATGCTTTTCCAAAGGGCTTAGCTTGAATGGAGAGTCCTCACTCCTGCTGACACCTTTCACGTCGCGCATAATGCGTCGTGATTATTGATTCATCAGCTGCTGCGAGTTTGAAGTGGGCCATGATGAAGCCTTGTGCAGGGAAACTTAGGATATATTACAAGATCAATACATCTTCAGCTGATACGAGAGCCTTTTGTTCCTTCATATTCTCTTTCTTTGTATTGCTGAAGAGTATAATGGGTTCTTTTAAAGGGATTGTTCATCCAAAAATTAAACTTCGATCATTTTTTACTCACCCTGGTGTTGTTCTAATGCCATATGACCTTTCTTGGCCTAAGGTCAGTGTGTCATACACTGTCTTTTCACTTTCTTTCTATCATTCTCTGCATGAAGCTGAGATGCTTTAATCCATATAGGCTTGCGATGGCAGTCCAGTGGCCTTTAAGAGGTGTGAGGCAGAGATTCACTGACCTTCCGTCTCTTTGCTGCCTCCCCTGCTGAACAAGAATTGATGGAGTTAGCCTGCTTACTCCCTCTCTCCTCCTGGCTCAGATCCTTCTCTAGGCACCAATCAATAGCCATAATCTGTTCCTACCCACCGTCAGTCATGCGAGATTCAGCTTTTAGCACCCGTGATGGTCAAGGGTAAGTTGGGGATGTGGTCTCATGTAAACCATAATACAAGTACCAGCAATTTAGGGTTAGGATTATGAATGTGATCATTTGGATGTCATTGTGGCCATCTCACCATATTAGATCTGACAGTGTTCATAGTAGCTTCTTATTGAAGCACATTATCCATACATTATGTTGAAGTCACTTGTCAGGGTTGAGTCAAATGTGATGAAATGGCTCACATGCTTTCTTGTGTTGAGGCAGAGACTGACATTCGACTGCCGATAATTTTCAGATTATTCTGGCTAAGAACCACCTAGTTAAACTGGAAGAGACTGTCCTAGTGACATCCACATTTAGCTTTTTTGCATGGCGTTTGGGGCCATGTACATATGCAATTACTGATACCACAATAATAGACCAACATAGTATAATAGTAGATAATAGCTTTCAAATAATGGTGCAGCAGTTTCTACAAATGTTTGTATCGACAACACTGAAGAAATTCAGTTGAAAATGACTGTAGACCATAAGTAAAAAGTATCAGTATAATTGATATATTTTATTATAATTGAGATACTATTATTATATTATATTATATTATTATATATTTTTATATTGAAGTTCCAGTAATTTCATTGTTTTTGTCATTTTTATTAGTTGGATGGATGGATGGATGGATGGATGGATGGATTTAAAATCAATAACTAACAAAAATGACAAAAACAATAAAACTACTGAAACATTTGAAAAAATAAAATAATATTTATTTTAATATAAAATAAATAAATGTTTATTTTATTTAAAGTAATATTTTGTATTAAGTTTTAGTTCCCTGCTTGGCTGACAGTATTTGAAACCCCCTTGATGTCCCAATAACCACTGAGGTTTGTTGCACTTCCAATGCATTGGGCACCATTCATGCCTACATTTTGCATCCTCACATAAATAATATGTCTGGCCTTTCTGGGAAGATTCCCTTTTGATATGAGCATCTTTGAGTGTAGAGCTGGGAGACGATGTCTCAGTGGAGAGCAGTTCAGCGTCTCTAAACACGTTTTCACTCTCCTTTCTCCACCCCCATGTTTGTCCCCCTCCCTAGTCTGCTTTCCTGGGTCTCCCAACTTGCCAGCTGTTACTGGAGGTCCTGACAAAGTCCAGTGTGTTCAGATCAGTGAGTTACACCAACTCAACCACCCACCCATCTCTTTCTCTCCTTTTATTCTCGTTCATGTCTGCACACATTCAGACACAGTCTATGGACTATGTTGAGAATAGCAAACTACCATACTACCCTTGCTATTGCTTCAGTACATATAAAATGCAATGTATAAAACACTTTACGCCACAAGTTAATGCACTCAACTTTCCGTTTCCAATATAAAGAATGATTTCTTGACTCAATATTTGCGACTGCTAAATGTTAAAGGTGATGTGCTTTTTTTTTCAATGTTACAGAACTTTCTTCTATTTCAGATTATTATTAATTGTTAAGAGCTCATCATTTACATTTGTTGATTCTCACCATTTTTTAGGTTTATGTCATATGTTGAGGTCTATGTACAACCTTCTAAAACTATAACCAGATATTTTTGCATAGGGTTGTTCACTTCACATATTAAGTGTTCTGTAAAACTATATATTTATGTGTGTGTGTGTGTGTGTGTGTGTGTGTGTGTGTGTGTGTGTGTGTGTGTGTGTGTGTGTGTGTGTGTGTGTGTGTGTGTTTGTGTGTGTGTGTGTGTGTGTGTACTACAAAGTAAGAGAACCTAAAAATCTGAATGGCTCAAGTCTTTTGAATGGATGAAATGTTCTGAACTATTCCTCTTTTTACAGTGTGTGACAATAGTGTAGCATACCACTGTGTGAAATAATACCTACTGTTTCACTTCATATTTTTCAAGCCCAGTACAGTAAGTAAATATTTTATTTTATTTGGTAAGTTAATATTTTATTCTGAACGTAGCCTCTGTAACACACACACACACACACACACACACACACACACACACAATCAAGGGGGGCTCCCATCCACAGGCCTGTCAAGCCCAGCCATGAGTGGAAAGTCAGTTTTGCCCATATGGCATATGGCGTCTCACTGCTGCCTCTTTATATGAAATACTCAAGTATTCTCCCACCCACCCTCTCTCTCTAACACTGAATGACTCATAGCATTACTCTTCTCTAGCTCTCTCTACCCCTCCTGCTGCTCGTGATGCCTGGAACAAAGAATAGTGACACACACATGCGCGCACACACACACAAATGCCCGTGGGGGATTTTCTCTTATGGTAAACCCAGGACTTAAACACAGGTCAGTAAACAACTCAGGGAATGGATAAAAGAAGAAAAAACAGGTGGCAAATGTAATAGATGTGTGTATGGATCTCATGTACTCTCATGTTTATCCATGCAGCCTTGGCTTTCTTTTCTGCACATCATCATCATGCTTGGAATCCTCAATAGCTTTTTTAATCAAATTTCCGCAGGGAGCAGGAAGACTCCCGGGTCATCGAGTCGTGTCTAATTCGATATGAGTACTGCATGCTACTGGGTCAAACTCCTTCATACTTTATCAATGTGATATGAAATACGCACTTGATGATATTGTCGTTTTTCTTTTGTTTTGCCACTCTCCAACCAGAATTTGAATGCATGAAATGTTCATTTTTCTTGACAAGAGGATAAAGGCTTGGCGAAGTAACATTGTAAACTAGATTATTAACATTTCTGAATACAATGCATGTAGTGCTTGCTTATGCAGAACTCATTTTGACTAGTTGTGTTTTCACAGCGATGCCATAGTGGCCGAACATAGACAGATGTCAAGCACGAATCCCTAATGGAGTGCTAGGGTTTTTTTTTTTGTTTTTTTTTTTCTTTCTTTCTTTCTCTTCTCAGATTCAGGTTCAAACGTAGATTGTCAAATTTAATCACATTGTGCAGACGTTCTGTGATGCAAAAATAGAAACTGACAATGAACATTTCTTAGAAGAACCAATTTTTTCTTAGTATGAAGAACATTTTAGTAATCCTAATAACCATTTTCTACTGTAAATAACAATTTTTAAAATGGAAAGGTTCCAATGGTTCTTCATGGAACCATTGGTGCCAATAAAGAAGCTCTGTTTAAAAGTGCACTGGGTTAAAATCAAAAGATTTTTCTAAGTTTCCACAAAATGTTGCCTTCTTTTAGCAGCTACTGGGTGTTTGTTGCTCTATTTTTTTCTGTAATAGAACGTCTGCGCCAATGTGATTGAATTTGACAATGTACGTTTAAACGTGAACCTCTGTCTCCTCCCACACAAAATTAAAATGAAAAAAAAAAATCACTAGCACTCCATTAGGCATTCATGCTTGACATCTGTCCATGTTCTGGCACTATTGTGAATGGAGGAGCCATTGCCAGATCAGGGTTGGATCCCCCAGCGCGTGTGTGTGTGTGTGTGTGTGTGTGTGTGTGTGTGTGTGTGTGTGTGTGTGTGTGTGTGTGTGTGTGTGTGTGTGTGTGTGTGTGTGTGTGTGTGTGTGTGTGTGTGTGTGTGTGTGTGTGTGTGTGTGTGTGTGTGTGTGTGTGTGTGTGTGTGTTGCGTGCGTGCGTGTACGTGTGAGAGAGAGAGGTAGAGTTACACAGAGCTTGCTCCTTTATTAATGCTCCCTCAGGAGTGACGTTACTAAACCGCGTGAGAAAAGCGTGAGAGCGGCTCCTGTTGGCACCTGCCAGCTTGTGTTGTTGCACTCTGGCATAGAGTATTCTCCTGTTTTGTTGTTGTTTGTTTTGTATGGATAAGACACAACTGTATTAAATGCGAAACAATGGATAAACGGTTGCCTCATTATATGTTATACAGATAGGGTTTTAACATTATATGTTATACAAATAGATCATGTTTTCAAGTACACAGTGAAATTATCCCTTATGGTTGATCAGTTGTTCTTGTTTAGACAGAATGTTTCTATGTTTACATGTTTGTCCCCTACTCTCGTACAGTGACCACACAGTAGACTGGTCTTTGATGGTTTTAATAAATAATAAATCATGTTTCTTGCACAACTCTTATTTATTTCATAGTGCAAAAGTACCATTCAAATATTTGGGCTCCATAAGATACATATAAGATACAAAATGACAGTAAATACTTTTACTTGATTTCAAATAATTTTGATTTTAATGAAAATCAATTCATTCAATCAATTATCTTCATAAAATCTGAAATAAAAAATGTATTACGGTTTTCCACAAAAATATAAAGCAGCACAACTGGCTGCTGGAAATTCAGCTTTGCCATCACAAGAATGAATTATATTTTAGAATATATTCAAATAGAAAACATTTTAAATTGTTATAATATTGTTATAATATATTAATTTTACAGTCCTGTTTCGCATATACATACTATACCCTTTAATATACTTATTAAAGTAATTACAATAACTGGGTAGCTTACCCTGAACCTACTCCTAAACTTAACCTTAATCCATGTAGTTACCTTTTATTTACTTAATTTATTTACTTAAGTACTTTCTTAGGTAAGTACACTGTAAGTACACACACTGTAGAAGAAAGTGCAACCATAATAAAGTTTTTTTTTATTTTTTTATTAAATATAAACATTTATAAACATAAATATAAATGCTAGACACCGAGAGCTTATTTTCTTGAGCACAGTTAAGAGCCAGAGACACAGCCAGTGTGGATATTGGTTGTTAAGAGTTGTTCCACTACTGTATTTGAACAGTTTTACCTGAGTCTAGCTGGTTCAGCTGATATTTTCTCAGAACAGTGAGGATGCAAAGAGGATAAATGTCTCTCAGCGGCCTCAAGCGCACCTTAGAAGGGACTATGCACTCTCCAAAGTTTTTGCTCATTTAATTTGCAATAAAATATTCTTGGTCTCGTAACTGGTGCACGATCCTCTGGTCCATACCCAGGTCTACACCTGTGCATCTGCGAAAAATGTTCTAAGCAGACATGAAGTGGTCCAGTTGGTCACAGTTCCTGCCTCTGTCTCCCACTCTTCCTGTTGTTGGTCCGATGAGCGGGATGGACATTTCGGAGCCGTGCTAATTGTGATTGATGGCGGAGGAGGGGAGGACGAGTGTTAAACCTGCTCGTCTTCTCAGAGTAATTAGCATCCAGCTAGCGGTTCCATCTGTCTGCCCAAGCCCTGTTTAATTAATGAACTTTCTTCTCCTCCCTCCTCAGGCTGCCAACTCTGGGAGAAAGCTGTTAGCCCTCTCAGGTTATCCAAATGGATGTCGCTCCGCTTTTTGTTTGTCGCCCTTGTACACAATGAATGCGTTCGCATTGATGAGCCGTGTGTTGGTTTTGTCTCTGGCGTGCTTTGTCTATAGTCTTGTAAAGGGAGTGATAATGAGCAATTCTGGCAAGCTTTGGCACTTAAGTGTGGGAGTATTTGAATGTATGAGAGTGTGTGTGTGTGCACAAGATCGGACTGCGTTTTTCCAGAGCACTGTTGCTTTGTTTTGTTTGTGTTTTGTTTCTCGCTCATTAGAATGAGATTGCCTGCGGCAGCGGAGGTATTCTTCGCATGATAGTCTTTCTCAAAAGAGTTGTGGTGTCTCAAGGCTCGTGTTCGTTTGCGCGCGATTGCGTGCCAGGATATGGATTGTGTTTGCGTCTTCATGCATGCCTGATTCTTCTCTGGCTAATCGTCATGGTTGTTTAGCACTGGCCCTCGTTAAAGCTCATATCTCATTCGGGGGGTTTCTTTGTCTGAGGCCGTTGCTGATAAGAATACTCCCTCTAGGGCTCTTGTGATATTGAAATCCTCCAATGGTGAGCAAGAGTCTTCAATCAGTGAATATCAGCAGTGCCCTGATTACCATTCAATATCCCAGAGCTCGGTCACTCATCTCTGGCTCTCTCGGCCTGAATGAAGACTGCTTATCCTCTCTTATGCCACACATATCCAATTCTTCCCTAAATGTCACTCAAATGTCAGCCACTGTATAACCCGCCAACTTTATTGTACGTCCCGTGATACGTTCATTTTATGCTTCTGTGCCGTGTTGTTTCTGTCAAGCGACTGTGGCACTAATTTAACAATATACAATTATAAAACAAAAGGTTAGGTGTATAAAGAGCAATTTAATTAAACACATGTATGTGCCAAGCACATTTTAGTTGGTCCAGCTTCATATAATACTTGGCCATCATAAATGAGAAATATCCTTGGGTATTTTCAATCTGTTGACTGTGTTTTGAGCACAAGTACAAGAAAGGTGTTTAACCATAAAGCCTACTGTATCATATTTGATAGGCAGAAAGTTTAAGGCCTCTAAATGATCTACATGATTAAAACTTTGCTGTAAAACCTGTCGCACACAATCTACTCCAGTCCTTCTGTCATCTGATTGATAGTTTAGACTTTTTTTAGCAAGTGTGGCGAGCAAGACGAGGCCCGAATTTTCTCAGTCATAACATCTTTCCACCTTACACTTTTTTTTAATCTTTGGGAGTCTCTTAGTCTTCTGGCTGCATACCTTTTCTGCTTCTTCGGTCGTACAGGTACTGATTCACGATAATAACTTTCGTTGTTTACTTTGCTCTCTTTGCATAATCCAACAACTTTAGCAACTTGGCAGCTAATGATTCTTGTACCGTGTACAGTTTTCAATTAAAATGCCTGGGGAAGGTCTTTGATTGAAGCATCTGCTCTTTAATAAAGTTTTGCAAGCAACAAATCATTGCATAGCATAAAAAATATATGAATAAAACATTGCGCATTGAGGCTGCTTTAAAGACCGCAACGCTCCCAGTTTTTGCAGTGCTCCACTGTCGGATATCTTTAAAGAGGAATTAGTTGATTATTTATAAGTTGGCCATTAATACCACTTTAAACAGTTCAAAGGCAGAGACGGCTCCTCCACGCGCTGCCTGTGATTGTTCTGAGCTAAAGGATGTCCTTGTGTTTCTCCATTTGCATGTTCACACAAAACGGAGTCTCTGCGAAGAGGATAGGGGGAATAAACAGAACACCACCAAAAACAGCAAAGCAACATAAAAGTGTGCATCATGCTTTTTTTTTTCCAGCCGGGCTTTGATGTGGAAATGGAGCTTCTTTACATTGTGAAGTAGAGGAGTACAGTTTGATCGGTGAAGGGCTAAGCTCTGCTAATGTCCCTTAGCTTTCCTGGCTTGAGAACGTTACACTGGATGTCTATAATAATGCCGTAATCTCCCCTGTGATTCTTATTCATTTGTTTGTTTATGAAATGCTCATTATAAAGTATTTGCCTCAAACAGAGGTCATTTCATCTTTGAACGTCTGTTTGGAACTTCATTACGTGTCTGCGATTGGTTTTTATTTTTGCTGCTCCTTTTGATTGCCAGACAATCCTGCATGTTGCTGAAATGAAAGCTCTTAGCATTTCATTGTGATTTGCAGGACTTGGTTTCAAACAGTTCATAAAGCCTTTCAAATACTGTGGCAGAGCCACTACAAATCTATAGCTGTTGTCATGTATATGAGTCTCATTGACGGTTATGAGGAGGCTTTATGAGGAAATGTCTATAGTTCCTCCCCCACACAAGCCAAGGGTTTCGTCTTGATCTCCTAGAAGTATGATGCAATTGATATCACAATGTTTTATTGATTTTTAATCTCTATTTTATAAAGTGAATTATCCATTTGGTATCGACAAATAAATGCATACATTATCTGTCAAAAGTTTGGAATAATTACTGTTTTTTTAATGTTTTTGAAAAAAGTATCTTATGCTCACCAAGGCTGCATTTATTTGACCAAAAATATATTGTATAATATTGTGAAATATTACATATTTTTTTACTGCAGCAAAAACTCTTCAGTGCCACATGGTCCTTCAGAAATCATTCTCATATACTGATTTGGTGCTCAAAAAAACATTTCTTATGATTATCACTGTTAAAAAACTGTTTTTGCTGCCTAATATTTTTGTGGATACAGTACCATTCAAATGTTTGGAGGACTTAATACTTTTATTATACTTTTTACTATTTATTTAAAGAAGTTAATACCTTTCTTCAGCAAGGATGCATTAAATTGATCAAAAGTACAGTAAAGACATTTATAATGTTATAAACATTTCTATTATAACATTGCATCACAGGAATACATTATATCTAATATATAACTTAAATTGTAATAATATTTCAAAATATCACTGTTTTTACTGTATTTTTGCAGCCTTGGTGAACATAATCTTAATTATTCCAAACTTTTGACTGGTGGTGTATGGCTCTAAATATGTCACAATGACATGGTGGGATCATGATTTTAATCCCTTTGTCCTTTGATAAAGTACAAATGATTGACTAAACGTATTATGTAAACAAAAAACAATCTAAGGATCACTGTAATATTGTGAGAAATATAGATATATGTTTGACTTGTCACAGCAGTGTGATTGTCTAGAAAAGAAACCCAATTTTAGGACATATTACAGCTGCTCCAGCAGCATATCCATAAGATGTATTTACATTTTAAAGACAGCCTGGATGCTTTCTGATGACAAGTAACATTTTCAACTTGTGTTTCGAGCTGTCTTTATGTGGGTGTTGTGAGAGCACATTGTTTGGTCAGCCCATTTAAAGAGCCAGTGTCTGTGGCTAAGTGAATGGGATTTGTGCAAGCACACTGGGCCAATGCGGGCCCTTTATTAACCCTGGAGTCACTAGCTAATGTCATTGAAGGAGGACCACCTGGTGTGGAGGACACTGTACAGTCAGCTGCTGCTGAAAGCCACTGAATGCCTTGGACCAGGTGCCGGCTTCCACATCCCGCTTAATTGTTGCCTCGTAATAGTGCGCTTGACTGCACAGAGCGCCTGCAGGCAGGAATTACCAACAACCCACCCCCCCCCCACACACGTATTCATATTTTCTCTCTTTTCTAATTGTTCAGGTCGTTGTTATATCAAACTTTCACCAGCTAATACTAATACAAGGGAAAATTGATACATCGGAAAAAGCCAGTTTGCTACTAAACATGCTTCTTTGTTCAAAGTTAAATATTAAACCCTATAATAAGCACCCCTAATACTGTATCATATTTGATGCACAAAATTCTAAAGGCTCTAAATATTTAAAACGATCAAATCTTTGCTGAAAACCTGTCGCACACAATCTACTATGCCTTATGTCGTCTGATTGATTTTTATGCTTTTTTAACTAGTAAAAGGCCTTTTAGTATAATTGTAAAAGCGTCCCCCTTTAGCTTGTGGTTCACGTGTCTTTCTGCTGTGAAATCTGCACAGATTTTTATAAAGTAAACGTAAAAAATAACTTTTATATTGTTAGTAATATTTAGTAAAATAGTTGAACACTTGCTAGACTGAAGCAAATTAGGTTTACTTGAATATCCATAATGTTATGAAGATCCCATTGATTTGCATTACAAGCTATTAGAATTGCATCTTAATTTTTAGCCATACTGTACATAATTGCATATTTTTGCTCAGGTTGGGCCTCTGAATAAAATTGAAGTGTTTTTTTTTTTTTTTTATGATCTCCATAGTCTCACTATATCATCACTATATCATCCATAAATCTCAGTAATTGACATTATTATTTTTAATTAACACCATTAAAAAGCTTGACTGTGATTAATTCTTGTTTTGGTTACATGTTCCTAATAAAAAGCATGTGTGGTAAAGGCATGTATCGAATTAATTAAGTTGATATTCTGTACTACTGATATTGGAGAAAGACTGGCATTTCTTTCTCACTGAAACTAGTTATATTTTTTGTCTTTGTCAGATTTTGGATCATTGTTTAACACCATTATTCATTTTTCATGCATTTGCCTGATACCTTAAAAGAGGATCACAGGATCTCTCTTATAATCCATGTCCATTCAGAACCGCATGTTTAGCTGATTATTCAGCGCCCAATGCATATTCGCATGTGAATTAATCTCATTGTCTCAGTGAGGAGGGCTTTATAAATGCTGGAGCTTTTTATCACAAAGAGGCCTGTGTCTGATACAAAAGAGCTCTTCAAAGAACCTGCGCTGCCCACCTCTGACTTGAGATGCGTCTGCCTTGATGGCTCCATCTTATTATAACTTATTTTAAAAGCAGCACTGTTCCCAATTGCCTTTTATAGTAGCGGTTTGTTGGCTTAATTACTTCCCTCTTTGCATCTCATATTAAAGCCCTTATCAGTCTGAATTTGTTAAAACATTTATCTGGAAAGATTACAAAATCCTTAATCCTGAATAAAAATGGACTCGTCTAGTCATGTATAATGACCATAACTGGAACTTTAACTTTTTTTTTTTTTATTCTATGTCATTAGTCTAATAAGCGCATTTTTAACATCATGCTGGATAATATGATCAACAGGTTTCGTCTGTGGCATGCTATGTCGACCGTAGAAAGCAAGACTTCTCACTAGAATTTGGAGTCAAGCAATGCGTGGCTATGCAATCTTCTCAAAGTCTTAAGATGCCTACACACTAGAGTAGAATACAGAAAAATTATTGATTTCATTGCCTATGGTTTGTCGCAAGGAGGTAGAGGAGAAGTACAAAGGTTCGCAAAAGCAACGCTTCATCATGTGACAAGAATTTTTGCTGCAGTGCTGGCATTGGTTGACCAGTGAAAATTTCAGAGAGACACATCCAGTTGTGTCTTCGAAAGTCTAGTTTGCTGTGTCCTGTGTTCCCACTTTCCACAGCCTCAAAAGTTACTTCCCCATTCCTATCAGAGCTTTCTCTAGTGAGAAAGCGAGACGGATTGGCGTTCAGGATACGCGTCTTCTCTATGTGGAAAACTGCCGAGTCACATACACCTCACCTTAATCAACAATTCCCCTGAGATCCATAATACGAGTGCTACCACCGCGGCAGATCTTTCAGTGCGGTGTAACCTGTTAACCTCTCTACATTCTCACTCTATGCCAACAAGCCCTTTTCTTTGACCCATAGATCGGATCAATACTTCGAGCGCCGTGGGCAGAGGAGCCTTTGCGTTCACGCTCAGGTAGTGCAGAGACGTTTGATTTAAACCCGTCGTAAATCTGCGCTCAGACTCGGCCGGCCTGGCAGCTCTATACGGGAATCTACATGGGAAGTGATGTCACGCTCGTAACTCTACGTCGCCGCGTCTCCTTCTGAGATGGATGCTGGAGAGGTGAGATGTGCAGGGTGTGAACGTCCCCCTTGAGGTTCAATTAACCTGTCTCAACTCCCCTTCATGTCCCCTCAGCTCTGGGCTTTGGGCTTAATTAGCCTCGTGTTAAAGTGGAAGAGACACACACGCACATCCTTCAGAAGGTGACATTACTGACTGAAAGACGAGAGGGATGTTTTCTGATGCGTCCCCACCCTTGTTTGTTGTAGTTTCTCCTTGTCTCATGCACACGCTCACTCTGGCACTCTTGATCAGTAATCATCGTCTCTTTCTGAGAACAAGCTGAGTAATGAGACGCCAGGGCCTTGAGCTAATGACGAGCACATCAGCAGCATTGTTTCACTCGTCCCTCCGGAGTTCTCCCTCTCTTCCCCTCCCCCATCCATCCCATAATCACCTCACACCTCCTCCTGGCTTTTCCACCGAGACATGCTTCGCGCCTCCGTCCAGTACCGTGACAACAGGTACCCTTACAGCGGTGCCATAGAAATCCACCAATCAACACCTGCCATCCCACGGGCACTGGAGCTGACGGGAACTGGCATCAAGTCCATTGTGCTCTCTCTTTATCTGTACATCTCTTGCTACTTGCTCTTCTCTGATTTGCTTTTCAACACACTTTTTTCCATCCCATAAAAGCCCTCATGAATGGTTAATTGGTAATAGAAGTGATACTTCACAGGGCTCCAGACTAACTTTTTGCCTTGGTTGCACTGGTGCGCCTAACTTTTTTATTTCGGTGCAACCAAATTTTTCCTCGGCTTGCGTCGCCTTTAACACCACAATTCCAAGGTTACCTTTTTATCACGCTCCATATACATTCATATATATTATGTAAATGATTTTAAGAATAATGTGTAGGTAAATACTTTTTTTTATTTGAAGCACAATTATACTGTATATAAAAATAAAAATCTTTTTTTTTTTAAATGTTTAAAGTCCTTCACTGAGCTGCCAAACTAAAACATTTTAAGCAAAATAAAACATTTCAAAATAGAAAGTGCTACTGTTTAAAAGTCCTTCCCTGAACCGTCGAACATAAATGACATGTATGTGGAATTCGTGATGGCAACAGTCGTCTTTTTTAATGTGTCGGCTATTACCCAAAAAAAATTGGGCACATGCAATGTCATTGCTGTACGTCGGGTTCACGTCTAATCCATTTTTCTTCATCAGAATAATTTCCGATCTAAATTTAGTGAATGGCAGCTCTTCTTTTGCGATGTTATAGGCAGTGTTGCCAGATTGGGCGGGTTCCCGCCGAATTGGGCGGTTTTGAATTTGATTGTGCGGGTAAAAAACAGGGGGGTAATCCATCAGCCGGAAGTTGAAGCCTCGCGGGAGCCGCCATTGTAGCAGAACTTCACCTGCTGTTAGCATTCCATTGACTCCCATTCATTTTGGCGTCACTTTGACAGCGAATAACTTTACATCTGAGGCGTCCAAAGACTTCATTTGTCCATTATTTATTTCTAAATAAACACGACAATGTATAAAAGGCTCCATTACTTTGTATCTTACGTTATGGCCCCGTAGAAGCCGTTTTTGTTAAAAACAGGCTAACGATTGCGTCATAATCACGCGACTTTATGTCTCACAATAGAGACATTACCGTATAGACAGGAGGAGAAGCTCGCAGGCAATCGGGGGGACGTCCCGTCGAGGGAGAAGCCCATAGATAATGACTCCATAAAAGCAACTGGACAAAATATTTCAACAACGTTTTTGGGGAATTGGAAATAATTCGGTATGTGGCAAGTGGATGCATATGAAGTGATTACCGTTGGCAATTTCACGCACAGCTACTAGAAGATTTACGTGTGTCAGACAGGTTGTTCACGTCATCAAGCTTAGTTTGAGTCGGTTTGAGTCTGCGCGTCAGGAACGGAAGTGCTCAAAAATCGCTAAAAATGGGCTTCAACGGTCTCAACTGAGTTCCAATGAGATGGCTCTGTCCACTTCTTATACTGTCTATGGTAAAAAAGGGTTTGGGCGGGTGGTCAAAATTTGGGCTGGTTTGGGGTCATTTCGGCGGTTTTCAAACATCTACATTTTAAAGTCTAATTGGTTAAAAAAAACTAAACTAAAGTGCATTTAGTCCATAAAATCAGTCATCATGACATTACTGTACACACACGCTCATGCAGAGTCAGCTGGCGTTAGTGTTGACATCACTGACGAGCACGCACTTTTAGCCAATCAGTGATCCGCAGGCAGACGCGATTGAGTGCGAGAAGTTGTAGCTGTATATTCAAGTGATCGCTAAGGCAAAGTGACATAGCCTACTATACAAAAGAGTGTACAGTAGTGAGCAACTCTTAAAAAACGCACACGTGGAAGGAGATCACTCTATGGTGAATATAACTCTGAGAGGAGAGCACAGTTGAATGACTTGAATTGAAATCAATTATGGGATGATTCCTGTCCATGTCATATGTGCACACTAGCCTAACCAAACATCTGCAACTTTACACCATCCAGACTGCACTCTACTTGTCCCTGACAGCTGCTGAAAAAGGTTTGAATCAACGATGAATCCGTTTTGACTGCTAAATTCTGCGTTATGTTCTGCAATGTGTACTTCCGAGGGTTAAAGTCATCGGTTCATTTCTTGATTGCCGTTTTGACAGTGTCCGCCTGGACATTTTAGTCATATTGGCTAATTCTCCTTAATTATTGCCCTGTTTTGATCTGTTTTCCTGGAAGATTTATTTATTTTTTATTTTATTTTATCATCGTTATTTTGTTTTAAGGAGATACAAATTGTGCTTATCAAACTTAAATGACATGGTAATGAAATTATATCACATTATTTTGGCAGTAAAATTTTGGGCGTTTTTTTCTTGTAGTGGAAAAAACTTGTAGCGGATGCGAGGACGTGAGGTGCACCAGTGCAACCTAGGAAAGATTTTGGTCGCACTCTAGAGCCCTGCTTCATTCTTTCATTGGCGGAGCGTTTTGAGTTAACATTTAAGGCTGAGTGTACTTCTATAAATGCTTCATGTTCAGAAACCGTGTAATCAAGCCGCCTTTCCACTATCCCACATGAACGAGAGACCGGAAATCATTTGTGTCCAGTGGAGAAGTAATACAGGAGCTGTATGGAGTTCCGACCATATGCAAATGTGTAATTTTTGGATCTAATCTGAGCTTCAGTTGCGTTTAAATATTTGAACATTTCCGGCTAGAATGCATGTAAGCCAAATTTGTATGCAAGACGGCAAGAACAAAAGACGCCTGTGTTGATGAGCGATTGTTTGAGGGGGTTAAGAGGTACACGCAACTCTAGTTTAAACGTGCACAAAGACATTTTATCGGTCATAACTTCTGGAGGGAAAAGCGTAGACACTGGACAAGGATCAAACTAGGGCTGCACTATTCATCAAAATGAAACCGCACATGATTTGGCTAAGGCTGTGATTATTTATGCGCAGCTTGTTAGTGAAGTACGGCTCTGTGATCGGTAGTAAATGCTGCTTCATCTGAACGCCAGAGGCGCACTTGCGCAAAAACTCCAAATATCCCCTGAAGAAGTACGATAACCCTATGGGCATCATACTATCTGTAGCTGAATAAACAAAATATTGAAACGCTTTGATTTATTGAATGTTGTCTTTTGTTGGACAAGAGTTTCATAAATGCTTCTCATGTTTGGAAAGATGTTTGGCGTGTTCTACTTTTTCAAATTTACGTTATTATCAACTCATTCTCAAAGTGCTTTCAGATGGAGCAGTGTTTACTACTGATCACAGAGCCGTGCGTCACTGACAATATATGTCGCAAATAATCACAGCCTTTACGATTTCATAATCACAATAAGCCAAACCGGTTTAAGCGCAATTTTATGTTAGTTGCGATTAATCGTGCAGCCCTAGATGAAACTTTCAAGTGGGCGTGTGTCTAGGGTCTGTGTTTGCACATGCTGTAAAATACTTCAAAAGGCTCTGTGTTCGGCTGCATGCATATGCTAAGTATTTGCGCCAAAGCTGAAGTAAACTTTGGGCTTAAGAGTATGATCAAGCCCTGAATCTGCAGCGTCAAATATTATTAAAAAACATGTAAAAGCATATTGTGTAGTTGTGCTTGGAGTCAATTGTTCTATTTGTGATAACACAATGAAACATTTAAAAACAAGAGAGAACCAACAAAATATTTATTACTGATTATGTTGTAATGAATATTTTTTTCCTGTGAGCTTTTTGTTTGTATATGCATTTTTTGTGCATAGGAAAAATAAAACCTGGAACTGTAGTTTTCCTTTTTTGCCATTTAATTTTTTCAGATAAACACCTTAACCAAGTTTGTGTTTTGTTCTTTCCCATATCTCAGTATAACCAGTGGTCAAACACACAGTATGACACAATATAATTCTGTGGTGGTGATACCATATAATCGTAGCGTAGCTGAGACTGTGGAAGTGTGTTTGATCTGACTGCTGGTGTCAGCGCCTAATTAGAGCACAAGCGCAACAGAAATGGAAAGGCATCTGTATGCAAACATTCCATTCACAGATAGAGAATGTCAGCAGTGCGTTCGCTCGGACAATATCCCAAAAGCAGCGGGGCCTTTTTTTCTAAACCAGCCAATTATCCTCTTCCCCGGCTAGACGGCAAGGTCAATGTGATTGGTGGAGGTTAATGGCTGGTGCTTGGCTGGAGTGGAGGTTGAGCATGCATGGTCACTCTCCAGTTCTTCAACTTCTCCTTCCTCTCACAAGAGCCCATTTAGAGGCCAAATAAAAGTGGGGTGAGCAGAAGCGTATTGTTAACCTTTGCCGTGCCTTGATGGTTACAGCAATGAAATGATGGAAATTTGCATTTGCTCTTTAAACTTTAAATGTCTGTCCATAAACGTTCCTGTCCATCATTTCTCTCTATAATAGAGGTTAATTAAAATAACATTTTAATAGCAGTGTAATGAGGAAGACCTTTGATGAACATTGAGCAGTCACTTTTTTTTTGTAAAATGTTACAGCGTTTGTAGTAAAAGTGAATAAATGTCATGATTACATTAGTGCAGTTGCAGTAAACGTTTGCGGGATTTTCTGAGGGTTTAAAAAGCAGAAAAAAATATATTTGTTTAGGGATAGTTACTTACCATAGTGACTGGTGCATATTACAGTATGTGAAAGTAGCCAGATTTCGACATTCTTATGACAGGAGTTGGATGTACACTACCGTCTCTTCTGCTCACCAAGGCTGCATTTATCCCATCAAAAATAAAAACTCTTATAATGTGAAATAATATAATTCATAATTGTTTTCTATGTGAATATATTTTAAAATGTAATTTATTCCTGTGATCAAATCTGAATTTTCAGTATCATTACACCAGTCTTCAGTGTTTTGTTTTGTTTTGTTTTCAGATTATTTGATGAATGGAAAGAAGAGAATATATTTGAAGTATTTTGTAACAGTATAGATGTCTTTACTGTCACTTTCGATCAATTTAATGTGTCCTTGCTGAAAAAAGTATTAATAAAAAATAAAAAAAATTATTTTGTTCCCAAACCTTTTAACATTATTGTAACTTTGCTCAAACAATTGATTAGTGATTTTTTATCACACTAGTCTCATGTCAACAGGTGTGTCTTGTAGCTACACGTTTAAAACACTGTGTTTTATTTTGTCCTAGTGTACATCTCCATAGACTTCCATTTTTAAGTGCATTGTTCAATTTGCACTTTTTTTGTTCAAGCATCACTGTCAGACTCGACAGTTAAATGCAGAAGCACAGTGAAGTGGCCTGTCCTCAGGCTAGAACTCCAGAGGCTCCTTATGTTTCAATTACAGCCTCCATCTCTGATCAGACCTGGCCTTTCTTCAGCTTAACCAGACACAGCAGTGCAAGGCCTCAAGCCTCTGTCTGCTAATTGACCCCTGCGATGCTAATAAAGCTCTAAACCCAACTGAAACAGCTCTAGCATTACACATCTTTCTCTTACTCTTCCTCAGGCCCCTCTGGGTCACTA
Organism: Gila orcuttii; assembly: GCA_026230005.1. Lineage (NCBI taxonomy): Eukaryota > Metazoa > Chordata > Actinopteri > Cypriniformes > Leuciscidae > Gila > Gila orcuttii. The sequence goes on along the minus strand of JAPDVR010000013.1, from coordinate 13,831,143 downwards.
TGTCCATCTGCTCTTTGCACTTTGTCACAAACCTGTTCCATTTTATCAAAGTACTATTTATAGGGTTAAATATAAAATTAGTTTTAACTTACAGAAAAAATGCTTTCAGACATTGGTCAGGGTAGACACTATTTTCACTATTTTATCGATTGCAAACAAACATTGAAAATATGCCTCGCCTCAACATTTTCTGTGAACTAAATACTCCAGAAAACACGGTTGTGAAAATAAGACCTGTGACTAGATTGACGAAACATTCTTAAGAATAACATTTTTCTTAACTGCTATTGTCTTGTTATTTGTGAACTCAAGAATACAGTTGAGAATATTTTGTATTCCCAAAAAACATTTCTTAAGATTGTTTTAAACAAATTTCTTGAAAAGAATATTCTGAAAATTGTAAATGGCATAAAATTTATAAGTTAATTATGGATAATTATGGATAATCTCCAACTTAATTCTTAAGTATTAAATCCCCAAAGGTAAGATGTTTAATGAAGTTATTAATGCAACAGACCTCTCCATATTGAGATCTTTGAAAAAAGCATTAAAAACATGCGTTAAATTCTACTCTGAATCCAGTCAAGCCAGTTGCAACGGAAATAACGTGAATGTTTATTTCGATTATATAACCTGGCGTTTTCTTTTTAAGAAAACAAAAATAAGAATATATTTGAGAACTTAAGAATTTTTCAAGAATTGCACCTAGGAACATTCTTACAAATTTCTTAGAATTTATCCTAAGAAATTGCTTAACATCTTTCTTAAGATGATTTTCATGAATTCGGCCCCTGATATCCACATCCCTCACCGTCTTGTTTTCAGTTCACATCACACTACATATGGTGTCTACTCTGACTAAGGTCCATTAACAGGACCATTTTCTGATATTTCATGATGTAATCTTAACCAAGGCTGTCCTTTCTTGTTACCCTGCTTCATTTGCTACTTCCTTATCTCCACCAACATGTTAAATGATGGATTTATGCGCATTGTCAAACTGGCGTTGTGACCCTGAGTCAGCAGTGTTGAGGTGTCCTGCGGGGTGAGATCTTTTGTTGTGTGTGTGGACTGAGGGGAGGGGTTTTGGGGTGGGATGGGTTTAGAAGGCGGTCCCTGGGGTCTGGGCCCTGAGCTGACTGCTAATGAGAAGCCATCTGAGGCTCTCTGAGTCCCTTTGCACCTTGAACATGGCCACTACTGCCACCTGACCTTGGCTTTGATCTGCCAAAGTGCTTGACCTCTCAATTCCCCACTGGCCGCCCCTTACCATCTGGACAACTACACACATTCTCTTCATCTCACTCTGTCACCCTCACACACACGTCAGGAAAAATTTACATTTCACGATGGCTAATTTAGTAGGGTAGGGTGATAAAAACGAATGGACTTACGTGTACGGTAAAACAGCTGACTTATAATAACCACTAAATATGTGTGTAGGAGTGTGCAATATTGACAAAAATCGTATCTCCAGAAAACACGGTCGTGAAAATAAGAACTGTGGCCAGATTTACGAAACATTCTTAAGAATAACATTTTTCTTAAAGTTGCAGTAGGGAGTTTTGAGAAAATGTTGACTTAGCCTGAAAATTTGAACAAGCACAACTTCCAGGTCCAACCCACTTGCTCTCTGCTGCGCTACAGCCCTCCCTCCACAGCTCCTCCCCCACAGCGGAGCCTGCCGTGAACGCACAGGCTAGTAAGCAGGACCACCGAATACGGCGGATTATAAACAGTTATGGAACATTCACTAATAGGGACGAAACATCAACAATATGCTTTACATTGACTATAACCTGCCCATACTTTGACTACAAACTTGGTCCTCAAATCATTATGTATTTTGCAATACATGTAACTATAACGTTGCACTCTTTAAGTTATAAATAGCTAACGTTAAAGGATTAGTTCACTTTTAAAAAAACTTGCTGATAATTTACTCACCCCCATGTCATCCAAGATGTCCATGTCTTTTTTTCTTCAGTCGAAAAGAAATTAAGGTTTTTGATGAAAACATTCCAGGCTTTTTCTCCATATAATGTACTTCAAAGGGACAAAAACGGTTCAAGGACCAAATGACTGTTTCAGTGCAGCTTCAAAGGGCTTTAAACGATACCAGACGATGAATAAGGGTCTTATCTAGCGAAACGATCGGTCATTTAAAAAATAAATAAAAAACTTTAAGTTTTATAAGCACAAATGCTCGCCTTGCTTCTGTGATGCACGTTCGTGACTCTCCTGTTTGAACTCGTTCATCAAAATGAACAAATCTTTTTTCGAATTATTTCGTTCGTTGAATGAACGAAATGACTCCGAAAAAGACTCGTTCGAAATGAACGAATCTTTTTTGCGAGTCATTTTGTTCGTTGAATGAACGAAATGACTCAAAAAAAGATTCGTTCATTTGGATGAACGAGTTCGAACAGGAGAGTCACGAACGACGGTACGCGCTCGCGCTGTGCAAGAGAGGGGTGATCAGCGCGTACACGAGCGTGATTGACACTGCTAAGACATTCCTCCTGGCTCTGATTGGTTGTTTCTGACCGGGAGCGGTGTATTTCTGCAAATGGCAATAGGACCACTGGGAGGAGCCAGAGGAGCTTGATTTTTTTCACAGATTATCTCTACTGTCAGGACATAATGACAGTTTTAACAAATATTTGTTTATAAAAGTTACCTACTCGAGATTTAACTGCCATTTTCTTGTTATTTGTGAACTCAAGAATACAGTTGAGAATATTTTGTATTCCCAAATAATTTTTTTAAGATTGATTTAAACAAATTTCTTAAAGAATATTCTTAAAATTGTAAATAGCATAACATTTATAAGATTTTCAAATTCTTCATATTCTGTGCAATTTAGTTTTATTTCCTCTTTTTTTATTTCCTTGCCATTTTACCTTTTATGAGGGCTTTTTTCTCACCTAATTAGATGTATGTTTCATATGTTATTACATTTTTATGAATAAACATTGTTTTTAAAAATGAATATCATTTTTAAAAAATTAAATGATACTTTAAAGATGACACTAAAACTTTCAATAGGTTTGTGTAATGAGTGAGTCATTGAGTCATTCATTCAAATTCCTGATTCTTTCAGGAATGAAGAGTGACTGTCTTTTTAAATGGGTCATTGAATCATTGACTCAACCGATTTGTTCAAAAGTGCGTATTCATTTAGTAACGAAATGTGTTTCCTGAATACTGTTTAAAATGCAACACAATATTAAACTCTTGTTTATTGAACTGCTATTCTGAGAAAATATTTTAGAAAAGGGGGTAATTCTAACTGCATTCTACTAGACTACTGTCAGGTGTGGGGTTGAGGAGATGAAGCAAGGACTCAATTGCCGGAAAAATGGGGTTTTATTATCTATTAAAAATAAAAGCAAATGCAAACAAAACTACCCCGTAGGGGAAAACAAATGACTTGACTGACTTGACACAAGGGGTAGTAACACACCAGGTACATACGACAACGAAACAGCACAGGACTGCAAACACAGGGAGAATAAATAGGGAGACCAAACAAAGGAGTAATGAGGGAGGACAGGTGGGGCAAATTAATCAATCAGGTAACGAGGGAGGACAGGTGGGGGAAACAAATCAATAATCAGGTAACAAGATGGGAGGGGCTAGACAATCAACAGGAGAGCACATGGCACAAGGAAACATGACAAGCCATGTGCTCACACCAAACATGACTTGAACACAAGCACATGGCCAGTAAAACAAATCACCAGCCATGTGCTCACACAAAACAAGACAACATGAAAGCACACAGCTAGTGTAAACAAGCTGCGTGCTACACAGCACAAGACAAAACATGAGTGTCAGGGCTCTGTCACAAAACCAAGAAATAGACAAGACAGAAGTGACAGATCCCTGACAACTACACCACATACTAAAAGTGCAACATCAAGGCATCTTATTGTTTGGTTTTTGCAAAGTGAATGACACTCGATAATGTCAGCTTGTACATCATTAAAACAACAATTACGATATTATAATAGAAGATACACCCCTATACAAGTGATGATTCAGAATCATACTTGAATCTAAATCCAAATGTTTCCCTGTGATTTATAAACTATCATTTGTTGATTTCATTGTAGTAACATGTACAGACCAGTTGAAGCTTCTGTGACTGTGTTCTGCTACAGAGTGTTCTGGTTGAAGACCCAGTTGAATAGATTGTTTTGGACTGTTCCTGAATACTCAATGAGTCTGTGTGGTCCCCTGGGCTTCTGCTCTCGACAGCCTTTAATGCCTCGCCTTTGTCACCTGGTGCACCGTGGGGTAGCAAAGTGGCCTCCAAAAGAGTGTAAAAAGAGCATTATCTGTTAAAACCCCTCTGCAGTATGCTTAGAGGACATTTTTTTCTCCAAAGTGGATTTGCTTCATCTGTTTTTCCCTCTGTTGTAACAGCGCTATTGTACTTTTTGTTTACACACTTTTTTATCCCCTTTATCCCTTTCTCCCATCTACGCACAATCTGACCTGTGCCTGAATTCAGGGGGATGTTAAATTTGCCCTTTTGACACAACGTCCCGTTTCCAGATCTTTCTAAAATATTTTGTGTAGAGTGTTCTGGGTGCGTGAAACTTTGGGAGTCGTGTTCTTAAGATTAATGGGTTTGGAAATTCCCACTTCGTTTCGTTCCCATCAGACTGGATAGTTTTTCCATCACAGGTGCTGAAATGGTGACTTAAATTACAATCACGATGGGAAATCCCTAAACTTTGGATAACTTTCTTCTCATTGACTACTTTATATAGGTTCCCACTCGCCTGTGGAAAATACAGAATGGTACCGTGTTTGTTTTTCTTTCAACATTAGCATTCTGGAACAGTCTCATCTAAAAGACCTCAGTCTGTGCAAACATTCAGCGTATTTCCTGTATGTTCAGATCTCCCTGCTTCCGACAGAGACGAGCGCTTGGACGGCGTCACTGTTCTCTGCTTTATTGAATTAGTCCATGTCACCGTCATCCAGCCCTCAGGAACCCACCTCATGCACTCAAAGGAACAACCTGTGCCACAACAATTAGAGAAAGCCGAGAAGAGATGAGATGTTGGGCAGTGATGGTGGACAAATCATAAATCAAGTCTGTCAGTAAAACCAGCTTGATGGTTTTGACTTTTACACTGTAAAAATTGTGTTTAGAGATTATTGGAGTACATTTTACAAGAACATTTCAGGTTTAATTGAATGTGTTACTTGCCATTTCTTTGTAATTTCTGAGTGAAAATAGCTTCTACACCACTTCGTTTGTAGTTAGTTGTCTACTACTTTATACTATAATATCACGCATACAAGGAACAATAAAGCACAAATCCTATTTCTAAAGACCACCGTGCATTTATATAAACAGCTGCCGGAGCAGTATCACGTAAATCAGAGGTGTGCCAGAACTGATGTGAAGCCGCAAACATCGCTTAGGCACAGATGAATGTATGATATGTAATGTGCTGTGACTGCTGCATAAATTTGTTCAATTGATGGGAGGTTAGGATTTTTTTCTTCATCCTCAGGAAGTGGGAGTGCAGGTTGGCCGATGGCAGCAGTGACTCTGGCTGAGGTCAATATTTGTTTTAGGAATCTCAATAGCTGAGCCACGCTTAAGTCATCTGCATCTCTGATAATGGCACGCCATATGGCTCTGTTGACCTAGTGGGATCAGGCTTATTATCTCTTATTCTCATTCCTCTCTTCCCCTCCCTCCCTCTGTCCTCTATTTCACGCACATACACTTTTCTTTCGCACCCATTACTTAATTTGCTTTACATCTCAGTTGTGTTTTCAGTACTCACTGTTATTCATCTTTAGTTTTCTTTCCTGATGAACCATAAAGGCACTTTACCGTGTTTCCATAGTAGCAATTTTTAGATTTTATGTTTATGTATGCATGCCGTATTTAACTGATAGTTTTGATTCTAGAGATAAGTTTTATTTCGAGGCTAAGCTATATTGTGCATAAGGTTTTTCTTTCCTATAATGTTGCCCATGTTTCCATACCAGCAAAACCTTTAATTTTTTGATAAGTCCCCTGTTAATACTCACATTTGTACGTACACATTCATAACACCGCGTGCCGTCTTTTGCTGATCATTTTGAGTCGGTTTTATTTCGAGGCTAAGCTATACGTTTTTCACCCGGATCTGCGCGCCCCCTCCCTTCCCGCTGTGTTTTTAGCAGAAAGCATGCAGAAGTGAAGCCGATCGCTCCCTCTTGTGTGCAGCCCTCAGGCTCAGGTGCTTGTCAGCGTTGGGTTCAGTCGGACCTTTTCAACAATTTGTCACGGTTGCCTCAGCTCCTGCTGCGCCGGCACGTGGCACACACACACACACACACACACACACACACACACACACACACACACACACACACACTGGTGTGGCGTAGCCAGCGTGGTCATGATGGAGTGCAAAGGCCTTGGCAACAGCCTAGCGCCTGGCGGAATAAGCAACCTCCCTAATGAGATGGGAATGGCATCAGTCGGGCTCTCCAGAATTACAGCAGGCAGGCATGTGCCTCCACTCCTCAACCTATTCATTACACATTAGAGCACACACACACATACACATATACATATAAATACAGCAATACACACGGATTGTATATGTGTATTAGTTCTTGAGTGACTGCCAGGCTTGTGTTGGTGTGTATGTGGACGTCAGGGCAGAAACACCTGCTCATGCGTTTGTTTGGACGGTTAACGGACTGTAGCTGTAACTGAACAGGCCACGCTCACCATGTGTGTAATGACTGCAGTGCAAATGGCTTCAGGAAGATTTGATTTGTTTCATCTGCCCTAGTACCAGTGCCCAACCTATTACATGAAGTTTCCATTTGCTCTGAAATGCCAAGTGGAATGTGCCCGATCCTGAAGCTAAATTGTAATTAAAGCAAACTGTAATAACTTCTTTTTGTCCTTTTACTAAAAGTCTTCCGCTACATCTCCTTTTTTAATTTACTTCCCTTGCTTATTTTATCTGCCTGTGTAAGGGGGAAAAAATAGAAAACTCTATAGTTTACTTAGCGCTGTGTTACTTAACCTGTGTGACTTTCTTTGTGAGGTCTTTTTTGAGTAGGTTTTTTGTACATTAATTATTTTATTTAGATCAGAACTTTTTCATTGTTACAAAAACAATCTTTTTTCAAACAAATCCTGTTCTTTCAAACTTTCTATTTATCAAAGTCTCTTACATTTTTTTTTTTATCATGGTTTCCACAAATATATTCCCATTGGAATGACTGGATTTTGCCTGTGAAATTTTGCAGAGCAGCGGTAAATGTGACCGTACCTTTAGGATGATTTCTAAAGGATCACTGAAAACTGGACTAATTACCATCACAGGAATAAATTACATTGGTAACACTTTATAAAAATATACAGTAATAAAGTACTTACAAATCATTTGCAAACTATTAGTTTATAGTTAATTAATAGTTTATATATTGTAGTCTCTATATATATATATATATATATATATATATATATATATATATATATATATATATATATTAATAGGCTATTTACAAACAGTGAGGTCTTCATGCAATTAACAAATTATTATTGTTTAATTAGCTCATATGTAAAGAATTAGATAATGCTTTGTTAACAACATATTAATCGTAAGTAGTACTCACTTTACATTAGGTCACAGAAAAACAGAAAATGTCATTAAGTGCTTTAAACCAACCTTTTGTTGGACATTAATTGCATTAGTATTAAGTGTTCCTTAACATTTTTATAAATACATTAAGCACAAACACACCCACATACATTTTTCCATGTGTTATGTGGACTTTCCATAGAAATAATGATTTTTTTAATACTGTGCAGACTGCATATTCTATCCACTAACCCTAACAGATGCATTTTAACGTGATTTTCTTGTTTATGTTTCCCTTGTCACTGTCCAGTCGTTGTTCCTAGGTATTTTTGAACCCTGTGATGACCTTCTGTCATGTGAATGTAATTTTCCTTGATGGGCCGTCAGTTATGAGGAGAGAGCTCTCTACCTGGAGGCCATCATTCAGAACCACAAGGAGAACATGACCTTCGAGGACTTTGCTGCCCAGGTCTTCTCTCCTTCCCCCAGCTACTGGCCTACGGGAGGAGCAGGTGAGACACCGTCTCTAGACTTTTATTTTACTTTTTTTAATGATTGGTACTGTACTGTACTAACCTAAACCTAACAACTTAACCCATGTTAAATCCATGTGCTTAAAAATGACCATTTTATCATCATTTACTCACCCTCAAGTTGTTCCAAACCTGTATGAATTTCTTTCTTCTGTTGAACATAAAGGAAGATATTTTGAAGAATATGAGTAACCAGACAGTTAATGCACCCCATTGACTTCAATTTTCAATTTTTTCCAACTATGGAAGTCAATGGGGTCCATAAATGATGACAGAATTTTCATTTTTAAGTGAACTATTCCTTTAACTTACTTTAGTCGGTACTTTCTGACGTAAGTCAACTGTAAGTGCACATACTGCAAAATAAAGTGCAGTTTTCATTTTGCTGTCCTCAGTATTCCTCTCTCCCCCACCCCCCGTTTACAAAATTGGGAGATCACTAAAAATGGATATATTGTCTGGTACGGTTGCTTATTGCATTTCACATGTGTTGTAAGATGTGGGCAATGCACAGGTCTAGATGAAACCGTGAGGTCCCTGCACTGACCGTACAGGCTCGACATTTTATGACTGCAAAAATAAAATCAATACAGCCTACGATTGTGAAAGCAGTATGTCAAACCACAATCGCTCTGCTGTACAGCTTAATGAATTACACACCTGAAAAGGAGAAATTGATGTGGGCATAATTCTATTTAAAGAACCAGGGTGTCATGGAAATGAATCGAATCTTAGCTAGTCACGGACATTTCTGTAGTCAATATGTCTATATAGTTCTGAAAAGTAAAATTTATTAAGTTGTAGCTTTTAGTACTTCAGCTTAAACTAAACAAAAATAAGATTGGTACTAACTGAAATGAAATAAGTTAATAAAATTTGTTTTTTATATTTTATTTTGTTTTTTCTCAGTTTTATTTCAGTTCAGTGAAAATGTTTTTTTTATGGTTTTAGTTCATGATAGTAACCCTGTCTCATATACTACAGTCACGACTTTCCCTTTTTCTTTAAAAAACAAACAAACATTGAATCTTCATTTTTAGATCTTTTTTTTTTATTTATTTTTTTACATTTACAGAATGACATAAGCGGTTGTGTTTGTTTGGCTGGACATGTAGTGCATTTTGCCGAGTTTATTTACTTTTCTTTGTTATTTAAATAGTTCTTTAATATGTTCTCTGTTCTTCAAGTGGATGGTAATTTCCCCGTCCCTGAATGCAGCAGGTCTGGTGTGGAGAGCACTGTACAGGACTCATTCTTTTCAATCATTTTGCAGAATAATCCTCTGAAAGTTTTGATTTCTATAGCGACGCCCATTTATTTCCTAGAAAGGCGTTGAAAATCGCTATGGTGACCTCTATTGACTCGTGACAAAAGCTGCATACAGAGCAGCTCACAGACACACCCACTGAACCCATAGAGAGAGAGGGGCCGACCCTATTAGACACTTCAAACTCCATCTCTCTGAATTTCTAATCTTTTGCATCTCAGGGTTTCTTGTTGTACCTCCATCAAACACATCAGAAACTGCTTTCCCAGATTGTCGCTCTCTCTTTTTTCTTTTTTCGCCTTTCTCTTTTATGTTCACTCTTTTTTGTGTTTAATCTGAGTTCTCATTCCTGTTTCTTTTCTTTTCTTGTTTCTTCTGTTTGTGTCGCCAGAACCAAATTACAAATTCAATTCAACTAATTAACAATTAAATTAAAAATATACCCATAAAAGCCTTAAGATGGAAAGGTCATTCTGTGTATGCATACAAGACATACAAGCTCTGTTCCAAAGCCTAGAGATCCGTCCAGTTTAACAGCATTTTAGAGACATCAGAGGTTCATAGCAAAGGCTGGTACACCATAATTTTGAGTCTGTTGAATTCTTGATTCTGATTGGTTGACAGACATTATAAGGTGTGCACTTATTTTTCAGTTTACATACAGCTGTGAAGTTACGCTTCATCAAATGATGTCACTTATTTATTATGCATAATTATGCGGCCTTCTAGATGCGTTGTTTTGGGCTTGTGTCCTTTGCAGAAAAGGCAGTGATGTCTGCTTTCTATAGATAAGCTCAGGAGGACAAAAAAATCCTCCAGAATGGCAGATTTGTCAAAAGAAATGTTGATAATAAATATATCATTCAGTGCTGAAAAGAATCAATACATAGTTTAATCTAACTGAAAATTGCCTATTTATATCTACATACACATTGTGCCTTCAGAGGAATAGCTTTATAATCAGTGATGTTGTCTGCACTAAAAGTGTTCATTCCATTGTGTCATGTGATGCACTTTTAGTGTTTCCTATAGTTGATGCCCTTCTGAACCATTTTATTTTCCTCATCCATCTGAAATAAAAGTATTTACTTAAAAAAAAAAAGGACATTCTAATTTTATTCTGATATTTTTCTAACCATTTTTAGTACTGTAGTAACATATACTTAGTTGTAGTTCTGTAGATACTTAGTTGTAGTAAAACTAATGTTGTAGTAATTATATACTCTAATTGTTTGCACTTAAAGTTAAAATAAACACTACCATTCAAAAGTTTGGGGTTAGTAAGGGCGTTTTCACACCTGAAAGTCCGCACCAAGGTCCGAACCAAAGTTCGCATTTTGATACATTTTATACTTTCAGAAAGTTTTGGTTTGGTTTCACACTGCAATTATGCGAGCGCACTAAAGAACTTTACGTGACATACTTGCGTCCTGTCGTCATCATCTATGTGGGCTGCATCTTGACATTGATTGGTTTGTAAATGGACGTGCGTCTGACGTCAGCGTGTTGTCAATTCGGCGGGTAACTTTGACAACATGAATGAACAGACGCATAGCCTATCGTTGCAACTGTATTGTTATTTTTTCGTCGTGCGAACATTTTATCGTCGCCGGCAGGAAAGGAGGAGAAGACTGCAAGCAATCATGCGATTATTATTATTATGTCATCAGACATACTTCAATTAAAAACCTCGTCTCCTCCTCTCCCCATGTGCTACCACGGCTCATTTTTCCTGCCACCTTCTGTTTTTTCGGCTATGCGGGAACCACAGGAACTTCCTGTAAAAGGTCTGAAAGTCCGAACCATACAGAAATGCTTTCACACTAGAAACGAACCAAACCTTTGTTCAGTTTGATCCGGACCGAGACTACCTCTTTTCGTCGGACCAAATTTCATCTGTTTGGTCCGGACCGTGGTCCGGGGTAGGTTTCACACCTGTAATTTTGATTCGGACCAAACTGAAAAGTCCGAACATTAATAATAATAAATATTTCTCTGAAGGATCATGTGACACTGAAGACTGGAGTAATGATGTGAACATTTAGATTTGATCACAGGAATAAATTATATTTTAAAATATATTCACATAGAAAACAGTTATTTTAAATTGTAATAATATTTCACAATATTGCTGTTTTCGATCCAATAAATGCATCCTTGCTGAGCATATGAGCATAAAACAATCTTACAGACCCAAACTTTAGAACGGTAAAGTAGTAATTTACCCACTTTCTTTGTTTTATATTCTGACATGACATCTACATCAAGCCATTGCAGCTTGACACTTTTATGAGATAACTGCCTATGTAGACAGCTACAACTAGACAGCTCACTGGATTCTGGAACAGAGCCACAGATTCACTCACAACTACATGGTCCAGACTCACGGATCCTTAAACTACAGTTCATTTCAAACACCTCCTCATCCAGTAGGACTTTATCTGTAGTGTGGTGACAGTCTCATGACCTGCTCCATGTTTCACCTCCATCTCACCCATGACAGCAGGCAGGCGTTGGCCAGGGATGGTTTGGGACGTGGATTACCTCTGGGCCAAGCTGGACTGTAAGACTTTCTGCCTGCTTCCTCCATTAGGCATGTGGCCCCACACGTCTGTTACACAAACCTGTCTTTTTCACAAACCTGTCTTTTTCACTCTTCTTCTCTCCATTTTCAATATACCCTGCATGTTCCCTTTTTATGACAGTCAATTGAGCACATAGAATTTCCTCCTTGTTTTTTCGGAACGGTTTCTTTTAAAGTGCCCCTATTATGCTTTTTTGAATATTACCTTTTGTGCCGTGTGTAACATAGCTGTTTGTAAGTGTAAAATGTCTGCAAAGTTTTAAAGATCTAAGTGCACGTCAAATAAAGTTATTGTCTCTAAAAGATGTAATCTAAAAGAAAGAATCGATTCTGAACTCTCAAAACTGTCAGCAATTCCAGTGTCACTTCCTGCACAAACCTGTTGGTTTATAACTCATTTGCATAATGCCCGCCTATAATGCCCGGCTGTCCGCGAACAAAGTCTACCTTTTGAAGAGTTTTATACGTTACTGACATGTCGAGAAGACGCTGTTTTCTGCACTGCCAATGCACATGTCTTCCAAAGGATGAGGACTCAAGCTGAAAAACTGACACCATCGTTACTGTTCGTATCACTGTGTATCAAGCCCTGAGGAAGAGCTGAAATTCAGATATGCTAATGGCCATTTCGTTTCCGTCATGCACAATGCCACAGTAAGCGTTCGACCAATCGCATCAGAGCAGAGCAGGCTCTCAGAAAGGAAGGGTTTAGAGAGACCAAATCCTTGATCGAACCGTTTCAGACACTTAGGGCCTGGTCACTTCATGTGTTTTTACTGATTGGATAGCTATCTGATTTATCAAAACGATTCCATTTACACTTGGTCACATAAATGAGTTTTCGCAAAACGGATAGAAATCCTTTCTTTAGTTCCCTCACTATATGCAGATTTAATGGAGTTCACGTCACCGAAAGCAACAGATATGAGCTGAATTTTATTGATCATCAGCTTATTTCAAAATCTAGGAGAACAGGAGACCGCTTCATTTACTTTTAATGAAGATGATTGTGTGTTGAGCGTCTGCGACTTACTTTCACTTTGATTCGTGATAGTTTGCGCGTTGGCTTGATGAAGAGATGTTCAGCTGCTCATCTGTGGTGATGTGTGTTGCAGTAGCACCGTCATATCTGACTGTAACATGACATTTAACACATAACACGCTCTCACACGTTTATTTTTTAGCATTGTTGGGAGGAGTCAAATTTATGTGGTTTCAACAACCAGATGCATTTACACTTGTTCAGTCTGGTATACGGCCCAGACCTCCTGAATTGGTTTGAGCGATCGGATCCGTCTCGAATGCGTTTCGGAGGGCATCTACACCTGGTCTTTTCATAATCGGATAGCTATCCGAAAACAGAAAACACATGAAGTGGCCAGGTGTAAACAGACATGATGCTGCAATATACATTGAGAAAAAGAAAGTGTATTTTGAACTTGAATGTCTGTAAACCTGTCGTAGGAGACCTGCGAAACTAAATTAGGAACCTTTAATATAGCATAATTGGGGCACTTTAAAAAACAAAAATGTGAGTTGTACTTATGGAAAGCGCAGTGGATCATGTGAGCTCATGGATCGGCACAGATTTCATTATTTTTAAAAACCGTTACCTCTGTTCCAAAACCTAGTTCAGCAGCTCACTTCAAAGGCAGCATTCTGGTTAATTGGAATGGAACCTTTTTGTATTCAGATAAAGCTGTTTTTGATTGATGATTTAAGTGATATATCTCTCAACACTGGGATTGCCTCATCTGTGAAGAATCCATGTAATGCCAAAGCGAAGTAAACTACCGTTCTAAGATTTGGGATCAGTAAGAATTTTTTTTTTCTTCAACAAGGATGCTTTCATTTGAAAAGTGACGGTAAATACTTTTACATTGTTACAAAAGATTATTATTTTTTTTAAAAAATGCTGTTCTTTTTTAATTGTTCTGTTAAAGTGCTGAAAAACAATTATTATGGTTTCCACAAAAATATGAAGCAGCACAACTATTTTTAACACTGATAATAATCAGAAATGTTTCTTGATCCTCAAACCAGCAATGTCTAGTTAGGAAACTCACTAGGTTTTGGAACTGGGCAAACTAAATGTGAGAGCATAGAAATCTCTGGTTGTATCCATGCAGGGTTTGGTTTGGGGCTGTTCGGTTATTCCATTGAGTTGAGCACTGACAGGAATCGAGTATGGAGTTAAATTGTTGTTTATTTGTTTAATATCATAATTGGTGGACAAGAGCTCTGAAATATATCAGTCTCATTACAGATGTAGGCCAGGAACTGATATCATTTACACTCTCTCTCATATAAAAACTCATATATATTATTAACCGTAAGTTATATTACGTTATCATTATTCCAGCAACACTGAACGATCATCTTTGTTCAGAAATAGCCTTGTGCTCGGGTTTAAACGAAACTCATTTTTGGTAACACAAGTTTGATGCACATGTTCTTTTTTAGAAAGAGCAGGTAAAGCACCTATTTCCACTTGGATGTCTGGCATCCCACAGCTTTTGTGTTCTGTTTCCCATGTTAAACATTCTTTGGTTCTCAGAAAACACAGTGGGCCAGTGTGAAGAGAAATGTTTCCCCTTCTGCTTGTCTGTCATGAGCACTGTATGTTATGTGTCAGTGATGGACTGAAATTTCAGCAACCGCAAATATTGGGTGGAAAATGAACTTACGGTTTTAGAGGTTCTGTAAAGGCGACCGCGGACACATGTCAATAACTCAGCTTGTAAACACTTAATGTTCACTTAATGTTACATTTACATCAGAAAAGCCAATGTTGATAAGCTTGTTAGTTAGTTAAAATAAATCTAGAGAGCATTTTGCTAAATGTCTATGCACATATTACATATTCATTATATAGTTACATAACCTTAACTTCATTATTTAATAAATGTTAGAATAAATATTACTTGAAAATAAGTTTTTGAATTGAAATGTTTATATTTCAACAACAAACTGCAGTAGAAACATAATATTAAGAAGTTGATATAAAAATGTGGTAACACTTTACAATAGGGTTCATTAGTTAACATTAGTTAATGTATTAACAAACATGAACTAACAATGAGCAATTCATTTGTTACAGTATTTATTAATCTTTGTTAATGTTAGTTAATAAAAATCTAGCTGTTCATGTTAGTTCACAGTGCATTAACTAATGTTAACAGATAAAACCTTTGATTTTAATAACATATTAGTAAGTGTTGAAATTAATATACTAAGATTAATAAATGCTGTAGAAGTATTGTTCATTCTCAGTTCGTGTTAACTAAGGTAGTTAACTAAAATTAACTAATGAACCTTATTGTAAAGTGGCACCAAAAATGTTTATACAGTGCCTAGCATAAGTGCATAGCCAATCTCTAGGTATGGTGAAGGGTATGTGATGATATGAGGCTTTTTTAATTCCAAAGGTCAAGGGAACTTTATCGGGATGCATAGTATCCTGGATCCATGAAACAACTGGCCTTTAAAAATACAAATCTGCCTGGTTCTATGGGAATTTAACATAGGGGTGTCCTGACTTATGCAACCTGTATTTTAAGGAAGAACATTTATTTATTTATGATACATTATTTATTCACAAAGAAAATTGGTGTCCTTAAAGGTTGGATTTTTCCTCATTTTTTAAATTAAGGCATTAAGATCAATTTCCAAAAGATGATTTTTTTATTCCTCTTTTTAGTCAACTTTAGCATGGGTGTGTTCACTTATGCTATCCACTGTATGCAGCTTAGATATTTGAGTGTTAATTATTAAACAAATGGTGAAATAAACTTAGTTTTTGGCTAAATAAAACCTCTCATTTCAGTTTGAAACATTCCTTTCAGTTCATCACTGTTATGTGCATTTGAACATTTTGTGTTGTCCTTCCTTCACCCCTCAGGAGTAACTTCTAACACACTTTTTCCACACACACACACACACACACACTCTGACATCCTCGTGACGGTGCACAGCTTACGTGTTGCTCTATTGTCTTCTCTCCTCTTCAGATTAAGTGTGTTACAGGTGTGAGTTCAGTAACTGAAGGTAAGAGTCTCGGTCTGAGCGGAAGCTTGCGTTCTGTCCCAGAGATCCCTCTCTTTTCCTCTCGTCTACTCATCTTCCCCTCTTTATTCCCTCTTGAGGAACAGCGAGGCCGTTCTGATTATGGATACAAGCGCAGTAATCGTAACACAGTAGCAGCATGAATGCTCTCCATCTTTCCTCCTCTCCTGCATGTCTCCGCTTTATTCCCTCTTTTCTCCTTGTCTTTGTCCTTTGGCGTGTGTGTGTTTGCCTGAGGCCACATCTGACACTAACACCTGCCCTACTGGAACATGTCTTTGTCACTTACGCTTTTGTTTGGACTGCTGTGGGAGCAAATGGGAATGAGGGACGCTTACTTTATATATAAATATGCTGGGATTTATATTTCTCTATATATATATATATATATTATAGAGGCCAAACAGGAAATAATTGTATACATTGGTATACGTTTCAATTTGCAGGCTGTGGATATATGCACATTACACTGAATTTTTCAGTTTCACCTCACAACAGTATTTTCACAAATATATTCTTTCTTCTTTCCTTCCTTTTTTCCTACCTTCCTTTCTTTCCTTCCTTCATTTCTTTCCTTTCTTTCTTTCTTCCTTCCTACCTTTTTTCTTTCCTTCTTCCTTTCTTCTTTCCTACCTTTCTTCTTTCTTTCTTTCTTTCCTTCCTTTCATTCTTTCCTCCTTCCTTTCTTCTTCATTTTTTCCTTCCTTTCTTTCCTTTTTTCTTTCTTCCTTCCTTTCTTCCTTCTTTCTTTCTTTTCTTTCTTTCCTTCCTACCAATATGAGAACTTTTAAAATGATTATTATGTGTCTAAACTTTTGACTGTAATAAACAGTATTAAGAAAAAATATATATCTGTGCTGTTGAACATTTTTGCATTTCCAACTTTATTTTCATTTGTGTGTATTTTTTTGATAATAATTAATTAAAATGTATTACAAAAATTATATAAAAATGAAACATATATATATTAAAATATAATGAAATTAATTATATATTTATATATACTGTAGTTATTTTGTGTTTGGCCACATGTAATATTTATATGCTGTTCTCACTCACGCTTTTCTTTTTACAAGCAACACAGTGCACTCTTCTTTTTAATTTTGAGTGCACTTCATGAAAAAGCACACATGAGAGGTGCTGATAAAGACAGAAACTCTTAGGGTTTGCATGACTGACTTGATTCACACACCTCACGTAGTTAAATCTGAAGATAACCGGATGAATCACTGTGATGAAGAGCACTGTTGGATCTGTACGCTCAGCTCAGCTCCAGTGTGGAGACAGTCATCTCTTAGATCAATAAATGATGAAATCCCTCGTTCGGGCAGCATTGGAGAGGAGGGACCTGTGGATAAGTGTGTGTCCTCTCTGCTGGCATCCTGAGATGGTGTGTGTGGACGAGTGGAACGGACACCACCCGCACTCGTTCACTCCTCCCCGACTCTTTTCACATGCTGAGGCTGTTGTTCTCCGCTCTCCTCCCCCTCTTTCAGAGAAGCCCTGGAGTGGAGGTCCATGTTCCCCACACCATCTGCTCTCAGAAACTTGAGATGCCCGTAAAAAAAAAAAAAAAGGAAAACGGTCGAAAAGAAAGAAAATAGCCAAGCAGATGCCATCTTGACAAAGCAGGAAGCTTGTTTAATTTAGATGCTTTCTTGAGTACCAGTGTCTCCGATCTCCAGCAGAATCCATATTTTTGCATTTCTGTTTCTTTCCTGCAGCAGAGAGGAACTGCTTTTCACATCAAAATGCCTGAGTTTGCAGAACGACAGTAATTGGCGTTAACAGTATAATGGCTAATTTACTTGAGCACCATTCACATCCGTCTCCATCAGAGGGGTTTCTGCTTCAGGAATGGCATGCTATCAGCTTATTAATGTCATGTTTGCTGATGCTTGACTCTGCGTGTAATATGTCCTCATTTCCCAGGTTCCCTCAGCGGCAGCACGAGCGCTGACCTCAGTGTTACTGTGATGACCATCGACTCCGGTGACCAGGTCTCTCCCACGATACCACGCGCATCCAAACACCGGGTGTCTGGGAAGCTCCGCCGCTCAGCCAGCGCCATCAGCAAATCCTCAAACTGAACTCTTCCTCCGGCCTGAACACTGCAGCGTCCTTAAACCCTGTGCTTGAATGTATTTGACTGGAATGTCTTTCACCTGTAACTTTTGTTGTTGTTGTTGTTGTTGTTGTTGTTGTTGTGTGTGTGTGTGTGTGTGTGTGTGTGTGTGTGTGTGTGTGTGTGTGTGTGTGTGTGTGTGTGTGTGTGTGTGTGTGTGTGTGTGTGTGTGTGTGTGTGTGTTGAAGCCTCATAGCATTGAAAGATGCGACTGTCATCACCATAGGATGTACCTGTCGTGCAGAGAGAAAAACCAAGAGAATACTTTACGCTGAAGAAAGGGACTTTCATAGAAATTCTGCATTCAGAACTCAAATAATGCTATAAAACGTTTCAAAAACCCTGAGGCTTTAGCTAGAATACTCACTTTTCTTCATGTCAAACACTGAAAACCCAAGCATTGATGAATGTGGGAGAGACTGTCGTGTCGTCCCAGCACTGAGAGAACACTGACACTCTTGAATCATGGAAAGAGAGAGCGTCAGCTTTTACTACTTTAATAACGTGTAACCAGTGACGTCTTTCAAAGCAATGAAATCATGTTTTCTTTTCTTTTTTTCTTTTCATTATGATTACTTTTAAGCAACTGGTTTGATTGTTTTATGGAATTGATTTATGCAAGGTCCCGAACTGAAAAGCACCTGTCATTTGTGATTCTGTCAAGGTGTTCCATGAATGTGCTTCTTAATTTGGGATTTGAACGCGTCCCGTTCCTGTCATGTGAATCTACTCTAACATTCCAATGTTTTTGCACTCTCTCAGTGGTGAAGATGCCGTAGTTTCTTCTTTTCTTCCCTCTGTGTTTGAATGTACTGTACATTGCTTTCATTTTGATTTGATGACATATACTTGTCATGTTGTATATACGGAGCAGTATCTGGCGTGTTGTAGCAGACTGACCCGAGGAAGCGCCTCAGGTAAACCCGAACTCTGGCTGTGAATGAAGGGATCCTCACAGTGCCTGTCCGCTTCTTCTCTTTGGCCAACTGGAACCAGTCTGTGGGGTTTTTCTTTGTGTTTCCCCTCCATAACTTTAATTGATACCACACTTCCTGGATGGAGAGCAGACGAGAGAAAGATCCGCACGAGTCTTGCGTTTCACTGGAGTAAATTGAATGAGATTGTCTGTGTTTTGTGAGAGCTGCTTCTGTGTGATTAGATGCTGGATGGGGATCTTTTCCACCTGCTTCCCTGATTCCCACGTGCCTCTCCGAGTGCCCTTTACCATACCAGCAGCATCTCTCTCTCTCTATATATATATATATATATATATATCGCTCTCTCCCTTTCTCTCTCTATCTCTCTCTGTCTCTCGCTCGCCAACGCCCTGCCACCCCTCTGTTGCCGTAGAGACCGACCCTGGTTGCCATGGAGACCGGCCTGGTTGCCATGGAGACCAGGTGTTACACACTGCAAGCTCCGCCCACGCTGCAACAGGACACATGTTGCACTACTTTGCCTTACCTGAACACTTGTCTTTATTGTCTTGCTTCTCCTGACACTTTTCCCTTCTCTTCCAAACGCTAAGTAACATAGGAGGCATTCTCTGAGTGCACTGAATGAAAAAGCTGACGAATGTATGAAAAAAGGCGGCCCGAATCCCAGCTTAATCCCAGATTGATGCGGGTTTTGAAATGGGCTGAAAATACTGCAACTAGCCTGACTTCTGTTTGAGGACGATATGTTTATTGTAGACTTTGTTGTTAGCCTTGTATATTGTGTCTCTTTGTTGTTTTTGTTTTTTGAATGTTCTAAATTCTGAAGGATATAAATATAATAATGCCTGTAATATAATCTTTGTAAACGACATTGATAAGGAAGCTTGAAGATTTCATCATGACTTGTTAACATATCAGACTGTTTTTAATAGAAAAAAGTAATCGCTTTATCTTTACTAGAAATGTGAAGAAGTCGAAACATTTCATTAAATCGATTTGAAGTTCATGTTTAGATGCATTTGTTTGCTCTGTTTTATTCATTGTCTCTTGCTCTCATGGCTTGTTGCCATGACGTCAGCACTGTCCTGCAATTTTATGTTTTATTTAAACAATGTTTCTGATTATTTTAACCATTGAAAGAGAAAGAGACTTTTGTGAACATTTGTACCAAAAATGTCACTGCACTACACAGGGGAAAAAAATGCTGAAAAAGTCTTTTTCCTGTAAAACACACTCCAATATTATTTGTTTTAATTGCCACTTTGAAAAGGTCATTTTTTACAGTGTATTTAAAGAAATAGTTTAAATACTGTCATTACTCACCCTAATGTCGTTCCAAACCTGTATGCATTTCTTCTGCTGAACACAAAAGAAGATATTTTAAAGAATGTTGGTCAAATATCAAACAGGTAAAATATCAAACAGTTGACGGTAGCGATTGACTTCCAAAGGGGGGAAAAACTAGATCAATGGCCACCGTAAACTTTTTGGTTTCAAACATTCTTCAAAATATCTAACTTTGTGTTCTGCAGAAGAAAGGACTTTATAAATGTTTGGAACAACTTGAGGCTGAGTAAATGATGACAGAATTTGCATTTTTGGGTGAACTATCCCTTTAAGTAAAATGCAAAACGAGTAATTAAAAATCGTAAGTAAAAACTGCTCAGTTACACCAAATAAAATGTTAACCTAAATGTTTATTATTGACTAAAAAAGTTATGGGACATACTATTTGTCAACTACCCACAATTTGAATTGACTATAACCTCTAAAGGGTTTGTTCACCCAAAAATGAAAATTGTCATCATTTACTCACCCGCATGTTGTTCCACACCAGTAAGACTTTTTTTATTTATTTATTTTATTTTTTTCTAAGTCTCAGTGCTTTATATATAAATATAAATATACACACAAACACACACAATGTAAGTCATTTGGAGTCCAAATATGTGTGTTCCACAGAAGAAAGTATTTTGCCATTATTGAAACCCTGTTTTATGCATATAATAAGACGTTAACTTTGGGCTGCTTCTGAACTGAAGAACTGTTTTATACATCTGTCTGAAACCATCCATGACTTTGTGCTCTTGTGAGAGAATGTGTGGACATATTGTGTGTTGGAGCGAGTGTGTGTAAGTGATGCTCGGGGTTAGAGGTTGTTGTGTTGCTGGAGCTGAGGGAATATGAGGGTAACCTGACCCTCGTCCCATCTGTCTCTCCTGCTGCTCCATGAGTCTCTGAGTACAGGTGCACACGCTCCAACACCTCACACACACGTTTAATTACTGACTCTCTCTCTCTCTCTGTGTGCACTAAATCTGACCAAAACTCTTTTTAGGATTTTTTTTATTTTTTTTAATTTACTTGAACAAAGAAGAACAGTGAGAGCTTTAAACATGAATAATGTGCACTAATTAGTTTGCTGAAACAATCCGATGCTCATTTTGCAAACATTTCTTTCCTCTTTAGTGATTTGTATTTAATGGCTGATAATGCATTTATTTTTTATCTGTATCAGCTCATTTTATCTGAATCTCTCAGCAGCCTATTATGTAAATGGGGCACAAGTTGCTCTTGTACAACATTTTTTTTTCTAGAGGTGTTTGTTACTTTAATCCAAAAAAAAAACAGAATCTTACAAATAAGGCACCAATAAAAAAATGGAGAATCAATAATGGCAGTGGTGAAATGCATTACAGGGTTAGTGTCCTTGTACATTTCTGAGTTCATAATCACAAAGGCTGTTGTCACCCTTTAAATGATTTCAGCTGGATTTACAGTGGGCTAAATACATCATTTCATTGATCAAGCAGAGCTTACATGGTGACTTCAGAATGACCTGACAAATATAAATTCAATACTGCTGCACTTTACAGGACAAACAAGGGTTTAGAACAGAAACTGTAAAAGTGAATTTCCAGATGTTGTCTGACCGCTTTATATCATCTTATATAATCTGACACCTGTAGAAAAACACCTTGTAGTTGCTCAGGCCGCACATTAACTTTGCAATAGTAAAGGCTGCACACACAAAAAATAAACGATGTTTTTAACATGATATGTTTTGGTTACTTTGTATAAGTCTGTAGATAAATATAGTGAAAAACATTAATGTGTGTATGGAGTAACTGGCCCTTGGATAGTTCTCAGTTATGTTGTGTTTAAAGGTTTAAATGAAAGGGGTGAGTTGCCATCTACAGTTCACATACAGTGGGACTGAGACTGAGCGATAGTAACTTCCTATTTCATTAAACTACTGTACAAGAAGTACACGTTATTGTTGTGGCAAATATGCACGAACAAAAAGCTTTTTTTTTTTTTTCATTTTGAAAATATTTTATTTGAGTAGACAACACGGACGCACATATAAAGCGATAGGTAGCAAACATTTAGGAAAATAAGCTGTATACGTAGAAAAGATTGCATCTATAAGAGCTTTCACGTTTCAAGGGAGCGCACAAAACCCAAGACGAGATGATCTCGACACAACGATTAGACTGCAACATGTGACACAGGAAAAAAATCACACAATAAATTATACAAAGCCATTGAAAATAAATAAATACATAAATAAATAAAATATTACGAATAAACATATTACAATAATTTTACACCATGATAGTAAGTTGTAATTGTGTGCCGACATTCAAAAACAAACATTACACTGAAGAGTTCTTAAGGCAGTAGTTTGATGTATTTCTCTAAAGGCATTTCTGGCTACTAAAGGGAAACTTTTCAAGATTTGTTGTAGATGTTTTGAGTATGAAGAAAGAGAGAGAGAGAGAAGAAAGAGAACATTTTCAGTCCTGTAATTCACATACTAGATTAAAGCTACAGACGTGAAACGCACAGCATGTGAATTCAAGGCAGAGGTAAATGTACATATCTTAGGTCTAGGAGCTATTACATTACCATGTGTGCAAGGTTCTAGAAAAATACCTTTGTAAGGACCAAACTAATACTTTTCTCCAGACTTTTCTAGTTGAGGGATTGGATGAAGAAAATAGAGCATTCTAAAAGGCCAGATTGGAGTGTGTTCTTCTTCAGCAGGCGTTACGCACGGGCACCTGGAGGAGGATGACTTGTCTGTTTTCGGTGGGGTGGCATTTGTTGATGTGCCTGGTGAGACCCGGTGAGCTGTAGAGAGTGGCCGGGCAGAACTTGCAGGGAAACGCCTGGGCATCGTCGTGCAGGAGACGCAGGTGTCGCTCCAGACTCGCCCGGTTGGGAAGCTTCTCTCCGCAGGCCGGACACGTGAGACAGTCCGCGGGGCTTAGATTGAGCGGACCCGGGCTCTGGCTGTCCTCCCTCGGCACCATGTCTGGGCTCTCTGCGTTGCGAAAAGCCTCTCCGATGATTTGATTTTGGAGTGCTTGGTGTCCCAGGATGTGCTTCCTCAAGTACGCCTGGCGCTTGAATCTCTTCCCGCAGTGCTGGCAATCATAGAGCCCGTCTTCCGAGCCGGATTCTGACAGACCCGGGCTCGGGGAGTCTCTGTCGCTGGGGAACTCTGCTCTCAGGTTTTCGGGGAAAGGTTTGGCGGGTTGGAGGGGTTGTTTGGGCGCGCTCGGGACGCGCGGTTTGTGCCAGCGCCGGTGGGACGCTAGGTTTGCCGGACAGCTGAAGACCTTCTCGCACTCGGGACACCTGTACTCCACCCGCACTATCCGGGAACACTTGTGCTGTGCCAAAGAAAACGGGTCCGAGTATTCTTCTTTGCAAAGCTGGCAGATGAACTCTCCTAGGGGCTTGTTGGAGCTGCCTGAGGCCGCTCGGGGCTTCGGGTCCACGGGCCCCTCTTTGATTTTCAGGCCCAGCACCGGGGAAGTCGTTACCTCATCCTCGAAGTTGAGTTTGCGTATGGCTTTGGGTTTCTTGGCGCTTTTGCCGCTTTTACGCTCGGCTGCGTCAGAGGAAGGTCTTTTAACGCCGGGTCGGATGGCGGAGGAGTGCGCGCCGCTCCGGTTACTGTTGCTGGTGCCGATTTTCAAGTCGACCGGCGCGAACAGAAGATGATGGTCTAGGCTGGTGAGTGAGGCGGCAGTTGGGAAGGATTCGGCAGAGACGGGCGAGCCGAGATTGAGGCTTCTCTCGAAATATTTCCTGTCGTGCTCCTTGCTGATGGGCCGGGTGGGGCTGTACAGTGCTTGGTAAACCGCCTCCGGGTTGCCGAACTGCACCGGCTTGTGGACCGGCACCGGCGCCTCTGCCCCGTCCGACGGGAGCGCAGAGATGATGCTGTCCGGCTTGGAGGCGCTGGGCGCGGGCGAGTACGAGGCGATCTGCGCGATCTGACATTCTGGAGCGAATCCTCCATCCTCGTCCGAGCGTATCCGGTACGAAACGAGCGTTGCTTTCTTGTTTCGTTTCACTAGGAATCCTTTGGGCATGTCGGCGGATGGATGAGGCGAGGATGACAAGGCACAACAAGACGAGGTCCAGAGCCACAAACACGCCGTCCGCCTCCCTCCCTCTGAGAGATGCTTTTGCTTCTCAACGCATAGCTGCACTCTTTTTAAGCTGGAATGATGTTATTGTTCTCGCCCCTTGCCGCTCCATCCTCATCCAATCAGGGACGAGCGCGGATCTTTGTGGAATTGCCCGTGGGAGGGCTGAGATACTCGGACCGGGCGCTACAGAGCAGATGTACCTGGCCTTTATTGTAGTAATGCGCGTTGCGCTCCGTTCACGGTCTGATGGAGATGTATGGAGGAGCGCGTGCCGCGGCTATAGGGACACACAAGGAAATGTCACTCACGGCCATCCTCGTCATCATCAGAATTCCGAATGACCGACAACAAAGAAAGTTCTTTCTGAATGCTTAGTTTAGACCTGTGAATGTCTTAACTTAAATATTGATGCATTTCTGCATCTTTCTTTGTAATATAGCCTATGTTTAAAATTGTATCCACAATTGATTGCGGGGCAATAACTGTTAGACTGCAGATTTAACTGTGTAGACTATGAACTACATTTAGATATAACATTTTTCTTTTTTCTCTACTTTAAATGTATAAGTGATTACATTACAATTGCATTAGTTCAATGATTTGTAGTAATTGCAGTACACAATACAAGTTATTTACACAAGCGCGAACCGAAGTGAATGTTTTATTAACGTTGTCATTTTTGTAAAAGATGGAATATTACGTTGGATAAAAAAATTTAATAAGCTATTTGGATGGTGGGCTTGTTTTGTGTGTTTTTGTTTCACGCGTAGCCTAGAAGTGTGATTAGAATAGGCTACTAAAAACGAACAGAGTGTTTTCAAGAAGCTCAACAGAGTAATTACACAAAGCATGTTATTAATTAGCTACTTATGAAATCCGAACATGTCTGTCCAAAGCTTCCTCCTGTGTTGGCCAAGCTTGCAGATCTGGACATTATAGGGGAGATTTGTAATGCCACGCGTCTTTCTGAGCGCAGTATAAATCAGCTGGCTAACGCATGCATAAGTCATCAGAAGAAGCTCATCTCTGAACACAAAGGCGCGTCTGGACAGCCGTCACAGGCTTTTCTGCCTTTGAAAAGCAAATTGACCTCTACAGGGATACACGAGCAATCTGGCCAAAAGAGAGACGCGTGCTGGACGCCATCAAAGATGAGCGCTGACCTCGAGGTCAAGCCAAGGGTCAGCCAGCACTGCATTTCTTCGAACCACCGTGCCCACTGACAACTTCAGATATTCGAGCTTTTACTTGGATGATTTATTGTGTGACGCGTTCTTTCCATTGCAGTACAACTACACACATTTCCTGTAAATATAATGAACTGCAATCGTAAAGAAAAACTGCAATCGTAGTATTGCACAGTGTTTAATACCTTCACTAATGGTTGTGCTCTACATAATGTGTTAGTTTACTTTTAAATAAAATCATCGGTAGTATAATTTGAGCCATAAGCACAATAGAAATACTGTATTCAAAATAATTAAACTGCGCTTGCTTTCAGAACGCTTATGATCATCTTCAATAATAGTTTACTGTCAGCAAAAGCTGCCTCGCAGGTTTAGATCGAAGCACTGAAGAATCTTATTTTTACTCTGTGAAACAGTTGCTTTAGATTCTCTTTTGCGCGCATAATTGGACAGACGTGTTGCACGGGTTTGCATTCATCCATTGTTCCCCTCATTAGCATAAAGCTGCTGTATGACCGAGTCAAATAATTGCTCAAGCATTAAGATATGAGACTGGCACCATTCTTCACTGCAGTTTCAGGAATATTGCAAGACCAGCGGAGTTTAACACGACACGCAAGACTGAAATGTTCTTTAATTAATGTTATTAATACACAGTCGCTTGTTCCCAAAATCGTCTAAAGTTTTGCTTACATAATGCATGTGCGCAGAACCGGATTTGCGCACGTCTACTATTTAACTTCATCTTAAGTTCTGATTCTTCACTCGTTTTCCCTTCATCATCAGAACATGTTTTCCTCTCTGTTAACATTCTCTGAAGTTTGTTTATCTAGGTCTTACCCAGAACAATGCACTTCGATGGCATTTTAATGAGATTGTGTGCGCGCGCGCCGGCCGCTTGTGCGCGTGTTTGCTGTGTGGCGCGTGCTTGTCGCGTCTCATTTGCATACAGCTGCTCGGCAGGCGCGCGCCCCTCCCCTGCTGGCCACGAGCCCCCTCTCAATACGAGGATCACAGTAAAGACTTATCAACATATTACTCCAAAACCCATAACATGACAAATGTGGGCATTTAACGAATACGTCATTGTTTACAAGCTCGGGGGTTCAAAGGCAAAAGTAGATTAAAATAGGGCTTTATTAATTTACATCTGTGTGAGCATTGTGTTTTACTAGTGTTTGTGTTGTAGAGTTTCAAAAGCACATAAAATAGTTATTCATACCATAAACAGACATGCACACACTAAACATGTCAAATAAATGAACAAATCTAAATGTTTACTGTTTTAGCATTAGGTTTATTCAGTGAAGTGTGGTTAGGGTCATTGGCACTGCTCCACCTACAGACTGGCACATGCTATTGCACCAGCCAATCAAAACACTACTTGAGCATTTTGTTTTCTATAAATCTTTAATCATCTTTAAATCAGAAAAGCAAAATGATCTGTTTCTGGCTTATGTGAAGGACATATCAGATCTTCAGTCACAAGGATAAGCAAAGCATGTTAGTATGATATGATAAATTGTGCACACAGTGCATACATTTGTGTCTGTGTAAGAATATGATAGCCATATAACCAATGAAATATTTTCTGAAGCAAAACTAAATCCATTGGAGTGCTGCACAGTTTTCAACACTGAGACTCAATGGCTGCTGTCCGTGGTTCTGAAAACAGGCTTTGCTTCTCAGAGTGTATTTACACTATTCTCTCACATTTCTTGACTGCATTGACACTAAATAAAGAAGGTGTGAGAAGAACATCAAGCACTCATTGGCATGCATATACAATAACAGATGTTCACCATCAACATGATTTTGCCAAGTAAGACATGTTCACGGATCAACATTCCTTTAGTCCTAACCCTACCCATAACTTACCCCTGAAATCAGAGGGAAATGATAGGTGAATAAAACTGATGTAAAAGCATCCCCTCATATCTGATTGGTTGATTAAAATGTTGTTCAAGGATCAACAAAGATGTTGATCCAGGAATACAGTATGTTGCAATTGGTGAAAATAAATAAACAAGCCTGTATTAAGAATGCTGAATGTCACGTTTCCCAAACAAATCATTTCCAACATTGACACACAGCTCGTTAGCTGCCATGATTTGCATTCCCGTATAATTGTGCATCATCCTTGATTTGTATATGATCTTCCTTATTAGCCCATATAATTGGGTTAATAAGAGGCAGCTCATTGCACTTATCGTTTCTCTGCCGAGAGCAGGGCAGAACAGAGGCAGGACTTAATTAATTGTATCAGTCTTTTCATCTGCAGTAGTAGTGCTCCCACACGAACATTAATATGATTCTGCAAATGGAGGGAAGTGGTACAGCCTGGGCCAGAGACACAAAAGATTGGACTCATTTAATTAATTTAGGCCTAATTAGCCAGTGGGCGTCAGGGAGTGGTTTGCATAATAAGACCCTGTAAATGAGATCAGAAGCTGAGCTGAAGGCAATGCCTTTACATCTTGCTTAAACTGGACCGACACAGAGTTTGACCCTCGCTTAGCACAGGTCTCCTGACACCGCAGGCCGTGGTGTGGATGACGTGTGTGTGTTGAAGGATTGTCAGATGCAACATTTGCACGATATCCGCTGAGTAGTTGTATTCAAGCTCATTTCCATCTCAATAAAACAAATTAGTCAAGCTGGAATCAGGACTATTCAATATAAACTCAGGGCAGTAATTTCAACAAAATCTCACCTGAAATGTTTTTATTTTTTTTAAATATATTTATATATATTATTTATTTTATATATATAAAAAGAAAGAACAGAGCCTCTGCTTTTAAACAAACAACAACAAAAAACATTTTATTCTCGCTTCATGCATTCTTTTTTTATCAACATGTTTCAAACAAAAAGCTGAGAAAGTTGTGTTTTGTCAAAGAGAACAATGGTCTAAACGTAGATCAGGAAGTGTCTGAAATCACCCCCTATTCCCTATTTGAGGGAACAGCCATTTGTAATAGTGTCTGAAACTATAGTGGATGTTATGAAGTGCACTCATTCAATCCCACAATAACAAATGTATATGCTGTACAATTTCAGAACATCTGTGAGAGCATATAACATATAACCTGTAACCGTATAACAGTGAAAACATGGATAGCTGGAAAAAATCGTCAATGGCAAGGAAATGTGTCATAAACAGAAAATCTTGTCAATGGTGGGGAAAGAGTTACATTATCTATCTATCTATCTATCTATCTATCTATCTATCTATCTATCTATCTATCTATCTATCTATCTATCTATCTATCTATCTATCTATCTATATATGTGTGTGTATGTGTGTGTGTGTGTGTGTGTGTGTCTGTCTGTCTGCCTCTATCTATATCTATCTATCTATCTATCTATCTATCTATCTATCTATCTATCTATCTATCTATCTATCTATCTATCTATCTGTCTATCTGTCTGTCAAGTCACCTTTATTTATATAGCGCTTTTAACAATATAGATTGTTTCAAAGCAGCTTTACAGTAATAATAGGAAATTAAAGTAACAGAGATTATTTTGGCTTTACAGCAGCTCTAGAATAAAGTTATTGTCTAGCTAAAGTTAGTTTTGATTGATTCACTTCCGTCGCAACGTTCATTACTTATTAACTTAGGGGCCGCTAACACGACACCGTTCTAACAGCAAACCCTTAATGCGATCCGGCCGCTCATTTGCACAAAACAGTGCCTGGTGGCTCGAGAACGTAAACCATGAAATAGGCTCCAAGGTACAAGCCTTGAAAAATTTAAAATACAGAATTTTTTATCGCTTCCGCGTAGCCACGTGAACCGGAATTATCCCAACAACGTTTTATCAGTAAAGAGGTAAAGGGAAGGAGGCCTTCACAAGGGAGAGACTAGTTGCCACTTCAGGACGCGTTGTCATTGTGTCCAGGCGCAGGTCCTTCATCGGATCCGGATATGGCCTGGATCCGGCGGACTGCGGTTAACCTCGGGATAAACAGAGAGACTAATATTAGTGTAGACGCCATCCTTCTTATGATGTACCAAGTACATCAGGATTTATGGGAAGTGTTCCTGGTTCCGGCTGATCTAAACTATGCAGCCTAACATTGAATTATAATTAAGTCTATAATGTGTTATGTGTATGCTAGGCCAAAGAGATGTGTTTTTAGTCTAGATTTGAACTGACAGAATGTGTCTGCTTCCCGGATAATGTTAGGAAGATTGTTCCAAAGTTTGGTGCTAAATAGGAAAAGGATCTACCGCCTGCAGTCGATTTTGATATTCTAGGTATTATCAACTGGCCGGAATTTTGAGATCGCAATAGACGTGAAGGACTAAAATGCGTTAAGAGCTCGCTCAAGTACAGGGGAGCTAAACCATTTAGTGCTTCGTAAGTAATCAGCAATATTTTAACATTTATATGATGTTTAATAGGGAGCCAATGCAGTGTTGACAGAACTGAGCTAATATGGTCATAATTCCTGGTTCTGGTAAGAACTCTAGCTGCTGCGTTTTGGACCAGCTGTAGTTTGTTTATTAAGCGTGCAGTGCAACCACCCATAAAAGGATTACAATAATCTAGCCTCGATGTCATGAACGCATTAACTAACTGTTCCGCATTTGTCATTGAGAGCATATGACGTAATGAGATATATTTTTAAGATGGAAAAATGTGGTTTTACAGATACTAGACACGTGACTTTCAAATGAAAGATTGACAGACGACGAAGACTTGACAGAGCAGCCATGAAGTGTTAGACAGTATTCTAGGTTAGTATGTGAGGAAGTTTTTTGTCCAATAATTAGAATCTCTGTTTTTTCAGAATTAAGTAGTAGGAAATTATATCTGCTATGCATTCCGTTAATTTTGTGAATTGGTAAGTATCATCAGCATAACAGTGAAAACTAATGCCATGCTTCCTAATGATATCTCCTAAGGGTAGCATGTACAGAGTGAACAGCAACGGTCCTAATACTGAGCCTTGTGGTTCTCCATACTGAACTTTTGATCGATAAGACATCTCTTAATAAGACATCTCTTAACGGTCAGATAAGTATGATTTAAACCATGCTAGTGCAATTCCATTAATGCCAACATAATTTTCAAGTCTATTTAAAAAAAAATTGTGGTCAATGGTATCAAATGCAGCACTAAGATCAAGTAACACTAATAGAGAGATACAACCACGATTGGATGATAAGAGTGAATCATTTATGACTCTAATGAGAGCTGTCTCAATACTATGGTACGGTCTAAATCCTGACTGGAAATCCTTGCAGATACAATTTCTTTCTAAAAAGGAACATAGTTGTGAGGATACTGCCTTTTCTAATATCTTTGACAGAAAAGGTAGATTTGAGATCGGCCTGTAATTGACTAATTCTCAAGGATCAAGTTGCGTTTTTTTAACAAGCGGTTTAATCTAACACACTTTTGGTACGTATCCGACGAAGAGGATCTATGACCTCTGAAAGCATCTCTTTCAATAACTTAGTCGGCAGAGGCGTCATGCCCATTCAAAGTGAGGGGGGCACGTGCCCCCTCAGATTTTTCCTCCCTGATAATTTTTTTGTCACAACTTTATTCTTATTATGCTCCATAATTACCAGAGCCTATAACGACTCAAATGTATTCTTCTGGGTGTGTAATAAATCGGTCAGCATCAGCCCGCCCCTTTTTCCTAATATGGTGTCTGTGTATATCAAATCTAGAGCACTACGCGCGTAGCGCTCTAGAATCTTTGCTGTGTATGTTCAAGCAACTCACTCGTCTTGCACGTTGAGCTGGCAATGTTTTACAGATGGTTTTGAAGTGGTAAGTGGGCAAAGCAACAAATTGGCATTGAATTAGTTATCGGATGATATTAAAAGGTAGTGGGATTATTTGTGGTTGACCTGGAAATTTTAACTTGATCAAAAAGTTATGGATTTGATATTAGCTGCGAATTCAGAGCATTAACTTAAGTTGTGTCAGTGTAACGTTATCGATAGCTAGCCTAGTCTAACCGTAAACTAGTTTGCTAACGTTACTGCCTGCCACACAAAGCCAATAAGCCATAGTAACGTTATCTGATCGGTTTTGAAACATCTGTTCTGTTTTGTCTTGTGTCAAAGTCTCCAGCTGGTTCAATTGTTTTCAGTTTCATAGAAACGAGGGTGTTAAATTTGTTGTAGGATAACTGCAAAATCCAACCTAACGTTATCAAGGCATCGACTTGATGTTTCTCCCATAGACTGTTATTCACGGTCCTTCATCACATATTAATATTAAAATAACTTAATTTCAGAGCACCACAAAGTCAGACCTCAGCACCTTTATGTACCTTTAATGTAAGATCGTTCTTAGGTCACATACCAATTTAAAATCATAACATAAAAACTGCAATGGTACTGTTTTTAAAATCATGTGTAGTAGGCCTAAGTGTACAGTAAGTGTGTGTGTAAACATGCTTTAATGAAGTAGACTTCAAAAGCTTTTGAATTTGAGCTTACAGTTCTTTCATCAACCTGTCTTTTACATAAACTTACAAAATAGATACTTTAACTTAGTCCTCAGATAGAGGAGGGTTGCTGCTAGCTACGTTAAGGTATTTCTGTCCCTCCCAAACTGCATTGAAATGGTATGTTTAGCAGCCAGAATTTAAAATTTTTCTGGGGGAGAAACCCCCTGACCCCTCCTAACATGATCCACATCACCCGTCAGAAAACAATTGCAACGTCTCAGATTGTGCCCCCCCAGAATTTTGGCTTGCATGACGCCCCTGTTAGTCGGTATAGGGTCTAACATACATGTTGTCGATTTAGATGATTTAACAAGTTTAGAAAATTCTTCCTCTCCTATAGCAATGAATTAATCGAATTTTTCCTCAGGGAGACTACAATGTCTTTAGTCTGATGCGATACCGTAGTAGACAGTTACATAATTATAATTTTCTCCCTGATATTATCAATCTTGTAAGTAAAGAAGTTCATAAAGTCATTACTACTGTGCTGTGTGCTGTTTGGAAACGTCCGGTGTTTGAGCTTTATTTTTCGTTAATTTAGGCACTGTTTCAAATAAATACCTAGGGTTTTGTTTATTTTCTCCTAATAGGGTTGAAAATAAGCAGATCTAGCAGTTTTTAAGGCCTCTCTGTATGCAACTGTGCTCTCTTTCCATGAAATCCGAAAAAAAACTCTAGTTTTGTTTTCTTCCAGTTGCGCTCCATTTTTCTGGCTGCTCTCTTAAGGGCCTGAGTGTGCTCGTTGTACCACAGTGTTGGACTATTTTATTTAAGCACAAAGGAGCAACAGTGTCTAAAGTGCTAGAAAAGAGAGAGTCAAAAGTTTCTGTCGCAATATCGAGTTTTTCTAAGTTATCTGGGATGCTGAGAAGATGAAACTGGTCAGGAATATTATTAATAAAGCGATCTTTAGTGGCAGAAGTGATAGGTCTAACATATTTGTAACACAGAGTCGACTTTGCAGCCTTGGCTAAATGGAGTATACACAAGACTAGATAATGATCTGAGATGTCATCGCTCTGCTGTAGAATTTCAACAGCATCAACATTGATTCCATGTGATAATATTAGATCTGGATTCTAATTACGACAATGGGTCCTGACACGTGTTGTCTAACTCCAATAGAGTTCAGAATGCCTTTAAATGCCAATCCCAATGCATCTTTTTCGTTATCTACTTGTATAATAAAATATCTGGTGGCCTGTATACAGTAGCCAGCACAAATCTCAAACGTGATTTATCATTTACACTACATAGTGTTACATTAAGCACCGACACTTCAAAAGAATTATAGTTAAAACTAGACTTCTCAGTAATTCTGAAGATATTACTATAAATTACAGCAACACCTCCCACTTTGCCTTTCAGATGAGGCTCATGTTTATAACAGTAATCTTGTGGGGTGGACTCATTTAAAGTAATGTGTCTGTCTGTCTATCTACCTGACTATCTATCTTTATATATATATTTGTCTGTCTGTCTGTCTATCTAACTATCTATCTGTCTATCTTTATATATATATATATATATATATATATATTTGTGTGTCTGGCTCTATCTATCTATCTATCTATCTATCTATCTATCTATCTATCTATCTATCTATCTATCTATCTATCTATCTATCTATCTATCTATCTATCTATCTATCTATCTATCTATCTATCTATCTATCTATCTATCTGTCTATCTGTCTGTCTGTCTGTCTGTCTGTCCAGTTCAGATAATTTTTATGTTTTTACACGACTGAATTCTCTATCATCACCGTACTGTGACCCTTGAGAGCTGAACAGGCTGTGATCTGAGACAATCTGTGATATGCTAATTGTGTAGAAATCAATTCTCCAACACATGATGGGCACATTAATCACCAGTATTCTCTATGCGGTGCTCTAGATTCTCATTCTCTGATTTCTGCTGCCGTCAATCGCATGATCATCCGTGATGAGCTGGTGTGGAAGGGTCTGAGAGGACTGATGGAGATTACAAGGAATGTGATTAGATAATCAAATCCAAAGCCCACTGTCATTCGGCTGATGTTGTTTGTTGCGGTTCATAATCTTTTTTGAATTATGTTATATTGTATCTTATTGAAAGTTTCAAAATCACTGCTTTATGATGAAGAATTGTGAATAATGAACAAGTACGCAAGAAACCAGAAATGTAATTTTGCTTTCTGCAAAACTTAAATGACAGAATAAGGTAGATTTTTAATATTTTTCAAAATATGTGTGTGGTAATTTGCCCATGCATAAGTCACATAGATGCTCTGAGTGGTTGCTAGAGTGTTGCTAGATGATTACTAGAGTGTTCTAGTTGGTTAGCATGACAGTGGCTTACCGGTCAAAAGGCTAACAGGTCAGTGGAGCCGCCCACCCCCAATCTCTGCCTCAATGGGTATATGGTGTGCCAACTAACACTGCCAAAAACCAACCATTGCTTAAAACCATTCATATCTCATATCTTCAGAGGCCTTATAAACTTCAAAATTGCTAAACAAATTGTAAAGTGTACATTTTATTAAATACCACTTTTAGCATCTGATTCACAACACTGTAAAAAAATAAAAAAAAAAGACAAAAAAAAGGGGGGGGGGGGGGGGGTGGGGCTGTAAAAATGTATAATAAAATAAAACAACAACAAAAAAACAGCTGTTGTTGCCAGAGCTTTACCGTAAAACATATGTTACAACTTTTTTGGTTAATTTTACAATTTAAAAACTTATATTACATGTTAATGTACAGATGAAAAGATTATCAAAATGTTTCCCGTTCACACGGGTCCATGGAAACGACTAAAAACACTGCATGCCAGACTGCATGTCACTTTGTAAAGAAAGACTACGGTCCCATGCACATACGCATTTAAACGCACATGCCTATAGACTAAACACGTAATACACATGTGCATACCATCACCGTTTTCACAGATTCACGTTTTTGAAGTTTACACGGGTGTAACGGTTTATAACGTATAACATTTCTAAATGGTACAGAAAGCCACATGATCTGATATTCATCACAAGCAACTGTAAAAAATGATCCTGTAAGTTAATAGTAAATTACTGGCAACTCTGGTTCTGGTTGCCAGTAGTTTACTGTAAAATTAAGAAAATACGGCAATGTGCTGTAAAACCTAACAGCCAAATTTACTAAACAAAACAAGTTAATTTCTCTCAAATATTAGTTACATTTCATTGTACTTAATAGAAAAAAATATGTGAACTAAATCATTGAAAATGAGAGTAAATGTCGAACTGAAAAACTGCTATTTTATTTTATTTTATGAAATAAGTTCACAGTACGAATATACTCACATTACTAGCACATCAATATTAGTTTTAAGGCAGTATAATTTAAGGCAATTGGTTGAGTTAAATGAGTTAAGTCAGGTTTTAATTCAGTGCATGGTAATATTACAGAAACATGAAGTAAACAGTACAATTAACAGTAATTATTGTTAATTTACAAGACCATTTTTTTATAATATAAAGGATGCACACAGTGACACAAAAATACATAACA
This sequence comes from Gila orcuttii, assembly GCA_026230005.1. NCBI lineage: Eukaryota > Metazoa > Chordata > Actinopteri > Cypriniformes > Leuciscidae > Gila > Gila orcuttii. Next base: position 13,795,367 of record JAPDVR010000013.1, on the reverse strand, counting down.
TCATCATGGTAACAAACATGACACTAAAATAATGCAATAAACATTAATTTAACAACATAAAATGGAATATAAAACATTTACATGAATGATAAGCAAAAAAAAAAAAAAAAAAAAAAACTAAGAAGAAACAGTTCATTTCAATGAAAATCCATCAAATGTAAAGTCACACAGGGAATTCTGGGTGTCAATTTATGTTTTTTCACAGTAAATTTTAAGATGACTTTTTCACTTCCAAAAACTGTTCATTTAACAGTATTTTACTGTACAATTACATGAAATGTCTCTTAGTTTATTTAAAAATGTCACCGTACGTATACTGTTAACAGGTTTACAGTCTTTTACCGTTAAAATTTTACAGTCATGAAACAAACAAAATGCAAACTGAAGCCCAAGCGCCAGTTGCATATTAAAAGTTACCCAGTTAATGTGATCAACACAATGGCCAATTCTTTTCTCCTGTAAATGTTCTTTTGTACATAATGGGGCAATGCAAAAGGTGTATTTCATAGTCTCCCTCAGTGAGATGGAGTGGATCTCAAATGTCATGTTGAAATGTCAATGGGGAAAAGTGGCTTTGGTATTTAACATGACAGGTGTCTCGAATCTGAGGCCGAATGCCTTCAACATCGCCAGCAGAGGTGAAAGATGCTCGATGACATGACAAAAAGAATGAATGAGAAACACTCCAAAAAGATAATTTTTTGGAATAAATGGTTCCATGAAGAACCTTTAACATCCATGGAACCTTTCCATTGCACAAAAGGTTCTTTATTGTGAAAATTTTATTGTGATTATTAAAAGTGATTCTGTTCAATGAAATCTTCTTTGGGGAAACAAGAATGGTTTTTCTATGCACTGATTTTTTTTATCTTTTGCAAAAAATAATTAGAAACATTGAATTAATCATGACATTTTTGAAGTATAAAGACAAGTATGAAATAGTATTTCATATTATTTCCTGTAAAACATACTCCAATATTCTTTGTTTTTTACGACTTTGAAAAATCATTTTTAGAGCTGCGTCTCATTCAGTGCTCACAAAGGAGAACTAACTTTTATAAGAAAGCTGATATTCCAAAATGGTAGTGCTATTGTGTTTAGAAAAAAAAGTCCAGATATAAGAAAAATCATTTAAATATCACAGTTGGTCCTTCTAGATAGCCACGAATTTAAATGAAGAGCAAGTGCAAGTTTCAATATGATTTGACAATGCAAATTTTTATATGTAAAATGTCCCTTTATTTTCCTGAACTTTGTTCGAAACATCTGAGATCACATGGATGAAAAATGTGCGAAGAGCAACCTCTGAGCAATAAAATGTTCTTGTGTGTGGATATTTTTTTCTATTGTGTGATGGCAAGAAGGCGTCACATGTTTTGATGGTCATTGTGTCTGTTCTTGCTGACCCTTGAGCTTGTGTTGTAAATCATTTTTGTCTATACTCACCCTTTCACCCATTGTCTTTTCACAAACTATCTATAAAAGTAGCCATCACACATATCTAGTTTCCATCTGATCTCTGCAGCCCAATAGAGCTTCGCCCTTTGAGATATTGGCTCCTGATGTGGATTATGATTGATTTGATTGCTTGATGACAGTCCCACGTTGATGTCTCCAAACTTGACCCGAGCCCTGTTCCACTGACTCTCCTCATTATTAGCTGGTGACGGACGCCCATGCTGACAGCCACTGAAGGGACACGGCTCCTGCTCATCATCCGTCTCTGTCCGAGGGGTTTCGGGAAGGATTCTTTGGCTGTCCCTGTGAGTAATGTGTGGAGACCCTTCTGTCTTGCAGCACATGGCCAGTATAAAAGGCCATCGGTCAAAGGGCAGCTGGTAAGGCCAGAGGAGAAGGTGTTGGCTTTCTGTGTGTTGTGTTAGGATGAGCATCCTGATTAATTCTCAAAATGATCTAATACTGAACTTGCATGAGAAAGAAGCTGATCTTGTGGTTTTGATCCCAAGTTCTGTAGACACCTTTGATTTCCAGGGAGCACACATCCTGAGAGAATATCTACCTGGATCATCAGTATATCAGAGACCAGCCTCCAAGACACTTGTTGTTACCACCAAAATTAAGTTTTTCATTTCTTGCCACAGTCGCCTCAGGCTTTCTCAGTAGGAAACTAAAGCATTATATGTTGACCTTGAAATTACTTAGAGGTTGGCAATATGACCAAAATAATTTCAACTGAAAATTTTTACTTAATAGAACAATACTGACCAATAGTTTAAATCTCATAATTGCCTGATATATGTGCTAGATAACACTATAAGATCTAAATCCAAAGGATCACTTACATCTTTGTTTTATATTGTCGTATTGCCAAAGACTTACCAAGATAAACCAACATGGTGCACTCATACAGTATTACTACGAATGGGAGAAAGTGTGGAAGTGGCAGAATAAGTCCCGCCTTCTAAATAAAGCGCAAATCCCCAATTTACCTTATTCACAGCAGCGCATCTTTGATTTTTAATGGGGATGGAAGTGAGGCTGTGAGGGATAGACATGCATCTCTTCAGTGAGCTGTCCTGTAATTTAATGTGTTTTCGGATTGTTCTGCTGATGAAACACTGCACAAATATATTTCCAAGGAATTTCAGTAGACGAAAAAACCCAGACAATATGAGCTGTGGAAAATATAGGAGCTTTAGAGCTGGCAGCGGATGCCATTGAAAACACAGTAAGTCTATCCCTCACAGCTTGCTTTCATACCTGTGAATAAGGTTTACTGGTAAAGTCTTGCATCAGTGCAGCTGCCGTGAGAAGCTCCAGTTAGCAGAGAAACACTCAGCGGCTGCGTCCGAAATCGTATACTTTTTTTGAGTATTTACTTATTTTAAATAAGTAATTACTTCACGGCCACTAAAAAATGTACAGTAGTATGAATGTGTGTATTATTAATGTAATCCAGACGTACTACATTTACCATGTTGTCATTATCATGTGATCTACCAGCATCAGTTGTGTCACTTCACTGCCATTCATAAATCTTTCTCCAATGGCCTCATGGGATAGTAAATTGTCCATTGTATGCACACTGCAGAATCTGGCCGGAAGAAGTAGGTCATCCGGGTATTTATCTCCTACTCTTTTGAGTACTGTAAATTCGGACATACTTATTTTGTCACATACTGTTTTTCACCTATATATAGTAAGGAAGTATGTGATTTCAGATGTAGCCAGTGTCTTGAGACTCAAGCTTAGCACATATGCATTGGCTGGTCCAGTCTAAAATATACGTTTTTTTTAACACTATTTGAGGATTAAATTCAGCTGCACAGAAGAACTGCAACTATGGCCATGAACAGACTTTGCTTGAAAGGGACGTTGATATCAGCCAGCCCTAAAACTTGCTCTATGTTGACGCACTATGGCATTATTGACATTACCAGTATGTAATGTTCTGTAAAGCTGCTTTGGAACAATGAGTACTGTGGAAAGCACAATACAAATACATTTGACTTGACTTGAATGCAAGACATTTTGGATGAAAAATGTCGGTCAGATGCATACAGTACATGTAAAACTATATAAAGCTCTCAACCGTGGCCAACAACCGTACAAAACAGATACATTTTTGAAAGAAATAAGTTCATAGTTTTCTCTATTTTGGTTATTAATCTGGAGAGCCTGGTTCTTGGGTCTGGGTCTGGTTCTGGTCTTGGTCTGAGTCTTAAAGGGTTTGTTAGAGCATGTGCATTATTGCCTATATGTTTATAGCACAGCTTCATCATTAAAGGGATAGTTAATTCTGTCATCATTTACTCACCTTCATGACATTCCAAACCTGTATGTTTTTTTCTTCTGCGGAACACAAAATAAGACAAATTTGAAGAATGTTGTGATCCAAACAGTTATGGTTACCATTGACTTTCATTGTATGGACAAACTCTCAAAAGATCCACAGAAGAAAGAAAAGCGAGGCAGTTAATCAAAGGCCCAGTCTGGTCAGTATTGGCCTTCAGTTTTAATCACAGGAAACTGAGCAGCCTTTGTCATTGTGAGCAGCGTAATGTACACAGTGACCTGATCCTGTGTTGACAGAGAGCCAGGTGCTCAAACACACACAATCCACGACACACGTCCTATATAACACAGGACAGAAATTGGGGCATTCCACCCATGTTTCAGAGCTGCCCTGATTATATGAAATGTCACAGTAATATGAAATGCATTCTTCACAGAGAAAGATAATAGTGTTATTTATGAGTATTTTCAAAAAATGTGATGTGTCTGTTCCGGGAATATGCATTACTGTTAAATAATACTGCCGATCACAAACATCACACAAAAAATGTGTGCATTATATCCACCTTGTTTTTAATTTTACATTTACATTTATGTATTTGGCAGACACTTTTATCCAAAGCGACTTAACGCTTTTAACATTAGAGGGGTCATACGATGCTATTTTAACAGTTCATTATTTTCTATATTGGGTGTAATAGAATAGGTTAACATGCATTAATGCTCAAGAAACACATTATTTTTCACATACTGTACTGCAGCTCCTCTATTCCCACTCTGTCTGAAACACATCAATTTCTACAAATCCCCTCCTTCTGAAAAGCTCTGAGTGCTCTGATTCGCCAGCTGACCCAGTGCGTTGTGATTGGCCAAACACCTCAAGCATGTGTTGAAAATGTAATGCCCCTTGTATAATTCGTGAGCTTCAGCTACAGTTAATAATATCGTCAGTATTAAAGTATCAGTTCGAGCCTGAGTAAGATACTGAAAATGCGGATGATCAAGCAGATTGACCAGTGGAACGTTTCGCATTTCACAGCGGTAATTTTTTTATTTTGAAACTCTCTTACCTTTCAGATGCAATTTTGTAATGGTTTAATTTGTCTTCTTCACTGTAACAACTTTTTTTGTTCTGAAGGGACAACATAAAATAGTTAACTGTATACTGAAGTGTATATTTCTCATTTATTTAGGTGTGTATTGCTGGGAATACTCTCCCAGGTTCAGGAAGATGTCCTCTGTAAATTGTCCTGTGCACAACCAAACTTTTGGGTTATACAGCTCTGGAACAGTGTTATATATCAATCTTAACCACTGATTCCTAACAAAGGGGTTTTGCTTTCGCATCCAAACACACTCCGCGACATGACGACAACACTACAGTTCACTGAAGCCTCGCCTTCTGTCTTTGCGTAAGGCTTTGGGCGGCATTATGCTAATATTTCACATTGTGATGTGGACGTTTGAGGAAGTAATATGGACTTTGATTGAGGTGTTTTAGGCAGGTCTGCAGCTGTTCTCTGTTAGATCGAAACTATGAGCTTTGTAACTTTGCAGATCTTATATACATGCACAACAGATACATTGCACACTAAATGAAAAGGAAAACATTAAAAAGCATCTTATGACCCCTTTAAGAGCAGACGTGGCCATTCGTAACTTTAAAGTGTGAGGCTTCTGGTGTCAGATGCTTATTATTTTGGATGTACAAAAACATATGTTATGCTGCTTGATATTGCAAACTGGTATTTGTTATCAAATAGTTGATAACAAATAGTTGTAGTGTTCACTGTACTTTTATTCTTCTAGTTATTTACCTATAGCAGCTAATAAATCAAATTGCTTACTTCCATGTTGCAAAATAAGGTGGATAAAACCTTTGCCTTCAGACATTTATGCTAATTTGGCACTCTGTCATAAAACAGGCTCTTATTTATATAATACAGTACTCATGCATCCCGCCTAGTGCAGGAACAACTTCACCTGCCTTTAAATGTGTTTTCAAATCGCTGCACATATCTGCTCTCATATCCTCCCTTCTGTATAATAATATCCTCTCTACAATTGCATATGCCTAATAAAGCTTTACAAGCAAAGGTGCCACATCTGCCTCACAGCCATTGGTGCGGGGTATTCAATATTTTCACCTGCTCTGCACACACCGCTGACCGGTAAACATGCCTCTATCCACACTTGTTTGAGGGCCCATCTGGTGCCCTCCATTAAAAGCTCCTATTTAAACAATAGGTCCCAGGAACGGAAAAGGGCAGATTGCGACAGAACCTCCAATAAAAACAAGCAGTGCATGACATTTACCTCCTCGCACTTGCTTAAATCGGCTGTTTCACCGGTTGCACACTGTCCCTGCTTACTGCCAATAAAAAAAGCAATCTCATAAGATACACCTCAGATACATCCTTTCTTATTAACATTACATTATTTAACAGTGGGAGAATACATAACACTTGCACAAAATAGTTATTGACATATGGATTTACAATAAAATCAGCATGAACGGTACAACATAATGCCAACCTGCTTTCAGATTCATGGAAAAATGTAGCCTGGTTTATTGTGAAAAGCCTTGGGGCTGAGATTTACATTGAAGAGATGGTGTTGAAAAAGAAAGTGCAGGCAGAGTGACATCAGTCTTTTGGGAATGGTGCCACCTAGTGGTGAAAAACATGCTTGGTGGGGATCCAATACCATGAATGAGGTGTATATAATACAATGAATGGTGTAATACCATTCATGGTGTATATAATACCATGAATGAGGTATACCTGGTTTACGTATATTCCCAATTTTTGAAAATAAGTCACCTGAGCCATAGATGGCATATGACTAATCACTCTGGAGCTGCAGGACGTCCTGACAACACTGTTTAACTGATGGCAACACAAGAATGTGCACAGCCCTCTAAAACCTTCACTGGTGACGATCTTGCCCTTTCATGAGCTGTGGCATGTATGGCTGGACACTGGGGAAAATACCTTATATGCTTGAAGTATAAGTATAAGTAGATGCACAATACCACTTTTTTTTACCACTTTCATTTTTGGTACTCACCAATACCGAGACCGTTACCTATATTTTCACTGTATTTGTCATTTTTAAATATATTTGGTAGAGAAACCAAAAGAATATGAATCATATTCGTTGATTTAATTTGTTTAGCATATATTCCCTTTAGTTTCCTACATAATTTTGTGTGAATTCGTCAATTCAAGTGCAAGAAGACGTGAAAGAGAATTAAATTCAGTATTCAAGCGCTGTCTGAGACGCGGATTTCTGTGCACGCGCTTTGGGGCCGGTTTCACAAAGATAGACTTTGACTATGGCTTAGATATAGTAGATAGTCAGACTTTAGATAGACATCTAAATCAGACCGTTGCACAAAGCACTTAAGACTCTGACTATCTTAAGTAGGACTACACTGCAATGCATTCTGGGTAAAATAAGACACTTTTCAAAACAAAAAACATGGCGGATCGAGTAAGCACATTCAACCGCTCAGTGGTTTACCCCAGCTGGAAATATGTGTTTGTTGGAGGAGTATAACAGTTCCAATGACATTTTACTTGGGAAATTTAGCGGAGAATGTAGTAACAAGAAGAAATGTTTAATTTGGAAAAAGATTGCTACGACAGTTAACAGCGTTAATCCGACCATTGAGCGAAGCGTTAAAGATGTTCAGAAAAGAAAAGTCCTCATTATTATACAGGTCCTTCTCAAAAAATTTGCATATTGTGATAAAGTTAATTATTTTCCATAATGTAATGATAAAAATTAAACTTTCATATATTTTAGATTCATTGCACACCAACTGAAATATTTCAGGTCTTTTATTGTTTTAATACTGATGATTTTGGCATACAGCTCATGAAAACCCAAAATTCCTAAAAAAATGAGCATATCATGAAAAGGTTCTCTAAACGAGCTATTAACCTAATCATCTGAATCAACTAATTAACTCTAAACACCTGCAAAAGATTCCGGCTTTTAAAAACTCCCAGCCTGTTTCATTACTCAAAACCACAATCATGGGTAAGACTGCCGACATGACTGCTGTCCAGAAGGCCATCATTGACACCCTCAAGCAAGAAGGTAAGACACAGAAAGAAATTTCTGAACAAATAGGCTGTTCCCAGAGTGCTATATCAAGGCACCTCAGTGGGAAGTCTGTGGGAAGGAAAAAGTGTGGCAAAAAAACGCTGCACAACGAGAAGAGGTGACCGGACCCTGAGGAAGATTGTGGAGAAGGACCGATTCCAGACCTTGGGGGACCTGCGGAAGCAGTGGACTGAGTCTGGAGTAGAAACATCCAGAGCCACCGTACACAGGCGTGTGCAGGAAATGGGCTACAGGTGCCGCATTCCCCAGGTCAAGCCACGTTTGAACCAGAAACAGCGGCAGAAGCGCCTGACCTGGGCTACAGAGAAGCAGCACTGGAGTACCCACAGTCAGTGATGGTCTGGGGTGCCATGTCAGCTGCTGGTGTTGGTCCACTGTGTTTTATCAAGGGCAGGGTCAATGCAGCTAGCTATCAGGAGATTTTGGAGCACTTCATGATTCCATCTGCTAAAAAAGCTTTATGGAGATGAAGATTTCATTTTTCAGCACGACCTGGCACCTGCTCACAGTGCCAAAACCACTGGTAAATGGTTTACTGACTATGGTATTACTGTGCTCAATTGGCCTGCCAACTCTCCTGACCTGAACCCCATAGAGAATCTGTGGGATATTGTGAAGAGAAAGTTGAGAGACGCAAGACCCAACACTCTGGATGAGCTTAAGGCCGCTATCGAAGCATCCTGGGCCTCCATAACACCTCAGCAGTGCCACAGGCTGATTGCCTCCATGAGACGCCGCAATTTCTTTCTGTGTCTTACCCTCTTGCTTGAGGGTGTCAATGATGGCCTTCTGGACAGCAGTCAGGTCGGCAGTCTTACCCATGATTGCGGTTTTGAGTAATGAAACAGGCTGGGAGTTTTTAAAAGCCTCAGGAATCTTTTGCAGGTGTTTAGAGTTAATTAGTTGATTCAGATGATTAGATTAATAGCTCGTTTAGAGAACCTTTTCATGATATGCTAATTTTTTTAGATAGGAATTTTGGGTTCCCTTTCGTTGTCACTCTGAGTTACGTCGGATGACGACGAATGGGGTTTCGCTTAGAAAGCCTATCAACTTCGAGTATTACAAAATGAGCCAATGGCAAAGAAATGCCATGGGTCTGCGGAATTTGCATGACGTAACTCCGCCCCACCTCGTGGGTATAAAAGGAGGAAGTCCGCAACAGCAGTTTATGTTTTCGCTTCGGAGCCAAGTGTATTCTTCTCTCCACAAGCCATCTCTGAATTGTCAGCTTTACAAACGAGTACCTCGAGTGTTGGTGTGACGGCGATCAACGGCGAGCGCGTGCTTCCTGCTGATCTGTTGCAGTGGTCTGCCAGTCGGTGCGTGTCTCCCCGGGTGCTTCAACACTTGAGTTTTCTCTCACTAAAAGAGCTTGCACGCGGCACGTCTTTTTAAAGACGGCTCGCCCGTGCATTTAAAAAAAAAAAAAAAAAAAAATGAATGGTGCGGCAGCTTGGTATCGGACTCTGATGGGCACGAGCGTTGTCTAGTATGTTTGGGCTTGATCATGCTAGAGCAGCGTTCGTGGATGACTCATGTTTTCTCCATGGAAACATGATCATCGCGTCATTAAGGTCGAGACTCGGTGAACTCACATGAGTGAGAGTCCCCTCATCCACCCCCCGATCTTCGGCTGGTGGCCAGGGTGACCTGAGGGTTTCGGTCTGGAACAAGGCGCCGACTATGTGTCCGCGACCCCAGCCCCCCTCTTCAATGACGGTGCCCGCTAGTGAACAGCTGATTCCCACGGGTCTACCCTCTGGTGGCCCGTGTGTTTCATTTGAAGCTACAGAGGATGATATTATGTTTGTAGCAGCTTCAATAGGTGGGTTTGATTTTCCTGGAAGTGACGACTCGTCGAGTCTGATCCGGAGATGACGGCCATGCTTTCCCGGGACGATTGGTTTTTGGGTGAGGCCGCCGACCCTCGTCCACGGCAATACCGTTCTTCCCGGACGTGCATGATGAGATCAGGGACCATTCGCTGATCTCATCCGCCTTTCCTCCCCTCGATGGGGCCGCTGCCCGTGGGTACACTGGGGTTCCCCCGGCTGAACGCTCTGTTGCGATGCTATGTGTCCTCAGAGTGCTTCTTCTCGGCGCAATCCTAAGCAACCGTCCGTGGCCTGTAGTTTTTCGTCTACGCTTGTGGCGAGATCCTATAGCGCCACGGGACTGGCGGCCGCCTCACTGCGTGCCATGGTCATTCTGCTGGTCTACCTGACCCAGATGCTCATGGACCTGCACGAGGGCGGGACTGACCCAGGGCTCTTCACTGAGCTGTGCGCCGCCACTAACCTTGCTCTCCGAGCGACGAAAGTGGCCGTACGCTCCCTGGGTCAGGTGATGCTCACCATTCGGTGGCCGTACCTGTTTGATGTGCTGGATGTCGCGCGGACCCGTCTGTCCGACATTCCCATATCCCAGGTCGGCCTCTTCGGCGGTGCGGTTGAGGGCTGGCCCAACAGCTCTCAGCCGTCCATGAGCAGACTGACGTTGATTCTGTCCCGACGGCCCCGCCGTCCGCTCAGATCCCTCGGTCTGCCCACCGCCAAGGGCGCCCTCCCGCGGCTCCCACCCTGCCCGTTCACCCGGGCCGGCTCTGGGGGCCGCGGGGGGACGCCACAGCCCTCTCTAGCCCCGCCCCCCGCTACACGCCGGGTTAAGCGACGCTCCTGAGACGGGCTCCTCGGGGATGGAGCAGGTTGAGGTCGACTCTGTCCCGACGGCCCCGCCGTCCGCTCAGGTCCCTCGGTCTGCCCACCGCTGAGGGCGCCCCCCCGCAGCTCCCACCCCGCCCGTTCACCCGGGCCGGCTCTGGAGGCCGTGGCCGGACGCCACAGCCCTCTCCAGCCCCGCCCCCCGCTACACGCCGGGTTAGGTGGCGCTCTTGAGAGGGGCTCCCCAGAGATGGGACTCAGTTCTTTCCAGGAGTTGGGAGCAGGACCACTCCTTTCCCCGGTGGAGGGCCGGGGAAGAATCCTTATTCGCAAAGAACTGACTCTCCCGTCTCTGAGCACACAGAGTTCTCAGACGACACAGAGCGCCGCCCTCTAGCCGTGCTCTCCTCGTCCCCCTCTGTCCCAGAGGTGGTTGACACGGCGTGCCGTCCACGGACCGCTTTGCCCCTGTTCCCCTCTGTCGCCAGACCAAGGTGGTCCCTAAAAACCCTTTCCCTTCTCATAGCTCTCTCCATAACGTCGTCAGCAAACCACAAATTATGAGACATTTTCCCTTTTCTTTTGGCTGTTTGTAATGTAACTGATTGCTACTGCTGGTTGCCAAGGTAACAGAGTCTTAGACCTAAGTTAGCCTGGGGGTAAGGTGTCTAATTTTTTTGGTCTAAATTAAGTCAGTCTTTATTTTTCTGAAACAGTCTAACTTGCATTAGACTAGTCTATGAGCAAATTTTAGACTTGTCTAACACTATAGACTGGTCTAAAATAGCTTTGTGAAACCAGCCCCAGGATGTTTGTGCACAGTCAACTTCTTGTCCTGTAAGTAAACGACGCATATATGCTGAGTGAGCGATCAGCAATTGAGAGCATGCAACAAAAGTGCACTCTTTCTTTACCATCAGCAGTGTTTGGAATAATGCCGTTTAAAAGAACGGCGTTAGGTAACGACGTTGTTTTTTCAGTAACGGGGTAATCTAACTAATTACTTTTCCCGTCGTTACAACGCCGTTAACGCTACTGGACGTTAAATGCGGTGCGTTACCACGGGCGTCAGTTTGTTTTGAAATGTGCACGCAATCGGAAGTGCATTTTCAGAAGTGCTGGGTACAAACTTGTCAAACGTGCAGCCGTAAATACTTTTGCCAAGCGTGTCAGTGGTTACGGGTTCTAATCCGCACTCCTAATAGGTTTTTATTTCTCTCATCAAAACTGAATATGTTCATCAGTGGTTACAGTCTATATCAAGCAGGGACACGTTTGTGTGCATTTTATCTTGTGATTTCACCGGAATGAATAGAGAGTCTCCACAACGGCGACAGCTTGAAGCGCGCGTCCGAGTGAAGACTGCGCACTGTATCCATGACATTGATAGCAGCGGCAACGAGCGCTCAGCTTGATTTCAAAAACAACACATTAGCGCTAGATCTCTTATTTAATAGCGAATTAAATGGCAATGCATGGTGTTGTTAGAGTTTGATTTATTTAATTTGGTACAGTTACTGCAAACACACTTTATATTATTTAACTGTTTATTTTTTAAGAAAATACTTGAAGTAGCCTGTCTACCAGACCAGTTGTCTGACATTGGGAGTTTGATTTATTTAATTAAGAATAAGACTACAGATCTAAACACACTTTTTTGTTGTTTAAAAGTTTACTTTTGTTGTGAACAAAACACTTGGAAGTACAGGTTGTTTACTTGACCAGTTGTCTCAGATTGAGAGAGTTTGATTTAATTTGCTAGAGTTAAATGCACTTTATATGGTGTAACTGTTTACTTATCTTACAAAGATAATACTTGAAGTGCAGCATAAACCTCTTGCTGTCTGTCGACATGCAATAAATTTCTAAAGTTATGTACAAACAAATTGTTATATTTTAAAACCTACTAATGTGACCCACAGTTTTATCCTTATAGGGCCTAACGATATAACTTTGTATTAAGAAACCCCAACATCGTCATCTCTTGAATATGTTGTTAATTTCTTTATTTTATACCCAAAAAGTTTCTCCTTTAAGTTTTCCTATTTTTCTTGATGAATTTACCTCTTGTTTGATCCCTCAGAATTTTTTATTTATTATGAAAAACTATTTAAAGATATTTAGCCTTGTTATTGTTATTTTTTCCTGTGTAGCCTATAAATATCATATTATGATATACACAAATCAATGCTCTTTATGTTTTCTGTTTTGTCATTATCATTGTTCATTGTTAGATACAACTATGGTATCTTTCCATGATCTTGTATGTAATAAAATGATTTAATGATAAATGATTATGTTTAAATGATATGAGCGACAGGTGCACTAACACTTCATAACATCAGTAACTCGACAGCACAACCTAGAACAGTTTTCCTCTGCGTTTGTAATGTCTGCACAAAGGAGACGGGCAGCTGCTCGAAGATCTCTCCTTTGGAGAAAACTTGATTTTATACTTGAAAGATTTAAGTATCGCTCCTTAAAACTTAATACTACCTCAGAATGAATTGCATCGTTAGCCCACCCCAAAACTTAAACAAAATAATAATATTAAATGCTGACCAATACTTAATTATATTACTTTTTTATATACTAAAAATTATATAATTTAATAAAACATACAAAATGTAATTTGTTTTGTCATATGACATAGTTATGCATGAATACACACTAGATAAATGCAGTGAAACATCTCAATTGTCAGTCAAGCAATGAATTAATTAATGCCACGGTTGTCAAACTGGGGTACGCGTACCCCCAGGGGTACGTGGACTGATTTCAGGGGGTACGCGAAAAAAGATCTAAGGGACTGTTCGTTCCCTTTCAGGAACGTCGAGCTGCGTGAAACGCTGCGGGAACGCCTGTTGCGTTGTGTGTCATGAAGCACGTATGGAATCAGCCCAATGGCGAGACGGAACGTCACGAGTGACGTCATCGACCAGGAAACTATAAAGCACACCCCTGAACACAATGGCGACAGCTTCTGTTGTCTTCAGCAAGCGCTCTGTGTGTGAATCTGTCCCTGTGTTTTGTCTGTTCTTAGTGATTGCTAGGCAGGAGTTTTTCACTTTAAAAAAAATATATATATATTCACATATATCAGTATGACGAGCGAGCAGCAATACAGAAAATGTGTTCCCCCCTGTACTCGTTTTCTCACGGGTGGGGATACACACGATCTGTGTGTTGTTTGTTTGGGAGTGCAGCATGCCCAGTCAGCTCTCGAGGGGGCTGATTGTGAGCATTGCGAGCGTTTTCCATTAAGAACGCTCCGCTCCCGCTGATAACTCTTCGAGGAGAGTGGTTCGGTTCGCGCTCCCCACAACTCGGGTCCCGCTTCTGTCGAGGCAGAGCGGCGGCGCCTGTCGTGGGGATCGCAAATGGATCTGTCAGCGGGGTTTGAGACGGGCTCTGCCTTATCCCAGCCTTTACCTGCCAGTTCCAGTGCCTCAGTTCCGGGTGTGGAAGCACGCATTGCGGTTTCTTCCCCCCAGGCTAAGGCACCAATACTGCAGCTATCCAGTTCTGAGGAGCTGGATGTTGTCAGTATTGAGACAGGGGATGTTGAGGACTTGTCACCTCATTCCCCTGAACATGAGGAGCTTATGGAGGTGCTCACTCATGCTGTGTCAAAACTAAGCCTTGAGTGCCCAGCTGTTAGGCAGGAATATGTTTCTAAAAGCAAGCTTGACGAACGATTTTTGCCTTCCCGCGTTCAGCCTCCACGGCGGTGCCTTCCGTTTCTTCCCGATCTCCACACCGAGGTGTCGAGGTATTGGAAGAGACCCGCCTCTTATCGTGTGTTTAGCCCCCAGACTTCCACATATTCTAATATATCGGGGGCTAAGTTATATGGTTATGGGGCGATGCCCAAGGCGGAGGAGACTCTAGCTAGCCATCTTTCTGCTGAGTCTTCCTCGTCTCTTAAGGCACCAGCTTTACCCACCAAGCCTCTCAGAAATACTTCGGCTCTGGTGGGTAAGGCTTATTCGGCGGCTGGTCAGGCTTCGGCGTGTCTGCACACGATGTCAATATTGCAGGCATACCAAGCCGATCTTTTAAAAGATATGAGTGAGAGTGAGGAGGTCAGCACTGACGTGGTTCGAGAACTGCGTCAGGCTGCAGATTTATCTCTGCGTGCCACCAGGGAATCGGCTAAACTAATGGGCCGTTCTATGGCAGCCCTGGTGGCCGCAGAGAGACACTTGTGGCTTAATCTGTCTGATATGAAGGATAAAGAGAAAGCTTTTCTTTTGGATGCTCCACTTTCTCCATCTGGTTTATTCGGTGACGCGGTAAACACGGTCATAGATACATTTCAGGAAGAAAAGAAACAAGCTGCAGCTTTTCAAAAATTCCTCCCACTTAAAGTTCATGTCCCAGGGTCTGCTGGGCGAGGGCAGACCAAGCCGTCGACAAGCTCCTCACATAGGGCGCAACAAAAGCAGAGTGTCGCGTCTCGTGGCCCCCCTTCTAAACAGTGGGAACAGACGCGACAGTCTCAGGCGAAGCCTTCTAGTGGTAAGACTGATCTGAGGACAGTCATTATGGCTAAGAAGGCTTTGTCTAAGAAGAAGTCCTGACGCCACTGGTGTCAGGATGCTGAGGGTGGTCCCCACCGTGAGAGGGAGGTGTTCACCGCTTCAGACGGTGCCCGTTCTCTCACGGTGCCCTCAGGGGTCCCTTCTGCCAACCCTGCCTTCGTGTCGGGGCGCAGACGGGCCCAGCGAGCGCTTTCCCGAGGGACGCTCGCCCCCTCTGAGGAGGGGTTTAGAGCAGTCAGACTAGTTGTTCCCTGCCGGTGTGCCGTTACAGGGCGCTGTGTCTGCTGCTCAAAATATTCCGAGGCCAGCCTCGAGAGGCTGGTACCCTTAGTAGATTTTCTGGCAGAGTGGAAAAGTCTTCCAAAAATATCTAAGTGGGTTCTGCATTCGATAGAAAGGGGTTATGCCATTCAGTTCAGATCTCCTCCTCCTCGATTCAACGGGATCCTGCCCACTGTGGTGGGCCCCGAGCAGGCTCTGGTAATGGAACAAGAGGTGAAAACGCTCCTTCAAAAGGAGGCTATAGAACGGGTTCCTCCTCCCAGTGAGGAGTCAGGTTATTACAGCCGATATTTCATCGTTCCAAAGAAGGATGGGGGGTTGCGTCCAATTTTAGATCTGCGCCTATTAAATCGTGCTGTAGTCAAGCTCAAATTCAAGATGCTTACGCTAAAGCAAATCATGTCACAAATCAGGTACGAGGACTGGTTTGTCACGATAGATCTGAAGGACGCATACTTCCACATCTCCATCCTTCCGCAACACAGGAAGTTCCTGAGGTTCGCTTTTGGGTGCGAAGCGTACCAATATCGTGTTCTTCCGTTTGGCCTAGCTTTATCCCCCCGCACGTTCACGAAGTGCATGGACGCAGCGCTAGTCCCGCTGCGGCTCCAGGGCATTCGTATACTGAACTACATAGACGATTGGTTGATTCTCGCTCAATCGCAGCAGCAAGCGGCTCGGCATCGAGATGTCGTCCTCTCACACATCAAAAAATTGGGGTTGAGGCTGAATGCCAAGAAGAGTGTTCTATCTCCATCATAGATAACATCTTTTCTGGGGGTACTATGGAATTCTGTGGCAATGCGGGCTCGCCTGTCGCCTGCCCGCATCGCTTCGATTCTCTCAGCTGTAAAAAGAGTAAAGCTAGGCCAGTTGCTCACTGTAAAGCAGTTCCAGAGACTCCTGGGTCTGATGGCAGCAGCGTCCAGTGTTATACCCTGTGGCCTGCTGTACATGAGACCATTACAGTGGTGGCTCAGGACCAAGGGGTTCTCCCCAAGGGGAAACCCCCTCCGCGTGATCAAAGTTACACGGAGTTGTCTCCGTGCTCTGGTCATGTGGAGGGATCCTTGGTTTCTGTCCCAGGGACCTGTGTTGGGAGCTCTTTGTCGTCGTGTAACGCTAACGACAGATGCTTCCCTCACAGGGTGGGGGGCGATCATGAGTGGTCGCCCAGCCCAGGGTCTGTGGCAGAACCATCATCGATTTTGGCAAATAAATTGTCTAGAGATGTTGGCAGTGTTTCAGGCTCTGAAGCACTTCCTGCCAGACCTGAGAGGTCATCATGTTTTTGTCCGGTCCGACAACACATCAGTGGTCTCTTACATAAACCATCAGGGGGGTCTGCGCTCTCGCCCGTTATACAATCTCGCTCGCCGGATCCTTCTATGGTCCCAGGGGAAGCTTCTCTCATTGAGGGCGATTTATCTCCCGGGGTATTTAAATCAGGGAGCGGACATCCTGTCGAGGCAGGGGCCGAGGCCCGGGGAATGGAGACTCCACCCCGAGGTGGTGGAGCTCCTTTGGATGCAGTATGGTCGTGCCGAGGTAGACCTATTTGCGTCCAGGGAGACATCACACTGTCCACTGTGGTTTTCTATCAGTCATCCAGCCCCGCTGGGGTTGGACGCTATGGTGCAGGCGTGGCCGAGGCGTTATACGCCTTTCCCCCGATTGCTCTGCTCCCAGGAGTTCTGGAGAGGGTTCCCCGGGACGGGGTCAGTCTATTATTGGTAGCCCCGTTTTGGCCGGCCCGAGTATGGTTCGCGGACCTAGTGTCTCTTCTAGACGGCTCTCCTCTGGAGATTCCGATCAGGAGGGACCTTCTCTCTCAGGCGAGCGGGTTGATACTTCACCCCCGCACAGAGTTGTGGAAGCTATGGGCTTGGCCTCTGAGGGGGCCCAGCTCGTAGGGGCTGGTCTCTCAACCGAGGTTGTTGAGACCATCCTTCATTCCAGAGCTCCTTCCACGAGGAGGTTATACACCTTGAAGTGGAGGCTCTTCACTTCTTGGTGTGGAGAACACCTGTTGGACCCAGTTAACTGCCCAGTGGGTGCAGTGCTGGAGTTCCTGCAGGAGCGGTTCTCCTCAGGGCTATCCCCCTCCACACTGAAGGTGTATGTGGCGGCACTTGCTGCTTACCATGTCCCTTTCAGTGGAGTCTCTTTGGGGAGACACCCATTTATAACTCACTTTCTTCATGGTACTTTGAGGCTGAGGCCTGTAGTCTGCACGAGGGTGCCAGCTTGGGACTTAGCTATCGTCCTAGAAGGTCTTTCCCTAGCTCCCTTTGAACCTATTGAAGAAGTTGCTGATAAGTTTGTTACTTTGAAGACTATTTTTCTCCTTGCCATTTCTTCTCTTAAGAGAATCGGAGATATTCAGGCTCTCTCGGTTGCTCCTTCGTGTTTGGAGTTTTCACCTGGGATGGTGAAGGATTTTCTCCACCCCAGGCCAGGTTATGTCCCTAAGGTTCCTACCAATGTGGCCAGACCTATAGTTCTGCAGTCCTTCTGTCCTCCTCATTTTACATCGTCTGATCAGGGAAAACTTAATCTGCTCTGCCCTGTTCGGGCTCTAGATGCTTACGTCCACATAGCTGCCCTGTGGAGGAAATCAGAACAGCTGTTCGTTTGTTTTGGACCACCTAAGAAGGGGTCCCCAGTGTCTAAGCAGAGGATGAGCAAGTGGGTGGTTGAGGCCATCTCACTTGCCTATGAGTCGGTTGGTCAGCCTTCACCTTTGGCTGTCCGAGCTCACTCTACCAGGAGTATAGCGGCTTCCAAAGCCTTATTGTCAGGAGTCTCCCTCCAGGACGTTTGTGATGCGGCAGGCTGGTCCTCACCGCATATTTTCGTCAGGTTTTATGACCTAGACCTCAGCTCCACCCCTGGGGCGCAGGTGCTTTCGGCTGAATTTAATCTTTGATTCACACAGTCGGTCTCTTGCTCTTATGGCGACGTGGGTATTAGCGTTCCCGCAGCGTTTCACGCAGCTCGACGTTCCTGTAGGGAACGTCCCGGGTTACGTATGTAACCCTAGTTCCCTGAAGGAACGAGACGCTGCGTGTCGTTGCCATACTCCCGGCATTCCCTTGATTGACTTGCTTCAGACTTTTTCCAGAAGCTGTCGCCATTGTGTTCAGGGGTGTGCTTTATAGTTTCCTGGTCGATGACGTCACTCGTGACGTTCCGTCTCGCCATTGGGCTGATTCCATACGTGCTTCATGACGCACAACGCAAGAGGCGTTCCCGCAGCGTTTCACGCAGCGTCTCGTTCCTTCAGGGAACTAGGGTTACATACGTAACCCGGGACGTTTATTTAAGGGGCTACCGGAGGAGTTTTGAGATCTGTAGTCAAAAAAGACTTGACCCTCCCTTCGCCAGCAATATTTTTTTCTATGAACCTCCAAAATGATTGTGAAAAAAGGCATGACCCTCCCCGATAATTTATTGATTACTTCTGTACTGGTTTGCGCTTGGCAAAGATTGTTTTTTTTTTACAACCATGACAAACGACTAAACTCCTGCTTTCTCATCTTACTAGGGCTGTAACGAAAGACCAAACCTACAATTCGGTTCGTATCATGATTTTTGATTTTAGATTTGAAAAAAATCATGTTTTCGGTGCTGATGCAGTGGTAGCGCGTTCATGTAACATGCAAGGGTGGAGTTGCCAATAAAGTAGGCTATCTAAAAGGGATTATCATAATAATGATTATGAATATGTCAAATATAGCAAGGAGACATTTTAATTGTTTATTAATAAACAAGTGTTTGTCAGTGTCGACTGCAAAGATGAAGTTGGCAATGTTGACTCGCGATCTTCGCAGTAGAAAAAAGAGAAATGCACATTTCATACAGATTACATAAGCAGAGAGTCTGATTTCTTTCGTTTTGAATTGTTCTGTTAAAAAGAAGACATTTCAAGCTTTCTATATATTTCTCAGGTCTGTGAGGCAAGTACCTTATACGCTGTGTTTCGGTTAATTTATTAGACGAGAGTCCAGTTCACGCGCCGGCGCCTCCGTGTTATGATGATGTATTTTCTACTATATTACTTCTTATGTATTAAATCCAGGCAATTGGTTGATGAAACATTGATTAAAATTAAGATACAATTAATAAAAAACGAAATTCACTTTAAAGAAAGGCTTTGTGCTTTCTGTTTGAGGTCTCTGTGAGAGTTTTAAAGTCGCTTTCAGAGCGGTCATGTCCATAACGGAGAACTGTCACGTACGTAACATTGTTTTTTTCCTCATAAATGCGAACACGAAAAATTAAATAAAAATAATATTTTATGTTCTGTGGAGGCCGACCCTCATCCGGTGGGTAGTATTACTTTTGTTTTGCGCAGTGTAGTTCATAGAATTACTAAAAAATATTTTGCCAACTAAAAGTTAAAGATTTTTTGTGTCACGTCACATGTGTATTTCCCTCATATTAAATATAAAACACATGTGTAGACTGATATTTTTCTAATGTCTGGAGCTTTATTAAGGGAGTATGGATATATTAACAGACGGTATTAAATGCATTTTCTGAGAATTTATATTTCAAGTTTTGACTGTCACGTCCATAACGCTGGAATTGCCCAATTTTAAAGAATTTATCCTCAACTAGTTTTTTGGCGTAGGTCTACGTATTTTATTATATTAACATCTACTAATAGTAATTTAAAAATGTGGTAGGCCTATTCTGTGTGGTTTACTACAATTTAGTTTACTGTTTACTATTTAGTTTACTATTGTTAATGTGTTCTCTTTTTTATTATTATTTTACAGCAGAGAAGTTAAGAAAATATACAATGTTATCATATGTGAAAAGCAATACTTATCAGTATGTGAAAAGTTAACAATAGCTTTAATGAGATGTTGGATATGTGTTGTAGGCCTATTGTGTGTGAGATTGGGTGCATATCTGTTTAAATCATTATGTTCAGCACATTTGTATCATATGTTGAGTTTTGATAAGATTTGTATCATATGTTTATGATTATATTCACTATTCTCGACAAAATTGATTAAAAAACAAAACAAAAAAAACTTCTTGTTAACAATTGGTGTTGGGGGTACTCCGGAAGTTCTATAATGTCTCAGGGGGTATACATGCCTGTTAAAAGTTTGGGAACCACTGAATTAATGCATACATTAATTAAATAATTATATTTTATATACTGACAACAATAAGAAACATGAATAAATTAGTAAAAGAACAAATAAAAGTAACCATCACAATAAACAAATGCATATACAAGTCAACAACACATGAAACAAAGCTTTATTCAAACTACAAGCATGTATTTACAGGCACTGAACCCCACATACTGCCATCTCAACACAGCGGCTCCCATTATGCGGCTTTATTCTGATGAATTCACCAGAGGTGACCGTGCCTTCGTGCCGGAGCTTGTTGCTGTGCTGCACTTCACAATCTGAGGCAATAAGGCCCGGTGGAGTGATGGAGCGTCTCATCCATGGCACCGTTTACAGGATTCAGCTCCGGGCTCCTCATCCTCAGTGCTCACACCAGTCTGCAGACATTTCAGATCCTACAAAAATGCACAAACATTATACAAAAGCAGTCATCAACATTAATAAGGAACAAATAAAATATATAACATGTTTAGTTACTTTATAGATTTGTTTATTTACCTTATTTAAAGCACATTTGTCTAATGTAAACAGTGTTGACAACAGTGAACTATCCTACATAATAGCACACATACATCACCCAGATGTCTTTTTCATGTTGTGATGTGCTCATCTGCAAAACTTATACAATATTTTCCTTTCAGATGTAAATAGACATTTTAAATAAGCGTGTTTAAGATGTATGGTTATGTAAATCCACTTTAGAGACGGAGCGTTACGTGTGCTTACTGGAGCTCCCCTGTTAGCTAGCTATACATAATAAAACATGTTTTTACAGCAAAATCACAACTATACTATACTGTCTAACTCCTTTACACCTTCAACAGTTAAAACGTTTACTCTATAGTAGTTTAACACATACGATTTAAACACAACAAGGAACCGTGTTTACTCACATTTGAAAACCCCCGCGTCGCTGATCTCCGTGATGTTTGATGACGTATCCTCTCGCGTGGTCTCCTGGGATAGAAGAGTATCGTCTCGGTTACGGATGTAACCCTCGTTCCCTGAGTAGGGAACGGAGACGTTCCATCGGATGACGACGAATGGGGTTTCGCTTAGAAAGCCTATTAGCTTCGAGTATTACAAAACGAGCCAATGGCAAGGAAATGCCATGGGTCTGCGGAATTTGCATGACGTAACTCCGCCCCACCTCGTGGGTATAAAAGGAGGACGCCGGCAACATGAAGATATGTTTCTTCGCTGAGGAGCCAAGACTGAGCTCAGGCGATCCCCGCGGTACAGATGAAAGTGGCAGGCAGACGGAACGTCTCCGTTCCCTACTCAGGGAACGAGGGTTACATCCGTAACGAGACGTTCCCTTTCGTTGTCACTCCGAATTCCGTCGGATGACGACGAATGGGGTTACCAGTCTAATCACGCCACCTTCTCAGCTGTCTTCCAGTGCCCTGCGTAAATCTGAGATCCCTGTCGTGAGACTGGACGAAGGACTCCTATTTATCACAGGAATACCAAGGTATACTGGGAAGCATATCCCAAGCTTAGGGGAAGTATGCAATGAATACCAACCCAGAGGGGGGGGGGGGTGGGGGACTTAGAGAATACACATATGACCCGAAGAAAACATATGGAGACACTGGGGTGTCCAGCCGCAGGTGGAATATTTCAACCCCAGGGGTGGCAAGGTGGCTTGCCAAGGGAAAGACACACGCTCAGAGAGGCTTACAGTGGAAATACACATGTGGGGGTCGCTCAAGGGAGGGACCATGCACACGGGAGGCACCTAGCCGAAGCGCAGGCAATAGACACTGGCGCCGACGTCAGGAGTGCTGGAGGAACTCAGGGCTTTCGGGGAAGCTCACCTGAGGAGAATATCGCACGTATCCAGTCCGTGGAGTGGAATGGCGAGCAAGCGAAGACACCTGAGCGCGTCCGTTACTAGCTGGTTGAAGCGAGTACACGAGAGGACACTGGCTCCACTCGGAGATTATAGAATCTGGCGAATGTGTTAGGTGTCGCCCAGCCTGCAGCTCTGCAGATGTCTGTTAGCGAGGCGCCATGCGCTAGAGCCCAAGAGGACGCCACACTCCGGGTGGAGTGGGCAGTCACACCAAGGGGGCACGGTCGACCTTGCTGCTGGTATGCCAAAGCAATGGCGTCCACTATCCAGTGAGACAACCTTTGCTTGGAGAGAGCCTTTCCCTTCAGCTTCCCACCATAACAGACAAAGAGCTGGTCTGAGGTCCTGAAACAGTGCGTTCTGTCTACATAGGCGCGGAGAGCGCGTACTGGACAGAGCAGTCCCAAGGCTGGGTCTGCCTCCTCCGGGGGCAACGCTTGCAGGTTCACCACCTGGTCCCGGAAGGGAGTGGTGGGAACCTTGGGCACGTATCCAGGCCGGGGTCTCAGGATCACGTGAGAGTAAGCCGGCCCGAATTCCAGGCATGCTTCGTCAACGGACAATGCGTGCAGGTCCCCTACCCTCTTGATGGAGGCCAGTGCAACCAGGAGCGTTGTCTTCATTGACAGGAATTTTAGCTCGACTGATTGCAGGAGCTCAAAGGGAGCACTCTGCAGGGCAGTTAGAACCACTGAGAGGTCCCAAGAGGGAACGAGAGGAGGGCGAGGAGGATTTAGTCTCCTCGCTCCTCTCAGGAACCTGATGACCAGGTCGTGCTTCCCTACCGACTTACCTTCAATGAGGTCATGGTGTGCGGCAATAGCGGCAACATAGACCTTCAGGGTGAAGGGAGACAGCCTTCGCTCCAACCCATGTTGAAGGAAGGAAAGCACAACGCTGATCGAGCATCTCCGGGGGTCTTCTCGGTGAGAGGAGCACCACTTGACGAAGAGGTTCCACTTCAACGCATAGACGTGTCTCGTGGACAACGCTCTAGCGGAAGTGATGGTAGCCACCACCGCTGGTGGTAGGGTACTCAAACCTGCCTCGAGCCGTCCAGGAGCAACACGTGGAGGCTCCAGAGATCGGGACGAGGGTGCAACAGGGTGCCCCGTCCCTGAGAAAGGAGGTCCTTCCTCAGAGGAATGGGCCAAGAAGGTGCTGTCGCGAGGAGTACAAGTTCGGGGAGTCAGGTCCGGGTGGGCCAGTACGGCGCGACCAGAATGACCTGCTCCTCGTCCTCCCTGACCTTGCGCAGAGTCTGTGCAAGAAGGCTCACTGGGGGGAACGCATCTTTGCGGCCTGGCGGCCAGCTGTGCGCCAGTGCATCCGTGCCGAGCGTGCCCTCGGTCAGGGAATAAAACAGGGCGCAATGGGTCGAGTCGTGAGAGGCAAACAGATCTATCTGTGCGTCCCCGAACTGGTCCCAAATCAGCTGAACCGACTGGGGATGGAGTCGCCATTCTCCAGGGAGGGGCTGAAGCCGTGAAAGCTCGTCGGCTGCACAGTTCAGAGCTCCGGGAATGAAAATGGCTCGAAGCGACCTCAGATGCTTCTGACTCCATAGGAGGAGGTGGCGAGCGAGTTGTGACATACGGCGAGAGCATAGACCACCTTGACGGTTGATGTACGCTACAGTGGCGGTATTGTCTGATCGGACTAGTACGTGTTGACCCCTGAGCAGCGCCCGGGAGCGGTGCAGGGCAAGGCGTACTGCCAACAACTCGAGGCAATTGACATGCCATAGCCGCTGGGGTCCGGTCCAGGAGCCCGCAGCAGCATGTCCATTGCACATGGCACCCCAGCCCGTGGTGGAGGCATCTGTTGAGACAACAACATGCCGGGAAGCTCGTTCCAGGGGGACACCCGCCCTGAGAAAACTGAGGTTCGACCACGGGGTGAAGGTCTGACGGCGTGTCGGAGTAACTGGTACTCGGAGCGTGCCTTGTTGCCATGCCCACCTCGGTCGCGAAGCCAAAGCTGAAGCGGTCTCATATGAAGCAATCCGAGAGGCGTTGCCACGGCTGCAGATGCCATATGCCCCAGGAGCCTCTGAAAAAGTTTCAGTGGAACCGCACTCTTGCCCTCGAATAGTCTCAGACAAGTCAGCAGTGACTGCGCGCGCTCGCTCGTAAGCTGCGCGGACATGGCGACCGAGTCGATGTCCATACCGAGAAAAGAGATCCTCTGCATGGGGCAAAGTTAGCTCTTCTCCCAGTTGACCCGAAGGCCCAGACAAGCTAGGTGCCGGAGCACTAGGTCCCTGTGTTCACAAACCTGATCTCGAGAGTGAGCTAGAATCAGCCAGTCGTCGATATAGTTCAGGATGCGAACCCCGTGTTCCCGAAGGGGAACAAGGGCAGCCTCGACGACCTTCGTGAAGACGCGAGGAGACAGGGCTAGCCCGAAAGGGAGAACCGCATACTGGTATGCCTGCCCCTCGAAAGCAAACCGTAGGAACGGTCTGTCGAGGAAGAATGGAGACATGAAAGTAGGCGTCCTTCAGGTCGATCGCTGCAAACCAATCCTGGGGCCGTACGCAGTCGAAAATGCGTTTGGCAGTGAGCATCTTGAACGGCATCCTGTGAAGGGAGCGGTTCAGCACGCGCAAGTCCAGGATTGGCCGTAACCCACCGGTTTTCTTGGGGACAATGAAGTAGGGGCTGTAGAAGCCGGACCTCATTTCGGCTGGAGGGACAGTCTCGATTGGACCCTTCGCCAGCAGGGTGGCAATCTCTGCTCTCATGATGGGGGCATTGCCACCGACCAAAGTGGAGCGGACTCCCCTGAAGCGGGGAGAAGACCGTGCGAACTGAATCGCATAGCCGAGCCTGACGGTCCGTGCGGCCCAGCGGGACAGACGGGGAAGCTCTAACCAGGCTCCCAGGAACTGAACCAGCGGGGTCATGCGAACCACAGACATCCCCCCGGGGGGGCAGCGAAGCGGAGTAACTGGCCCAGACGTGGACGGCATAGCGGCCCGGTGTGGGGGCACAGTTAGCAACCGCGCCCTGGCAGAGGGGGCCAGGGAAGGACCAGGCTGGTCATCCCGCGGAGGCCTGCTCTGCCAGGGGTCTGGCGACAGAGGGGGACAAGGGCAAAGCGGTCCGTGGATGGCACGCCGTGTCAACCGCCTCTGGGAACTCAGGGAAGACGGGGTCGTTTCTGTTTTTAACCACTTTAGGGTGCTGCCCACCCGTGGGTGAGCAGCGGGGAGCGGAGAACAAAAGTTTCTCCCCCGGCCCTCCACTGGGGGAAGGAGTGGTCCTGCTACCATCTCCTGAAAAACGACCATCATCCCTGAGCAGCCCGTCTCAGGAGCGCCGCTTGGCCCGGCGTTTAGCGGGGGGCGGGACAGGAGAGGGCTGTGGCGCCTTCTTGCGGTTTCCTCCGCGACCAGGCCTGGGTGGAGGCTGCAGCGTGGTCCGGGCGGGAGGGGCGGGAGCCGCAGGAGGGCGCCCTCGGCGGGAAACAGGCTGAGGCTTCTGCCCGGCCGAGCGGGTGGAGGCAGCAGCAGGTCGGCGGGGCAGAATGTGTTTGATTGCCTCAGTCTGTTTCTGGGCAGTCGAGAACTGTTGGGCGAAGTCCTCAACTGCACCGCCGAAGAGGCCGGCCTGGGAAAGGGGGGCGTTGAGCAGACGGAGAGCAAGGTCGGTCGCGGCGCGCAGCTCATCGAAGAGCCCTGGGTTTGTCCTGCCCTCGTGCATGTCTCTGAGCATCTGGGCCTGGTAGACCTGCAGAGTGGCCATAGCATGCAGTGAGGCAGCCGCCTGTCCCGCCGCTCTGTAAGACTTCGCCACAAGGGTGGACGAAAATCTACAGGCCTTGGATGGGTGCTTAGGCTCGCCCCGAGAAGAAGCACTCTGAGGACACAGTTGCATCGCAACAGAGCGTTCAACCGGGGGAAGCCCAGTGTACCCACGGGCAGCTGCCCCATCGAGGGGAGGAAAGGCGGATGAGACCAGCGAGCGGTCCCGAGAAGACAGGGGGGTCTTCCAGGACTTCGAGATCTCATCATGCACATCCGGGAAGAAAGGTATTGGGGTTTGCCGTGGACGAGGGTCGGCGGCCTTACCCAAAAACCATCGTCCAGCCGCGAGCGCTCAGGACAAGGTGGAGGCCTCCACTCGAGTCCGATGCTCGCGGCTGCCCGGGAAAGCATGGCCGTCATCTCCGGATCGGATTCGGGCACAGCCGTATGCACACCGGAAGGTGGCAGCTGTGACGAGTCGTCACTTCCAGGAGAATCAAACCCACCTAGTGATGCTGCAACAGACATGGCATCATCCTCTGTAGCTTCAGCTGAAACACACGGGCCACCAGAGGGTAGACCCGTGGGAATCAGCTGTTCACTAGCGGGCACCGTCATTGAAGAGGGGGGCTGGGGTCGGCGCCTTGTTCCAGACCGTCACCCTCAGGTCACCCTGGCCACCAGCCGAAGGACGGGGGGTGGATGAGGGGACTCTCACTCTTGCGAGTTCACTGAGTCTCGACCTTAATGACGCGATGGTCATGTTCCCACAGAGAGAACATGAGTCATCCACGAGCGCTGCTCTAGCATGATCAATGCCCAAACATACTAGACAACGCTCGTGCCCATCAGAGTCCGATACCAATCTGCCGCAACCAGAAGTACACGGGCGAGGCATCTTTAAAAAGACGTGCCGCATGTGAGCTCTTTTTGTGAGAGAAAACTCAAGTGTTGAAGCACCCCGGGAGACACGCACTGTCTGACAAACCACTGCAGAGATAAGCAGAAAGCACGTGCTCGCCGGAGATCGCCGTCACACCAACTCTCGAGGTACTCGTTTGTAAAGCTGACAATTCAGAGATGGCTTGTGGAGAGAAGAATAAACTTGGCTCCGAAGCGAAAACATATCTGCATGTTGCCGGCGTCCTCCTTTTATACCCACGAGGTGGGGCGGAGTTACGTCATGCAATTTCCGCAGACCCATGGCATTTCCTTGCCATTGGCTCGTTTTGTAATACTCGAAGCTGATAGGCTTTCTAAGCGAAACCCCATTCGTCGTCATCCGATGGAACTCGGAGTGACAACGAAAGGGAACCATTGGTTGTGCACTCAAAAATCTGGGGGAAAGCAGTAAGCCATCCGGGAACTTCTCGCCTACTCTTTTATGAATACTGATGTTTCGAACGTACTGCTTCTTTAACGTACTGTTTTCGCCTACTATATAGAAGGAAAGTAGGCATATTTGAACGCACTATTGTCCGAATCTCGCGATAATTAGCACGTCACCCAGGTAATTCTCGCCTACTCTTTTATGATTTGTACATACTTTTCGCTCGCCTACTCTTTTCCCCCTACTATATAGTAGGGGAGTATGCGATTCCGAACGCAGCCAATCAGTACATGGGGATGATTAGGAGGCCATGATGGACAGGGCAAATTTGGCCAGGATGCTGGGGTTATACCCCTACTCTTTTTAAAATTTTTTACTCTTTTTTGGGATTTTTAATGACCACAGAGAGTCAGGACCTCGGTTTAACGTCTCATCCGAAGGACGGTGCTCTTTGACAGTATAGTGTCCCCATCACTATACTGGGCCATTAGGACCCACACAGACCACAGGGTGAGCACCCCCTGCTGGCTTCACTAACACTTCTTCCAGAAGCAACCTGGTTTTCTCAGGAGGTCTCCCATCCAGGTACTGACCAGACTCAACCCTGCTTAGCTTCAGTGGGCAACCAGTTTTGGGCTACAGGTTGATATGGCTGCTGTAATATGCTCCTCGTTTTACCTTTTTTCCAGCGATGTCTGTGAAAAAGGGATGTGTTTGACTAGCTTACGTCTGTGCCGCTGCAAACTCAATCCACTCCGCGTTTCGTTAATCAACTCCCGCACAGCAGCTATATAGGCGTAAATATTTAAGTTCTTTAACATTCTATTAATTTGATAGATTTACTTCATAGAAATCCTTCTCTGATATATCCATTCTACTGTCTGTTTGCTCTGTTATCGGTGTTTCTTTGTGTAGAAAATAAAAAAAGAGCACTGTACTTTACATGCTGCGTGTTATCAGAGCATTTACTACGAGTACATGACTCCAGGATCGGGCCTGATGCCAAAACTGGTATCAGTGCATCCCTACTTTTAACTGCGAGTTACAAAGTCAGAATTGTCTATTGTGAGATAAAGTCGTAATTATTTTTTTTCTCAAACAAGCTTGAATACATGTGTTTTCTGTTGACTATTGTGGCGAGCAGGATGAGGTGGCATGATTACTGATGAGCGACTCCTGCGCGACGCACCTGTCTCCTATCTCTCACGGAGGAGCGGAAGCATAAAATGAGGAGCGATGACAGTGAAGGACGAGAGAGGACAGGCCTGGATTTTATGTTGTGTTTTATTTTATTATGTGTGGCGGCAGTCGACCGTGAGGGGCTGCCGTCTTTACTTTTGTTTTGTATTTGTTTATTTTATTATTAAAAGTTTGTGAACGTTCGCCGGTTCCTGTCTCCTTCTTCCTATAACAACAACGAACTGTCTTACACCTATCATATTTGATATATCTGATATAGTGAGAATATGGAGCTCAAAATCAAAGAGGAAAAAACACCTCAGTTTTATTCAGAGGCCCAAACTGAGCAAAAACTATATAAAAATAATACATTTCATGGAGATGCTGATTTTTCTAAAAAATGATGTATGGATAATCAAGTAAACCTTAGTTCCCTATCAGTCAGTCACGTTCGACGTTACATCAGAACGACTGACGAATTGGGATCTCGTCTGAGGGTCCAATCACCTTCTAGTGTAAACTAAACGAGAATTGCATCACGCGCCCCGCCCCACGAAGCAGGTATGAATATAAACAAGCTTACATTGCACGTTCAAGCTTTCGCTTCGGAGCCGAGCATTTCTCGCGATTCTGCTCTGCAATCATCGTTCGAGTGTGTACAACGAACCAGGAAGAAGCTCTTCTGAAAGTGTTGGAGTGACGGTGCATTAGTTGTGGTTGCTACTAAAAGAGCTTTCCTCTGCATTAATTTGCAGTTAAACAAAAGAGCTTTCCAGCATGCTGCAGGCTTAAACACATTCGTGCACGCTTTTTTACCAATCCATCAAACATCTGAGGTGAGTATCAGTCAGTCAAACAAAAATGGTGAGTCATGTCATCTTCTCCTCTTATTGTCACTTGCACTTCATGTAACATGTATAGCATAGCCTTCTCTGTCAGCACAGGATTTACATGTGATAAATGCAGGGAGATAGTCAGGCTGACGGAGAAGATTTCAGAACTAGAGACACGCATCCAAACTTTAATTGAGGTTAATTGTAAGAGTGCAAGGGCTTTAGATACTACTTTGGATGCAATTAGCTTAGAGAACACTGAACTTTGTTCAGTTAGAGAACACTGAACTTTGTTCAGTTCCGGCTGTAGAGCCCATGGAGCAGGGCAATTGGGTGACAGTGAGACGGTGTAGTCGCGGGAAATAACACCGCTCTTCCGTTACTATTACAACATCAAACGGATTCTCCCTACTCAGTGAAACACCCACTGAGAATCCTGTTGAATGTGCCTTAGTTATTGGTGATTCTATTACATGGAACGTGAAAATAGAGACACCAGCCACCATAGTCACATGTTTGCTGGGAGCCAGAGCGCCTGACATCAAAGCAAATTTAAAAGTGTTGGCTAATGCTAATCGGCAATTTTCTAAGATTATTATTCACGTCGGCACTAATGATGTTCGACTTCGCCAGTCGGAGATCACTAAAATTAACGTTAAAGAGGTGTATGAACTCGCAACTATGATGTCAGGCATTGTAATTTGCTCTGGCCCCCTTCCTGTTCGAAGGAGTGATGAGATAGTTAGTAGACTGTCATCACTCAATGGCTGGCTGTCTAAGTGGTGCCCGCAAAATAATATAGAATTCATAGACAATTGGAAAAGTTTTTGGGGCAGACCTGACCTGTTGAAAAGAGATGGTATTCATCCCTCCTGGGATGGTGCTGCTGTTCTCCCTAGTAATATTGCACATAGTCTTAGAACTCAAACATGACAATCTGGGGCTCAGGTCAGGAAGCAGACAAACTGACTAAACCGACCGTCTGCTAGCTGTCTCACATCACTGAGATCAGAAAAACCCCATCACATGGAGACTCTTTCACCTAGATATCATCACATAGAGACTGTGTCTGTTCCCCGAATTAGGAAATACAAAAAACTTCCAAACCTATCTAAAGGTAAAAATTTAATTGATGTTCAACAAATAAAAAACAGAAATAATACAAATGAAGAAATGATAAAGCTCGGGTTTCTGAATATTCGATCCCTTTACTTTAAAAGCACTTATCGTTAACCTAGATGTGCTGTGTTTGACAGAAACCTGGCTAAAACCAAACAATTACATTATTTTAAATGAGTGCACCCCCCAAGTTTACGGTTATAAATATGAACCTCGTATGAAAGGCAAAGCGGGAGGTGTTGCTGTAATTTAAAGTAATATTTTCAGAATTACTAAGAAGTCTAGTTTCAAATATAATTCATTAGAAGTGTAACAATATCTAGTGTAAATGATAAATCACATTTGAGATTTGTGCTGGGTACTGTATACAGGCCACCAGGGCACCATATAGACTTTATCAAAGAATTTGCTGACTTTATATCAGAGTTAGTACTGGCTGCAGATAAAGTCCTAATTGTTGGTGATTTTAATATACATGTAGATAACGAAATATATGAATTAGGATTGGCATTTAAAGACATTCTTAACTCTATTGGAGTTAGATAACACATGTCAGGACCTACTCATTGTCATAATCATACTCTAGATTTAATATTATCACATGGAATCAATGTTGATGCCGTTGAAATTCTGCAGCAGAGCAATGACATCTCAGATCACTATTTAGTCTCGTGTAAACTTCATTTAACCAAGGCTGCAAAGCCGACTCCGTGTTACAAATATGTTAGACTTATCACTTTTGCCACTACTGAAATTGTTCACTACTGAAATTGACTTATCACTTTTGCCACTTCTGAAATTGTTTATGAACAGATTCAGTCTTATTTTACAAATAATGATTTGATTACAACTTTTCAGCATGCATATAGAGGATAACACTCAACAGCCACTGCCCTGACTCAGATGGTTGATGACTGGTTCAAGGATATGGAGGAGAGGAAAATAATAGGTGTTGTAATGCTTGATTTCACTGCAGCATTTGATATAATTGACCACGACTTACTGTTAAAAAAAACTGGAATATTATGGCTTTTCACGAGCCGCATTATTATGGATGGAAAATTATTTGTCAGATAGGAGACTAGTCTATTTTAATGGTAGTTTTTCAAATGTAAGGGTTGTGGAACATGGCGTGCCTCAAGGAAGTTGTCTTGGGCCTCTCCTCTATACAATCTTTACCAATGATCTTCCATCTGTTTTAGATAAGGCAAGCATTTCAATGTTTGCTGATGATTCCACTATATATTTAGCAGCAACTGATATTGGTGATTTGAATACAAAATTACAAAAAGAGTTACAGTTAGTGGTGGATTGGATAAAGAGCAACAAACTGGTTCTCAATGTATCTAAAACTACCTGTTTAGTGGTTGGAACTCATTTTTCTTTACTTTCCAAACCGAAACTTGAACTTAGCATAGAGCAAAATTCTGTTGAGCAACGAGAAGAGGTCAAACTTTTGGGAGTGATGATTGATAATAGATTATGTTGGGACAGACATGTTCAGAAATTGTTAACTAAAATGGGTAATACTTTGTCTGTTATTAAAAGGTGTGCAAAACATTTTACACCACAGATCGTTAAACAAGTACTTCATGCTTTGTTTTTTTCACACCTTGATTTTTGCTCTGTGGTTTGGTCAAATACTTCATCAATTAATATAAAAAAAACTACAAGTGATTCAGAATAAAGCTGCACGTGTGGCTCTGTCGTGTGGGTTTAGATCAAATGTTGACAAAATGCATGAAAGCCTTTCATGGTTTAAAGTTAAAAATAGATTGGTGTATTCACTAATGGTATTTTTGTATAATGTTATAACAAACAAAAGACCTTTTATTTTATATACAAAACTATCCTTTAGTATTGATATACATCATTATCCAACGAGGCATGCAGTAGAAGGTAGTTTTATTTTACCTAGAGTGAAAACCAAATCAATTCAACGTTCAGTTAGGTATAGAGCAATGTGTGAATGGAATTCTCTCCCAAAGACTATTACACAACAATATACTTTGTATGGTTTCAAAACTTTACTTAAGAAATATTACCTTGAAGATATTTAGATAGTTAGTATTAAATTAATATAAGGAGATACGGTTGTAGGATTCTTAGTGAGTTTATTCTTGATATAGATCTATTCGGAATAGCAACATTTTATTTTAATTATGTTTTATTATTTTCTGGTTATCAATGGCATTAATTGTACAATATGTATTTTAAATGTTGTGTAATGTCCTGTGCATATGGTGTGTAATGTGATGTAATAAACTGTATTGTCACATGGAAGATTGTAGGACCCCAGGAAGAATAGCTTTTAGCTTATGCTGAAGCTAATGGGGATCCAAATAAAACAAACAAACAAACTAAAGATTGCTTTATAAATAATCTTCCTGATCAGTTTCATCATCTCAGCATCCCAGATAGCTTAGAAGAACTCGATATTGCGACAGAAACTTTTAACTCTCTCTATTCCAGCACTTTAGACACAGTTGCTCCTTTGCGCTTAAAGAAGATTAAAGAAAATATTCCAACACCATGGTACAATGAGCACACTCAGGCCCTTAAGAGAGCAGCCAGAAAAATGGAGCGAAACTGGAAGAAAACAAAACTAGAGGTATTTCGCATTTCATGGAAAGAGAGCACGATTGCATACAGAGAGACCTTAAAAACTGCTAGATCTGCTTATTTTTCAACCCTATTAGAAGAAAATAAACAAAACCCTAGGTATTTATTTGAAACAGTGGCTAAACTAACGAAAAATAAAGCTTCAAGCCCAGATAAGCCCAGCAGAAATGACTTTATGAACTTTTATGCAGGATCTGCGTATGATGACTGACAGTGATAAAGCCACAGCGGAGGCCCTTGGCTGGACGATGTATACCCTGGTGGTCCAGAAGTGCCCCCTGGCTAAACCTTGTAAGGGTGCGGGATGTCAACAAAGTGCACTTTCTCGATGCTCCCATCTCACAAGGTGGCCTTTTTCGGCGAGTGTGCCCAGCAGTTCTTGTCAGCCCAGAAGCAGGCAGAGGCAATCAAGAGCCTGCTCCGAAGTGTTACCAGGTCATTGTGAGCTGCCCCTCAGTCTGCTCGTCACCAAGGGTGTCCGTTCACCTGCGGTAAAAAAAGAAAAGCAATCAAGTACTCCATTTCGGCCTGCTGAGCCGAGACCACAGGAAGCTCTCTCAGTCGCTAAATCCTCCAAGCGATCAGTGAAACACTACCCTTGAAACGGGAGACCCGGAGATGGACGGAGTTGCTCTTTCCCAGAAAGAGGGCCAAACGGAAAATCTTTTGTTGAGTCAAAATCCGGGTCCGGTCCCTGTGCTCCACCTCGCTGCCCCACTGCGGGTACGTCTGTGGTTCCTCTGACTCTGCTTGTACAGTCTCTGGAGGCCTGGCTAGCTCTTCCCAGACCATCTCACTGGCTCATTCGGACCATCAGACTCAGCTATGCAATTCAGTTCGTCCTGCGTCCTCCCAAGTTCAGGGGCATTCATTTCACCTCTGTGCCGGACAAGGATTATGAAGGTGTTTTTGGTTAAAATCAATTGAACGTCTGTGACAGTGGAATTTGTAGTTGTAGAGAATAGCCACACATGTGTATCAGTAAATTTGAAGTCACAGAGAGAAATGTTTTAAGAGTTGCAAACTCTTTTTTCTCTCCCACAAACACAACACAACATTTACACCTTCTCAAATTCTTCATTGCAAGTGGACAAATCCTATTCTACAAATCACAAATTAAGAAACTCGTACGCTCACATTTTTGCTACAGCTGCTGCAGTGAATGGTGCAAAACTCATTCACACACCCGCATCAAAAAATGTGAAGTCACAGAGAAATTTTGCTCATCCGCAAATCAGTATGTGAATTCATCCAGTGATAGTAGAATATTTTCTCACAAATATCTTGGATATTTTTCTAGGACAAACACAAGTAAGTAACTACAACTTCTTGAATCGTTGAATCACAGTTCGTTTCGTCGTGCTTTTCCTTTGTTCCTTGCAATGCTTTAAAACTGTCTTTTGTTATCATTTGTTGAATGTCACTGCCCGTAACAACTGAAATAAACCTGTATAAATGTATCTGTAATATTTTTTGTAACACAATACTGGTATGATGATCCATATGATGTGTTTAACCCTGTTCTGAGCCTATTCATCATTCTCCATGGTCTCTGGTTGTGAACTGTCTGTGGTTGTTAAAGTCAAAGTGCTGAAAAATGTTGCTGAAATTGATTTTTCATAGTCCTATTTCCAAAAAAATAAAAAATAAAAATAATATATATATATATATATATATATATATATATATATATATATATATATATATATATATATATATATATATATATATATACATATTGTAGCCTTCACGGGCCAGAATTGGAGGGTTTAACTCAAAACAATTCACCAGGCAGAGTTTCAATGCAACAAACTTAACTTTTATTCTTCAAAAATGTGGGAGGGGGAAGGGGAAAAAACTGTAACTCAGGTCTTCCTTCTTTCTTCGGTAGCTCCTTTTGGCATCAAATTTATATCTAAAGGGGAGGCAGTAAGGATGGCTGGCGCGAAACAGACGTTCCGAAGCTTTGCAAGATCCCGAAGCAAAGATGATTCGAAACACTGATCCGAAGCGTGATTCAAAACACCCACGTCACGTGACAACGGCTAAATGAAGCGTCTAATGCTGTGTCCGAAATCTCCCACTACTCACTATTTAGTGGACTATATAGTGAGCTCGCCATTTTGTAGTGCTGTCCGAATGTACTGAAGTGTGCTGTCTCGTCAGGGACCGATGATGATGTGGCCACATTTATTCGCCTGAGAAGAGAGAAGGACCACCTCTTCCCAGGGAAGCGTTTTTCCTCGGCAGCTGGATGGGAGTGAGTTGTGTCAAACTCTTGCGAAGGAGTATTTTGAGCATTCATATACGTGAAATTATACCTTTTATTATTTGACTACATTGCCATCACCGTTAATAATACTGACAGTTCCCTTTCGAGGGAACTCAACACTGCGTCGAGAATCGACTCTTTGGGGACGCTCCCTTAGCGTGCGCCTCTGAAGTAAGAATGAAACTAATCCAATCCTGATTGGTGTTGCGTCGTGACGTAACATGTGACGGCATAACCAGATGCATAAAAGTGACGCCGACACACACACACACACATCAGCTTTAGCTCTTCAGCAAGCGCTCTCTGTGAAACTGTCTGTCTCATTTGGTGTTGTTTGTCTGTGCAAAGCTCTGTATTATGGCGAGTGAACAATACACTAAGTGTGTGCACCCCTGCCCAAGATAATATATATGCCACAGGTGGGGACACGCATCAGCTGTGTGTCTGTGTATTGTTCAGGGGCGCAGCACGCACTGTCAGCTCTCGAGAGGGCTGCCTGTGCACACTGTGAAGCACTTCCTATTAGAGTGCTGCGCTCCCGCTTGGCTATATTATTTCCTGATAATGGCCAGGCTCGCGATCCCCGCGGTTCGGGTCCCGCGTCCATTGAGGCGGCGCGACGGCTTAGATCGTGGAGATCGCAGAAGGATCTCGCGGATGAGAACGAGACTGCTGAGGCACCTTTTCTCTCATCATCCGCAGATTCTATGACACTCGTTCACGACGCAGAAGCCCGCGATGCGGCTTCTTCTGCCCGTGAAGAGTGCCCAGTGCTCGAGCTATCTTTTATAAGGAAGTAGATGTGCTCAGCAGAGGGAACGAGCAACATGAGTCACACTCGCCGGCTTATGTTTCTGCTTATGTAGAGCTCGTGGGGGTTGTGATGCGTGCTGTGGCCAGACTAAATAAATATATAAATAAACATATATATATATATATAAAATATATGAGCTGGCCACAAAATAAGCAGGATGATCCCCGTCAAAATGAACTAGACGAGAGATTCCTGCAGCACCGTTCACAACCTCAGAGCCAGGGCTTACTGTTTTTCCCAGATCTTTATAAAAATATAAATATATATGTGTAGATCCTGGGAAAAACCCCACTCTTTACGTATCTCACCACATTCATTATATGTTTATTCGAATGTGGTGGGTGCGAGAGAGTCGGGTTATGGCAAGATGCCGCAGATGGAGGGAGCTTTAGAGAAAACAAGCTATCTGTCTCCTGATCCGGCATCTTCACTTTAAGCCCCGCCGCTGCCCAACAAACCGTGCGGGAACACCTCTGCACTGGTTGGCTGGGCTTATATGGTGCAGGAAATCAATGTTGCTCTTCCGCCGTTTAAAAACGTTTCGGGACACATCGGTTTCCAGCGAACGCAGGCTGCACTGTCCGCCCCACATTTTTGTGGCCAGGCAGCATTCGCGTTCGCCAATCGAGAATCATTTTCGGTCCAGCCCTGCCGGAAACCCGCTTCAGGGGGTCGAGAACGGATCCCGATTAATACCCGAAGCCAGGCTCGAGAGCCTGGTTCCTTTGGTAAAATATTTAGAAAAGAAAAGGTCAGGCTGGTGCGTGCCTGCACTCTATACGATTTTGCAGGCGTACCAGGCCGATCTTCTTAAAGATCTAAGTGAGGAGCAAATATAGCCCCAAAAGCTTGCAACAGGGCACTGACTATGGTCACAAAATCTGTATCGACTTTTTTCCTGCCGGTCCTCCGCTTCAGGAAGTCGAGAATAGTGCTCGGAAAACACCCGAGGCCAGTCTCGAGGGGCTGGTTCCCTTAGTATATTTTGTAGAAAAATGGCAACGCCTTCCGAATATATCTATATGGGTCCTGTATATTATAAAATATTATAAAATATGGGTACAGATTGCAGTTCGGTCACCGACCTCCCTAGTTTGCTGGGGTGGTACCGACTGCAGTGATTCCAGAACAGGCTTGGGTTATGGAACAAGAGGTACAGACTCTACTGGAATTAAGGGGCCATACAATGTGTTCCCCTACCAGACAGGGAGTCTGGGTTTTACAGCCGGTACTTTATAGTTCCAAAGAAGGATGGCGGACTGAGGCCAATTTTAGATGTAGGGCTTTTGAATCGTTCTTTGAGGAGATTCAGGTTCAAAATGCTTACTATTCCCATTATCGTGAGCCATATCAGATCCGAGGACTGGTTTGTCACGATGGATCTAAAAGACGCTTATTTCATGTCTCCATCCTTCCATGTCACAGGAGGTTCCTGAGGTTGCTCTCGGGGGCGAAGCATACCAATATCGGGTTCTTCCGTTCGGCCTAGCACTCTCTCCCCGCACGTTCACAAAGTGTATGGATGCGGCTCTGGCTCCACTGAGGCTTCAGGGCATCCGTATACTGAATTACATCGACGACTGGCTCATATTGGCCCAGTCTCGAGAAATGGCAGTTCGGCATCGAGATGTCGTCCTTGGCCACATTCAGAACCGGGGGTTGAGGCTCAACACTAAGAAAAATGTGTTGGACCCAGCTCAGAAGACTACTCTTCTGGGCGTGGTATAGAAATCGGTTACGATGCGGGCACGTATGTCTCCCGCTCATATCGAATCCATCCTGGCCACGGTGTCCGGGATAAAGCTAGGCCAGGCCATCACTGTAAAGCAATTTGAAGGACTGCTGGGCCTCATAACAGCGGCATCCAACATAATTCCTTTGGGTCTGTTTCACATGAGGCCCCTTCAGTGGTGGCTCAAAGCCAAGGGTTTTTTTTTTTCCCCAAGGGGAATCCGTTCCGTATAATAAAGGTTACGCGCAGATGCCTTCGTTCCCTATTAATATGGAAGAAACCTTGGTTCTTGTCCCAAGGGCTAGTGGTAGGGGCGTCATGTCGCCGGGAAACTGTTTCGACAGACGCTTCCCTCGCTGGCTGGGGCGCGGTCTCGGACGGCCGCTTTGCCAGGGGTCTGTGGCAGGACCATCATCATTCTTGGCATATAAATTGCCTAGAGATGTTGGCTGTGTTCAGGGCTCTGAGGAGCTTCCTCACAGACATCAAAGGTTACCACGTCTCAGTGGTAGCTTATCTAAACCAACAAAGGACACTCAGATCGCGCCCTCTATCCAGATTGGCGCATCAGATCATTTTATGGCCCCAAGGGAAAATATTATCTATAAGAGCAATATATGTCCCGTGGGTTCTGAATCAGGGAGCAGACATCCTGTCGAGGCAGGGGCTGAGGCCCGGGGAATTTAGACTCCATCCAGAGGTGGTGGAGTTTATATGGCAGAGGTTTGGACCAGTGGAAGTGGATCTGTTTGCGTCTCGAGGGACTTCCATCCCACTGTCCACTTTGGTTCTCCCTCACTCCTCGAGCCCCGCTGGGGTTGGATGCCATGGTACAGGCCTGGCCGAGGCTTCGCCTGTACGCTTTTTCCCCCGATCGCTCTGCTCCCGGGAGTCCTGGAGAGGGTCCGTCAGGAGGGCATCAGTCTTCTTCTGATAGCCCTGTTTTGGCCAGCCCGAGTATGGTTTTCAGACTTAATTTCACTCCTGATAGCTCCGCCATGGCAGATTCCTCAGAGGAGGGGTCTGTTGTCTCAGGCGGAGGGCACTATATTCCATCCTCATCCAGAGCTGTGGAAATTGTGGGTCTGGCCTCTGAGGGGGCTCAGTACCTAGATGCTGGTCTATCATCTGGGGTGGTCGAAACCATACTTATCTCTAGGGCTCCGTCTACTAGGAGATTATATGGCCTCAAGTGGAATATTTTTCTACTTGGTGTAGAGGACTTGAGTTAGACCCAGTTAACTGCCCAATGGCTTCAGTTCTGGAGTTTCTTCAAGATCGTTTCTCTGCGATTCTCTCCCCATCCACACGTAGGGTGTACGTGGCTGCCATTGCGGCGTTCCATGCACCACTAAATGTTGGGCCTTTGGGGAGGCACCAACTGGTCATACTATTTCTCCATGGTATTGGAGGATGAGACCGACAGTCAGGTCCAGGGTTCCACCCTGGGACCTGGCGGTGGTTCTCGAAGGGCTATCCCTGGCTCCCTTCGAATACCTCCAGTTGGCTTCGCCTAGGACCTCACGTTCAAGATAGCCTTTCTCTTAGCTATTTCTTTAAAGAGACTGGGAGATCTCCAAGTCCTGGCATTATCGCCAGCTTGCTTGGGGTGTGCCCCCGGCGGAGTTAAGGCCATCCTGCATCCGAGACCCAGCTATGTGCCTTAAGTGCAATTTATCATGGCTAGGTCCATGGTCCTGCAAGTATTTCATCCTCCACCTCATGTGTCGGCAAAAGGAGAGGAACCTTGCTCTGCCAGTCAGAGTTCCGAGTATTACCTTGAGAGGTCCTCTTCTTGGAGGAGGTCGGACCTACTGTAGTGTGTTTGGATCACCTATTAGGGGCTCCCGGCTATACAAACCATAAGTAGGCCTACAAGGTGCGGAATTTCCCTTCACCTTTGGCCGTTAGGGCTCATTCTACTAGAGGCATGGCGTCCTCTAGGGCCCTCCTTTCGGGAGTTCCCATCAAGGAGATCTGTGATGCAGCCGGTGGGCTACCCCACACACTTTTGTACGGTTCTATAGTCTGCACCTCCCCAGTACGCC
Source organism: Gila orcuttii (assembly GCA_026230005.1). Taxonomy (NCBI): domain Eukaryota; kingdom Metazoa; phylum Chordata; class Actinopteri; order Cypriniformes; family Leuciscidae; genus Gila; species Gila orcuttii. The sequence goes on along the minus strand of JAPDVR010000013.1, from coordinate 13,755,274 downwards.
TGGCTCACGTGTGCTCTCGTCCTGCTAAGTGCCTAAATCAGTTTCACTCCTGGGCAGGCCTGTTTCGGTGCGTGGCCTAGTGGGCATTCGTTCCCCAAAGAGTCGATTCTCGACGCAGTGTTGAGTTCCCTCGAAAGGGAACGTCTCGGGTTATGACTATAACCCTTGTTCCCTGAGAAGGGAACGAGACACTGCGTCGTCCTGCCACGCCCCTCGAGGCCTTAGAGCGTCTTGCTTCATCGCGGAGCTGATGTGTGTGTGTGTCGGCGTCACTTTTATGCATCCGGTTATGCCGTCACATGTTACGTCACGACGCAACACCAATCAGGATTGGATTAGTTTCATTCTTACTTCAGAGGCGCACGCTAAGGGAGCATCCCCAAAGAGTCGATTCTCGACGCAGTGTCTCGTTCCCTTCTCAGGGAACAAGGGTTATAGTCATAACCCGAGACGATTTGTTTGTTGTTTGTCAAAATGCATATTTCGTTTTGTATAACGTTAGTGTGTGCAGAATTATTAGGCACGTTGATTTTCTGACCATATTTTATTCCCAGGCTTATTTTGGGAATAAATAAATAAATTATTAAATATAACATTAATAGTAGTTTTTATAAGAGTAATATGGTTTGGAATTGCCAAAATGTGCCTGGGAATAAAATATGGGAATAAAAGCTGTTTTATTAAGAGTATTATGAGCAAGGTATTTGATAATGTAGATCTGTTTTTTTTCCTAATGTCGACAGGCAAGAGAAAACGGTGTGGCGCGAAAATGAAAATATATGAAATATGTGTATTAATTTTATTTATGTTTATAAGTTATAATCATGTGTGGAGTAACGCATTATAACAGAAACGGCCAGAAATTACTTTTAATTTTTACAATTTTGGAGAAATAAGCTCAATACAATGTAATGTATTTATATAAAAAAAATCTATTTAGCCCAGAGCTGGCACCAGCTGACAGATGATGGCGCGTTTAAATAGTGCGACAGTAATGACGTAATCAACGGCGCCGAGAGACGATCGAGTAGTGTCCGAAAGTGGTGTTTCTATTATGCTGGTGAGCTCACTATATAGTGCTCTACTCCCTACCCCCTACATAGGGGTTAGGGAGTGGTGGTTTGAATGGAGATTTCGGACACAGCCTAAGTGTTTCATCAGGTGGAGTGCTCCGCCGAATCAGGGTTTCATTGATTGGTCGGTTCGGGAACAAATCACACAATCACACAGTATAAAAGTTTTGTCAACGCATTTTCATATCGTGGGTTTTTGTGAGAGGAGTTTGGTTTTGAGATAGCGGATTTTTGGTGATATAGTGACATTTATAGTGCGATTTGTTTAGTTCTATTTAGGATTTAATTTACATTTACACATTGACTTAGAGACACACAGAGTACATATAGTGACACATTAATAGATGCATTGATATATATATATATATATATAGATTAATAGATAAATACATATATTACAGATACATATAGATTATTAGATAGGCTACATATAAATAGATAGATAGATAGATAGATAGATAGACAGATAGATAGATAGATAGATAGATAGATAGATAGATAGATAGATAGATAGATAGATAGATAGATAGATAGATAGATAGATAGATAGATAGATAGAAATGGAGGCTCCACAGAAGAGATGCCGTACATCTGTGGTGTGGGAGCATTTCCATTTGGAAACCCCAAATAAAGTGAGATGTGTGTATTGTGATCGGCAGCTAGCCTACTGCAACAATACATCATCCATGATGCGCCATTTGAGGAGCATTCATCCTGCCATTCTGCAGGGTGCAGAGGATGGTAGTGTTCCCCCTGTACCAAGGCCTGCTACTGACACTGCTGGGCCATCTAAGCAAGGTATGCATTGTTTGAAATATAGGCTAATTATAAGTGAAATATAATAACTAAGTGTTGGGCCATTGTTTAGAAAGGCCATGGACTAAGACATGCCTAACATCCCAATCACAACTGCCAATCACTTTAAAAACAAATGTTGTCAATATAATATTATACTTTGTGAATATACATTTTATATGTCTACATATGAGTACCCAATCTACAGCCAAGACATCATTTTGTTTTTTTGTAATTGTTGTATTTCTATAATGCACTTTATCTTTCTCTGCACACTGAGCATAAATATTCATAACATAACTTTGTTTAGGAAGGTTTCCAAATGAACCAGTAGACTACTTTCACGGTAGGCTACTATTTTTCCAATATATTTGTCTGAAAGTATGTTTTATCTTCTCTTTTAAAAGGCAGACAGAGGGAATTGGATGAGGCTCTTCTGAACATGGTGGTGAAGGATCTGCAGCCCTTCACCATCGTGGAGGATGAGGGTTTCAGGGCCTTTGTGAACAAGCTTGATCCAAGCTATGTCCTCCCATCCCGGAAGGTGCTTAAAACAATGGTCAGCGAAAGGTACAACACAACCAAGGAGAAGACAATTGAGGACCTACAAAAGGCGGAATTTGTTAGCCTTACGGCTGACATGTGGTCTTCCATTAATATGGATGGATATCTTGGTGTAACATGCCATTACATAACACCAGAGGCAACAATGGCAACTGTTTTACTGGGTGTAAGGAGGTTTTACCAAACCCACACAGCCCAGCATCTCATGGAGGCTAAAGCCTTGCTAATGGCTGAGTGGGGAATAACCTCCAAAGTTCACCGCATGGTGACTGACAATGCATCCAACATGATCCTAAGTGCCCAGCTACTCAACCTTCGCCATGTCCCATGTTTTGCTCATAATTTGAATTTGATAGTGAAAAAGGCCCTGGATCAAACCCCAGTCATCAATGAAATTCGCCAGAAAGCCAGAAAGATAGTGGGGTTGTTCAGATCCAGCTGCAAAGCAAAGGACAAGCTTGTGGAGATGCAGAGCTTGATGGGCAGACCAAGTCTGAAAATGATACAGGAGGTTGAAACGAGATGGAACAGCACATTCGACATGCTACAACGCTTGTATGAGCAACGTGAGCCAGTGGGTGCTGCACTTGCCAATTTAAACAGTGATACTGCTCCCCTGACAAGTCTTGAGTATGACATTATTCAACAGTCATTGACACTTCTTCAACCATTCAAACTAGCAACAACAGAGATGTCAGAGGAACAGAGAGTGTCTGCTTCAAAGCTCATACCATTGTACAGGATGTTGCAGCACAAGCTTGCACAGAAAAAAGGAAATGCAACGCAGGAATCAACTGTAAAATTAGGTAGGACGCTATGACCATACGTGTAATTGGCCATAACTCTCATATTGTTGTCATTATTTTAATTAATATGGTTTTCTCTTGTGTTGGCTCATAGGCTCACATCTACAAGAAGGTCTGCACTCCAGATGTGGAGGGTACGAGACTTTTAGAGCCTTGGCACTGGCTACACTGCTGGACCCAAGGTTTAAAAATGTGGCTTTTGGAAATCCTGCCAAAGCCCTGGATGCTGAAAAGCACATCACACTGGAGTGTGCTTCACTGATGCGTTCAAACACAACTCCTGGTGAGTTTCAGTCTATGTTATCTTATGTAATGTGATTCATGAAATTTATACTTCATATGTGTTGTCAGTTTATGATTTGTTACTAATTGCCGTTTTCTTTTAATTCAGAACCACAAATGTCAACATCAGGCCCATCATCATCAACACCAGTTGAAACACAAGACAGTTTATGGGAACATTTTGACAATCGTATCCGTGAGACCCAGATGATACACAATCCTACAGCTGATGCCACAGTGGAAGTGAAAAAATACCTCAGCGATGCGTTTTTGCCCAGAACTCATGATCCTCTAACTTACTGGAAAGAGAGAGCAGTAATCTTTCCTCATTTGTATGTCCTAGCTAAAAAATATATTTGTATGACAGCAACAAGTGTCCCTTGTGAGAGAATTTTTTCAAAGGCTGGAGAAATTATCTGTAAAAAAAGAAGTAGGCTGAGTCCTTCAACAGCAGAGAAATTAATATTTTTGAATAAAAATCTATAAGAAAGGGAGACATTGTGGCTTGATTTATTTTTATTAATATTCATTTTTCATGACCAAAATCACATTATGCAATGTGAAGAGACTACAGGTTACAAGCTTCATATATTACAAAAATACAATAATAAAATAAAAAAAAACCGACACATTTTTTTATTAGCTCTTTGTAAAGGTTGTTTCAGATCAACACCTGCAAGTGACCACTAGGTGTCACCGTGGAGACGGGTTTCGGATTGATTTGAAGCCTCGAAACAAAATGGCACATTTGCTTCGACTGTTTCATTGCTTCACGAAGCCTCGATCTGCCCATCACTAGGAGGCAGAAGAAGTGTAGCGTTTAGCAGATGTCATTCATGCTACTCACGTCCTCCCCTAGGCCTCTATCTTCCAGTTTGTGGTTGGGTCAGGTCTGCACTCAGTGTGTGTTCACCTCCTTTGTTCTCTCTCCCACTGTGGCTGCTTAGCTTTCTCTTATGTGGCCGCTAATTGGCCCAACAGCTTGCAGCTGAGGTTCCCTGTCAGAGGGGGAAACTGTGCACACCTGTGTTGGAGCTATCCTTGGTCCTGAACCTCATTGTGCAGCCTCAACCTTGTGTCTTCCTCTGATGGTGCTCTCCATGGTGCTGCAGGTGATTGTGCTGTGTTGTGAGGCCCATGTTTCCTTCTGGCTACCACAATATATATATATATATATATATATATATATATATATATATATATATATATATATATATATGTATATATATATATATATATATATATATATATATATATATATATATATTGTCACCATTAGGCTTCTTTTGACTTTCAGTTTGTTTTGATTTTCCACGTGTGTTCCCCTTTCTGAGTTTCCCGCCATCAATCTGTATCCATGGACACTGATCACCTTCCTCACAGCTGCCTGTCGTTTGTGTTAATCATCATTGTGTATTTAAGTTCCTACCTGTCTTCAGTTCAGTGTCCGGTATTGTTGTGTTTTACACTCTGTTGCACCTGTTTGCCTGTCTACCTGTCTTTTGTATTAAACTCGTTTTGGATTATACCTGCAGCTTCTGTCCTTCCTGAACCACCCCGTGACAGAATACCGGACCAACTAAATGGATCATTTGGATTTTATCCAGCTCGCTCAGAAGAGCAAAAACTTTTTGTCTTTCGCAAGAGACTTTTTCGTTCTTGCAGTCACCAGCCCCCTCGACGACGAGACCCTGAAAAATCAGTTCTGGATCGGGGCCAATTTCCATCAACGCGTCGACCTTCTAGACACCTCCAACTTGAACTGGATGGAGGCCGTCATCAGGTGTCTGGAGGGCGTCGAGCCCCGATCCAGCACACAGCCAGACCCAGAGCCCGAATTGCAACCCGTGATAGTTATAGACGGTTATAGACGGAGAGCTGCCGCGACGCACCAGCCAGAGCTCGAGACAAAGAGGACATAGCTGACCCTCGCCCTGGAGGAGGAGCTCCAACAGGAGTCTGACCAGGGGTGTGAGCCCACGACATCTATGAACGAGGGAACCCAATCAACGGATCATGAGGACTGGCTGAATTCCTCTGAGGAGACACCGATTCCCGCCCTATCACACCCGTCATCTGCATCTTCTGATCTACCCAGTGACTGTATCTGCCCTGTCATCAATCTGTTCAATTCCACTTCACATCTAAGCTCAGCCAGTCCTCCAGCCCCGCCGCTGCTGGATGTTAGCAGCCCTGCTTCGTCCCTGGGGTGTCCCCCGGACGTCGAGTCGCAGGTCAGCCCACCATCCGCAGCATCTGGGCATGAGGATCCCGTGGCTCCACCTCCAGCCTCGATCCTCTGCACTCCATCTCGGCCTGTCGACCTGCCGGCTCCGTCTTGGCTCCTCCCACCTGCGACTCCACCAGAGACCCTTGAGCTGACGGCTACATCGGGTTCCCTCGTCCTGCCGGCTCCCCTTTGGTCAGTCGTCACTCTGCCTTCGCAATGGACTTGCGGTCCGTCCGCTACGCTCCATCCCTCCACCCCTTCGGCTACAGCGGGCTCCTCCTTCCCCTTGGCATCTCCTCTGTCCTCCCTCACACCGACTCCGCCTCTGCTCTCAGGTACTCTGGCTCCATCTCCAGCACTCGTCGCTGCAATGTCGCCGTGGTCTCCCAGTCCTGCGACGTCGTTGGAGTCCACCGGCTCTCCTTCTGTGCTGATGGATCCTGCCACCGAGTCTCCGTCGGTCGTTCCCCAGCTGCCGTCAGCCTCCTCGCCACCTGGTCTCTTCCCTCTGTCTACTCTGCGTAGGCTGTCGGTACTGGACGGCTCTGGGTCTGCGCCACCAGGCCAACTCCATCTGTGCCGTCAGGGAATCGTCGTCATCCCCTCCCTATCTTGCCACTCCAGCCTCTCTCCTGCACTTCGTCTTCACCTCGTCCACCACCAGAACCTCCTCCGGTCCCCCCTCTGTCATTGCATTACGGCGCGAGGACACGCCTTGCTGGAGGGGGGCGTTATGTCACCATTAGGCTTCTTTTGACATTCAGTTTGTTTTGATATTCCACGTGTGTTCCCCATCTGAGTTTCCTGCCCCCAATCTGTATCCATGGACACTGATCACCTTCCTCACAGCTGCCTTTCGTTTGTGTTAATCATCATTGTGTATTTAAGTTCCTACCTGTCTTCAGTTCAGTGTCCGGTATTGTTGTGTTTTACACGCTGTTGCACCCGTTTGCCTGTCTACCTGTCTTTTGTATTAAACTCGTTTTGGATTATACCTGCAGCTTCTGTCCTTCCTGAACCACCCCGTGACTATATATATATATATATATATATATATATATATATATATATTTATTTATTTTTACAAATATAAATTTACAAACAATTATCACAAGGTTTAAGGTTCCACTTTTACCATGAAACCAAAAATTCCTTAACACCTGAATGATTACAGCTACACGTATTTCCAACAGAAGAGCAGATATAGAATATTCCTAAATACATGAACCGATTACCTTTAATTTATTTATTGCTATGCTCTTCTGATTCCTTACCTTATGAAGCTTTAAAACATCTCTGGCAATGACTGAAATAACATCCACAACCATATCACTGCCCTAATAAACATGTTGGACACTTTGATGTTTCTCTTTGTCATCTGTTCTTTCTTTGACCTGGATGATACACAATGATGATCATTGATACAAATGCATGATCTATTTTGTTGCACAACAAACACTAATTCAACATTTTTAACAAGTCATAAAGTTTCATAAACATGTATGTTCTTGGGATTTAATTAGAGGCACTTATGATGTGAACTCTTGAAAAATGAAACCTTTAAACTTAGTTGGATCTATGTTAAAATATGACATTCTGGCATTTTCATCACTTAAGATCTGCATGATAAAAGTTTGGAATAACTATGATTTAAGAAATGTTATACTTTTATAGCAAGCAAGGATGCATTAAATTGATCACAAATGACATCAAAGACATTTATAATGCTACAAATAATTTCTATTTCAAATAAATGTTGTTCTTTTGAACTTTATTCATAAACAATCCTGAAAACATTTGCTGCATAATGATTTCCGCACTTCATTAAGCAGCACAATCATTTTCAACTGTGATAATAATCATACATGTTTTTTGAGCAGAAAATCAGTATTAGAATGATTTCTGAAGGATCGTGTGACAGTGAAATCTGGAGTAATGAGCTCTGCCATCACAAGATTTTTTTTTTAAACATTAAAATAGAAAACAGTTAATAAAAACATTTCACAATATTACTGTTTTTCAGTCTTGGTGAACATAAACATAAAGAACCTTACTAATGCCAAACTTTTGAACAGTAGTGTATTTATTATTATATCAAAACAAGCACAAACACACTTTGCAATCAAAACATTTAAAAAAGAAATGTTTACATTATTTTGCCAGAATGTATATTTGTAAATATAATATATTTTTTGTGAACATCAAATTGGTTGCTTATTCTATTCCGTAAAAGAATGTTAAGTGTTTTTTTCTCTCATTTACAGTAACGTGTACAATTACCAAATGTAATTTATCCACTTTTGTCCATACAATTTTGTTTAATCAAAATTTTACTTATGTATTAAAGCAACACATTCATGCTTGTGTGTGGTCTTAAATTATTTGGCTTATTTAAATTAACAAGAATTTAGGAACAATCACACCAGGGTATATTTTAAAAAATTGTTAGTCCACAGATACATTTATGCAGGTGTATTTCCTTTATTGCATTCAACAAATGATAACAATTAGTAAAAGACACAGTTTTAAAGCATCGCAAGGTACAACGTGCAAACTAATAAAAACATTATGAACTTTACGAAACGATAAACAATTGTAGTTTAAGTTCGAACAGAAACTATATTTACCTTTTTTGAAATAATCCAGTAAACCTGCTGAGAAACGAGGAGCGTGAATAAAAATGTCAGTTCTGCGTGCATGCCTACCCGGGAAACTTATGAATATTCATGTGGGATTCAATATTGGATGAATTCACATACTGTTTTGCGGATGAGCAAGAATGAAGAATGAAGAATTTGAGAAGGTGTAACTGTTGTGTTGTGTTTGTGGGAGAGAAAAAAATCTACAAGTTTGCAACTCTTAAAACATTTCTCTCTGTGACTTCAAATTTACTGATACTGGCTATTCTCTACAACTACAAATTCCTCTGTCACAGGCGTTCAGTTGATTAGGATGCTCCTGTCGTGTGGGTAGAGATCGCAGTACTATTGGTGAAGGATGTAATATAGCCGGTCCCTCCAGCCGATATGAAGTCAGGTTTCTACAGTCCCTACTTCATTGCACCCAAAAAAGGTGGTGGGTTACGACCAGTCTTAGATCTGCATGTTTTGAATAGGGCCCTTCACAAGCTCCTGTTCAAGATTCTAACGCAGAAACGCGTTTTCGGATGCATTCAACCCCAAGATTGGTTTGCAGCAATCGACCTGAAGTATGCGTACTTTCATGTCTTGATTCTCCCTCAACACAGACCGTTCCTCCACTTTGCATTTGAGGGTTGAGCTTATAAGTACAAAGTCCTCCCCTTTGGACTGTCCCTGTCACCTCTGTCATCTTTACAGAGGTTGTGGAGGTGGCCCTTGTTCCAATGAGGGAACACGGTGTTCGCATTCTCAACTACCTCGACGACTGGCTCAAACTGGCCCCACTCACAAGAGCAGTTCCGCAGTCACGCCGCTTAGATTGCTTTATATGAGATTACTTTAGCACTGGCTTCACGGCCAAGTCCCGAGATGGGTATGACAATGCGGGCCTGTCGCCGGTAGACCTGTTTGCCGCTCCTGACAGGTCCCATTGCAAGTTATTTTACTCCCTGACTGAGGGGACCCTCTGCACGGATGCGCTGGCACACAGCTGGCCTCGGGGGACAAGTATGCGTTTCCCCCAGTGAGCCCACTCGCACAGACACTGTGCAAGGTCAGGGAGGATGAGGAGCTAGTTGCACCTTACTGCCCCAACCGGATCTAGTTCCCAGAACTCATGCTCCTTGTGACGGCCACTCCCTGATGCATTCCTCTGTGGAAGGACCTGCTTTCTCAGAGATGGGGCACCCTCTGGCGGAGGACTTAGGTGATCTACTCGCAGCGGTGATAGACACTATCACTTCGGCGAGAGCACCCTTTACGAAGCACGCCTACTCCTTGAAGTAGAACCTGTTCATTGAGTGTTGTTCTTCTCACTGAGAAGACCCCTGGAGATGCCCCGATCAAAGCTGTGCTTTCCTTTCTGCAAGAAGGCTTAGAGCGAAGTCTGTCTCCCTCCACCCTGAAAGTGTATGTTGCTGCTATTGCCACACATCACGATGCAGTAGATGGTAAGTCTGTGGGTAAGCACGACCTGATCATCAGGTTCTTGAGGGGCGCAAGAAGGTTAAATCTTCCCTGCCCTCACCTTGTACCCTCTTGGGACCTCTCTCTGGTCTTAACAGTCTTAGGGCAGAGAGCACTATTTGAACCACTGCTGTCAGAAGAGCCTAAGATCCTGTCTCTTAAGACTTTGCTCCTGACTTCAATGGCTTCTGTTAAGAGCGTAGGTTATCTGCAAGCATTTTTAATTAATGAATCGTGCATGGAATTCGACTCGGCCAACTCGCACGTTCGACCCGGGCAACCCAACTCCTGAGACCCTGGCCCGGATACTTGCCCAAGGTTCCCACCATTCCTTTTAGGGATCAGGTGGTGAACCTGCAAGCGCTGCCCTCGGAGGAGGCAGACTCAGCCCTTGCTCTGTCATGTCCGCACCTTGAGCCTGTGCGTGGACCGAACGCAGAGCTTCAGGACCTCAGAACAGCTGTTTGTCTTTTATGGAGGACAGCAGAGGGGAAAGGCTGTATCCAAGCAGAGGTTGGCCCACTGGACGTTGGGGTAAGGTGTTTTCGTTAGTACACATTTGTAGAGCTGCGGTCTGGGTGACACCCAATACAATTCGCGAGGTTTTACAACCTCCGTATACTCCCGTGTACTCACCACAAGTTGCCAGTAGACCCTGTGGACCTGCTCGGTATCTCGCTTGCAGCGTCATTCCCCTCCTAAGTCCGGATATGTGTGCTTATTTTACCTAGCGAATCCTGCATGGAATTCCTCGGCAGTCAGACATAGCGGAGATATCCAACGCTAGGCCTAGCACTCGTGAGTATGCCCAGTTGGTCAGTCCCTGTGCTAGGGTATGTACCCATATGTTGTGATTCCTACGGCGATCCGTATTCTTCCATTCTTCCACCGTATGGTTTCCCTGTCGGCGAGCTCGTGTCTTTCTCTTGGCAGGGCCTGCTCTGCCGTCTCTGCTGGTATTGACTTCACCTTAACTAGTCTGGATCTACCACAGAGACCTTCCATATGTAGCACTGCCCTCTTGGCCAGTCCATATGTGTAAGTTCCCACATGATACCTCCCTAGGGGCAGGATTTCTCACGATTTCTCCGTAGCGTCCCTTTCCATAGGTAGCTTTCCCAGTGTTATCCAACAGTCTCACTGAGTGGGTCAGACGTAACAGTAGTGATTGACCTTCTCTGTGTAAAGTCATGTCCCATCTTCCACCCCAGTAGGTGCGGGGCGCTGGAAGGGGCAACAATAGTAGTGCTTTGGTAGGGATCCCAATTTGTCAGTCGTTCTGACATAACGTCAAATGTAACTGACTGAAAGGGAACGTCAAAGTCACTACGTCCTTTCGCCACAATTGCTGTACAAAGCAGAAAGACACAAGCTGAAGCACGTTTGTACAATTAAAACTAAATTAATTACAATCAAATACTAAAAGACCTTTTACTTGCTAAAAAAGTCTAAACTATCAATCAGACGACAGAAGGCATGTAGTAGATTGTGTGCAGCAGGTTTTTCAGCAAAGTTTTTAACATGTCCTTAGAAATTTGCTCATCAAACATGATACAGTAGGCTTTATAGGTTAATATTATGTGAGTTTTGATCCTTGGGAGAAAAAGATCAATCCACCTATCCATACTATTTGGATTCATATGGGTGTGAGTGGGAGGCAAACTGCGTTCACATCTGTTGGCTGGTAAAGTAACATACGGGAAATCTACAGGATAATTCAAATGGAGTTTCAGGGTGAAGGTTGTGCTGTCAGACTGCAGCTATGAGCCGTCTGCAGATGCCGACGCAAATGAGGCTAATTAGCAACATGATGACATTAGCGTCTCTATGGGAATGGGAAGTGAAAGCAGATGCTGGTTTTGATTGCCTGAAAAAAAAAAAATACAGTTCATTTTTATAAGGTAAACACAAGAATAAATGTTATATTGCTCAGCATATTTTACACTTACTGGACTGAAGCAACGCAGGTTTACTTGATTATTCACAGACATTCACCTTTTGATGATGAGTTTGAGTCTTGTTCTGTTAGTGAACATGCTGACATATCTCTCTAGCTCTACCTCTCCCACTCAGTGTCTCGCTGGAAGTCTATTCCAGCCACATAATCACTTTATCTGCTTCAAATATGCTCAAGATAATTAACCAAGGGAGGAAGTCTCTCTACACTGCTGTGAGGTTACGGTGTATTTCATCACAGCGGCATGAGGAGAGGAGAGGTCTTTCAGTCCTGCTGATCGGTAGGGAAGCAGAAACATCGTGAGGTCAGACACAGATCTTTAATCAGTACTGAGCAGCTCAGACTGAACTATAAAGTTGCGCACACATTAAATGTGAGTGAGATAATGATATGGTGCCAGTGTCCTCCATGAAGACGAGGAGAATTAGCAGGCACTCTAGAAGGACTCTCATTTGAGGATTACATCATCCCTGGAGATGTCTTCATACACATCTGCCACACTTCACACCTCTGTGAATCCCACTCTCTCTGACTAATTGAGCTCGGTTGGACATGCTGGGATTTTATGGGAACTGCAAGACCCGTTTAATGTTGCTAAATCAAATTTTCGGGCAATACTAGATGATTAAATAATTATACTGAATCCAAAATTACACTCTTATACCATAATTTGCACTAAACCCAGCTCAACCGAAATGCATCAGGTAATTTGTGCAGATTAACCCTATAATTTCATATTTTTGATAGGCAGGGCCGGCCCGAGGCATAAGCGAACTAAGCGGCTGCTTGGGGCCCCCTGGCCACCAGAGGGCCCCCCAATCGAGTTTAAAAAAAACTTTTTTTTTAGATGAATTAAACAAGTGACATAAATGAATGAATGAATATGAATGAATGAAAAAATAATTAAAGACAAGAAAATTCTGATTTCATGATTAATATACCTGCTGCCAACAACTGCTGCTGTGTCTGCCAGCGTTTAAGTCATGCGCATAATCTAGACACCTCGCGAGTGCATAGACAATTCGTGCGCAACTGCGCATAGTCACGGTATCGGTTTAAGTTGGAGAAAATAGCCACAGGGGAACTTAACCTTCTAGGTGTAAGGGTATCAGTTTGAATAAATAATAAACATAGCAGTTTGAACTCTTCTCCACTTTATTATACCACACATCAGATCACTAACTCCAAAAACCCGCAACACTCCAGTACCAAGTGCGCAAGACCCATTCCTATCTACGGCAAGCCCCGAGGGGAAAAATAGATTGCATACACACATACAACGAGCGCCAGTACATCATTACCGGTATTATAGTAGCTAACAGACTTTGTTGGATTCTGTCATGTACAATCCAACTAAGTCTGTTACAATAATAATAATAAAAAAGATTTTGAGGACAGTTACACTGTATTGAGACAGTTGAGAAATAATAATATTTTTACAGTTTTCAACAATAATTGTCATTGTTGAACCCTTGCTCTTATTATGTTTCTGATTTCTCAGTTTTGTCATTATTTTAGCAAATAATTTATTTTATATGTTTTGAGACAGTTTGTTTTAAGAAGTTTCAAAGAGTTAGTAAAAGAGTAAAGTTAAAGTTAAAACTTTTTTAAGTAGGCATCTATTTTTTATTAAGTATTTATTTTGTGTTAATACATAACCTCACTGTATTCATTTATAATGTATCATTATTACGTGACATTTGTGTCAATAATCGTCAAGCACAGGTGACTTCGCGTAGTGGGAGGGGGCCCCCAAATCAAATTCTGCTTAGGGCCCCCAAAAGGCTCGGACCGGCTCTGTTGATAGGCTACTCCAATTTCCTGTAAATGATCAACACGATCAAAACTTCGCTGAAAACCTGTTGCACACAATCTACTAGATGCCTTCTGTCGTCTGATTGATAGTTTAGACTTTTTTAGCAAGTAGGTCTTTTAGTATAATTGTAGCCTACAAACGTCCCCCTTCACGAGTCTTTTTTCTGTGAAATCTTCACAGATTTTTAGAAAGTAAATAACTCTTTATATTTTTAATAATATTTCAAGATGAAAACTTGCACTGAAAACGACTCGGTTACTAACGTAACCTCGGTTCCCTGAGGGGAGGGAACGAGTATTGCGTAAGTAGCTTACGCTATGGGAAAACTCCTTTTCTCGAGAATATTGAAGTCTTTATGTAAAACGCATTGCAGCTGCACAGCTGACAGCAATGAACGAGGGAGCTCGGTCATTGGCTGTGCTGCGGCAACTTGCTCGAACCAATGACGGGGCGACTCTGAATGCGCGACCAATGAGCGCGCTTCGTGCCCGCGCGCGTCAGAGCCCGCCAAGATGGGTGTGGCCAAGCTATATATTGGGCGCCCCGTCATGAGAGTTCTTTAGGTTAAAACGACTGAAGCGAACTAACGAAGCACAAGCACGGCAGCTTACGCAATACTCGTTCCCTCCTCTCAGGGAACCGAGGTTACGTTAGTAACCGAGTCGTTCCCTTTCGAGAGGTCTCTCCTATTGCGTAAGTAGCTTACGCTATGGGAACACCATGCAAAACGCCGTGCGTGCTGAACTTCGCCTTATGATAGCCAGAGGCAGGTGCCTGAGCTAAAAAGCAAAGTTATCATCCAACTAGCCGGCAGAGGCGAGCTTTATATGTGGGAAAAAATACAGAGCGGCTAGAAGGCGCTCAGTGTGACACAAGCACATACATAATCTAGATGCGAACTCGCAGTTCAACTAGCATCATGCTGATAGCACATTGGAATGCAATGTCGGGACCTGTAGGTTGTAGAACCTGATAAATGTGGACGGTGAGGCCCAGTCTGCCGCCGCACAAATATCCTCGATCGGTATCCCGCTCGACCATGCCCAGGAAGAAGCCACACTCCTGGTGGAGTGTGCTTTGACTCCCCAGGGGCATTGAAGTCCCTTAGCTTCGTAAGCCAGCGCTATACCTTCAACTATCCAGTGAGAGATTCTCTGCTTTGAAACGGCGGAACCTTTCGTACGGTCGCCAAAGCATACAAACAGTTGTTCTGTCTGTCTGAATAGGGCAGAACGCTCCAAATACACTCTGAGAGCCCTAACGGGGCAGAGTAGATTAGCGTCGTCTGCTGGAGACGAAAGCACAGTTAGGGAGATAACCTGTGCTCTGAAGGGAGTGGTGAGCACTTTAGGAATATACCCCTGTTTCGGCCTAAGGACGACCCTGCAGTCATTAGGACTGAATTCTAGGCAGGCAGCGCTTGTCGAAAGCGCGTGCAGGTCGTCCACTCTCTTGACCGAGGCGAGTGCCAGCAAGAGCGCAGTCTTGAGCGAGAGCTGTTTAAGGTGCACGGTTCGGAGTGGTTCAAACGGGGGCCCTTTAAGAGCGTCTAGGACAGTAGCTAGGTCCCAGATCGGCACTGAGGGGGGGCGTGAAGGGTTCATCCTCCTAGCGCCCTTTAGGAAACGAATAATTAGGTCGTTTCTTCCCAATGGACGTTCCATTACAGGGTCGTGTGACGCTGTGATGGTCGCCACATATACTTTGAGCGTGGAGGGGGTGCGGCCCGCCTCCAGAAGCCCTTGTAGAAAAACAAGTACATTCGTAATCTCGCATGTCTCAGGGTTCAGGCCCTTGGCATTACACCAGTCACTGAACACTTTCATTTCTGGGCATATAAGCGTCTCGTGGAGGGCGCCCGCGCCTCAGCGATGGTTTTTAGTGCTCCGCTCGCGAGGTTCCTGGGAACCCGTTGAGGGGCCATGCATGAAGGGCCCACAGATCGGGGCGGGGATGAAATATCATCCCGCTGGCCTGACTGAGGAGGTCTGGCCTCAGTGGAATCGGCCGTGGTGCAGATTGCATTTGCATAAGATCTGGAAACCATGTTTGGTTCTTCCAGAGTGGGGCTATCAGCAGCACTGCGTTTTTCTCCTCTCTGACCCGACTGATGACCTGTGGCAGCATCGCGATCGGGGGAAAGGCATATAAGGGGCGGCTCGGCCAGCTCTGGGCGAGCGCATCCGTGCTTTTCGTGAAGAAAAAAGAGCAGTGCGCGTTCTCCTTGGAGGCGAAGAGGTCGATCTCCGCTTTGCCAAAGGTTTTCCATAACCACTGAATCGTCAGCAGGTTGAGAGCCCATTCTCCTGGGAGAATCTTGTCTCTGGATAGCATGTCTGCCCCCTGGTTCAGGGCGCCTGGCACATGCGCTGCTCTCAGCGAGCGCAAGTTGTGCTGGGACCATAAAATGAGTCTCCTGGCCATTGAATGCATGGAGCTCGACCTGAGTCCACCCTGGCGATTTATGTACGACACTACCGTCATGTTGTCCGTTCGGACCAGGACGTGTTCGTTTTTTTTTTTTTTTTTTTTTAGATGTGGGAGCAGGGCTCTGAGAGCCAAAGCGACCGCTTTCATTTCCAGACAGTTTATGTGTAGGCGCTTCTCCGGGTTTGACCAAAAGCCGGAGACAGGCCTGCCCTCGTAAAGGGCCCGCCAACCTATTTTGGAGGCATCTGTCGTTATCATCTTTCTCCTTGTGTTCACACCCAGACTCACGCCTGACTGGTACCAGTCGGCGGCTTTCCAGTGCGTCAGGGCTTTTATACAGCCGTGGTTCGCTCTGATTAAAAAGTGGCCCGAACGCCACGCGTGAGTAGGGACGCGGCTCTTTGAGCCAGCGTTGGAGAGGGCGCATATGCAACAATCCTAGCTGGAGTACGGCCGATGCTGAGGCCATGAGACCGAGCATCCTCTGAAACCGTTTGACGGGGCGCGCGCGCCCGCCCTGAATGATGTTGCAAGGCGCCGGATGGTAAGCGCGCGCTCTGATGAGAGACACGCTGTCATTTGCATCAAGTCTAGAACTATTCCCAGGAAAGAAATCCTCTGGCTGGGAGATAGTATGCTTTTTGCAAAATTGATTCTTAGACCCAGGCATTCTAAATGGCTGATAATCCAAGGTCTGTGTGTTATTAACTGACTCTCTGATTGTGCTAGAACCAGCCAATCGTCGAGATAATTCAGTATTCGCACTCCCCTTCGTCTTAGGGGGGAAAGTGCTGCATCCATACATTTCGTGAATGTACGGGGAGCCAGGGACAGGCCGAACGGAAGTACTGTGTACTGGTATGACTGTCCCTCGAAAGCGAATCTCAGAAACGGCCTGTGATGAGGCGTTATTGGAATGTGAAAATAAGCATCTTTCAGATCCACTGAGAGAAACCAATCTCCTGGGCGTACTTGCGCGAGGATATGCTTGGTTGTTAACATTCTGAACGAGCGAATCATTAGTGCTTTGTTCAGGTGTCTGAGATCTAGGATGGGGCGGAGACCGCCATCCTTTTTCGGGACGAGAAAACAGCGGCTGTAAAAACCTGTCCCGCTCAGAGAGGGGGAAAACAGTTTCCACAGCGCCCTTTTCTATTAGTTTGCGCATCTCGGTGCGTAGAACATGTGAACACTCCTTTCTCACTTTCGTCTCGACCACAGTCGTAAAACGTGGTGGTCTGCGAGCGAACTGGAGCGAGTATCCGTGCTTTACTATATTCAATACCCATTTCGGCATATCTGGAATGTTTTCCCATGCCGCTGCGTGTACAGATATGGGCTAAATACAGGCTAGGGGCGGGCCGCTGTGACGTAGGGACCTGGCCAGCGAATCGCCTGAGCTCGTAGCTCTCAGAGGCGCGGGCGCGCGCTGAGCAGCTGAGTGAATGGGCGCGTGTGTGATTACAACAGCGCGCGCTGTGTTTGTAAAACTCGCAGCCTGAGCTGAGGTTGTGTTTGACACTGTAAGGACAGTGTTTATAAGTGGGGGTGCATAAACAGTGTTAGGCACACGCGTCACCTTTATAATGTTTCCCGTTTTTACTGGGGATGAATTTATAACTGTGTGAACAGTGCTTGTGTGTAGTGGTGTGTACATGACCATAGGCACGTGATCTACATTCATGGGAAGCGCAGCCTGAGCTGGGAATGAATTTGGCACTGTTTTGACAGTATCTGGGAATGCACACTTTGTGGACATGTTAACCCTTAGTGACGCAGGCAGAAAAATACTATTTTTTGTGTTTTCTGTGCGTCGCCGTAAAAACGGCGTTTGTTTGCAGATGAGCGAGCTCTGTGACTGGCCCATTGACTGCTGTATGGACATATCCAGCCGCCTGTAAGGGGACTGGGTAATGTTTGAGCTTTTGCAGAGAGAGTGGTCTGGCTTTTGCGAGACACGCACTCTCTCTTCTCATTTCTGTGGCTAGGACGGCTTTTGAGAGCGCGAGCGGCGTCGAGCGTCAGCCTGAGGCGTGGGCTGAGAGGCGGTGGGAGCTGTTCTAGCCCGCTGCGGCTGTGGCGGTCTCTGTCTGCTCTGCGATGAGCTGGAGCGCTTTGGCAGGAAATGACGCATAGCTTGTGAAGCGTTCTGGGCCTCAGTGAAGCGTTCGGCGAAACCTTTAACCGCCGGTCCAAACAGCCCGCTGGTGGAGATAGGCGCGTCGAGAAATGGCGCCTTATCCGCGTCCTTCATCTCAGTCAGAGTCAGCCGCAGATGGCGCTCGAGAACAGTCAAATTAGCCATAGCACGGCCAATAGACTGGGCGGTGGCCTTCGTGGCTCGCAGAGCTATATCAGTTGCGCTGCGTAGGTCCCTGAAGGCTTCGGGTTCGGGGCCAGACTCGTCCATAGAGCGGGGAAGCTTGGCTTGGAACACTTGAAGTACCGCCATTGAGTGAAACGCTGATGCAGCTTGGCCGGCAGCGGCGTAGGCGCGACCGGCGAGAGCAGAGGTAGTGCGGCAGGGCTTCGAGGGGTGGGAAGCTTTGGCTTTCCATCCGGTGGTGGAGGGCGGGCAGAGATGATTGGCCACGGCCTCCTCGAGGGGCGGCGTTCCCTCGTAGCCTCTTTCCTTCGCGCCGTCCACTGAGGAGAGCGAAGAAGAAAAAGAAGGCTTTAGGCTCGCAGAGTGGGGGGCTTTCCATGACTTGGCGGAGAACACCAATCGAGCCCGAGGTCCTCCACGGCCTTCGAGAGGATGCGGATAATCTCCGTATCCATGGTGGAGCCCGCACTGGTGCTAGCTAGCGTCGACGGGGCGGGGTCGAAAGTGGAGCCCGGCCAGTCGTCAGATGCAGCGTCGATGGACAGGCTGTCATCCACTCCCCCGTCGTCCTCGGACGCGCCGAAAGTCACAAGGCCCACCGCTCTGCTAGAGGGGTGTGGGTCCGGCTGAGTGAACTGAACCGGCGGTGGGGAAGGCAAGAGCGGCGGTGAAGCACGCGGAGACTGGCTCGGCGTGACGTCACTGAGCTCAGGTTCAGGAAGCCTCTGTGAGCGGCGGTGTTTTTTTTTTTTTTTTTTTTTTTTTAAAGCGCGGCTCAAACAGAGGGGTGGCGGCGATGGGCTCGCTCGCGGCGAAAGCGGCGAAGCGAGCCCGCAGTGTGGAGAGACCCAGGTCGTCACATTCCGGGCATCCGCCCTTGGTCAAAGCAGCTTCTGCGTGGTTCCGGCCCAGGCAGCGAGCGCAGATGATGTGACGATCCCCGTCCGGGAGAAGGTCTCTGCACGACGCGCAGGAAGGCATTTGAAACAACGCCTCAGAAAAATTGCTCTTTTACAAATGTCGCGGGGCGAACAGATGTAAAATACTTGCGTGTGTGGTGCGCCGGATGGCTCAGTAGGATGGTGTTCGAAGACGGCTGAAGGTGCCGACGTCCTCGTAGCAATCCCGCTGGTATGCTTTTCCACGGCGGAGAAGGCTTTCAATAATCCGGAGGATCCAGCGAAGAAGGTGTTCGCTGAAGGAGATTAAATCTAAAGAACTCTCATGACGGGGCGCCCAATATATAGCTTGGCCACGCCCATCTTGGCGGGCTCGAAGCGCGCTCATTGGTCGCGCATTCAGAGTCGCCCCGTCATTGGTTCGAGCAAGTTGCCGCAGCACAGCCAATGACCGAGCTCCCTCGTTCATTGCTGTCAGCTGTGCAGCTGCAATGCGTTTTACATAAAGACTTCAATATTCTCGAGAAAAGGAGTTTTCCCATAGCGTAAGCTACTTACGCAATAGGAGAGACCTCTCGAAAGGGAACATGGTAATGGGGATGTTGTTGAATTTTTAAATATGCATTTTGTATTTCTGACATGATTACATTATGTTTCTCATCTAAACATACTTTAATCTTGTACAATATATTTATTGTTTAGGATGTTCAACCATATAAAATTAGTAATGTTGAAACTAAATAAAGTAGGCTAGTTGTGTTATCTCCCGAAACTCCGCCCCTGAGAATAAAGCTTTGCAAGGGAAAGCCCAACTGCTGCAATCCCATTTTGTCTCTTGCTGTGGACGGATATGAAGTCTACACTGTGAAGGTAATTAAAACGTATAGCTAAAATGCAATTGAGAGTATAGAATAGCCCAATTAGATGTGTACATTTTCCCTCGGGTAGCGGTTTGTTTTGTAGTCATATAGAGCAACATTGTTTTTAAAGCAAAGTTAGCACTTTTTAAGTTAGCTAACGTTACAACTAGCAAACAGTTGAATATTATCATGTATTTGAACATTTTTCGAAATGTGTGCAATATTTTTCTCTGTGTGACTAACTAGATTAATTAAACTCTGGTCGTGCCAAAGGTAATTTAATTACAATGCCTGTGTACAGTGGCGGATCTAGACAATTTGACATGGGGGGGGGCAAAGGGGTGGCAAGAGGTCTTGGCAGGGTGGCAGGGGTAGACGGTGGGAATCCCTATGTGAATTGCTTTAACAAAACAAACACAAAAACACAGTAGTTATTGTTTAATCATGCCCTTACACACTACAAAGGTTTTTAATTCACAACAGGAATAAGCCCAGTGCAGTGTTCAAACAAAACAAAACAAAACAAAACAGTGCATCTTTTAAAAAGTAAAAGTATAAAAAGCTAAATGAAAATATTAAAAAAAGTACAATAATTGTGTCCAAGGACTTTTAGCCTTAATGGTTAGGCTCCAGCTACTTTCTTCAACTACTCTTGCCTGCAAAAGTCAATATGTGAAAACCTCTGGTTATCCTTGTATTACATTACACTGTAGGGCCATGTAGCTAATAATAGCCTATATAACAAATATAAAATCAGAAAGATTTATCACATGCACACACACCAGTTATGTTTAGACTACTTAATATAATAATCCTAATTGTATTTGTTATTTCCAGAGCCGGACAGTAACAGAGTACATTTACTTGAGTACAGTACTTGAGTACAATTTTGAGGGATCTGTACTTTACTCGAGTATCATTTTTGGGGATTACTCATGACTTTACTCAAGTACATTTGAGAGGCAAATATTGTACTCTTTACTCCACTACATTTCTATCCATAACCGTAAGTACCCGTTACTTCTGAAAAAAAAAAAAAGGAAAAAAAAAATCTCGGAAACCCTCAATTTGTTGTTTCCCTCTCAAACGTGATTGGATTGTGCAGGGACAGCCTATCAGCAAATCACCTTCACCTTCAGCTCTGAACTGACGCCAAAGTAAACTCCATGGTCAGATTTATGTGGGTTCAAATGTGGGTGCAAAAAATCCATTAAAACTCTAGCAGAGGTTTGTCAGAGCATTGCCATTGTGCATTGCCTTGTGGGCAAGTGAGAAATGTTAAATAAAGCAACATGGTAAAAAGATGAAAATGACTTGAATTAACTTTCAATTCCTTTTAGATTATCAAAGGTATTAACATTAACATTTTTCATAACTCCATGTAGGACGTTTCTGTACATAAATGTAAGAACGGTTCGCGTACCTACCCCGAAGTGATAAAATAAAATTCTGTATCAAATTTATAGGCAAAGACAAGTAGTTTTAGGCATGGTTTGTACGGGAATTACAAACGTGCACACATATATTCGAACACACATAACTATAGAATCAATTCTTAATGCGCATGTGAACGCCATCTATCACAGGTTCAGTTTAAAGTCTGTTTAGAGAGAACGGTGTCATCTTAGCGGCCCCTAATTTAATAACAAATGATCATTTCGACGGAAGTGAATCAATCAAAACTAACTTTAGCTGGAAAATAACATTATTCAAGAACCGCTATAAAACCAAACCAATCTCTGTTACCTTAAATTATATGTTTATCTCTTAAAAGCCGCTTTGAAACAATCTACATTGTTAAAAGCGCTATATAAATGAAGATGACTTGACTTGACACTGTGGCAGTAGTAATGCAATATTTAGAAAATTTACTCTTGTACTCTTGATACTCAAGTACTTTTAAAAACAAGTACTTCAGTACTTTTACTTAAGTAGACATCTGACTGTAGTACTTTTACTTGTACTTGAGTAAAATTCAGCAAGGGGTATCTGTACTTTTACTCAAGTAACGAAGCTGTGTACTCTGTCCGCCTCTGGTTATTTCCCCAGTTGTAACCTGGTTTCATTGCTGTGATATCTGAGAGGAATTGGATTTGCTTAGCTAATCAAATGATCGATCTCCTAACTGGCACTGTATTGTGTGTTGTAACGTAACGTCGGCGTAACAGCGACCATCAGTAAACGTTACGGATACAAACAATTTATATTTTTTATTAAGCTGTTCTTGTCTTTACTAAAATCAAAATTAGGCTAATCAAAGTGAAGAGTGCTCTTACAAATCTCGAGGCAGCGGTTTGACCGCTGATTTTGGCTAACGTAATTGACTCGCTGTTTTTGCTGATGCTGAATCGTCTTTAGCATGTATACATTCATTACAAATTTAACTTTAAGTTAAACGTGTGTTTAACTACACCTGGGGAAACTCACTTCACCTTCAGAGGCTCTGGGGCAGCTCAGTCTCTCCAGTCGGGTTGCAGGGCCACCGCACCGCAGCAGACTCGCTGTGTGTGTGTGTGTGAGCTAGACTGAGCGAACGGCGCTCTACGTTTGAATCAGGGACGTACTAAGTATTTGAGGGGGAGGGGGAAGGGGCTTTAATAAAAATTAAATTGTTCACTTTTGGTAAATGTATCGTTTATTTCACTGTTTTGAGAAGCTTGCGGGTTGTTTTTACAGGTACAGTTTTTGGATCATCAAAGTTGGGGGGGCAGCTGGGGGGGACAAGGCTCTAGAGTGGGGGGGCACCTGCCCCCCCTTTCCCCCCTGTAGATCCGCCCCTGCCTGTGTAGTAAAACACATAATCTGTAATCTGCAACACTTTGCTCTTTCGCCTGTTAACCACAAAATACAGTATGTTAAGTACACCAGTTAGTTAATTACAGAATGAATGTAATATACATTATATTCATAAAAACTCTTATGACTAAAGCAATGTTACTTTTAACAATAACTTGTTTACTTGATTATATATATACATACATTTTTATTTATTTATTTTGAGAAAAATCATGTTCAAATGTGAGTATCAAATGATCATCAGGCTTTTGAGGAAGGTTTATTTGTTCATCTCTCAATCATCATTAATTTCATGATTCATGATTCAACATTAAAAACTACAGAGCTTTGATCATGAAACTAAGTATTTAATAATATCATCTTACTAAGACATATTGGAAGATAGGTAACACTTTATAATAACTGCACTCTATTATTCATTAGTTAAGCATGAGTAAACAGTTAATTCATCATTTATAAAGCATTAATAGACATTAATAAACAGTTTATTAATACAGCTATAAATGTTTTTTTTTCTTGATTCATAAGCATATCTATAATGTGTTTAATAATTGTATTTTCATACTTTGTTAATGATTAATTAATAATTTCTAAATGAAGTATAGCATTATTTACAATCCAGTTATTTAAGAGTTGTCAGTGGTTCATAAGATCACTTAGAAAGTGTAAGTAAATGGAGTAAATTCAGGTAGTTATAAAGCATTTAGTAGAGGTCAGTTAACTATTTTTGTGAGCTCATCTAAAGTGAGGACTATTCATGCCTTGTAAAGCATTTATAAAGGAGATTTAAAGACTCAGTTATCTTCTAAACAGAAAAATGAAACAAACACAATACAGTGATACAGAACATAGAAATATATAACAGCCTTTAAATCTCCTTTGTAAATGCTTTACAAGGCATAACTAGTCCTCACTTTAGATGAGCTCACAAAAATAGTTAACTTACCACTACTAAATGCTTTATAACTACCTGAATTAACCCTGAATTACCGTATGAATACATGTTAATAAAGCATTTATTAACACACTAAGTAACTATTACTATATGTCTGAATAATAAAATGTATGAATGTACATTTAAATAGTTTATTGATAATTTACTTACACTTTCTAAGTAATGTTATGAACCACTGACAACCCTTAAATAACTGGTTTATAAATAATGCAATACTTAATTTAGAGATGATAAATTGATCATTAATAAAGTATGAAAATACAATTATTAAACACATTATAGATATGCTTTTAAATCAAGAATAAAGCATTTATAGCTGTATTTATAAACTGCTTATTAATGTCTATTAATGCTTTATAAATGATGAATTAACTGTTTACTAATGCTTAACTAATGAGTTACACAGATATTTATATAAATTTTATTTAAGTATGCTGTATTGTTATAGAAATATCATTAGTTTACATTGCAAGCTTTCAGAATTTCATTGTAGGCTACTTTTGGGCCATTGTAAACATCGGCAACTGCACCGAACAGCAAATGCCAATCTTGATGCAAAGGTTAGATGCCACAAACCTGGGCTGCTTTTTCCAAAAGCATCGTAAGCCTAAATTGATCGTAGAGACCATTAGTGGCAATTGATCTACGATCAGTTTAGGCTTGCGGTGCTTTTGGGAAACACAGCCCTGGCTCAAAGCTCATTGTAAAAAGCACTGATGTCTTGTTAACCGTTCATCAAATCTGTGATGAGGGAGCCCTCCATTGGTGACTTTGATGTATTACATATTTTACATTAGAAACGGGTCAAAAAGCTTCAGATAATCAATTTAAGCGTTTTTATTCATTTGTTGTACAAAGTGAGTGAACAACAATTTGTGATGACAAACAACTTTTACATTAGCATTTAACAAATTCAGGAAAGAAATTTAGCAAGCAATACAATATATGCCACTAACATGCAGTCCAACATACTAATAACCTATAAAAGCGTTTTAGAGACAAAGCAGCAAATTTCAATGAAAATTGCAACATTTTATGGCATGATCATTTTTTAATAAAATGTGCATTTTGTAGTTGTAAATTTAAAAAGCTTTACACTGATTAAGAAATAAATTAAGTTTTGTGTAGAGTTGGGGGCAGGTGTGGCCTAATGGTTAGAGAGTCCAACTGGTAACCCAAAGGTTGTTGGTTTGATTTCAGTTTTTTTTTTATTTAACCAGGTGAAAACTCATTGACATTAAATATCTCTTTTGCAAGAGAGACCTGGCCAAGACGCAGCATAAAAAACATAAAGAACAGTTTTCAACATATAAAAACATCAAGCACACATACATATATAACACAAGCCCCTATGTTGAATAAGGCATAATACAACTTTATAAACAACAGCACTGACCAATGTTCATCTGTTCCATATCCCTCAGAGTTGAAACAAACTGTCCATAAGAAATAAATGCAGTCAGTTTCAGCGAGTTTTGAAGATGGTTCCAAGCAGAAGGTGCAGCGAACAAAAAGGCTTTTTTACCTAATTCTGTTTTAACACGGGGGACCAACAAGTGTAGGATGTCCTTTGAACGTAATCCATAATGAGCGTGAGTACTTGTTAAAAAAATACTCAGATAGGTAGGAGCTAGTCCAAGAAGTGCCTTATAGATGAAACATAGCCAATGAGTGTACCTTCTTACATAAAGAGAGGGCCATTTAGCTTTATAGTAAAGGGTACAATGATGTGTCCTATAATTACAGCCAGTGAAAAAATGCAATGCACAATGATACACACCATCCAATTTCTTTAGGCATTGGGCATAAGCATTCATATATATCAGATCACCATAATCTAATATGGGAAGAAAAGTGGCCTTCACCAGGTATTTTCTAGCACGAATGGATAAGCATGATTTTGATCTGTTGAACATGAGTTTTGAAAAAATTTAAAATCAATGATTATACCTAAATATTTATAACTGTTAACTAACTCAATTTCATTTCCTTCAGAAGTTAAGATGCTTGAAGAAGAAACGTCTCGGTTAGTATGTAACCCTCGTTCCCTGAGTAGGGAACGGAGGCGTTACGTCGGATGACGACGAATGGGGTTTCGCTTAGAAAGCCTATCAACTTCGAGTATACAAAACGAGCCAATGGCAAAGAAATGCCATGGGTCTGCGGAATTTGCAATCCGTATCTCCGCCTTACCTTGTGGGTATAAAAGGAGGACGCTGGCAACATGCAGATTTGTTTCTTCGCTGAGGAGCCGAGACTGAACTCAGGCGATCCCCGCGGTACAGCGGAAACTGGCAGGAAGACGTAATGTCTCCGTTCCCTACTCAGGGAACGAGGGTTACATACGTCGCCGAGACGTTCCCTTTCGTTGTCACTCCGAGTTGCGTCGGATGACGACGAATGGGTTTACCAGTCTAATCACGCCACCTTCTCGGCTGTCTTCCAGTGCCCTGCATAAATCTGAGACCCCTGTCGTGAGACTAGCACAGACGAAGGACTTCTATTTAGCATAGGAATACCAAGGTACACTAGGGAGCATATCCCATAGCTTAGAGGAAATATGCAATTATTGCCAACCCAAAGGGGGGGGGGGGGGGACTTAGAGAATACACATATGACCGGGAGGGATGCATATGGAGAACACTGGGGTGTCCAGCCGCAGGTGGAATATTTCAACCCCAGGGGTGGCAAGGTGGCTTGCCAATGGAAAGACACATGCTCAGAGAGGCTTACAGTGGAAATACACATGTGGGGGTCGTTGAGAGGAGGGACCATGCACACGGGAGGCACCTAGCCGACGCACAGGCAATAGACACTGGCGCCGACGTCAGGAGTGCTGGAGGAACTCAGGGCTTTCGGGGAAGCTCACCTGAGGAGAATATCGCACGTATCCATTCCGTGGAGTGGAATGACGAGCAAGCGAAGACACCTGAGCGGGTCCAGTACTAGCTGGTTGAAGCGAGTACATGAGAGGACACTGGCTCCACTCGGAGATTGTAGAATCTGGCGAATATGTAGGTGTCGCCCAGCCTGCAGCTCTGCAGATGTCTGTTAGTGAGGCGCCATGCGCTAGAGCCCAAGAGGACGCCACACTCCGGGTGGAGTGGGCAGTCACACCAAGGGGGCACGGTCAATCTTGCTGCTGGTATGCCAAAGCAATGGCGTCCACTATCCAGTGAGACAACCTTTGCTTGGAGAGAGCCTTTCCCTTCAGCTTCCCACCATAAACGGACAAAGAGCTGGTCTGAGGTCCTGAAAACTGCGTTCTGTCTACATAGGCGCGGAGAGCACGTACTGGACAGAGCAGTGCCAGGGCGAGGAGGATTCAGTCTCCTTGCTCCTCTCAGGAACCTGACGATCAGGTCGTGCTTCCCAACAGACTTACCTTCTACCGTATCATGGTGTGCGGCAATGGCGGCAACGTATACTTAGAGGATGGAGGGAGACAGCCTTCGCTCCATAAGAGGAGGTGGCGGGTGAGTTGCGACATACGGCGGGAGCATAGACCACCCTGATGGTAGATGTACGCTACTGACGCGGTAATGTCAGAGTGGGCTAGTACGCGTTGACCTTGAGCAACGCAAGAGCAGTGCAGAACAAGGCATACTGCCAGAAACTCGAGGCAATAGACATGCTAAGGACACGCTAGGACACACTAGGTCCTGTCCAGGAGCTGGCGGCAGTGTGTCCATTGCGCATGGCGCCCCAGCCCGTGGTGGAGGCATGTGTTGAAAAAACAACATGCCCGGAAGCTCGTCCCAGGGGCAGTAGCCCGTAGAAACTGAGGTTCGACCACGGGGTGAAGGTCTGACGGCAGGTCGGAGTAACTGGTACTCGGAGCACGCCGTGTTGCCATGCCCACCTCGGGACTCGGTCGCGAAGCCAAAGCTGAAGCGGTCTCATATGAGCAATCCGAGCGGCGATGTTGCGGCTACGGACGCCATATGCCCCAGGAGCCTCTGAAAAAACTTCAGTGGAACCGCACTCTTGCACTTGATTGTCTCAGGCAAGTCAGCAGTGGCTGAGTGGAGAAGGCGACCAAGTCAATACCGAGAAAAGAGATCCTCTGCACGGGGCAAAGTTTACTCTTTTCCCAGTTGACCCGAAGGCCCAGACGAGCTAGGTGCCGGAGCACTGGGTCCCTGTGTTCGCAAACCTGGTCTCGAGAGTGAGCTAGGATAGCCAGTCGCCAAGATAGTTCAGGATGCAAACCCCGTGTTCCCATGGAGGAACAAGGGCTGCCTCGACAACCTTTGTGAAGGCGCAAGGAGACAGGGCTAGCCCGAATGGGAGAACAGCGTACTAATATTTGCGCCCCCTGACAGCAAACCGTAGGTACGGTCTGAGTCGAAGGAGAATGGAGACATTAAAGTAGACGTCCTTCAGGTCGATCGCTGCAAACCAATCCTGTGGCCGCACACATTCGGAAATGCGTTTGGCGAGGAGCATCTTGAACGGCAGCCTGTGAAGAGGGCGGTTCAGATGCGCAGGTCCAGGATTGGCCGTAACCCACCGGATTCTCCGGGACAATGAGGTAGGGGCTGTAAAACCCGGACCTCATTTCGGCTGGAGGGACAGTCTCGATCGTACCATTCGCCAGTAGGGTAGCAACCTCCGCTCTCATGATAGGGGCATGGCCACCGGCCATAGTGGAGCGGACTCCCCTGAAGGGCGGGGGAGACCGTGCGAACTGAATCGCATAGCCGAGCCGATGGTTCGCGCGACCCAGCGGAACAGATTGGGACGCTCTAGCCAGGCTCCCAATAACTGTGCCAGCGGAGTCATGCGAACCACAGACGTCCCCTCGGTGGTGCAGCAAAGCGGAATGACCGGCCCGGACGTGGACGGCATAGCGGCCTGGTGTGGGGGCATGGTCATAACCACGCCCTGACAGAGGAGGCCAGGGAAGGACCAGCGTTCCGCGGGGGCCTGCTCTGCCAGGGGTCTGGCGACAGAGGGAGATGAGAGCGGTACGGTCCAGGGACGGCACGCACTGTCATCCGGCTCTGAGACAGAGGGGGACGAGGGGTGCACGGCTCAGGGGCGGCGCACCGTGTCGTCTGAGAACTCTGTGTGCTCAGAGACGGGAGAGTCAGTTCTTTCTGAGAATAAGGATTCTTCCCCGGCCCTCCACCGGGGAAAGGAGTGGCCCTGCTACCAGCTCCTGGAAAGAACTGAGTCCCATCTCTGAGCAGCCCATCTCAAGAGTGCCGCTTAACCCAGCGTATAGCGAGGGGCGGGACTGGAGAGGGCTGTGGCGTCCTCCCGCGGCTCCCACCCCGCCCGTTCACCCGGGCTGGCTCTGGAAGCCGCAGTGGGACGCCACAGCCCTCTCCAGTCCCGCCCCCCGCTATACGCTGGGTTAAGCGTATAGCGGGGGGCGCCTTCGGCAGTGGGCAGACTGAGGGATCTGAGCGGACGGTGGGGCCGTCGAGGCAGAGTAAGCCTCAGTCTGCTCATGGGCGGTTGAGAACTGTTGGGCAAAGCACTCAACCGCACCGCCGAAAAGGCCGACCTGGGAATAGGTGTGTCGAGCAGACAGGTCCGCCCGACATCCTGCACATCGGACAGGTTCAGCCACAGAATGGTAGGCATCACCTGACCCAGGGAGCGTACGGCCACTTTCGTCGCTCGGAGAGCAAGGTCAGTGGCGGAGCGCAGCTCATTGAAGAGCCCTGGGTCAGTCCCGCCCTCGTGCATGTCCGTGAGCATCTGGGTCTGGTAGACCAGCAGAATGGCCATGGCATGCAGTGAGGCGGCTGCCTGTCCTGTGGCGCTATAGAATTTCACCACAACTTGTGTAGACGAAAAACTACAGGCTTCGGACGGGTGCTTAGGATTGCGCAGAGAAGAAGCACTCTGAGAACACAGTAGCATCGCAACAGAGCGTTCAACCGGGGGGCCCCAGTGTACCCATGGGCAGCGGCCCCGTCGAGGGGAGGAAGGGCAGAGGAGATCAACGAGGGATCGCTGGAAGACACAGGGGTCTTTGAGGATTTCGAGATCTCCTGAAGCACATCCGGGAAGAAAGGTATTGGGGTGGACGCTGACAGGTGTCAGCGGCCGCACCCAAAAACCAATCGTCCAGCAGCGAGCGCTCAGACAGGGTGGAAGGTTCCACTCTAGTCTGATGCCTGGAGCGGCCCGGGAAAGCATGGCCGTCATCTCAGGATCTGACTCGACAAATGCCATATGCACACCCGAAAGTTGCAGCACTGTCGAATCTTCACTTCCTGAAGATTCTTGCCCGCCCTGTGATGCTGCGATGGACAACAGATCCGATTCTGGAACGTCAAAGGAAACCCGTGGGGGGTCCGAAGACGGGCCCGCGGGTGACCCGTGATCGCTCACGGGTTGCGTCAATGAAGAGGGGGGCGTGGGGCACGGACGGATAGTCGGCACCTTTGTTCCACACCATCACCCTCAGGTCACCCTGGCCACCAGCCGAAGTAGCACCTCACGTGGAGAGTGTTAGATCGGGGTGTGGATGAGGGGACTCTCTCTCTAACGAGATCATTGAGTCTCGACCGTAATGACACGATGGTCACGTTCCCGCGGGGAGAACGTGAGTCATCCACAAACGCTGCTCTAGCGTGATCAAGCCCATGCACGCAGAGCAGAGAATGTGCCCATCAAAATCGGAAATGAGTCAACCGCAACCAGAAATGCACGGGCGAGCCGTCTTTAAAAAGAGCGTGCGAGCTCTTTTGCGAGAGGAGAAAAAACTCCGCGATGTTGAAGCGAGCAGGGAGAAACACACTCACTGGCAGATCACTGCACAGATCAGCAAGCAATGTGAACTCGCTGCAGATCGCCGTCACACCAACACCGGAGAGAGTGGCTCGTCTCGTAGAGCGAAGTCAGAAATGGCTGTGGAGTGAAGAGATACTCTTGGCTCCGAATCGAAAACATATCTGCATGTTGCCAGTGTCCTCCTTTTATACCCACGAGGTAAGGCGGAGATACGCTATGCAAATTCCGCAGACCCATGGCATTTCTTTGCCATTGGCTCGTTTTGTATACTCGAAGTCGATAGGCTTTTTTAAGCGAAACCCAATTCGTCGTCATCCGACGTAACTCGGAGGGACAACAAAAGGGAACTGGAAGTTGTCTTGAGTTTGTGAATACCATTACTTTGGACATTTCTACATTTAAAACCAACTTAAGCTGTTTTAAACGGTTCTGGACAGTATTGAAAGCAGACTGCAAAAATTCAAGGGCTTTTGTAGTAGATGATGCAATACAGTAAATAACAGGGTCATCAGCAAAGAAATGATACATAGCATTCGATAGATTATCACAAAGATTGTTTATATAAATTGAGAACAATATGGGCCCTGGTACTGAGCCTTGAGGAACCCCCTTTGAAATGGGCAAAAAGGAAGAGAAAGAGCCAGCTATCTGAAGCTGGCTCTTTGTGGCCAGTTACCACAAATCAGGTAACCAATTGGACCTTATCTACACGCGCTACTGCTCTACGGACAATACACTGGTCACTCCACTGCACACCTCAGATCACTTCCTCCTCACTCTCAACCTCAACCTGCCTCAGAACACAACACGCACTCCTCCACAGGTCACCTTTCGACGGAACCTATGCTCACTTTCACCCTCTCACCTATCCTCTTTGGTCTCATCCACACTTCCTCCACCTGATCAGCTCTCAACACTAGATACTAACAGTGCAACTGATACTCTTTTCTCCACTTTAACATCCTGCTTGGACAACTTCTGTCCCCTTTCCTCCAGGCCAGCCCGCGCCACACCCTCTGCCCCCTGGTTATCTGATATTCTTCGCGAACATCGTACTAAACTCAGGGGTGCAGAGAGGAAGTGGCGCAAATCGAAAGATCCGACAGACCTGGGTCTCTATCAATCCCTCCTCTCTTCCTTCTCTGCTAATATCTCTACTGCTAAAATGGCTTACTATCACAACAAAATGTTCAATTCTTCTGACTCTCGCATGCTTTTCAAAACCTTCTCCTCTCTTCTTAACCCTCCTCCTCCTCCTCCTCCATCAACCCTAACAGCTGATGATTTTGCCACATTCTTCATAGAAAAAACAACCACCATCAGCGGCCAATTTACCAATCCACAAACTGACACACACATTTTACCAACAAACGCACACATTCTACCCTCCTTCTCTCTACTTTCAGAGGCGGAAGTCTCTAAACTCCTCCTTTCCAATCACCCTACTACCTGTCCGCTTGATCCTATCCCCACTAATCTACTTCAAGCCATTTCTTCCTCAGTTGTACCCACACTCACGCACATCATAAACACCTCTCTTCACACTGGTACCTTTCCCACAGCTTTTAAGCAGGCTCGAGTAACCCCACTGCTTAAGAAACCCAATCTAAATCCAGCACATCTAACAAGTTACAGACCGGTATCTCTTCTTCCATTTGTCGCGAAAACACTTGAACGAGTTGCTTTCAACCAGATCTCCTCCTTTCTTACACAGAACAACCTCTTGGACGACAATCAGTCTGGTTTCAAAAGCGGACACTCAACTGAGACTGCCCTGCTCTCAGTAATTGAAGCTCTGAGACTGGCAAGAGCAGCTTCCAAATCCTCAGTCCTCATCCTGCTGGATCTGTCTGCTGCTTTTGACACAGTTAACCACCAGATCCTCCTGTCGATCCTAAAGATGAAGGGCATCTCGGGAACTGCGCTCCAATGGTTCGAGTCTTACCTCTCAGGTAGGTCCTTTAGGGTGTCCTGGAGAGGTGTGGCATCTAAGACCCAACATCTAGCTACTGGGGTGCCTCAGGGCTCAGTGCTTGGACCACTCCTCTTCTCCATCTACATGACATCACTAGGATCTGTGATTCAGAAACATGGCTTTTCCTATCATTGCTACGCTGATGACACGCAACTCTACCTCTCATTCCAGCCTGACGATCCGACGGTAGCTGCTCGTATCTCAGCCTGCCTGACAGACATTTCTGGCTGGATGAAGGACCACCACCTTCAACTAAACCTTGCGAAGACAGAGCTACTTGTGGTCCCGGCCAACCCAACACTTCATCACAACTTCTCCATTCAGCTAGGCTCGTCATCCATAACTCCATCAAGGTCAGCTAGGAACCTTGGGGTTTTAATTGATGATCAGTTGAAATTCACA
The DNA here is from genome assembly GCA_026230005.1 of Gila orcuttii. Taxonomy (NCBI): domain Eukaryota; kingdom Metazoa; phylum Chordata; class Actinopteri; order Cypriniformes; family Leuciscidae; genus Gila; species Gila orcuttii. Next base: position 13,722,249 of record JAPDVR010000013.1, on the reverse strand, counting down.
GACCACATTGCTAGAACTGCCCGGTCCTGCAGATTTGCCTTGCACAACATTAGGAGGATCAGGCCCTTCCTTACAGAGCATGCTACACAACTCCTTGTCCAAGCACTTGTTTTATCCAGACTGGACTATTGTAATGCTCTCCTGGCTGGTCTTCCAGCTTGCTCTGTCAAACCTCTACAATTGATCCAGAATGCTGCAGCCAGAGTAGTCTTTAATGAGCCAAAGAGAGCACACGTCACTCCTCTCCTCACAAAATTGCACTGGTTGCCAGTTGCCGCTCGCATTAAATTCAAGGCACTGACGTTTGCCTACAGAACAACCACTGGCACTGCTCCCTCTTACCTAAACTCATTACTTCAGACTTATGTGCCATCCAGAAACCTGCGCTCTGCTAGCGAATGTCGTCTTGTGGTACCATCTCAAAGAGGCACAAAATCTCTTTCTCGGACCTTTACCATGACTGTTCCCTGTTGGTGGAATGATCTGCCTAACTCAACCAGAGCTTCTGAGTCACTAGCCACTTTCAAGAAACTGCTGAAGACGTATCTTTTTTGGCAGCACTTGATTCAGTAGTATTAACACTTTCTCTTCTCTATTCTTAAAAAAAAAAAAAAACACTGCACTTAAGTTAAACTGAGAGGGGTTATAGCACTTACGTATTGTTGTCCTACTGTTAGTTTTAACTGCTTCTATTGTTCTCATTTGTAAGTCGCTTTGGATAAAAGCGTCTGCTAAATGAATAAATGTAAATGTAAATGTGAACACTTTGGGTTCTACCAGACTGATAATTTGTAAACCAATCTACTGAATGCTTAGACAGGCCAATGCTCAGTAGTCTATTTACAAGAATGCAGTGATCAACTGTATCAAAAGCTTTTGAAAGATCTATAAACAGTGCAGCACATATTTTCCTGTTATCCAGTGCCCCAATAATATCATTTATCACTTTCAATGCTGCAGATATGGTACCGGCAGGAGATGACTGAGGTGCCCTTGATCGCTGACTGAACCCCTAATCGCTCCCCGGGTGTGTATCACGGTTTACAGTGTGTGTGTGTGTGTGTTCACTACTCTGCTCCTAATGTGTGCACTAACTTGGATGGGTTAAATACAGATGATGGGTTACCATACTTGGCCTTCACATGTCGCTTTCATTTCTGAATGGTCTACACTTACATGAGATGAAGAAGACGACGACTTAAAAAAAAAAGTGTTGGTGAGGGTCCACCTTCTGTATTTTAATGTATTTTGTCATTTGAAATGACGTGACCTGCGGTGTTTCCCTAAACGTCTGAGAGAATCGTCACACTCATTGGCTGCCGCCTCTGTAGATGCGCTAGTAGCGTAATGTTGTTTGGCGATGTGAAGAGCGAAAATTAGTTAGAACATACTTATTATTAGAGTAAACATCGGTACGGCATTCACAAGGAGGACAGATTTGATGCCCAAGTTGTTTCTTTTTCATTGGACAGGTAAGTGAATTGATTATTTTGATGTAAAGACGAGTTATGTTTACAAAACAGTGCAGCATCTTGCACCATTTTGTCGCATACATAAAGTTTGCGAAGAGCTGCGATGCTAATGCAGCTACTATCTACCTTTTTGCACCGCGGAAGTAAGCTATTTTTTGTAAATGTGCGAGATTTCAGATTCACTAGAAGCTATAGGGTAATAAGAAGAGAGTGCAGTAAATCTATTTGCGCTACAAACCAATGTGTTCATAATGACAATACATTAAAATTATATTGTTAGAAATACCAGTTTACAATTTCAAGCAGCATAAGGATCTGTTTTGTACAGCTGAAAATGAGCATGACAGCTAGACACATTCAATTTACCACTCCCTCTCATACTTTATCAAATAAGCTGGATAGTAGACAGTCATTTAAAAGCTGAATATTTCTGCATTCACCTATTGTATATGGAGGCCTGTCATTGTCGGACAGTGAGGCTGCTGTTTAATGGTTCTCAATCTTTTTGACCCCAGGGCCCCCCTTTGTCCACAACAACTCAAAGGCCCCATGATTTATTGTTCATGATTTATTGGATAAGGATTAAAGACAAAGATTTAAAATAATAATACTTTTTATTCAATTTCTACTAGATAAAATATTTTAAACCATCTACAGCAAAAATCAAAATCAAAATCAAAATTCTGTCAGTAATTACTCACCCTCATGTTGGTCCAACACCGTAAGACTTTCGTTCATCTTCGGAACACAAATTAAGATATTTTTGATGAAATCTGAGAGCTGGCTCACTCCTTCATAGGCTGCTAGATAATTGCATCTGCCCAGAAAAGTTAGTAAAGACATTGTTAAAATAGTCCAAGTGACTACATAGGCTCAACCTTAAGTTTATCAAGCGACGAGAATACTTTTTGTGTGCAAAAAACAAACAAAAATAATGACTTTATTGAACTATTCATTTTCTTCTGTGTGGGCCTCTGACGCGAGTTCACGAGAGCACCACAATGCATGCGCAAGAACTGAGAAGGGCGAGAACATGTACACAACACACAAGATGTCACAAAAGTTCTGTTGTTAAGAGCATTTGCTTAAGGTTAAATGTAAAAAAATATGTTTGAGACCATGAAAAGAAAATAGTTCAAATACTTTTTGGTGCAAAGGATCCATCTGGAAGCATTTGGTACATTGATGGAATCTCAGCTGAGCTCAATAAATTTCCGAATCTCATCTGAAAAGAAAAGAAACTGCTCTTTGTACTGTAACATGTTTCTTTTTAAAGGTTCACAATGTTTTGGGTGAGTTCACTCCAGCATGCCATCATGCCTTTTTGATAGACCCACTGAACTCCAGGTAAGCAGATAGTAGCAGTCGGGGGGTGATGGGGAGAGTGATGGATATTGTGAACAGTATGTGGATATCTAAGGCAGCGTTTCAACATATGGAGCAGCTACACTTCTGGTGACCCGAGTCTTGTTATCCTCTCCTCTCCCACTGTCTCCTGTTCCCTTTCGTAGTCACTCCGAGTTACGTCGGATGACGGAGAATGGGGGTTTCGCCTAGAAAGCCAATCATCTTCGAGTATTATAAAACGAGCCAATGGCGATGAAATGCCATGGGTCTTGTGACAGATCACTGGGTTTCCTGGATGTTTTTTTCACCTGTCACATTTACTAGACCGGACAGTGCGAGGAGAAACGTCTCGGTTACGTATGTAACCCTCGTTCCCTGAGTAGGGAACGGAGACGTTACGTCGGATGACGGAGAATGGGGGTTTCGCCTAGAAAGCCAATCATCTTCGAGTATTATAAAACGAGCCAATGGCGATGAAATGCCATGGGTCTGCGGAATTATTATCTACACGGAGATACGCTATGCAAATTCCGCAGACCCATGGCATTTCATCGCCATTGGCTCGTTTTATAATACTCGAAGATGATTGGCTTTCTAGGCGAAACCCCCATTCTCCGTCATCCGACGTAACGTCTCCGTTCCCTACTCAGGGAACGAGGGTTACATACGTAACCGAGACGTTTCTCCTCGCACTGTCCGGTCTAGTAAATGTGACAGGTGAAAAAAACATCCAGGAAACCCAGTGATCTGTCACAAGATCAATCAGAGCAAATGCATACTTTTATACTATATTAATTATAGATGTTACATGGAATTATCTAAAATATCTTACCATGTCTTGCAAAAGTTATCAGACCCCTGAACAATTCTCTCATACTACTGAATTGCAAATGGTGATATTTTTATTTTAAAACACTGAAACTCAAAATAATTTTTTAATCATTTTCAATTCTAACAATATGCGCAGTCCCTGCTGATGAGAAGCATCTCTGCAGGGTGATTCTGCCACCACCATACTTCACTGTAGGGGTGGTGTGTCTTGAGGCATGGGAAGTGTTAGGTTTGCATCAGACATTGTCCTTTGAGTTTTGGCCAAAAAGCTTTACAGTATCTGTACAGTGGTCTCATCTCAACACAAATCCCCATGCTTTCTGTCAAACTCCTGTTTTCATGCTTTCGCATGGTACATTGAGTAGCGGCTTCTTTCTTGCCATGCTTCCATACAGGCCAGTGTTATGCAATGCTCTTGATATGGTTGACTGGTGCACCATTACGCATGATTCACAGCCTGACCAATGATCCTTCAACAATGGGATTTTTATCCAGAAAATGTGATTGCAACTTTAATGATTCAGAGGTGAATGCCAATGGCAAAGTAATTGTGTCCTTGTTAGGACAGTTTTTTTCACCGGTGTAACCTGGCAGCTTCCACAGCACAGGGGTTGAATACTTGTGCAAGTAAGATATTTCAGTGTATTATTTTTCATTAAAATATGTCCTACAAAAAAACCCTACTTGAACAGAAGTGAGCTAAACCGTATAAAAAAAATGGAATAAAGTAAATAAAGGCTTTTTTATTGTAAAAACATTTTCATTAAGGTTATTAAGGGTAACAGTGTTAATAAGTGGCTGTATATAAAAACATTAGCTACGCAAACGTGTGTGTGTGTGTGTGTGTGTGTGTGTGTTTCTGATTATAGTGAAGCATGTACTAGCTGCATGTACTACTATATTTTACAGTCCTGTTCCCCATGTACATACTGTACTTAATACTATTGCAATACTATTGCAATAACTGAGTATTAAGTACTAACTCTGAACCTACCCCTTACCCGTGTACTGTAGGTACCTTATATTAACCTAATATCTCAAAGCAGTTCATAAAAGAATTGCTTGTTACTCGGATTTAGATTTATGATACTTTTAACGCATGTCTAAACAAGACATGAGACAATGTTCTTAGGGTTACATATCATTTGGTTACATTTTTTTTAAATAATTTATTAGTTCAATATTTTTTGTTAAAGGGGTCATATGATGCGATTTCTTGTTCCCTTTCAAGGGACCTCGCGTTGCATCGATTGACGCTAAGGGAACGCTTTAGGCGAAGGAAGCGAAGCAAAGGCTTCAGACTTGGGGTTCGCAAATGGATCTGTCAGCGGGGTTAGAGACAGGCTCTGCCTTATCTCTGCCCTCACCTGACAGAGCCAGTGCTCTGTATCAGGGTTCGGAAGCACGCACTGCGGTTTCTTCCACCCAGATACAGGCACCAACACTTCAACTATCCAGTTCCGAGGAATTGGATGTTATAAGTGTTGATACACGTGAGTCTGAGGATTCGCCACCTCAGTCTCACGCGTATGAGGAGCTCGTTGAGGTTGTCACGAGAGCGGTCGAGAGACTAGATATAGATTGGCCGTCAGATAAGCAGGACGTTCGTTCGAAAAGCAAGCTCGACGAATGCTTCCTGCCCTCTCGCGCACAACCTCAACACCGGGGTCTTCCGTTTTTCCCCGATCTTCACACTGAGGTGTCGAGATCGTGGGAGAAACCTTTGTCATTCAGAGTCTACAGTGCACAAACATCACACTACTCAAATATTTCACAATATAAAGAACATGGTTATGGGGAGATGCCAAAGGTGGAAGAGACGCTTGCGAGCTATCTCTCCCCTGAAGCTGCATCTTCCCTTAAAGCCCCGGTATTACCCACCAAGCCAGTTAGAGTGACATCTGGTTTGGTGGGTAAGGCTTACTCTGCTGCTGGTCAGGCTGCAGCATGCCTACATACTATGTCGTTGCTGCAGGCTTACCAGGCAGAGATATTAGGAGACCTTGATGAAGGCGGGGGTATTGGCCCGAACGCAGTTTGCGAACTGCGTCAGGCGACAGATTTGTCTCTCAGGGCCGCCAAGGAGACGGCTAAATCCATCGGCCATTCTATGGCAGCCCTGGTGGCCACTGAGAGACATCTCTGGTTGAATTTAAGCAACATAAAAGAAAAAGACAAACATTTTCTGGATGCGCCGATCTCGACTTCTGGCCTCTTTGGCGATGCCGTTAATTCGGTCGTCGAGAGGTTTCAGGAGTCAACCAAACAGGCGTTGGCGTTCCAAAAACTCCTCCCCCGTCAGATTCATGTCTCCGGGGCTGCTGAGCGGGAGCAGCCCCAAACATCAAAAGCCAGCTCCTCACACCGTGTCACTCAAAAACAGAGCGTGGCTTCCCATGCTCCCCCACAGAAAAACTGGGGACACGGAAAGCCCGCTCAACAGCAGCCTTCAAGGCCTAAAACGGATCTGAGGACCGTTATTCTGTCGAAGAAGGCTACGAAGAAAAGGTCCTGACGTCCGAGGGCGCAGACCATCGAGGGCAGTTCCCCCCGAAAGCAGAGCGGTTAACACCTCATTATACGGTGCCCATCTCCCTTCGGTGCCCTCGGGGGACCGTTATGCTAACCCTGCCACCTCGTGTGTTACAGGGCGCAGCGGTCTCTGGCGAGCACATATCTCAGGGTCCACCCAGAAATGTAGTGGTCCTGGGATGGCCGCCCCCTCCGAGGAGGATTCTAGAGCAGTCAGTTTAGTCGTTCCCTGCCGGTTCGCCGTTACAGGGCGACGAGCTGATTGCTCAACAACAACTAAATCCAGAAACCAGTCTCGAGAGGCTGGTACCTCTAGTAGAATTTTTAACAGCGTGGAAGCTACTGCCAAATATTTCTCGTTGGGTCCTGCAGACCATAGAAAAGGGCTATCAAATTCAGTTTGGGTCTATGGCCCAGGTTTATGGGGGTCCTACCCACCGTGGTAGACCCCGAGCAGGTTCTGGTAATGGAACAATAAGTGAAAAAACCTGTTGGACAAAGGGGCCATAGAATATGACACCGGGTTTTACAGCCGATACTTCATCGTTCCGAAGAAGGATGGGGGGTTGCGTCCCATTTTGGATCTAAGAGTTCCAAATCATGTCATGCAACTAAAATTCAAAATGTTAACTTTGAGACAAATCGTGCCACAGATCAGATCCGAGGACTGGTTTGTCACAATAGATCTCAAGGACGCATATTTCCATATTTCCATCCTTCCATATCACAGGAAGTTCCTGAGGTTTGCTTTCGGGGGCGAAGCATACCAATATCGAGTTCTTCCATTAGGTCTAGCACTATCACCCCGCACTTTCACAAAATGCGTAGATGCAGCTCTGGCGCCACTACACATACAGGGTATTCGCATCCTGAACTACATCGACGATTGGTTGATTTTAGCTCAGTCGCATCAGTTGGCAGTTCGGCATCGAGATGTCGTCCTCGCCCACATGAAAGAGCTGGGGTTACGGCTAAACGCCAAGAAGAGTGTACTTTCTCCACTACAGAGGACCACTTATCTAGGGGTAGTTTGGGAATCTACGTCAATGCGGGCGCGCCTGTCTCCGGAACGCATAGAGGCCATTCTGTCAGCTGTAAAAAGGATAAAGCTAGGCCAGTCGCTCACTGTGAAACAGTTTCAGAGACTGTTGGGTCTGATGGCAGCAGCGTCCAATGTGATAACTTTTGGCCTGCTGCACATGAGACCCTTGCAGTGGTGGCTCAGGACCAAAGGGTTTTTTCCCGAGGGGCAACCCCTTTCGCATGATCAAGGTTACGCGGCGATGCCTACGTGCCCTGGTTATGTGGCATAAACCTTGGTTCCTGTCCCAGGGACCCATGTTGGGAGCTTCTTGTCGTCGCAGGATGCTAACAACAGATGCCTCCCTCACGGGCTGGGGAGAGATCCTAGAGGGACGCTCGGCTCAGGGTCTATGAGGGGACCATCACCTCTCCTGGCATATCAATCGCCTGGAGATGATGGCCGTTTTTCTTGCTCTCAAGTATTTCCTCCCAGACCTCAGGGGCCACCATGTGTTGGTCCACATGGACAATACATCGGTGGTCGCCTATATAAATCATCAAGGGGGTTTGCGTTTGCATCCGCTGTGCAAATTGGCACCCCAAATCCTCTTGTGGTCCCAGGGCAAGTTGCTTTCACTCAGAGCAGCTTATATCCCGGGGGCCCAGAACATAGGAGCAGACATCCTGTTGAGACAGGGGCCGAGGCCCGGGGAAAGGAGGCTCCACCCCGAGGTGGTGGAGCAGATATGCAGGGAGTTCGGCCAGGCTTAAGTAGATCTGTTTGCGTCTCGAGAGACATCTCACTGTCCACTCTGGTTCTCCCTCATGCATCCAGCTCCTCTCGGACTGGATGCGATGGTACAGACGTGGCCGAGGCTACGTTTGTATGCGTTTCCCCCGATTGCTCTGCTCCCGGGAGTTCTGGAGAGAGTTCGCAGGGACCATCTGCGTCTGCTTCTTATAGCCCCTCGGTGGCCGGGCAGAGTATTGTTTGCAGATCTAGTGTCTCTTCTCAACGGGCCTCCTATGGAGCTTCCCGTCACTGCAGGTCTATCCCCGTCCACTCTGAAGGTTTATGTGGCGGCCATAGGTGCTTACCACATTCCTTTGGGTGGAATGTCTGTGGGCAAAGACCCTTTGGTATCTCGTTTCCTACGTGGCACGTTGAGGCTGAGGCCTGCTGCGCGCACTAGGGTTCCGACTTGGGACCTGGCGATTGTCCTCCAAGGCCTTTCCCAGGCTCCCTTCGAGCCCTTGGAGGAGGTTCCAGCTAGTTTTCTAACATTAAAAACTCTGTTCCTCCTCGCTATTTCATCTCTAAAGAGAATAGGAGATCTTCAGGCTCTGTCGGTTGGTCCCTCGTGCTTGGAATTTGCACCCGGCATAGTTAAAGTGTTCCTTCATCCTAGGCCAGGTTATCCCAAGGTCCCCACTAATGTGGCCCGATCTATAGTGCTGCAGGCCTTCTGTCCTCCCCCTTTTCAGGATGCGGACCAGGAAAAGCACAAATTGCTATGCCCGGTTAGGGCATTGGATGCTTACATCCACAGAGCTGCCCTGTGGCGTAAATCCAAACAGTTATTTGTCTGTTTTGGACCCCCTAACAAGGGGTCCCCTGCATCTAAGCAAAGAATGAGCAAGTGGGTGGTCGAGGCTATCTCAGTTGCTTATTTGTTGACCGGACAGCCTTCCCCTATGGCTGTTACGTCTCACCCAACTACAGTCATGGTCAGATTTAATGGCACCCCTGGTAAATATATAAAAAATATTCTAACCTTTCATTGAAGTAAAGGAATTGAAAGTGGGGGGGAAATCACATTATGAAATAAATGTTTTTCTCCAAAACACGTTGGCCACAAATATTGGCACCCTTTTATTAAATACTTTTTGCAATCTCCTTTAGACAAGATAACTGCTCTGAGTCTTCTCCTATAATGCCTTATGAGTTTGGAGAAAACCTGACCAGAGATCATAGATCATTCCTTCATACAGAATCTCTCCAGATCCTTCAGATTCCCAGATCCATGTTGGTGCTTCTTCTCTTCAGTTCACTCCACTCATCAGGTCAGGGACTGGGACGGTCATGGCAGAAGCTTCATTTTGTGCTCCGTAACACATTTTTGTGTTGATTTTGATGTTTGTTTTGGATCGTTGTCTTGATGGAAGATCCAACCACGGCCCATTATAAGATTTCTAGCAGAAGGCGTCAGGTTTTGATTTTTTATCTGTTGATATTTGATAGAATCCACGATGCCATGTATCTGAACAAGAAGTCCAGGACCTCCAGCAGAAAAATATGACCACAACATTAACGATCCAGCGGTATATTAAATTGTACACACGGGGTACTCTTTATCCTAGTGTGCACCAAACCCATCTAGTGTGCACCAAACCCATCTAAAAGAGCAAAAAGCTCTTTTTTTAGTTTCATCTGACCACAGAAGCCTGTGCTGTTTGAAGTTCCAGTCGTGTCTGACAACTGAATTTGTTTGTTTTTTTTAGTTTGTTTTTGGATGCGCGAGGAAGGTTTTTCTTGAAACCCTCCCAAACAACATGAGGTGATGTAGGTTTTTTTGTAGTTTTTTTTTTTTTGGCTTTCTGACCCTCAAGACTCAACTAATCTCTGCAATTCTCCATCTGTGATCCTTGAAGAGTTTTTGGCCACTCAAACTCTCCTCCTCACTGTGCATTAAGGCAATATAGACACACGTCCTCTTCCTGGGAGATTCATAAGATCTTTAGTTGATTGAACTTCTTAATTATTGCCCTGATGGTCAAAATGGGGATTTTCAATTCTTTAGCTATTTTCTTACAGCCACGTTCTATTTTGTGATGGTCAACAATCTTTTAATGCACATCAGAACTATATTCTTTGGTTTTACTCATTGTGATGAATGATTAAGGGGATTTGGCATTTGTGTTTCCTCATATTTTAACTCCTGTGAAACAAGAAGTCATGGCTGGACAATGTCATGTTCCTAGTCACCCTGGTTTGCTAAAAAATGTAAATATTAATGGGAATATACTTCAGACATATTTTACTCGTAAAAAATTATAGGGGTGCCAATAATTGTAGCCAATGTGTTTTGGAGAAAAACATTTATTTAATAACCTGATTTCCCCCCCCACTTTCAATTCTTTTACTTCAATGAAAGGTTAGAATTTTGCAAATTTTTTGAATGAAAGATCAAAAGGATAAACAATGCAGATTTATTTTTTACAGCCAGTTTTGATCATATTTACCAGGGGTGCCATTAATTCTGACCATGACTGTAGGAGTATGGCAGCCTCTAAGGCCTTATTGTCAGGAGTTCCTCTTCAAGACGTTTGTGATGCGGCAGGCTGGTCCTCACCTCACACATTCGTTAGGTTCTATTCTCTGGACTTGGAGTCTACACCAGGGTCCCGAGTGCTCTCGTCCTAGTCCTGCTCGCCCTGATTTCACACTGGACAGGCACTTCTCGCTATGGTGGCGTTGGTATAGACGTTAATTGACGCAACGCGAGTTCCCTTGAAAGGGAACGCCTAGGTTACGACTGTAACTTCGGTTCCCTGAAGAGGGAATTTGCGTCACCTGCCATATCTCCTACGTGCCTGTAAGCGACTTGTTCAGACCTTACGAAGCTGTCGCGGCTGGGTTTGAACAGGCTTATATACTTCCTGGTTCATGACGTCACCCGCCTCTGACCTCCCGTCACGTCATTGGACTGATTTTACATGTGCTTCAATACATCATCACGCAAAGCGTTCCCTTAGCGTCAATCGTCACAACGTCTCGTTCCCTCTTCAGGGAACTGAGGTTACAGTCGTAACCGAGGCGTTTTCCTTTTTCTTTAGTTTGTTATGTAGCTGTTAATGCAAGTATAAGATCTGCAGAGTTACAAAGCTTAAAGTCTCAAACCTAAAGAGATATTCTTTGTAAAAGTTAAGAGCAGTATAGAGCAGCACTTGCTTGTTGTTTCTACGATCACAAATACAGACATAGTTTTATGTTTACATAGTGTTTTTCCCCCGCGTAGCGCGGCGCTTAAAAATACAGTATAATTCATTATAATCAATAATTATGTCCCCAATTAAATAAAACCTTGCCAATCTGATACGATCTGGTCCAGTCGCGCTGGTAAAGTTGATCGATCAGCTTGGTCATCTGCATTTTCCGGATCAGATTTGGCTCGAATTGATAAGGTACCGTCATTATCACCTGTCATTATTGCTTTGGGAGCTGATGTTCCATTATGGTAAGGGCCGTGACATTTCCGTCACATGCTTAAGGTTTTTGGGCCAATCACAATGCACTGGATCGCCGGCCAATCAGAGCACATCGCGCTTTTTAGAATGATGAGCTTTGTAAAAATCGACGTGTTTCAGAAAGGCGGGGCATAGATGAGCAACAATAATGTACAGTATGTGTAAAATAATGACTTTTTTTAACCTAAAATCGCGTAAACACATTGCACTATCACTGTGCACATTGCAAGATCACTGTGGTGATCTTGTCGAAAGATAACTGTTGGAAGACGACAAAAACAACACATTTTGTTTGTGTAGCACCTTTCAAACATGTTTTTTTTTACAGGTCGATATAAACACATTTTAGACAAAAAAAAGGGAGCACTGCAAAAAAAAAACAAAAAAACAAAGAAAGTAATGAGCAAGAAAAGCCAAAATAAAAGGGAAATATTAACAAAAAGATGAAATGAGACTAAAAACATATTATTATCATCATCCCCTATCTCCTAACATTTAGATAATACATACAACATAAAATACACTAAAACAGAATTCCTTGTCTGATATAAAATTATGTGTCATTAGGGCTCAGATGTATAATTGTGTCTCATCAGCAAAACATTTTTTCATTTCATGTTTATGGATCATATACAGTGAAATTACAACGGCTCAGTATCATGTATCAGAAATCAGATCGCAGTGATCAACGGTATCAAAGTCTAACAACAAAGAAGAATCATTGCATTCAACCCGATCAGCATTCAATCTCAGCTCATTTACTACTTTTAGACTTTTGGAAATTATGCTTAAGTGTTTCAACGTTTCATATTCATCCTAATAAATGAAATTTTAGTGTGCTATAGGGACGCCAGAGTCACTGTCGAGCCCTCTTGAGGTGTCGTGGGCTAGTCGACGAAACACTGAGGACGGAAGGTGCCCACTTGAAGACCCTAGAGATGTCCCCTACTCGGCTCAATCCAGACGGTTGTCGTGCTGGTCCACTAGGGAGACCACACTGTACTTGCAGCCGTCGTGTGTGCTGACGCGCCACTTACACTGCAGCCATTAACGCCGGACAGAAAGGGAGTCACACCACCATATGGAAAGAAGCGTAAATGGATGGAGAAGCATAGTTTACTGTAAAGCTACGTCTTAGTGTTGCTTATCTTAAATGTTAGCCTTGTTATTTTGAATTGTGATGACCTGACGGGGGACTGCAGATGTAAAGTAGCCCTGGGGCTAACCCTGGCATATTTACATTGCTGAAAAAATAAGATGTTCATTAATATGCAATGTCCCTTTTAAATAAATAAATAAATAAATAAAAATCTTGGCGAAAGCCGAGTGCAAATCAGCATGAAGTTTTAACATCTACTCTCGTGTAATGGAAATCATGAAGATCTGGATACGTCCAGTGACTGCGGTGAATAGTGCTGCTGGCAACAAGGGAAAGACCTTGTGACAGCCTGGAGAGACAGCTGACAGGAGGAAAGAGACCCCAATGGGGCTGGTAAGGGTTAGCTACCCTTGTCGGCAGTATCCAGCTCCGTGTTTACAGGATGCTGGAGACACCCGCCCAAGGCTTCTGAGAAATGAAAGAGAAAAATACCCCTAGAGTCTGCGAGAGCGGGGGCGGAAGATGACTCAATGTTGGACAACATGGTTAACGACTTAGGAATGGAAACGGATATGAGTATGGAGAGTAAGACTAGTTCAAGATCTGCACTTAGTAAAGTCATTGAACTCCAAGTTTGTGTCTGTGGCTGGAGCAAGGCGACAACGGTCAGGGGTTTGAAGGTTCATCAAGGGAAAATTAAATGCTTGAGGGAGAAGGGACTCGCATTGATCAGTACTTCTTACGAAGTCAGTCAAGTCAGTGGAATGAAATCCAGCGACAGGAAGCAAACCACAGCTCGCAGGATATCAGCACCCCTGTCATAGAGGAGAGGAGGGCTTGCACAGTTAGTGATGAACATATTCATACTTGTGAACCCGGTCAGACTAACCAGCATAAGAGAGAAAAGAACCTCAACGGGCATAGGCCTGGAGTTAGATGGCCAAGAGCTTGTGAGAAAACTGCATGGGACACGGTAAACACAGATCTATGCTTTGCATTGGAAAGATTAACTGGTACAGTTGAAAATAATCTGGATAAATTTGGGGACATCATTTACGCATATGGAAGTGAGAGGTTTGGTGTGGAAAAAAGGAAGGAAAAAGTACAAACTACTCCTGGAATGTCTAGACGGCAGCAGAAAATTGAAGGGGTAGTTAGAAAAAGGAGACAGCTGAGGAAGCAATGGAAAAGAGCAGAACAAAATCAGAAGGAGGGACTCAATCTCTTACAAAGGGCCATAAAAGATAAGCTGGCAACATTACGCAGAGCTAAGCGCCTACGGAAACGCTACAAAAAGAAAGAACGTGAGAGGGCTAATTTCTATAAAGACCCATTCAAATTCGTAAAGAGGTTATTCACCAGGGAGAAGAATGGCACTTTAAAAGCATCTAGGGTTGAGCTAGAGAGATATTTGGAGGAAACGCATACAGATGCAAAAAGGCATGAGCCTATGTCAATTCCATCAGACATACCACCTATCACCCCACCAGAATACCAAATGGAGGTCTGTGCACCTAAGTGGAAAGAGGTAGAGCAGGCTGTGAGAAAGGCAAGGGCTTCATCATCTCCAGGGCCTAATGGAGTTCCGTACAGAGTGTACAAGGGTGCTTCAGGAGTTCTGCGAATTCTGTGGAAATTGATAAAAGTGGCATGGGAAAAACAGGTTGTACCTAGAGCATGGCGCAGAGCAGGTGGAGTCTTTATACCTAAAGAAAAAGATGCTACAAGCATCAGTCAGTTTCGTCCTATTTCACTATTAAACGTTGAAGGTAAGATTTTCTTCAGCATTATTGCCCAGAGATTGTCCCCCTACCTATTAAAGAATGGCTTCATTGACACTGGCATTCCAGGGTTCTCAGGATGCTTAGAACACATCAATGTTATCTGGCAACGAATTCAGTCAGCTAAAAAGGAGAGGAAGGAGCTCCATGTGACATTCCTGGATTTGGCTAGTGCATATGGTTCAGTGCCACATGAGCTTCTTTGGGCAGCATTTGATTTTCAGAGTACCAATGTCAATAACAAATTTAGTGAAAGCTTATTTTGGAGATTTGCAATTTAGTTTTTCAACTCCAAAATTCAGCACTGCATGGCAATGCTTAGAGGTTGGAATTATGGCAGGATGCACCATTTCTCCACTGGCTTTTACCATGGCAATGGAAGTAATAATTAGGGCATCATGATGGGTAGTAGGAGGAGAGCGCTTGGCTTCTGGGAAGCGACTACCACCAATCAGAGCATACATGGATGACATGACAACCATGACTACAACAGTAGCCTGCACTAATCGGTTATTGGGGAAGTTAACAGATAATATTGAATGGGCACGAATGCAATTTAAGCCCTCTAAATCAAGGAGCATCTCGATAGTTAAAGGAAAGGTAGTAGATAAAACATTCTTCATTAATGGTGAGGCAATACCAACAGTTTCTGAGAAGCCAGTGAAGAGTCTTGGGAGATGGTACGATGGGGATCTAAAGGACACAGTTCGAGTGGGAGAAGTTAGACGACAAGCAGTGGAAGGGTTGAAGAACATAAACAGCTGTGCTCTACCAGGCAAACTAAAACTCTGGTGCTTTCAGTTTGGTCTACTGCCGAGGTTGCTGTGGCCACTGACTGTGTACAAGGTTTCTTTGACAACAGTGGATAAGCTGGAAGCGTTAATAAGTTCATACATTAGGAAATGGTTGGGAGTTCCACGCTGCCTCAGCAGAGTGGGACTTTATAGTAAAGGAATATTGCAGCTGCCAGTCTCTGCTTTAACCGAGGAGTTTAAATGCGCCAAGGTCAGACTGGAAATGACTCTTAGTAGAGTCACGCGACAAATGTGTAAGGGAGGCAGCCCCTGTGTTAAAAACTGGTAGAAAGTGGTCAGCAAAGAAAGCTGTAGTAGAGGCAAAGGCTGACCTTCAAATTGGGGATATCGTGGGACAGGTACAGCATGGAAGAGGGGGTTTTGGGCTCAGTTTAGCTACTCCTAAATGGCACAAGGCAGGCCCAGCTCAAAGGAGGAAGCTGGTAATAAACGAGGTGCGAAAGCAGGAGGAGAGGATGAGGTGTATAAAGGCCATTTCCCAGGCCAAGCAGGGAGAGTGCAAATTTTGGATGAGATGGGAGAGTGTGGAACAACGCAAGATGGGCTGGCAAGACCTTTGGTCAATGGAAGAGAGTAGGATCAGTTTCCTTATTAGGTCAACATATGATGATCACCACAGAACCTAAACCTCTGGGTAGGAGAGGATCCCTCTTGTCCTTTGTGTTCATCACCTGCCACATTAAGGCACATTTTGACAGGATGTAAGGTGGCTCTTAGCCAAGGTCGGTTTACTTGGCGCCTTGACCAAGTACTGCGATGTTTGGCTTTAGCATTGGAAGGCAAGCGTAGTATGACCAATAAGTTGCCGCCTGTTCTAGCAAAACATTACACGCAGAAGACAATATCCCTCCGCCCAGGTGAGCAACCACCAAGAAAAGGTGTTAACACCAGTTCTCGCCCAGGACAACTGGAAGCTGCTAGGGACTGGAAGATGCTGGCTGATCTTGATCAACGGCTTATTTTACCACCTGAGATTGCCACCACTAACCTACGACCAGATATTGTTTTGTGGTCTGGATCAGCACGCATTGTTCAACTGATAGAGTTAACAGTGCCATGGGAGGATGCGGTAGATGAGGCATATGAGAGGAAGAAACTGCGGTATGCTCATCTGGCCACTGAAGCAGAACAGAGAGGATGGAGAGTCCAGGTTTATCCAGTGGAAGTGGGTTGTCGAGGTTTTGTGGCACACTCTACAACCCGGTTCCTCAGAGACGTCGGATTCAGTGACCAAGAGTTGCGTCGCACAGTAAAGAACTTATCTGAAGCAGCAGAAAGGAGCAGCAACTGGCTGTGGTTGAGACGGAAAGATTCTAGCTGGCTGTGTACAGGCCGCCACGCTACGGTTTCGTAGAATTCTTGAAAAACTTGAAGAGTCTGTTGGTTTATTTGTATAGGTTTATTAGTTGGTTTATTATTGTATTGTACACAGATATTGTGTTTTTGCGGTAGGTGGTATGCCATACGGAACCGTTGCCACTGAAACTGCATATTAACGCACCAGTGGGGCTCGACAGCCTTAGTCAAACGGGTTGGCGCGTATGGTTGGGTTGCGGAGAGATTGTGAGATTGTGGTTAGGTCTCAGCAGCAGGAGGGATGTAGAGGTCAGTAAGCTGGGCTGAGTTGAGTGGGGGACGGAGGGGGGTGACTCTGAGACGCCAGAGTCACTGTCGAGCCCTCTTGAGGTGTCGTGGGCTAGTCGTCGAAACACTGACGACGGAAGGTGCCCACTTGAAGACCCTAGAGATGTCCCCTACTCGGCTCAATCCAGACGGTTGTCGTGCTGGTCCACTAGGGAGACCACACTGTAGTTGCAGTCGTCGTGTGTGCTGACGCGCCATGTACACTGCAGCCGTTAACGCCGGACAGAAGGGGAGTCACACCACCATATGGAAAGAAGCGTAAATGGATGGAGAAGCATAGTTTACTGTAAAGCTACGTCTTAGTGTTGCTTATCTTGGCGAAACCCGAGTGCAAATCAGCATGAAGTTTTAACATCTACTCTCGTGTAATGGAAATCTTTATATAAATGTTCAAGTAATTCTGATAAGATCAGATCTGCAAATGCATGTATCATTAAAGGTAGGCAATGTTTTGCATAAATGCTTTTTTGTTGGTTGAAACTCTCTTCACATCCTGATAGCAATCAATAATAGAAGTGGTCTAAATATTATTATTTATTTATTTTACTTATATATTCGATGTAAATTGGATATTCGATGTATACAATCATTGCATTTGGTCTGAAATTGCCTACCCTACATTTAATTAGCAAGTCAAATTGTAACTGGCCACCAATATGCTTTTTTTATTGTGTAAAATGAAAAACTCAAATGATGTGTCCTCTTCATTAAACATAAGCCATATTGAGACAAATTGAGCTTATTGTAGTACAGAGCTTGATTTTACCATGAAATCAGTGCACTTAACACACATCTGGATTCACACAGATGAGTGCACACGGCATTTCAGAGGTCTTGCATAAATCATTTTGCAGCTCTGTCCATCAGCCAACGAAGAACTGCTACATATTTGTGGCTAAGATGTTATTACAGAAGGTAAATTATGACAATAAACAAAAGCCCAAAATACAAAAAGTATTTAATGTTCGTGTTCTTTATCTTTTTCATGAGATTTATACATTCTCTTTGGATAACAAGGGCAAGATTAAGTTTATTATGGGACTAAAAAAATCTTGCCTAATGGCAAACAATCCAGTGCAACAACTGTCACCCCTGATAGCTACTCCAAATAGCTTTACTAATAATGTTGAAATGTATTGACTGTAAAGTTTTCTATATACATTTCATTTATTCCTTTCAATTGTGCTGTCAGCATTGCTGACTATATATATATATATATATATATATATATATATAAAAAACACTGATACCTTTTCAGATTTCTTCCATGTGTTTTGGCAAAATCGCTCCTGTAGTTTTTATTTATCTCAAGGATTTTGTATTCAGCATCCTTGCAGTTCTCAAGGATGGATGGAAATATGCGTTTTATTAAATGGTATCAGATCACAGCAGTCCCGCGTCTAATGGAAAGCAGCTTGTGCTTTGTGATAAGACTGTTTGGAGAGGAAAGAGACAGTGCAGGAGACGTGAAGTCTGCCAACATACCAGTACATTCATAAAAACTCCCCGTGCAAACCTTCAGGATCATTCTCTTCTGCTAAAATAATCTGGGGAGAAAATACATATCTAAATGAGAAAGTAAAATGAAAGTAAAACCTAGGAAGCCTCTAAACCTAGAGCCGTGTTGAGTATAATTAAGATATTATTTTCTTTTTTTTTTTATATTTTCTGTTTCTATTTTTTTTGTGTTTTGTCATTTTTTATTTCAAGTCTGTTTTTTAAAATGTGTATACTTGTATTGTTTCAGTATATCAATAAAGAAAAATGTATATACTAATGGAAATAGATAAATATTTAATGTAAATGAAAATTAGACATGCTAGCTGAAATAAAATAGTTACATTTTTCAATATGTTTTGTTTTATTTCTGTTGATTTTAAGTAGCAAATCTGTTTTTTTTTAATAGTGGTTTTGGTTTCAGTTAACTATAATAACCCTGACCTAGAGAGGATGCCAAATTAAATGTTGTTATATTTATGATGCCACATAAACTGTGCTGTTTAGAGAAACCGATTAGTCAAAATACTATGGAAATGGTTTGCCATTCGCTTTGTAACCCCAAATTCGAATCTTTTAGTTGTTGAAATTAATCCCTTTACAGGCACAATCAACTCTATTCCATGTATTTTGAAATCATGACACTAGGGGGCAGCATTGAATCTGTCCTGTGATTGTGTGTTGAAGGAGGATGCAGAGATAATTAAAACCAACAGGAAACCCAGTGCAATGTAATACAATTGCTGAATAATTACAAACATACATGGATGATTGATGCTTATGAAAAGCATGATTGTTCCTGACAGTACTGAATTACAGTTGTTGGCTGGTTTTAAAGTAGGCTAACGCAATAATAGGTATGTATAATGAGACCATTTCATTGAATATGGTTGCATTCGGCTTTAATTCTTGTTCAGATGAAAGCTGCTACTTTCATTGTGGTCATGTTCAAAGTATTAAAGCCTACAAGTGGGGAAACTGTATTTATGACTGAACAAATGCTTCAACACCAGACACTTTGAGTACTGAAGAGGTCACAGAAAACCGGTATCGCTTTGAATGACCAACCATTCAGGGGTCTGAACAAAGACACTTTAAGCCTGGGAAATACAGCAGTTGTTTGGCAGGACATGTTAAAGACATTAGGGAGACGTATGGAAAATTCTTTGAGTTTCATCCCACCCAGACAGCAACCTCTATATTGTACAACACACGTCATGCAGTCCTGCACCAGCCTGTTAAGCTTTTAAGATTTAGGATGTTTTACACACACAGCACACCTTCTGTTTCGAGCAGCTGTCACACCAATCTAGTCATAGATGGGCAGATTCAAAGCTCTTTAACCCTACAGCCAAACAACCCTATCAGTCAAACAGAAGATGTTGCCCCACACACTCCATGGGCCGTATGTATAAAGCCACTCAGAGTAAAATTTTAGTCTTAAGTCTGTCAAGATTCTAAGAATTTACTCTTATTCCTAGACTAAAGCCTCGTACACACCGGGACGAATATCGGCTCGCGTTATTCGTCAGCGTTTTTCAATGCGTTTTTTGTGTTCACACCCAAGCGATTTTCGCTGACGATGAGCCGAGTGTACATGCAAATTTATTCCCTGACATTAGATGGCGCTTAATGTAAAACAGAAATACCCCGGTCCACAAAGTGACTCTGACACTCGCTTGTCACTCAGAAGAAGAGAGCAAGTTTGTCGCGTTTGTCATATAGATCTTTATTCTCGTTGGTGTCTCTTTATAAAGACACCAACAAGACCAGCAGCTCTACATTCATCTGGCCTTGCATCTTCCTCGTCTTATTTCTTCCCGGCAGAGTGTAGTAGACGCTGTATATCTTCTTCGCCATTACGTATGTGTGCTCGGCAAGACCGTTTTGTGTTTGAGCGCCCCCAAGTTGTGTTTTACTGTAACTTCAGAAGCTCCAGACACGTGAGCAAAAGCGCCAATCTCATTGGTTGGATAGTTTCTGACGCGGCGCGTCAAACCAAAAGAACGAACCCGAGGCGTTTTAAAAAAAATGACGCTTTTACGCGTGGCGTTTTACGCGTCGGTGTGCACACTCACATTGGCGCCCATTGTTTAGTCACGAGGCGTTAAACGTTGCCGAATATCGCACGCGAAATTCGTCCCGGTGTGAACAGGCCTTTAAGAATAAGAGTGATTCATAAAGGTTTCTACTGTAAGTGTTAAGACTAGGTCTCAGCTCCTAGATTATTTAAGAGAGCTGAAGGGGTCTCCTAACCAGTTGGGAGTAACAAGATGACAGGAAGTAAATCAAACGATACAGGCTTGATCGTCAAGGTTTTCTTTTTGTTACTGACCTAGTCAGAAATTCAATAACTTCTCCCACTCTACGAAACAATGCTTTAACTGCAGAAATTAAAGTTATAATGACTCTGCGTTTCTTGGCGACTGGAAAAATGCAGCAATGTACCAGTGATGACTTGGGCCATCACAGTCCGCAGTTAGCAGGATCTTAAATACCACTGTTGCAGCACTAACCTACCAGACATAGTAAGGCAGTTCATTGACTTCCCATCTGACCTTCAAACTATACGGCAAAAGCAAGCAGATTTTATGAGGATTGCGGGTTTCCCTGGAGTTATTGGAGCCATCGATGGCACCCATGTAAGTAAGTAAGTAAGTAAGCTTTATTTCTATAGCACCTTTCACAGACAGAAGGCCACAAAGTGCTTCACAACAGAAAATTTACATCAAAAATATACACATAATATAAAAGGCCAAGACAACACAAGATCATATCAACCCAAAAGTAGCTAATTTGAAACCTGAACAAATAGATGAGTCTTTAGTTTACACTTGAAGGTATCAACACAGTCAACAGAGCGCAAAGAGGGCGGAAGATCGTTCCAAAGCCAAGGAGTAACAGCCTGAAAGGATCCGTCACCTCTAGTACGAAAACGAGTGCGTGGAACCTTCAGCAGATTCTGATCCACAGACCTCAGGGCCCGCACAGGGATGTAGGGCTGGATCAGATCACTGATGTAAAAAGGAGCCTGACCATGCAAGACTCTGAAAACTAGAACCAGAATTTTAAACTTGATCCTATAGGACACTGGCAACCAATGCAGTTCTTTTAGAATAGGGGATATATGAGTCCTCCTATTTGTACGGGTCAGAATTCTGGCTGCAGAGTTTTGCACTAATTGCAGTCGAGAGAGCTCCTTCTTGTTTAGACATGAGAATAAACTAATACAGTAGTCTAAACGTGAAGACACAAAAGCATGAATGATGAGCTCCAAATCATTTCGTGAGACCATATATCTAAGTTTAGATATTTTCCTTAATTGAAAAAAGCAGTTCCCTTTCGTTGACACTCCGAGTTACGTCGGATGACGACGAATGGGGTTTCGCTTAGAAAGCCTATCAACTTCGAGTATTACAAAATGAGCCAATGGCAAAGAAATGCCGTGGGTCTGCGGAATTTGCATAGCGTAACTCCGCCCTACCTCGTGAGTATAAAAGGAGGACGCTGGGAACATGCAGATATGTTTTCGCTTCGGAGCCAAGTTAATTCTTCACTCCACAAGCCATCTCTGATCTGTCAGCTTCTTACGGACGAGCGAGATTCTCTGGTGTTGGTGTGACGGCGATCTCCCGGCGAGTGCGCGCTTCCTGCTTATCTGTGCAGTGGTTTGCCAGTGAGTGTGTTTCTCCCCGGGCGCTTCAACACTCTCAGAGTTTCTTTTCTTTCACAAAAGAGCTTGCACGCGGCAGGTCTTTTTAAAGATGCATCGCCCGTGCACTTCTGGTTGCGGTAGACTCGTTGCCGACTCTGATGGGCACGAGCGTTGCATAGTGTGTTTGGGCATTGATCACGCTAGAGCTGCGGTCGTGGATGACTCATGTTCTCTCTGTGGGAACATGACCATCGCAACATTACGATCGAGACTCAGTGATCTCGCAAGAGTGAGAGTCCCCTCATCCACACCCCGATCTAGCGTCTCCACGAGAGGCTCTACTTCGGCTGGTGGCCATGGTGATCTGAGGGTGACAGTGTGCAACAAAGCGCCGACTATCCGTCCGTGCCCTGCGTCACCCTCTCCAATGTTGTAACCCGGGAGTGTTCAGGGGGTTTCCTTTGGCGCTCCAGAGGAGGACGTAATGTCTATTGCAGCATCACAAGGTGGGTCTGATTCTTCTGGAAGTGACGACTCATCACAGCTGCCACCTTCCGGTGTGCATACGGCTGTGCCTGAGTCTGATCCAGAGATGACGGCCATGCTTTCCCGGGCCGCCGCGAGCATTGGGTTAGAGTGACCCCTCCACCCTGTCCCGAGCGCTCGCGGTTGGATGATTGGTTTTTGGGTAAGGCCGCGGACCCCCGTCCGCGTCAAACCCCAATATCTTTCTTCCCTGGATGTGCATGATGAGATCTCGAAGTCCTGGAAGACCCCCATGTCTTCCCGTGACCGCTCGTTGATTTCATCCACCTTTCCTCCCCTCGATGAGGTGGCTGCCCGTGGGTACACTGGGCTCCCCCCGGTTGAACGCTCTGTTGCGATGCAACTGTGTCCTCAGAGTGCTTCTTCTTGTGGCGAGCCTAAGCACCCATCCAAAGCCTGTAGGTATTCGTCTACGCTTGTGGCGAAGTCTTACAGAGCAGCGGGACAGGCTGCCACTTCTTTGCATGCCATGGCCATTCTGCAGGTCTACCAGGCCCAGATGCTCAGGGACATGCACGAGGGCAGGACAGACCCAGGGCTCTTCAATGAGCTGTGCGTCGCCACCGACCTTGCTCTCCGAGCGACGAAGGTGACTGCACGCTCCCTAGGTTCGGTGATCTCCACGGCCGTGGTCCAGGAGAGACATCTCTGGCTGAACCTGGCTGATATGCGGGATGCTGAGCGGTCCCGGCTGCTCGACATCCCCACATTCCAGGCCGGCCTATTTGGCGGTGCAGTCGAGGACTTCGCCCAACAGTTCTCGACTGGTCAGAAACAGACTGAGGCCATTAAGCACATTCTGCCCCGACGGCCCGCTGCTGCCTCCACCCAGCCGACCGGGCAGAATCCTCAGTCTGTTCGCCGCCGAGGGCGCCCTCCTACGGTCCCCCCCCCCCTCCCGCCCGGCCCAAGCAGCAGCCTCCACCCAGGCCCAGTCGCGGAGGAAGCCGTAAGAAGGCACCCCAGGCCTTTCCCGCCCCCCGCTAAACGCCGGGCCAAGCGGCGCTCCTGAGACGGGCTGCTCAGGGATGATGGTCACTTCTCAGGAGATGGTAGCAAGGCCACTCCTTCCCTCGGTGGAGGGCCGGGGGAGAATCTTTTGTTCTCCACTCCCCGCTGCTCACCCCCAGGTCAGCAGTATCCTAAAGTGGTTAAAGAAAGAAGTGACATGTTCATCCCTGAGCACTCAGAGTTCTCGGACGACACGGTTCGCCGCCCCCGAGCAGTGCACCCCTCGTCCTCCTCTGTCCCAGAGCCGGATGACAGTGCGCGCCGTCCCCGGTCCATGCCACTGTCATCCCCCTCTGTCAGGACGCGGTCAATGACTCTGCCCCGTGGTCTGTGGTTCGCATGACCCCGCTGGTACAGTTCTTGGGAGTCTGGCTAGAGCTTCCCAACCTGTCCCGCTGGGTCGCACGAACGATCAGGCTGGGCTACGCGATTGTCTCCTCCCCACTTCAGGGGAGTCCGCTCCACTATGGTCGATGGCAATGCCCCTATCATGAGAGTGGAGGTTGCCACCCTGCTGGCGAAGGGTGCGATCGAGACTGTCCCTCCAGCCGAAATGAGGTCCGGCTTCTACAGCCCGTACTTCATTGTCCCGAAGAAAACCGGTGGGTTACGACCGATCCTGGACCTGCGTGTGCTGAACCGCTCCCTTCACAGGCTGCCGTTCAAGATGCCCATGGCCAAACGCATTTTCGAATGTGTGTGGCCTCAGGATTGGTTTGCAGCGATCGACCTGAAGGACGCCTAATTTCATGTCTCCATTCTCCCTCTCCTTGCTTTCGAGGGGCAGGCATATCAGTACGCTGTTCTCCCATTCGGGCTAGCCCTGTCTCCTCGGGTACCCTTAAGGGTACCCTAAAAAGGCGGATATTGACGTATGGGCAAAAGACGTCCCAAGACGTCAGTTATATGACGTCTTGGGATGAGACTGTGTTACTCCTCGCGTCTTTACGAAGGTCGTGGAGGCAGCCCTTGTTCCCCTACGGGAACACGGGGTTCGCATCCTGAACTATCTCGACGACTGGCTGATCCTAGCTCACTCTCGAGATCAGGTTTACAAACACAGGGACCTAGTGCTCCGGCACCTAGCCCGTCTGGGCCTTCGGGTCAACTGGGAAAAGAGCAAACTTTACCCCGTGCAGAGGATCTCTTTTCTCGGTATGGAAATCGACTCGGTCGCCATGTCCGTGCAGCTTACGAGCGAGCGCGCGCAGTCACTGCTGACTTGCCTGAGACAATTCGAGGGCAAGAGTGCGGTTCCACTGAAACTGTTTCAGAGGCTCCTGGGGCATATGGCATCTGCATCCGCGGCAACGCCGCTCGGATTGCTTCATATGAGACCGCTTCAGCTTTGGCTCCGCGACCGAGTCCCGAGGTGGGCATGGCAACACGGCACCCTCCGAGTACCAGTTACTCCGACCTGCCGTCAGACCTTCACCCCGTGGTCGAACTTCAGTTTTCTATGGGCCGGAGTGCCCCTGGAACAAGCTTCCCGGCAGGTTGTTGTAATGACAGATGCCTCTACCACGGGCTGGGGCGCCATGTGCAATGGACATGCTGCCGCGGGCTCCTGGACAGGACCCCAGCGCCTATGGCACGTCAATTGCCTCGAGTTGCTGGCTGTACGTCTTGCTCTGCGCCACTTCCGGGCAGTGCTCAAGGGTTAACATGCACTAGTCCGATCAGACAATACCGCCACTGTAGCGTACATCAACCATCAAGGTGGTCTGCGCTCCCGCCATATGTCGCAACTCGCTCGCCACCTCCTTTTATGGAGTCAGAAGCATCTGAGGTCGCTTTGTGCCATTTATATCCCCGGAGCCCTGAACTGTGCAGACAAGCTCTCACGGCTTTAGCCCCTCCCGGGAGAATGGCGACTCCATCCCCAGTCGGTTCAGCTGATTTGGGACCAGTTCGGGGAAGCACAGATAGATCTGTTTGCCTCTCACGACTCGACCCATTGCGCCCTGTATTATTCCCTGACCGAGGGCACGCTCGGCACGGATGCACTGGCGCACAGCTGGCCGCGGGGCCACAAATATGCGTTTCCCCCAGTGAGCCTTCTTGCGCAGACCCTGCGCAAGGTCAGGGAGGATGAGGAGCAGGTAATTCTGGTTGCGCCGTACTGGCCCACCCGGACCTGGTTCTCCGAACTTGTACTCCTCGCGACAGCACCTCCCTGGTCGATCCCTCTGAGGAAGGACCTCCTTTCTCAGGGACGGGGCACCCTATGGCCCCCTTGTCCCGATCTTTGGAACTTCCACATGTGGCTCCTGGACGGGTCGAGGCAGGTTTGAGTACCCTACCAACAGCGGTGGTGGCTACCATCACTTCCGCTAGAGCGTCGTCTACTCGACACGCCTATAAAAGTCACCTACTCTTAGAGAGGTCCTACTTTTTACTAAGAATTTTTTGATACTTATGTTAAAGCTAAAGACTATTCTTAAGAGCATTTCTTAGAAGTTTTGTACAGGCCCAGATCTCGCCCCAGGTGTGCATGAGATATGTTATATTATTGCTCCTTCTGTCTTTCTGCTCACACCATAACATGTTTATGACCCTAAACACACTTTGTGCAGTTGGAAGAGAGAAGTGTATTATATGTCATTCAATTTTAAATCCTTTTCTGATTCAGGGTTATTATAGTTAACTAAAACCATGAAAAAAAAATGTTGCTTGTTGCCACAACATTTCTTATTTTTATTTAGTTTAACTTGATGGACTAAAATAACGGTAACACTTTACAATAACGTCTCATTTGTTAACATTAGTTAATGTATTAACTAACATGAACTAACAATGAGCAATACATTTGTTACAGTATTTATTAATCTTTGTTAATGTTAGTTAATAAAAATACAACTGATTATTGTTTGTTCATTTTAGTTCACAGTGCATTAACTAATGTTAACAAATAGAACCTTTGATTTTAACAATGTATTAGTAAATGTTGAAATTAATATTAACTAAGATTAATACATGCTGTAGAAGTATTGATAATTCTTAGTTCATGTTAACTAAGGTTGTCAACTAATGGTAACTAATGGACCTTATTGTAATGGACCTTATTGTAAACAAAAACAATTGTAAATAATAAAAATGACAAACACACAACAAAATAACTTAAACATTACAACTACAAAAAATAAAAACAGATTCAAATTTTTTTAACAGTATCTAATAATAGTCTCTCAATGATACTAAAATATCAGTGATATACAATATTAGAGTACCATTCAAAGTCTCTTTAAAGAGACGATACAGGGGGTGGTTTCTGTGCAAGCTGCACCATATAGAGAATCGGTTAAATAATAATTAATTAAATACTTCTAAAAACTCACCACCAAGATGTTGTTAGGTGGTCACTAGGTTGTGCTATAGGGTATATAGATTATTGCACTTTGATTATTGCAATTCTCATCTCTTTGGTCTTCCTTCTAACTTTTTACATAAACTGCAGCTGGTCCAGAATTTATTTTCAGCTGCACGATTTATTTCCAGAACCCCTCACATAGAGCACATTGGGTTCCGATAAAACTATCAAACTAATTTCTAAATCTTGCTTCAAGACTCTTAATAATCTAGCTCCTCTGATCTTCTTCAAATTCCCCTGCTCGTACCGTCAGATCCTCTTCATCAATTTTTTTAGTCTTACACACATCTGCCTGAACAGTATGGGGTCTAGGGCTTTTCGTTAGGATGCCCCTTCCCCTGGACAGTCGTAACAGCGACAGTCTTTTAAAGGTGACCTATTATGTCCCTTTTAACAAGTAATATAAGTCTTTGGTGTCCCTAGAATGTGTCTGTGAAGTTTCAGCTCAAACATATAATTTATTATGCCATGCCCAAAATGCTGTTTTCGTGTGTTTTCCCATTATTTTCTATGTAAAGAAAATGTACTATCTATGTACTGTCTATGTACTAGACGGACTTCGCGTTTTTTTTCTCTCGGTACCATTCACACACTGCAAGTCTTTGTGTCTAAAAACGCCAGGTGTCGACTGTCGAGATGTGTTTTTTTAAAAGGTAAACTTCTTTTAACTTGAGCCCTTTGTTTTTAGAACTCCGTTTCCTGCGAAAGTTGCTTTAAAGACGATAAACATGGTAGACTGTGTACAGCTGACTCAGGGGAGGAGCTAAGCTAATAGGGCAGATTCCCATGGGCAAAAAGTCACAGATTCCCAATCTGTTACATTGTGATGTCATAATGTGTAGAAAACATCAAAACTCATTTTGAGACACTGTTTCATGGGGGAATTGGTGGATTTTTACCATTGTATGGTGGTTTTGTACACATTGACAATTATTATTTTGGGGTATTTCTAGCTCCATGTCAAAAGAGTCCATCTCCAGGTCTCTATGATATTTTGATCCCTGGTTGGGTCTCACCCACAAAGTTAGTCAGTTTTTTTTTTTGTTGTTGTTGTTTTTTTGCTTATTTCACTGTCTGATTCCAATAGAAAAGTAAATAGAAAAAAAAATAACAAAAGATTTCAATATAAAAATGTAAAGAAAATACCAAAGCAGCAGCACACTTTGATGTATCAATCATGTCCATAGCACAAATGGTGTAAGAAAGACACTACCGTTCAACAATTTGGGGTCTGTAAGATTTTTTTTTTTAAAAGAGAAAAGAAATGAATACTTTTATTCAGCATTGAATTTATTAAAAGTGACAGTAAAGACATTTATAATGTTACAAAAGTACAAACAAATGCTGTTCTTTTCAATCTATTCATCAAATAATCCATAAAAAAATATATCATGATTTCCACAAAAATAAGCAGCAAAATTAGTTTTAACTGATAATAAAAAGAAATGTAGCATAGAAAACAGCAAATCAGCATATTAGAATGATTTCTGAAGGATCATGTGACACTGAAGACAGGAGTAATAATGCTGCAAAAACGTAGCCATCATAAAAGTTTTCTTTATTGTAATAATATTTCATAAAAGTATTATATTTTTAAAGGGGCTATGGAGAGTTCAGAAGTCCTTGTTGTTAGTGACACCAGTGGCCATCGAGTGAACTGCAGCCAGCGACTTTTTGCTCGTGTTCATACTCGCAATGCCTTGATATACTCATGGCGAAGTTCTGACAACGTGAGACTGTAGTTTGAATGAATCCCTTTTCTTTGCATGATACAATAACATTACAGTACAGAATAGCTCTTTCTGCATTATCCTGAACATAAGCATAAGCATTAATTTCATGTGTCAGAGAATGGAAGAGAGGCTCGATCTCGAGAGCATGTGAAAACGTCACATCCTTTGGATTTTCCCGGCAAAAACTATCGTAACATAAAAATCAGTCTACAGGCTTTCATAAACAACCTAGGAAGTCTGGGAAGGTCTTGTTTTTCAAGTTTAGTTGCAAGCTGTTCACACACCAGCAATATAATAGCAATTAATACATGAAAATCTACATATACATGCACATACATAAATTCATATTGCCCCTTTAATGTTAATGTTTTCTTTCAAAAGAAAAAAAAAAAAAAATCACTACCCCAAACTTTTGAATGATAGTTTATCATGTGCTAAAGTTTAATTATTTTGGTTAGAGGGCACCAATGTTTGTTTCCAAAACAAGGAGGTTAGAAAATACCCGAAGAACGCTATTCATTAGTATTCCTTTTCATCTCAATATGACTAATCACTCAGGAAAATGATGTCCTGACATGCCGACTGGCTGAAGGCACCACAAAATCATGCAGTCTCAAGTCTCGAGCTGTGATGTCGAAAGCAGCAGTTCACTTAATGTTTTTGAGATGTTTACTGGCCTATACTATAATTAAATAATTTGGATTTATTTGTTGCTTGCAGAAAGCTTTAATTTGTCACAATGTACAAAAACTGTCTAGGTACACTCTTAGAAAAGGTTCTAGACCCTTAAAGGGTTCTATCAGGCACTTCATATAGAACCTTTTAGGGGTTCCCATCATGTGATAATTTTTCTTTGGACTCAGTTTTAATTGATATTGTTTTAATTCCTTTAAAAAATGAGATAACCCAATAAACATGAAAGTAATATGCCGTTACTTAAGACAGTTCATATATATATATATATATATATATATATATATATATTAGTGCTGGGCAACGATTAAAATTTTTAATCGCGATTAATCGCATGGTTCTCTTACGAGAGGTTCTCTCGTATTGCGTAAGCTAGCTTACGCTACGGGAAAGATTCATCTTTGCTGAGAGTTTGAAGCCAAAAATTATTTCATAATTTGTATCCATTGACAACGCAGTTCCTCTGCGGCAGACCTAGAGCGGGCTAGCTAGCAGCTCATTGGTTCGCTCAGAGAGAACTGCTTAAGCCTATGGGAGAGCGGGGCTGAACCCGCTACCAATGGGAAGCGCCCGCGCACTCACTGCATCATAGCCCGCCAGAGTGGGCGTGGCTATGGTGTATAAAACAGTCTCTCCCAGGCTTATATGTTGATTCATTTCATCTTCAGCAAGCTACACGCTTCTGCTGTTTTCTGAGAAGAGGAAAGCCGTCGCCGTCGAGAAGGCATCACTCTAGCGAGCTCACGGACCCTGAAGAAGCCGGCCGTCTTCGCCACCTTCAGCCGCCCTGCAAGCTAGTGCCATCCGACGACTGTATCCTTCTCTGTTTTAAAAGAGCTGAGCGTCTTTTTAAAGATGTCTCGAATTTCCTGCGGCTCTTGCCGCGCTCCTCTCGAGGACGGAGACCGCCATATTGTCTGCGCTCTCTGCCTGGGACTCGAGCACGCAGAACTCGCCCTCGCGGATGGAGGTTGCGACTTCTGTGAAAGCCTGCCATTGTCGTCCCTGCGGGCACGACTCCTAGCGGCTCAATCCGCTCCCGCGCCGCCTCTCTCTTCGCCGCGTAAGAAGAAACGCCGCGCCCAGAGGCCGCCGGAGCCCCCTGCGGAAACATGCGGGCCGCCGCCGCCGCTTCCCGCTTCCCGCTCTCCCTCCCCGCCCCAGCCGGACTTACAGCTGCCGCCGAGTGGCCGCTCTGTCGCTTCCGAGGACGCCGCGGAGGAGAAGGACTCATGTTCACTGCTCGCTTCAGACAGTGAAGACTGGTCATCTCTCGGTTCCACGAGAGAGTCAGCGGGGACTCGCGCTGGCATAGAGGAAGAACTAATGCGCCTCCTCTCACAGGCCGTTGAACGCCTCGGTCTCGAGTGGGCTCCTCCACCCGAGCAGCCCCCGAACCGGATGGACGGCAGCTTCTTTCACCGGCGCTCGACTCCCGCATGCAACCGGGCCGCCCCATTTCTGCCTGAACTTCACGCAGAACTGACGAAGTCCTGGAATGCTCCACTTTCGGCCAGAAACCGCTCCGACATTTCCGCCTCGCTGCGCTCAGTGGACGGAGCCGCTGAAAAGGGCTACTCGTCCATGCCACCTGTTGAGGACTTGGTCGCCGCACACCTCTGCCCGCCCTCTGCTAGATGGCGTTCTTCTCCCACGCTTCCTTCGAAAGCTTGCAGAGCGACCTTGAGTTTTCACGCTCGCGCTTATGCCGCCGCTGGTCAAGCCGCCGCAGCGCTTCACTCTATGTCTGTCCTCCAAGTACTACAGAGCGATATTCTCCGTGAATGGGCTGAGAGCGGTAGGAACCCCTCCCCCGCCGTCACGGATCTAAGAAGTGCTACGGACCTCGCCCTTCGCGCCACTAAAGCCGCCGCACAAGCTCTGGGGAGATGCATGGCTAGTCTGTGTGTTGCTGAAAGACATCTATGGCTAACACTCGCGGACATGGGAGATTCCGAGCGCGCCGCGTTTCTTAACGCGCCTCTCTCCCCGACGGGCCTTTTTGGATCTGCTGTCACGGGAATTGTTGATCGCTTTTCCGAAGTCCAGAAAGCTACCCAGGCCATGAACTTGTTTCTGCCCCGCCGCGCTAGCTCTTCCGCAGGCCGCTCTCGTGAGCCTCCTGTCAGAGCCCCACCGCAGCACCCTTCTCAGCAGACTCAAACAGCCCAGCGCAGACAGGGTGGCCGCCCTCGCTCTCGCTCTGACAGCCGCCGCAGACCGCCGCCCCCAAGGGGTCCGCGACCCAAAATCACGCTGAAGCCTGATCATCAGAAGTCTGCCTAGCAACATTAAGAAAACGACGGCGTTCTCCCGCTGCGGCCGGACCGCCGTCAAAGCTTCGCCCTCTGCCAGTCCCCGTTGTTTCGCCGACTGCTGTAGTGTTTACCGCCATAAACAAGCCGGTGTCCCTACCCGCTTGAGAGCGACAAAAAGCCGTTTTTACGGCTACCCAGAAATATCTCAAAAAGAGAAAATTTGCCGGTTGTGTAGAAAATGTGCCCACAAACATGTGTTCACCCATACACACAAGCATAACATATCCCGTGTCTCTCTCAGAGCCCCTTCACATGAGACGGTCACAGCCCGCTCTAACATCAGAGAAAATAAACACGCCCATGATTTCATGCACGTGTCCCCTCTCTGCTCGCTCTGCTTCACGGCCCATAGACTCCTCTCTGAGTGCAAGTCCCGTTGCAACACACATTCAAAGCGCGCCCACACTCTGTGTTCAGCCCGCTATGTACAGCAATCAGGGCGTGATAACCACTCGGCCACTAGCCGCATGCTCCAAAGCGTGGGAAGCCATTCCAGGCATTTCCCCGTGGGTGCTAAGCATTATAAAGAACGGCTATCTGTTACAGTTTCGCCGCCGCCCGCCTCGTGCACGCGCTCGGCTCGAATCCACTGTCAGCCCGCTGGCCGCCGGCACGCTTCGCTCAGAAATAGCGACGTTGCTACAAAAAGGCGCTATAGAGAGAGTCCCGCCATCTATGACCGAGTCGGGGTTTTACGGCCGTTATTTTCTGGTTCCCAAGAAAGACGGCGGCCTCAGACCGATTTTAGATCTCAGGTCTTTGAACAAAGCGCTCATGAAGAGACCATTCAAGATGCTCACTACCAGGAAACTCCTCGCGCAAGTGCGCCAGGGGGACTGGTTCATCTCTCTAGACCTGAAAGACGCCTATTTTCAGATCCAGATAAATCCCCGTCACAGGCCATTCTTACGTTTCGCCTTCGAGGGTCATGTATATCAATATGCCGTTCTCCCGTTCGGCTTATCCCTGGCGCCCCGTACATTCACGAAGTGCATGGATACGGCGCTCGCCCCCCTGCGGAGTCAGGGGCTGCGTATACTGAATTATCTGGACGACTGGCTGATTTTGGCTCAATCACAGACGGAGCTTCTGTCGCACCGCGCAGTTCTCCTCGACCATCTGAAAACACTGGGCCTCTCTGTCAACTGGACAAAGAGCTCCCTTCAACCCAGTCAATCGATTTCCTTCCTAGGAATAGATTTGAACTCGGTTTTAATGACGGCTCGCCTGTCCTCACAGCGCGCACGCAGTATTCAGCGTCTAGCCGCTTCATTTCAGATGGGCACCCGCATACCCCTGAAAACCTTTCAGAGGATGCTGGGTTACATGGCCTCAGCCTCCGCTGTGCTTCAGCTGGGCCTTCTGCACATGCGCCCGCTTCAGCTCTGGTTAAACAGCCGTGTACCCCACCACGCGTGGAACACAGGCCGCCAGCTGGTCAGGGTTACGCAGACATGTCTCACGGCACTGCAGCCATGGACAGTAGCAGAATGGTTTCGGCAGGGCGTCACGATGGGGACCTTTTCCCGCCGAAAAGTCATCTCGACAGATGCATCCAACAAGGGTTGGGGTGCAGTCTGCGAGGGCTCACCGGCCTTCGGCCTCTGGTCGACTCAGGAAAGCCCCTTACACATAAACTGTCTGGAAATGCTCGCGGTCGAGAACGCGCTCTCACGCTTCCTCCCGCTCATTCGGGGACACCACGTCCTGATCCGTTCGGACAACATGGCTGTGGTCTCCTATATCAACCGTCAGGGCGGTGTCAGATCCAAAAATCTTTTTCTTCTGACGCACCGCATTTTAGTTTGGTCCCAGAGCCGCCTGCTTTCGCTCAGAGCGACGCATGTGCCGGGCCATCTGAACGACGGTCCAGACATACTATCCAGGAACCTCATCTCCATAGGAGAATGGTCCCTGAACACACAGACGGTCCAAATACTGTGGCGGCTATTCGGCAGAGCAGAAGTAGACCTCTTCGCGTCAGAAGAGAACGCTCACTGCCCAATATATTTTACGAGGAGCGAGGACGCGCTAGCCCAGGAATGGCCTCGCCGCCCGCTCTATGCATTCCCTCCGATCGCTCTGTTACATCAGGTAATTCAGAGGATCAGGGACACACGCCACTCGGTGCTCATAGCTCCGCGTTGGGAGAGTCAAAGCTGGGTTCCGGAGCTCACTCAGCTGTCACAGACAGCCCCGTGGCCCATCCCAGTCAGAGCAGATCTCCTCTCTCAGGCTCGCGGCACCCCCATCCACAGCGCTGGGCGCTTCATGCATGGGTGATCAACGACTATTCGTCGATTTGCCAGAGGGAGTAAGAAACACTATCATACAGGCTAGAGCACCTTCCACGAGAAGGCTCTATGCGTCTAAATGGTCTGTGTTCTCAAAGTGGTGCACCGAAAAACATCTGGACCCACGGTCATGCGAGGTACCGTCTTTGCTAACTTTCCTTCAAGAGATGCTGGACAAGGGCAGGTCCCCCTCCACTCTCAAGGTTTACGTGGCGGCCGTCACAGCGTTCTCTGAACCCCGGCGCGCTCAGTCCCTGGGCAAAGACGAGTTAGTCATCCGCTTCCTCAGGGGAGCTAAAAGGATGAATCCTCCGCGGCCCCCGTCGGTTCCTATCTGGGATCTTTCTATAGTCCTCGAAGCTATGAAAGCACCCCCGTTCGAACCGCTCGAGTCTGTGGACCTAAAATACCTCTCGCTCAAAACCGTTTTTCTGACGGCTCTGTCCTCAGTAAAACGCGTGGGGGATCTTCACGCGCTCTCATCCAGCGCCGCGTGTCTCGAGTTTGGACCGAATGATTCTGTCATCATTCTCAAACCTAGGCATGGCTATGTCCCGAAGGCGATTGGTACCCCTTTCAGGGCCCAGATTATTTCTCTATCGGCTCTGCCTCCATCCGATAGTGAGCGCGACGCTAATCTCCTCTGCCCGGTTCGGGCTCTGAGATTATACACTACGCGCGCTGCCGCGTTCAGACGCGCTGAGCAGCTTTTCGTGTCGTTTGGGGGGCGCACCAAAGGTCTGGCCGCCTCTAAACAGACACTGTCTAGATGGATAGTGGACGCGATCGCCTCTGCTTACGCATCAAAATGCCTGCCCTGCCCTTTGGGCATCAGGGCGCACTCCACCAGAGGCATGGCCTCATCGTGGGCATGGTCCTGTGGAGTTTCCATTCATGACATTTGTGTGGCCGCGGGATGGGCCTCCCCGTCCACTTTTGTCAGATTTTACAATTTGGAAGTTCCCGCCTTGCAGGCAAAACTGCTAGCTGTCTAAAAACCAGCTCCCTAAGAAGCTGCATCACTGGGAATCCCTCACACAACCGGTTCGCCCCTTGTGTTCCCCTAAGATGCTTATGTATACACTATGTGCCCGCTCTGCCGGCTTCATTGTACATTCACTCCACATTTCATTATTCCCCCGGTATCACCCTGGGATTCATGAGTGTTTTTCTTAGCGCGCACGGCGTTGACCAGGTGTTCCCGTAGCGTAAGCTAGCTTACGCAATACGAGAGAACCTCTCGTAAGAGAACGAATCGGTTACCTAACGTAACCTCGGTTCTCTCTAGAAGAGGGAACGAGTATTGCGTTCCCGGCCGTGCTTGCGCTACTAGCGTTTCGCTTCACGCTGAAATAAATCAACATATAAGCCTGGGAGAGACTGTTTTATACACCATAGCCACGCCCACTCTGGCGGGCTATGATGCAGTGAGTGCGCGGGCGCTTCCCATTGGTAGCGGGTTCAGCCCCGCTCTCCCATAGGCTTAAGCAGTTCTCTCTGAGCGAACCAATGAGCTGCTAGCTAGCCCGCTCTAGGTCTGCCGCAGAGGAACTGCGTTGTCAATGGATACAAATTATGAAATAATTTTTGGCTTCAAACTCTCAGCAAAGATGAATCTTTCCCGTAGCGTAAGCTAGCTTACGCAATACTCGTTCCCTCTTCTAGAGAGAACCGAGGTTACGTTAGGTAACCGATTCGTTTTCTTGCGATTAATCGCATTGTTATGCGCAAAATTGAATAATGACTTCTAAAGTAGTGTATTGCGCACTTTTGATTTAAATGTACTGCTATATACACAAAAGTGCAATAACTTTAAACAAACAAGGTGCTTTTATACCAGCAGTATTCCCTTTACACAGTAATCTCAAATCTCAACTTAAACATTAATGTAATCAAATCAAATATTTAAACAAAGCTATTTGCTACTGCCAGGGCATTACCTTTTATCTAGTTTGTTAAAACGAGTCCAGTTTTCTTGTTTTTTTTTCTGAACAGGTATCAACAGCTATCTTTTATCAGGGAGCAGCAGAAACAGTCTATGTAGTAGTCAGAGGTCATGATCACTACTATATAAGTCGACCAACGTTACTTATAGTAGCTTAGGTTTGGTCATGCCATGGTTTCCCACGTAAGATTCCATTAAACAGAGTAAAAAAAAACAATTTATACTTTACACTCACGCTGTTGCTGTGTAGCGCGCGTACACTTCGGCGTACCCTGACGTGCACCTCTACAAAAATGTAACGTCAATTCTACACGTACAGCAAGCGCTGTGATTGCTACAACCGCTCCTCGGGTTTCACATGCTCCCTCTGCATGTGTAATTGCGCGTCAACGCGGACAACGACGCAGAGATATAAATGAAAACCAACGCGTAGACTATAGCGTATTGTCTTCGGCGTAAGTCCGACGCAGAGGTATAAATCAGCCAAGAGTGATGTGAAGTGGTCGAGCACAAGGTGCAGCGACAAGCGGGTGCGTTCCTGTGAAACTGTTGCGGTCATGCTCGCCTCACGCACGCGCCCGCGCGTTGCCGAAGTTGAATGGTCTATAACTTTTTATAAAGGACGCGCAGCACAAATCATTAGAAGAGAGACTGATCCTCGGCTTGTTGTTAGTGAGTTTCCAGAATCTAAATAGTTATTATCTATAGGGTTTATAGGTACTATCCATAGAGCGCCTGTCATTCACTCGCGGAGCGCAACCCTTTAACTGTTCACCAGAGAGAACCTGCCTCTCTCCACTGCTTGTTTGGGTGGGTTATTTGCTGGCTGACCAACATCCCACCCCTCCTGTGATCATGGTTTGACTGTAGGCCTTTGTGTATTCAGAGCCAGTGAGCAACAGACTTTCAAAATAATAATAATAAAAAAAACTGCGTTAACGTGCGATAAAAAAATTGTCGGCATTAATTAATAAATGCGTTAACGCGATAATAACGCGTTAACTTGCCCAGCCCTAATATATATATATATATATATATATATATATATATATATATATATATATATATATATATAGAGAGAGAGAGAGAGAGAGAGAGAGAGATTTAGAACCTTTTTGGCAAAAAGGATTCTTTAAAATTGAGTTCTTTATAGAACCCCATTGAACCTTTATTTCTAAGAGAGTAAAACATGTTTTTTAGTGTACAGAAGAGTTCTTTATTGGCATCAATTGTTCCTTGAAGAACATTTAACATCCATGGAACCTTTCCATTGCAAAAAAAAAAGGGTCTTCAAGGTTCTTTAGATTCAAATATTCTTCACAGTAAGATTAAGAACAACTAAGGTTGTTTCACGGAACATGTTTCAGGTTCTTTGGGGAACCCAAAATTGTTTTTCTATGGCATCGCTTCGAAATCTTCCTTTTGGAGCCTTTATTTTTAAGAGTGTATTTACATAATTTACCAGCAGGGGCTCACTTGACAATGTTAACCAGCCAAACCTTTTGTTCACGTTTTCCTTGTTTGGACAAACAGGTAGAACTGCCGCAAACTTCACCAAGAAGTTGACATATTCAGGCCTCTCAAACAAACAGAGCAAGGTTTTGAAAACAAAAGTGTTTACACACTTCAACAATTCCACCAAACGTGTTTCTTAGTTGTATCAGTACATTAAGCTGGAAAATGAGAACGTTTTTAACGTAGGAAAAAATGGTTGAATTTATTATATTACCGTATTACATTCCATGACAAAGTCAATAGTTAACTGAAGTCAGCTAAATGGAGCCCTATACAGTCTTAAAAGTAAAGGTGCTTTATAGGGACTTGTAAAGAACCTTTAAAATCAAAAGAATCTTTATAGTGGAAGAAATGTTCTTTAGATTATTAAACAGTTCTTCACACTAAGAAAGCAAATGGTTATTTGAAATGTTCTTTGGGGAGCCCAGAATGTTTCTTCTATGGAATCCCTGCAACAACAACAACAACACAACAACTTTTTATAACCTTTATTTTTAAGAGTGCAAGTTCTGTTTCTCTTATGAAAATATTTAAAGACAGAATTCAGCCTCCACACACTTCCTCAGTCAGTTAGTTAAATCAAAAACAGTTGGTTGCTCTCTGCGGCTGTGATTGGCACGTGGGGATATAGAGAGATCACCAGTGGAAAAAGAAAACCAGAGGCCCTGTCGCTTGATGATGTCAAACCATCTCTGTTTAATGAGTCTGGGCAAACACTAAGCTATCCGTGGCTTTGAGTTGCCATATCAAGTGGGAAAATGAAACAAGTCTGGCTAAACGGTCCTGGAGGTCGATGTGGAACCTATACGCAGTAGCAGAGCGTATGGGGTTGATGAATGGCTGGGCTGTTCAAATAAACCCCTGCTCGCTGTTATTACAATGACGTATGTGTTTGGCGGCTAATGAAGAACTTCCAAACCTCTGCAATGTTGGTGAGGAGAAAAAGCAGCGTGAAAATAAATTGCTCCAGGCAGACAGCAGACGCACAATTCCTTCCCCTGCCTCTCTTACGTCCTGACCATTTTCTTCAGGGACC
The DNA here is from genome assembly GCA_026230005.1 of Gila orcuttii. NCBI lineage: Eukaryota > Metazoa > Chordata > Actinopteri > Cypriniformes > Leuciscidae > Gila > Gila orcuttii. Next base: position 13,683,844 of record JAPDVR010000013.1, on the reverse strand, counting down.
ACTGTGTCTCTCCGAGACTGACAGAGCTGAACTGTTATCTAAATATGGCCTGTCACAAACTGAAGACTTTTGCAGGAGGGATGAGAAGAATAAATCCTGCTGGTATGATTTTCCATTGCTGTTCTGGAGAGCTTTAACCTACTTGTGTGCTGGGAGATGAAACTGTTTCCTGTTTTCAGTTTACTTAGGTCTGATTTCACGGGTGTTCTTACCAAAATCATTATGGAGAATATCGCTTAAGACATTTATTGTATTTTTACTCATAATATAAAGTCCGTATCACAATCTCTTTGACACATTTAAAATCTATAAATTAGCGCAGTCCTAAATATCCCAGCACTAACCAGCAATGACATTTATAAATGAATAAAACGTGTGCTATTTGCTCAATATTTATGGCATTTCAAATATGTGGCCATTTGATGACTTCCTAATAGAGTCTCTCTCTCAGCACGACTATATTAATGTGTCTGGCAAAGCCACTGTTGCATTTCATAGTCTCTTGGTCAATGATGGCTTAAACACTGGTTCATTTTCTCACTGTTTTCCATCAGCCGATGACACCGAGTATGCTGGAATGTGTCACCATTTCACATAGTCTGGATAACACCTTTCCCCATCATACTCATGTCATTATTCATTGCCAAGAACTGCCATTTCTCAGAAACCAAATGCTTTGAACAGCGTGCATGTCTCCTCACCTATTTTTGTCATTTTAAAAGAAAAGTTTATCAAAAATGACAATTCTCAATGCACTTAACGTCCGATGTCCAAGATGATTCTATCCAACACAAGCACAGATTGACTAATAGTTGTCATGCTCCAAAAAGGGGGAAAAAAAGTATCATAAAAGAACCTTAAAAGCAATGTGTGTGCTATTTATACACATTTTCCGAAGATTTTCACTGAATAATGACTTCAAACCATTTCTCGCATCGGATGTCACCAGAAAAATATTTTTATAAAACCCTTTTGTAGTACTCTGGTGTGTCTCCTCTTAAAAAAGAGCAGCTGGGACATTTTTCAAAACTTCTCCTTTTGTATTCCACAGAAGACAGACATTTGCACCGACATAAATAATGATCTGCACTCAATTACCATCCCAACAAGACATGATGGCTCTATTGTCCGTCTCTATTGTCCCTTGAGTCTCCTAAAACACCAGACCGGAACATATCTCAGACACAACACATGTTTTGATCCATATGCAGTAAATCTTGTCTAGGAACAGACTTTCACAGATGCTAAAGAGAGAATTAGAATTGAGGCCATCATTTACCATAGAGTCTCCGTATGACAATTTGCAAACCATGAGTCACACGAAATACAGCAAAAGGTCAGATCAGCATCTGTGTTCAATAAAATAAAATTGTGGGAGTTTGAGGGTGAGACAGCTGTGGTCTTCCAAACGGGAGCTATGATAATCATTTAAATGGAAAGTTAAATGATTTCTCTTTAAATTACCCGAAATGGGATGGAGATAGTTCCAGCTGTTCTTGTGTTACACATTTGCCAAGGAACGTTTAGAAATCATTTCATAAAGTGAAGTGTGTTGCCATATCATGATAAGAGCCATATCGTGATGCATCTTAATGTAATGTGAGTGCATAAGAACTTGTTCTCTTGTGAATGATAAAACCAGTCCTGTGCCCATCACAACTGATGAGGATCAGAAGTTTAGACTGATGGCTTTAAAACGCATGCAGATAATAAACTTTCATGATGACGAAGAACTGCAATGTCACGTGAGTGTGCCAGCGAAAGAAATGATAATCAAAACCAAACAGATGATTTAGTTTATAGCAGAGTATCTGAGGCACGAGCTGTACAGGCTCCACCCTCTTCTGGATAGTAGGGCGGGGAGCAGCAGCTCATTTGCATTTAAAGATACATGCACGAAAACAGCATGTTTTTCCTTCCACTCAAAAGTGGGCATTTACGACATGGTATAATACATTATCTGTGGGGTATTTTGAGCTGAAATTTCAGACACATTCTGGGGACACCTGAGACTTATATTACATCTTGTAAAGAGGGGCATAATAGGTCCCCTTTAAAATATGTCAGTGCCATTGTTTTGTCCTAAGATGCACACCAGTTTCTAAGCTGGTAGAACTGCAATTAGGCTTTACATCTAACAAAAATACATTCTTACATTGTCTTATAATAATAAATTATTATTATAATGAATAGCATGTTTCCCCCCCCCCCCCAAAAAAAAATCTCTAAATACTCTTATTTGGGTGACCACCTCTTTATTGCAGGTATAGAGATTGCAGGTATTGCAGGTTATTGTTGTTGCTGGTATAGAAGTGGTCAAAAGTGATGTCTGGAGTGGATATTTGTTTTAATGACTCTAAAAGTTTGATGAAAGCATCAAAACAGTAGTAGATATACGCAGTATAGCATTCATATTTTTGTCCTTTCTCATTTAAATTGAGAGAGAGTTTGTAACCATAGCTGCACAAAAGCATATAACATGTTGATTTGCACTGTCATGTCATTACACTGTCTTTTTTACAGAATATTTTTTGGGTGCGTGTAGAGGGTCTTGGTTTCGTCTGTCATCTCCTCTGACTTGATTTTGTGTGCAGTAGTAGCTATACGCTAAATCATCATAGTCTAAACTCTAGAGAGAGTATGAATTTCTTCAGTGGGACATAAAATATATTTTGAGAAATGTCAAGGGGCACCACAACTGTTTGGTTGCCAACAATATTCTTCAAAATATCTTCTTTTATGTTCCGCAGCATAAATTCTTTAGGGCTGCCCCCTACTTTGAATTACTCAGTTGGTCACAAAAAAAACCTCCACAGGAAGTGCCATAGTCACGCAATCCCTGACTGACAGATCATTAACACAGCTGGTCCATGTGGTAATTACATCAGTATGTTGGGCAGGAAATACAAAAGTTCGGCAATCAATCATTGAACTCAAACATGCAAGTAGTAGCATTGGTCAATGTTAAGGTTAACCTAGATAAATGTGCGCTATTAAGAGGCACATATCCAAATGTTCACGCAGCGTGGGGAAGTTAAATTAGTACAACGCTTAATGCATGACATGTTTAACTTAATGTGCAGTTCTCTCTAAAAGTGCATCCAAAATACTGTGGAGATGACGAGTCAGTGTCAACTTCATCTTTCTAGTACTAAACTAGAAAACTAGTTTATTAATAAATTATTATTCACTAGCAAAGACCACGCCACAACTATACGGATATTAAACTTTATTAGAAAGAGGATGTGTTGAAAGGGATAAGAAGGAAAGGATGTTATGGTTCTACAGTCTGGCTGATCAGGGAGCCTTGTTCAGAGAGGCTCAGAGTGGGGGCTTCGTCTCGGTAGGTAGTAAGCTGGGTTACTTGAAGACCCCACTGCATAGCCTGTGGAAGTAAATAGGGGATGTTAGATATTTGAGGAGGGGAGAGGAGAGGGGGAAGGGGCGGGTGGGATCGAGAAACTGAGTCAAACAGTGTTATGAAGGTTGATTCAGTATAAATATAAATACTGGGAACAAGCTGATTGGTTGAGGCATGGCCCTGCTCCCGAATTTTGGCTAAATTATTAACTCCATTTCACAAGCAAGGACCATGCCACAACCATGTGGATATTAAACTTTATTAGAACGAGGATGGGTTGAAAGGGATAAGAAGGGAAGTGTGTTATGGTTCTTCGGTCTGGCTGATCGGGGAGTATTGTTTCGAGAGACTCAGAGTGGGGGTTTTATCTCGGTAGGTGTAAGCTGGGTTACGTGAAGACCCCCAATGGTTTGAATGAGCTGATGTGGGCTTGAGCTTGATGGAGATCGGATGTATGAACGGCATGCTTCTGATGACCAGCGACCTAGGACTTTAATTGTCTCGTCTGAAATGCTGGCGGCTGTTGTGGCTCTTCCAATCCGGAAGGAATGGATGGAGTAGTGTTTGGGAGATATGCCAGGGGTCCTGAGAATATTTTGGAAGTGTTTGTTAAACCAAAATCTCGTGGCCATTTTTCCATTTTCTGTGAGAGAGAGTGGTTCTCGAGGAGATGAATGGTTGGCCTTTCTTGAAAGAATATATTCTGAAAGTTGCTCATGAGGACTCATAAGGGCTCATAAGGAGGGAGTTGAGGCGAAAAATTTAAATAGGAAATGACTCTCCAAATTAGTCGGTTTTACTTCTCTTCAGAGTGAATATGAGAGAATCTGGTGAATGAGCAGTGGTGTCTGAGAGACAGGGATGAAAGACTGGATTGAAAGCTGAAGTCGATGGGTCAAATTCCAAACACTTTCGGAAGCCGAAGAATCCGAGAAGAAACATGCATTCTAATGTTTGGTCGATCGAAGGGCTCAACTACCCAGAGCGTAATGTGTGGATGCATCGGCTCAGAAGGTCAGAAGTTAATGGTAAGCATTTAACGACGATGACTGGTTCTTGTTTTCATAGACCTTTAATGAGCATAGATACATGAGGATGAGAAATGGATTGGCATTGGTCGCCAGTGGCGAGTTTGTGGATAAAGTTGATTTCAGATAGGTAAGTCTGGATGGAGGACGCTCTGATTTTTAGATTGGAATGGGCATGAGTGACGAAGTTGCAGATGGACCAAACATTCATTATAGGAAAGGGTAGTTGGTAGAAGGAGTGGTAAGCCTTAAAACAGTTCAAACCCATCAGGCAAGCAGAGAGGGTACTCTGGACAAGGCCGTTGAGGATAGCTTCTTGTGAAGCATATGAAAGGTCTTCCAGTTATGGATTTAGTTGAAGAGGGTGGCTGAAAACGGTGGAACTGGTGTGGGATGGATGTCTGACTCTGGAGCCAAGATTCTGAACTTCTGAAAAGAAAAACGAGACAAAGAGTCAGCTATGCTATTGTGGTGGCCCGGAATGTGAGCTGCTGTCACAGTTCTGTCACCCTTGTCTGGGTTTTCTCTTGGTTTAGTGACAGAGCTGTGACACTCCCAGGTTGTCATGTGTTTGTGTCTAGTCTGGTCTGTTGTGAGCACATGGCTGTCATGTTATTTCCTTGTGCCATGTGCTCTCCTGTCAATTGTCAAAACCCCGCCCATCTTATCTCGTTATTGTTTAATTTTCCCCACCTGCCTGCCTGGTTAACCTCTTATGTTTGTTCCCCTATTTAATCTCCCTGTGTTTGCAGTCCTGTGCTGTTTCGTTGTCCATGTTTCCCTCGTGTTTCCTGCTCCCGCCTGAGACCTCTCTTGTTTTCCCCCACGAGGTAGTTTTTGTTTGTAGTTTTGGTTTTGCCTTTTATTCACTTAATAAACATCCTTATTTCCACACTTGTATCCTCGCTTCACTTTTGACCGTTCCATGACAGAACGAACCAGCCAACATGAGGATACAGCGGAATGAGGCTTCTCTACCTGGAGAAGAGTCAGGGTCTCATATGACCTTGTTTGAGTATTTTGCCATGTGTGCTCGAAGTACTGAGCACACATGGCACACATAGCAGCCAGCTGTCAAGTTGGAAGAGGAAGGTCCAATACTGCTACTAGCAGCTCCCCTGAATCCCCTTCCGTCACCACAACGGATACCTGTTCAGCTAACACTCCTATCTACAAACAGTCCTTTGAGGGAACCCGCCTAGCCATATTCCCTGGGACTTGTGGAGGCCGCAGGAGAGGACGTAGTCGATATGGACCCCGACGCCATTCCCCACTACAACCTCTCTTCAGCCCTGAACCAGTGCTGTCTAGTGGCTCCGAACCCGTGATGTCCAGCGGCCCCGAGTCTGAGTCGGGGGTCTCAAGTCCGGTGGGCCGGGAGGACCCGACTTCGGTGGTCCCAAGCCCGGTGGTCTCGGAGGACCCGGTTTCAGTGGTCCCAAACCCGGCGGTCCAGGAGGACCCGACTTCGGTGGTCCCAAGCCCAGTAGTCTAGGAGGACCTGACTTTGGTGGTCCCTAACCCAGTTGTCCCAGAGCTGTCCACTCTCCCGGTCATGGCCCCAGTGGTGGCGGACGAGGCTGCTTTATCGCCGTGCTGTCATAGACGGAGGAGGAGGAAGGCTTTCCTTTCACCTGGTCCGGTGGTTCCAGAGCCCCCATGTCCTGTGTTTCCAGAGCTCCCTGTTATGGCCGTGGAGGCTATTCCTGAGCCTACCGTTTCCACCATCAGTCCTGCCATGGCCAAGAGGGCTGTCTTCACGTTCTATGCATTGGCCGTTCTGCATGCATGGAAAAAGCACATGGTTTCTACCGATCCAGAGAGTGTTTATGTCACGTCTGCCAATCCAGAGACTGTTCACGTCCTGTCTACCGATCCAGAGACTGTTCACGTCATGTCTGCCGATCCAGAGACTGTTCACGTCCTGTCTACTGATCCAGAGACTGATTTTTGCTAGTCGATTTCTTATCAAAACAATACTCGAGTTACTCGACTACTCGTGGTTCATGCTACTGTAAATGAAAAGACATGAAATAGTTCTTATCAGTAAATGTTTATTAATCATAATGCAGCAATTACATAAGTAAACTCTCAAAACATTATAATCATGACATTACATATTTTAATTTCCATGTAACAGAGTAGCTAAAGCCAAATAAATGGCCGTTCTTGCCTTTCATTACAGACGCAATGTCAGCTTTTAGGGGCCGTTCACATATCGCTTCTTTGCGCGCTCAAATTTGTTATTTCAAATGAGGCTAATAATGGAAGCGACGTGGTCGCGACGCGCATGTGGTGCGGCGTGCTCGTTTTTCCAGGCGCGCCTATGCCTCGGCGAGATGAAAATGCCGCAATCACAAGAACATTTTCAGAATGCCGCAAGCGTGCCGCAGGTCATGAGACAAAAACCAACCGATAAGCTTGCATTTCCATAACAACATCGAAAGCTCGGCCGAACAGCTGATCATAGCTGTTCACTGCGGGTTTTTATTTCTCATCTCCATAAATATATCTAGTAGTAAAGCTAATGCAAGGGCTAGAAATCATTAATCCTTTGCTGATACTTCCTCGTCATCATGAAGAGCGCGGTTCATGGTTGCATAGCAACGACTGACGCCATGGGAGCGCGAGTGCCTGTGGAAAGAAGGAGAGCGTTTTTAGGCGCAATATGTGAAGGGCGCTTACAGAGTTGGCAAATTACGATATTTTTGTCATTCTTGATGAAATACTTCCACACATCTGATGTGTTTGTTATTCAAATTTGTTATTTCAAATGAGGCTAATAATGGAAGCGACGCGGTCGCGACGCGCATGTGGTGCGGCGCACTCGTTTTTCCAGGCGCGCCTATGCCTCGGCGAGATGAAAACATCTCAACTTTTCAGAATGCCGCAAGCACGCCACAGGTCATGAGACAAAAACCAACCGATAAGCTTGCATTTCCGTAACAACATCGAAAGCTCGGCCGAACAGCTGATCATAGCTGTTCACTGCGGGTTTTTATTTCTCATCTCCATAAATATATCTAGTAGTAAAGCTAATGCAAGGGCTAGAAATCATTAATCCTTTGCTGATAGTTCCTCGTCATCATGAAGAGCGCGGTTCATGGTTGCATAGCAACGACTGACGCCATGGGAGCGCGAGTGCCTGTGGAAAGAAGGAGAGCGTTTTTAGGCGCAATATGTGAAGGGCGCTTACAGAGTTGGCAAATTACGATATTTTTGTTATTCTTAATGAAATACTTCCAAACATTTGATGTGTGGTGTCTGTTGGTGACGTTCGCCATTTTGAATTAATTTATGGTTAATGGCATAGAGGTTAATGGGCGCTCAAGTAGTCGATTGTTTCTAAAAGCGCCGACTAGTGCTCTCGACTACTTGACTAGTCTGTGCAAGCCCTAATAAATACACAGATGGGGAACAAGCTGATTGGTTGAGGCGTGGCCCTGCTCCCGAACTTTAGCTAACTTATTAACTCCATAAATGTTTAGAGAGTCTCCTTTTTTTCCCCCTGACATCAAACACAACTTAAGCCAAATGACAAAAAAAAATGACATGAAACATGAAGTGAAAACAAAACCAAACGTGACTTTATTATTATTGTGTAGTTTTGCTCTTTCTTGTAAAATAATATTAGTAATGTTACATATACTATCCTCAATCATCCCTGAAACTCAAACCATTAGTTTTTTTTCTGCATGAACACATTCTCATTCTGTTTTATTTTCTCTCTCTCTTATCTCTCCAAAGTACCATATACCAGGATCTGAAGATCTTTCCTAAAATATGATGGAATTTCCTTTTAATGGCTATAGCTTTAAACATCTGATCTGCACATGAGTAGTGTCAGAGGTTAATCTTTATAATACAAAAACTGTTTCAAAACCCTCTTTTCTCAATGAGTGAAATTCCTTTGGATTCTTGGGGTTGTGAAAGGCACATAACAAAGTATAATTCTTAAAGGGATTGTTCACCCAAAAATGAAAATTCTGTCATAATTTACTCACCCTCAAGTTCCAAACCTGTGTAAATTTCTTTCTTCTGCTGAAAACAGAAAATATTTTGAAGAAGGTCAGAAACCAAACAGTTGATGGACCCCATTGACTGACATAGTATTTTTTCCTCATACTACAAAAGTCAATGGGGTCCATCAACTGGTTGGTTACCAACATTTCTCAAAATATGTTCTTTTGTGTTTAAGAGAAGAAAGAAATTCATACAGGTTTGGAACAACTTGAGGGTCAGTAAATGATGACAGAATTTTCATTTTTGGGTGAACTATTCCTTTAAGCCAAGTTTACACTACAACACAGAAGCTCATCATGTTTTAAGTCTGCAACAGAACCTGCCTTGATTGAAGCCAACTCACGAGTCATCAGGCACATTGTCTCCGGTGAACAACAGCCAATGACATTATGAGATTATAGACAGTTAAAGCAGGGTGAGGGAGTAACAAAACAAAACACATCATCAAACTGGCAGCTATCTGTGCAAATAAAGCCTTCCCTTCATGTTGCTTGTGTGAGAGTGGGATTTTGAGATCATAGCTGCAGACTGGGAGGAGAATGATTGTGTAATTGACACAATTATTCTGTGATTAGTTGTGTGGTTTGCATCAACACAACAGAAAACAAGAGACTGTGTCCTTAAATGTCCACAAGGCATTCATGTAATGTGGAACTTTCTTTTGTGGAATTTTTCCTCTATGATCTGAGAAGCAGCATTTCTCATCAAAACTGTCCACTTTTCTGTAGAAAACTTTCTAATTCAGTGCAATGTTTTACAACACGTATAATACATAGTGTGGCCAAGGTTATTATGATAAAATAATTCTTCGCCTGAAGAATGAGTGAGAATGGCTGAAGAGACACAGTTAACCTTGTAACGTCTCGGTTACGTATGTAGCCCTCGTTCCCTGAGTAGGAAACGGAGACGTTACGTCGGATGACGACGAATGGGGGTTTCGCTTAGAAAGCCTATCGACTTCGAGTATTACAAAACGAGCCAATGGCAAAGAAATGCCATGGGTCTGCGGAATTTGCATAGCGTATCTCCGCCCCACCGCATGGGTATAAAAGGAGAGACGCCGGCAAAGGCAGATCATGTCTTCGCTGAGGAGCCGAGACTGAACTCAGGCGTCTACCCAGCGGTACAGCGGAAGTGGCAGGGAGACGTAACGTCTCCGTTCCCTACTCAGGGAACGAGGGTTACATACGTAACCGAGACGTTCCCTTTCGTAGTCACTCCGAGTTACGTCGGATGACGACGAATGGGGGTCCCCGTGTAATCACGCCACCTTCACAGCTGTCTTCCAGTGTCCTGCGAAAGTCTGATCCCCCTGTCGTGATACTGGCACGGACGAAGGAGTCCTACTTAGCACAGGAATACCAAGGTACACTGGGAAGCATATCTCAGAGGAAATATGCCGCAGCATGCCTACCCGTTGGGAGGACTTAAGAACACACATATGGCCGGAGGGCTTCATATGGAGGAACGCTGGAGTGACCAGCCCGTGGGGTGGCAACTTTCAACTCCAGGAGAGGCAAGGTGGCTTGCCAAGGGAAAGACACATGCTCAAGGAGGCTTACAGTGGACATACACATGTGGGGGTTACTCAGAGGAGGAACCATGCACACGGAGGCACCTAGCCGATGCACAGGCAATAGACACTGGCGCCAGCGTCAACAGTGCTGGAGGAACTCAGGGCTTCAGAGAGGAAGGCTCACCTGAGGAAAAATCGCACGTATCCAGTCCGTGGAGTGGAATGGCGAGCAAGCGAAGACACGTGAGCGGGTCCGGTACTAGCTGGTTGAAGCGAGCACATGAGAGGACACAGGCTCCACTCGGAGATTGTAGAATCTGGCGAATGTGTTCGGTGTCGCCCAGCCTGCAGCTCTGCAGATGTCTGCCAGCGAGGCGCCATGCGCTAGAGCCCAAGAGGAAGCCACACTCCGGGTGGAGTGGGCTGTCACACCAAGGGGGCACGGTCGGCCTTGCTGTAGGTAAGCCAAAGCAATGGCGTCCACTATCCAGTGAGACAACCTCTGCTTTGAGAGAGCCTTTCCCTTCAGTATCCCACCATTACAGACAAAGAGCTGGTCTGAGGTCCTGAAACACTGCGTCCTGTCTACGTAAGCACGGAGAGCGCGTACTGGACAGAGCAGTGCCAAGGCTGGGTCTGCCTCCTCCGGGGGCAGCGCTTGCAGGTTCACCACCTGGTCCCGGAAGGGAGTGGTGGGAACCTTGGGCACATATCCAGGCCGGGGTCTCAGGATCACGTGAGAGTGACCCGGCCCGAATTCAAGGTACGCTTCGTCAACGGAGAATGCGTGCAGGTCCCCTACCCTCTTGATGGAGGCCAATGCAACCAGGAGCGCTGTCTTCATTGACAGGAACTTAAGCTCAACAGATTTCAGAGGCTCAAAGGGAGCCCTCTGCAGGGCACTTAACACCACTGAGAGGTCCCAAGAGGGAACGAGAGGAGGGCAAGGAGGATTTAGTCTCCTCGCTCCTCTCAGGAACCTGACGATCAGGTCGTGCTTCCCCAGAGACTTACCTTCAACTGCTTCGTGATATGCGGCGATAGCGACCACATACACCTTCAGGGTGGAGGGAGACAGCCTTCGCTCCAACCCATCTTGAAGGAAGGAAAGCACGACACTGATCGAGCATCTCCTGTGGTCTTCTCGGCGAGAAGAGCACCAGTTGACGAAGAGGTTCCACTTCAACGCATAGGCATGTCTCGTGGACGATGCTCTAGCGGAAATGATGGTAGCCGCCACCGCTGGTGGCAGGGTACTCAAACCTGCCTCGTCCCGTCCAGGAGTCACACGTGGAGTCTCCAAGATCGGGTCGAATGTGCCAGAGGGTGCCCCGTCTCTGAGAAAGGAGATCCTTCCTCAGAGGAATTGGCCAAGGAGGTGCTGTCGCGAGGAGTATCAGTTCGGAGAACCAGGTCCGGGTGGGCCAGTATGGCGCAACCAGAATGACCTGCTCCTCGTCCTCCTTGATCTTTCACAAGGTCCGTGCGAGAAGGCTCACTGGGGGAAACGCATATTTGCGTAGGCCCCACGGCCAGCTGTGCGCCAGTGCATCCGTGCCGAGCGTGCCCTCGGACAGGGAGTAATACAGGGCGTAATGGGAAGAGTCGTGGGAGGCAAACAGGACTACCTGTGCGTCGCCGAACTGGTCCCAAATCAGCTGGACCGACTGGGGATGGAGTCGCCATTCGCCGGAGATGGGCCGAAACCGTGACAGCTCGTCGGCTGCAAAGTTCCGATCTCCCGGAATATGGATAGCACGAAGGGACCTCAGGTGCTTCCGACTCCATAAGAGGAGGTGGCGTGCGAGTTGCGACATACGGCGGGAGCGTAGACCACCCTGACGGTTGATGTACGCTACAGTTGCGGTATTGTCTGAACGGACTAGTACGTGTTGACCCTTGAGCAACGTGCGAAAACGGTGCAGGGCAAGGCGTACTGCCAGCAACTCGAGGCAATTGACATGCAGAAGGCGTTGGGGTCCTGTCCAGGAGCCCGCGGCAGCATGCCTGGAAACTCGTTCTAGGGGAACTCCGGCCCGTAGAAACTGAGGTTCCTCCACGGGGTGAAGGTCTGACGGCAGGTCGGAGTCACTGGGACTCGGAGCGTGCCATGATGCCATGCCCACCTCGGGACTCGATCGCGAAGCCACAGCTGAAGTGGTCTCATATGAAGCAATCCGAGCGGCGTTGCCGCGGCTGCAGATGCCATATGCCCCAGGAGCCTCTGAAACAGTTTCAGTGGGACCGCACTCTTGCCTTCGAACTGTCGAAGACAAGTCAGCAGTGAGTGTGCGCGCTCGCTCGTGAGCTGCGCGGACATAGCGACCGAGTCGATCTCCATACCGAGAAAAGAGATCCTCTGCACGGGGCAGAGTTTGCTCTTCTCCCAGTTAACCCGAAGGCCCAGACGGGCTAGGTGCAGGAGCACTAGGCCGCTGTGTTCGCAAACCTGATCCCGAGAGTGAGCTAATATTCGCTAATAGAGTGAGCCAGACTGTCGAGATAATTCAGGATGCGAACCCCGTGTTCACGTAGGGGAACAAGGGCTGCCTCGACGACCTTCGAAAAGACGCGAGGAGACAGAGCCAGCCCGAATGGGAGAACCGCATACTGGTATGCCTGCCCCTCGAAAGCAAACCGAAGAAACGGTCTGTGTCGAGGCAAGATGGAGACATGAAAGTATGCGTCCTTCAGGTCTATCGCTGCAAACCAATCCTGTGGCTGCACGCATTCGAAAATGCGTTTGGCCGTGAGCATCTTGAACGGCAGCCTGTGAAGGGAGCGGTTCAAGACGCGCAGATCCAGGATCGGCCGTAACCCACCGGCCTTCTTGGGGACAATGAAGTACGGGCTGTAACCCTGACTTCATCTCGGCTGGAGGGACAGTCTCGATTGCACCCTTCGCCAGCAGGGTGGCAACCTCCGCTCTCATGATGGGGGCATTGCTGCCGACCACAGTGAAGCGAACTCCCCTGAAGCGGGGAGGAGACCGTGCGAACTGAATCGCATAGCCGAGCCTGATAGTTCAGGAAACCCAGCGGGACAGGCTGGGAAGCTCTAACCAAGCTGCCAGAAACTGAACCGGCGGGGTCATGCGAACCACAGGCGTCCCCCCAGAGGGGCAGCGAAGCGGAGTGACCGGCCCAGGCGAGGGTGGCAAGGCGGCCCGGTGCGGGGGCGCGGTCATGCTCCGTGCCCTGACAGAGTAGACCAGGGAAGGACCAGCGTTCCACGGGGGTCTGCTCTGCCAGGGGTCTGGCGACAGAGGGGGACGAGAGTGGTGAGGTCCGGAGACGGCACACACTGACATCCGCGCCCTCTGGAACAGAGGGGGACGGGAGTGGCGAGGCCCGGGGGCGGCGCACACTGCAGTCCAAGAACTCTGTGACAGAGAGGGACGAGAGCGGCGAGGCCCGGGGGCGTCGCGCACTGTCATCCGGCCTCTGTGTGCTCAGAGACAGGAGAGTCAGTTCCTTCTGAGAATAAGGATTCTTCCGCGGCCCTCCACTGGGGACAGGAGTGGCCCTGCTACCAGCTCCTGGAAAGAACTGAATCCCACCTCCGAGCAGCCCGTCTCAAGAGCGCCGCTTAACCTGGCGTATAGCGGGGGGCGGGGCTGGAGAGGGCAGTGGCGTCCCCCTGCGGCCCCCAGAACCAGCCCGGGTGAACGGCCGGGGTGGGAGCCGCAGGAGGGCGCCTTCGGCGGTGGGCAGACTGAGGGACCTGAGCGGACGGCAGGGCCGTCGGGACAGAATAAGCCTCAATCTGCTCATGGGCGGTCGAGAACTGTAGTACAGCCCTCAACTGCACCGCCGAAGGGTCGACCTGGGATATGAGGGTGTCGAGCAGAGGGGTCCGCCGGACAACCTACACATCGGACAGGTCAAGCCAGAGGATTGAATGGTGGACATCACCTGACCCAGGGAGCGCGCGGCCACTTTCGTCGCTGGGTGAGCAAGGTCAGTGGCGGCGCGCAGCTCGATGAAGAGACCTGGGTCAGTCCTACCTTCCTACATGTCCATGAGCACCTGGGCCAGGTAGACCAGCAGAATGGCCATGGCATGCAGTGAGGCGGCTGCCTGTCCGGGGAGCTACAGGATTTCGCCACAAGTGTAGACGAAAAACTACAGGCCACGGACGGGTGCTTAGGATTGCGCCGAGAAGAAGCACTCTGAGGACACATAGCATCGCAACAGAGCGTTCAGCCGGGGGAACCCCAGTGTACCCATGGACAATGGGGTCTTCTAGGACTTCGAGATCTCATCATGCACGTCTGGGAAGAAAGGTATTGGGGTTTGCCGTGGACGGAGTCGGCAACCTTACCCAAAAACCAATCGTCCCGGGAAAGCATGGCCGTCATCTCCAGATCAGACTCAGGCACGGCCGTATGCACACCAGAGGGTGGCAGCTGTGACGAGTCATCACTTCCAGGAGAATCAAACCCACCTTGTGAAGCTGCTACAAACATAGTATCATCCTCTGTAGCTTCAAATGAAACACACGGGCCACCAGAGGGTAGACCCGTGGGAATCACCTGTTCACTAGCGGGCACCGTCATTGAGAAGGGGGGCTGGGGCGTGGACACAGAGTCGGTGCCTTGTTCCTGACCGTAACGCTCCGGTCACCCCGGCCACCAGCCGAAGAACGGGTGGTGGATGAGGGGACTCTCACTCTTGTGAGTTCACAGAGTCTCGACCTTAATGACGCGATGGTCATGTTCCCCCAGAGAGAACATGAGTCATCCACGAGCGCTGCTCTAGCGTGATCAATTTTTTTTTTTCTCAACCATACTAGACAACGCTCGTGCCCATCAGAGTCCGATACCAAGCTGCCGCAACCATTCGTTTTTTTTTTTTTTTTTTTAAAGGCACGGGCGAGCCGTCTTTAAAAAGACGTGCCGCGTGCGAGCTCTTTTATGAGAGGAGAAAAAAACTCTGCGATGTTGAAGCGAGCAGGGAGAAACACACTCACTGGCAGATCACTGCACAGATCAGCAGGCAATGTGAACTCGCTGCAGATCGCCATCACACCAACACCGGATAATGGCTCGTCTCGTAGAGTGAAATCAGGAATGGCTGTGGAGTGAAGAGATACTCTTGGCTCTGAAGCGAAAACATGATCTTCCTTTGCTTTCCTTTGTCTCTCCTTTTATACCCACGCGGTGGGGCGGAGATACGCTATGCAAATTCCGCAGACCCATGGCATTTCTTTGCCATTGGCTCGTTTTGTAATACTCGAAGTTGATAGGCTTTCTAAGCGAAACCCCCATTCGTCGTCATCCGACGTAACTCGGAGTGACTACGAAAGGGAACCTCTGTTTTACCAACTTTGCCTTTCGTTTTTTCTGTCAGAGATTGGCATGGTTTTATTGCAGTTAGCCTAATAGCTGGTTTGATTTGCATTGAAAGATGATCTTATGGAAAGTACCCCATGCCAATCTCTGGGTATGGTGAAGGGTATGTGATGATGTGGGGCTATTTTAATTACCAAGGCCGAGGGAATTTTATCAGGATGCATAGTATCCTGGATCCATGAAATAACTGGCCTTCAAAAATAAAAATCTGCCTGTCTCTATGGGAATTTAACATAGGGGTGTACTGACTTATGCCCCCTGTATTTTAAGGAAGAACATTTATTTATGATACATTATTCATTCACAAAGACAATTGGTGTCCTTAAAGGTTGGATTTTTCATCATTTGTTTAATTAAGGCATTAAGATCAATTTCCAAGTGATGTTTTTTATTTATTCCTCTTTTTAGTCAATTTAGCATGGGTGTATTCACTTATGCTAAGCACTGTATATTATGCAAAACACTGTATGTCAAAAGAGTAGTATGTCCGAATGCATATACTATTGGCCAACTACTTCCGCCGAGATTCTGAAGTGCATACACGATGGTGTCAGAGTTATGCTATGTTTCATTGTATTTTGTTCATGTTCATGTGTTTCCTTTGAGTTCAGTTCTCGTTTCTATTGTTACTAAATTCTCTTGTTTGTCACCTAGGTTACTAATTAATCCCACCTGTACCTGTTTTGTTCATTACTTTGTCGGTTCTTGTCATGATTTAGATTGGTATGTTACTTTCCATTGAGTTTTCTCAGTGATTATTATTAAACTGTTTTTCTTGGATTACCTGCATCATGCGTCTTGTGAGTACCACCATATGTGACAGATGGACACTTTACTATCCCATGAGGCCATGGGAGAGGATTTATATAGGTCACATAATAGTAACAACATGGCAGATGTAGTACGTCCGATTTTCACATACATTCATACTACATAGAACATGCTTTTTAACGGTCACAAAAAGTAAATTCAAATTCAAATGTAACACCTACTTAGACAGTATATGATTTCAGATGCAGTGTAGGCTTCACGTTTCCTTGCACATTGCTAACCCATCTTGTCTAGACAGCCAATGATACATTCCCAACCACAGGAGTCTTAGAGTTATCAGCTGTGGGACAGATCTCTTCAGTGCAAGCCTGTACAGCTGTGCTGGAACTGAGGGCAGAGATGATGAGGACTGAGTCATGGAAAGACAGTCGGTTTGGTAATTAGTTCACAGGAATGAGTAACAGGCTCTCTGAAACGAATCAGGTTCTCAGGTTTTGTACTACAAAAGTAGTGCTTCTAGGTGATATGAAATAACAATGATACAATGGCCTCAAAAAGTACTTCAATTCAATTCACATTTATTTGAGTAGACCTTTTTATAATACATATAGTTACAAAGCAACTAAATGCATGTTTCTACATTACGATTAAGAGCAATCTGTTATCAGAGGTGACTGTGTCAAAGTAATATCCATATGTAAGAATGTACAGTTCTATTTGAATTCAGATTATGCAGTTAGATAATGTCTTAATTTAACATGTTCATGTACTTCACAAAAAAAGTGTTTATATAAAATACTTAATTAAAATGTTTTAAAATCATTAAAAAATATTAAAAAGGTAATCTCCAACAAATTATGCTTTTCTCAGAACAAACTTTTTCAATTGGTTTCATTTCCAATTGGTTTCACAGTGATTTTTAGTGGATGTGTGAAGTCAGTTCAGTTTTTCAAACAGTAAATTTGAATTTGACCCCGAATGTTTAAACCTCTAGTTGACTAGCAAAGTATTAATTACGTTTTTTTGTGTTAAATAAGAGGTGATCTGGCGCTGAAATGTGTTGCATTGGAAATCATCCTGAGTGGTCATTGCCGCTGTTATCGGTGACGGCGAATCCTGAACAGACACACGCTTCAGTCCCATAGTGGAGATAAAATGCACACAAACATGTCACTGTTACATACAATCTCTGATGAACACATTTGGTTTAATGGAAAAAAAACAACATTAATGAGGGAAGATTCGAACTCAGAACCTCTGACATGCTCAACAAAAGTTATACTACGAGAACATTAGTACTACACACTAATTTTTATAGAGGATCTGTGTACATAATCACTGTCTTGAAGAATGTGTACTATATAATGATTTTTGATACAAGGATGAAACTATTACACTAAAAAAAAAATCTATGCATTTGATGTCAATAAATTAAACTCGTTACAATTGATTTCTTGATATAATGGTAATTTTTGTTTGTTTTTCCAAGTGTCCTGTACATGCAGATATCAGATATTGGTCACTTTTAAAAGATGTAAGCGGGTTATCAAAAAAAATCGTATATATTCAAAAAATCGGAATTGGGCATCAAGACCTGCAGTGTAAATGCGGCCATAGTGTCGGCCCAGATCCGGGCCACATCTGGTACATGTGGATTCCATGCATACCAGATGTGGGCCGGATCTGGGCTGACACTATGTTGCTGTCTGGGTTACTGCAATGTGCAACAAGTGTCTCATACTAGTCACAGAGTGAATGCACTGAGTAATGTTATAACATAACATTCACCACACTCAAATGTTTTTTTAGTATGATTGTTTTGACTAAGTAAAACATCACTGCATTACCTCACAATTTTAATTCTTCAGATAAATTGACCTGTATGAGTAGTAATTCAGCACTTGCGGCTATTTCATTAGAATGAAATGAGATAATATTAATCTAATATTAGCATAACTGTAACAAAGTTAAAGTTCAGGGAAAGAGGCGGACATGAAATGTCACTTTAATCATAAAATAAACAACAAAACGAAAGGAGCAGCATAAGCATAATAAAAACAGAAATGTAAAATGTTCCATGCTCTCGGCCCGCCCTGCTTCATACCACAGTAACGTTAAGAATACTTTAACACATTAGCTTATCCATGAACATGATTTCTGCTCGAGTCTTTTCATCATCTGTGGAGGTGAAGACGACAACTCCCATGATTCCATGCTCATTCACGACGTCATCAACCTACACCTTTGTTATTGTTTTGAATAAGCGACCTCTAGTGGTGAAACTTAAATACGGTGCCTTTAATGTGTGTTGATCAGTATGTATGTGTGTACTTGTTATGATGCTCTCTATTGCTCTGTTACTGCTGCAAGGCAAATGTGTCAAATCCATTTGAAAGCAATTATTCAGGTTGAAGTGGGTTCAAATGGGCCCACCTCACTCACCCAATTAACTTTAAGTGGAGTAATACACACTTCTGTATTGGGTTACGTAACAGTCCAGGAATGCCCGTGTGCTAACAGCTGTCTTCAAGCCTATTAAACACTCCTTCATGAGTAAATGTGCTGTAGCCTGTAGTGCATACCTGCAGACCACAGCCAGTCCTGGGCTTTTCCACTCCGGCTCTGAGCTTACCAAATACTTCCCAGACTTGCATCCCAGATACAGCCCACAGACTTTATTTTCCATTTGTTAACAGGCGAGTCACATGTCGTCAGCTTTCAGCCCCAACAATAGCGAGAAGTGTGGAGTCAGCAGTGCATGTGTCTCCTCTTATTCATACACTTTATGAGCTGCTGAGGAAAATTTCTCAGAACAGGTTAAAGTCTGTTCACACTTGCACGTGTTCTGTGCATTAGCCAAAGCTGTGACTCAGTTTGTCACACTTATAACAATTATCATGCTATTTTCATCCTGCAGGAAAACTATTAGGACATACAGTATATGCTGCTTTTTGTAAAGCTAAGCAAAGTGCAAAATTAAAAAAATGCTTAAAAACAAAAATACTATTTCAGTCTTTCTATACAGTCAGTTCACTTTTAATGCAATGTAATGACACTTGCTATTTCTTTGTAATTAATTGTGAAATGTACTAGGAATTTCTTACTTTTTTCTCACTTTTTCAATGTAGAAACTGCATTATCCAAATTATCCAAACTCCTTTCCTCAACAAGTCGTATTGAGGTATCATTTATGTCTGTAGAACAAATTATTATGGTTTTACACTTGGCGAGGTTTGAATTAGCAAGCACTAATAACCTCTAGACAAATGCAAGAAAAAGACAACTGTCTGAATGTGTAAGAATGTAAATATCTTTTGTTTTATTTACAACTTTGAAAAAAAAAGTGCAGTGTTGAATATGTTAACATCGCGGGGGTGAATTTTGCACCGATGCACATTTTTTAAGAAAATCTAAAAATGTAGTTTTATATTATTCTAAGCAAAGTGCAGCATCACCTTTTTACAATGCCAATATATATATATATATATATATATATATATATATATATATATATATATATATATATATATATATATATTTGCATTGGTCGTGAGTTATTTCTGTCTCCAACCACTAGGATTTATAAAAATACATTTTAATGTCCGACCCAAATGGAATAAATGATTCAACCTCTTTCGTTCTGGATCCACCACTTGATTTCAGACTAATGACCTTTTCAAGTTCCAAACATTTTGTCCTCTGTTTTTCTTGTCCAAAGAAGAAGAGGAGACTGTTGTAAACAAAAGATACATTTTATTTACAGACATAAATTACAAGTATACAATGTTCTAAAATAACCATCTAAATTAAATAAAACAATAGAAGATCTGTTTTAGATTGTCTACGACTTCATTTTGACCTGCGATTAAGTTGCTTTTTGCTGAATGTATGAGAAATATGGTGACAATGAGCATATTCCCACTCTAATATAAATGAAATGTTTCTTTTCATATTTTGATTAATAAACAGGGTTAAGGGCAACCTTAATACAAATTGTTTCCAGTGATTCTAATAAGGAAGACTATTCACTGTAAACCCTAACTCTCAAAATAATTATTTTTTTTGTTTAGAAAAAACTTAAATTAAACTAATTAGTTCAGTCAAATTAACTTTTTTGAGTATTTAGAACTTTCTTTTTCTATCAAGTTCACATAACTGATATATTTTAAGTAAACTGAACTGTTTAATTGTGTTGAGTTTTATGAAATTATTTCTTTTAATTTAGGTGAACTTAAGTTTAACTGAAACTGGGCTGGATTTCTATTTCTTGTGCGCAAGATTAATGTTAAATGGGAGATTTAGTAGTTTTTAACGTTTTGTTATGTTAATTTAGAAGAATTTATGTTAATGTTGGTTTTAGGAGAGATCATGTGCATGCAGCTTGGTTTGAGAGGAAGTATGTTAAAAGCTTTTTACTGCTGCAGTCATACAGCATGTACTATACCATGTTATTGTTAACATGTTAGTAAATTAGCAGGTTAGCATTAAGTGAACTAGCTTTGCTATTTCTAGCTAAGTATAAACAAAAAAATATGTTCACATTGACGTTAATTGAAAATTTTAAGTTAAATGTAAGGATTAGTGTACTCAAACATTTCAAGTTAAGAATAAGTAAAATGTATGAGTACAAAATAAAAATCTGCCAGTTGCTTACTTAAAACTTTGAATTTCTTTTCTTAAAAAATTTGAGGCAACTGATTGTCTTACATTTTTTGAGTTTTGCCAACATATTTGGGTTTACAGTGTATGAAAGTTCATGCATTTCACAATTAAAATAACTGTTGTTGTAACTAAGGCACAGAAATCTTCTGCAAGTATCATTATGTATCATTGAGGTATCTAATTTCAGACCAAAGTATATATTTTTGCCTGTAAAATCAAATTGTTTATCACATGCTGAAAGCCTTGGAAAAAGCTGAAAACCACAGAATTCTCTTCATTAATTGAACATAAACATATCTACAGACAACAGTGTGCAACTTGCTATAATACTTCAGAAGACTTCAGTGGAAATCAGGGAATACTCATCCACATCTGGCCCATGTTAGAATGAGAGACGACCATTCAGGAAGTCCTGCAATCAATTAACAACCCTAAACGGAGAGAGAGACAAAGAATTCAAATGCAGTCAATTAAATCTGCCATAACTATTTATTTTTTCACTTTGGTCAACCGAAAATAAAGAGATCTGGTATGATGACCGTCAGTGAATCTGTGATGATATCTGGACACATGTACTGCTAAAACATTATGAAAAAGCAACTCTGTAAATTTGAAAAACACAAGGATCTGGGGAACCCAGACTTCAGGAAGTAACAGCAAATAAAATGCACAGCTATTAAAGCTGTTATATATCACTCCACAAGCTCCACTGGTAACTGACACACTGAAAAAATAATGTTCTGCTTTCTTTTAAAGTAATTGAAGCATATTACTCTTGAAACCAACCCCTCAGATTTAATTATCTCATCAGTCAAGACTTTTACTCTCCTTGACTCTGAAAGGTTTCCTGACCTGGAGCTCAGAAAGGCTGTGCTGACAGCATGCATGAGGGATGACATCATAACCACGTTTAAGTGATCCATTCACAAGGTTAAAAGGTGAAGAAAAGTATCTGCAATAAGTGCACTTATTAGAAGGAGGAGATCTCTCCAGTGTTTTGTATCTCAGCCCATGACACGCACACCCGAGGAAAGGTTTATAGCTCAGAGTTTGCTCTTTTAATTTAAACATCAACTTTGTCTCAGATGTTTCTCCTAAAATTCCTCGGTTGAAATTAAATGGAAGCAAACTGCTGCTGACATTTATTTAGCATTTTAGAGGCATGAAAAATTAGCACACCTAAGATCATTTTGAGATAATTTGATGAGAAACGTTACTTCATACTGAAATCAAACTGGGATTTCTGTAGATCGAGCACCCTTCTGAAATCCCATCTGAACTTTATTTACACTCTAATAAATGCTGGGTTGTTTCAACCCAACTTTGGGTAAAATATGGACAAACCCAGCCGTTGGGTCAACATTTTTAATGAAATTTTTAACCCAACGTTTGGGTTTGTTAAAACAACGCAGCATTTTTTAGAGTGAACTACTGAGATATTAAGAGATTTCATTATGATCATTCAATATTCTGATCTG
The DNA here is from genome assembly GCA_026230005.1 of Gila orcuttii. Classification (NCBI taxonomy): domain Eukaryota; kingdom Metazoa; phylum Chordata; class Actinopteri; order Cypriniformes; family Leuciscidae; genus Gila; species Gila orcuttii. Next base: position 13,661,652 of record JAPDVR010000013.1, on the reverse strand, counting down.
TTTAAACTTCTTCTACTGAGAGAAAATTCTATCTATCTATCTATCTATCTATCTATCTATCTATCTATCTATCTATCTATCTATCTATCTATCTATCTATCTATCTCTTTGTCTGTCTATCTGTCTATCTATCACTGGCAGTCTAGTTAACTTAGGGCATGTTAACAACACGTCGAAACATGCTAGCAACATGCGTTAAAATCCTTGTTTTTCCGCTGAGGAGCCGGACCTGTGACTCGGCCGTACAGCGTAAGCTCAGCAACTATGGCGAGGGACCCTCCACGGGGAACAAGGGTTACCATACGTAACCGAGACGTTCCGTCAGATCACTACAATGTGAGTCAGAAGTGATTCTGATGAATGGGGATATCTACCAAAACGCCACGGCTGCTGGCCCTTCCAGTGCTCCGCTTGAGCCTCCCGCAGTGTTGGGCAGAAGGAGGAGCTCTAAGCAGAGAAGGTCAGTCACTGCTGTTTCCGCAAGACTCACTCAGTATGACTTATTGGTTAACGCTGGGAAAGTGTGCCCTTGGGGAAGGGAACGCTGCGGAAGCCACATCCTACCCCGGAGAAAGGCACTGTGACGGATACACATATGGACTAGCCAAGCAGGGTAGTACAACATATGGCAGTCTCTGGGGTGGTTCCAGCCTAGTTATAGGGGGGAGAAAACACCAGCAGAGACGACAGAGCGGGCTCTGTTGAGGAAAAAACACGGACTCGTCCGCAGAGGAGCTGATCGTGGAGGAATACACATATGGGCAGGGACCGCTACATATGGACACCCAGCCTAACACAGGTTCTACAATGCATACGAGTGTAGGCCTGGCGTTAGACGCTCTGCAACGTCTGACTGCCGCAGGGGTGACGGAGGAACTCACAGGGTTAGCCATTTCTGGGGAACACTACTGGAGCAATAGACGCACGCATCCGGCCCATGGAGGTGTAAGTGGCATTGCAAGCTGACACTAAGAACGGGTCCTTCGCACAACTGGCCACTGGGGGCGAGTACACAGGAAGATACCGGCTCTACATGGAGGCTATAGAATCTAGCGAACTTGTTAGGTGTCGCCCAGCCCACAGTTCTATATCTATCTGTCAGCGAAGCGCCTTGAGCCAGCGCCCAGGAGGAAGCAACACTTCTAGTTGAGTGTGCTCTCAACTCGAACGGGCAAGGCACGCCTTGGGCTTCATAAGCCAAGGCGATGGCATCCACTATCCAGTGGGCCATCCTCTGCTTGGACAGCCTTTCCCTTCTGCTGGCCTCCATAACAGACGAAGAGCTGATCTGAGGTCCTAAAGCTTTGCGTTCTGTCCATGTAAAACCTTAAGGAGTGGACGGGACAGAGAAAAGCCAGGGCTGGGTCTGCCTCCTCCCAAGGCAGTGCTTGCAGGTTCACTACCTCTGCCCTACAAAGGAAAAAGATCTTAACTCACCAGAGTGTGAAACTGAGAAAAATTACTTTAACCCTCTGAGGTCGGCTATCGCGCCGACGCGATAGTCTCGCTTTTTTTCTTATCAGTGCAAAAGAAACTCAAATAACTCCGTCGATTTTTGTCATACAGACAAGTGTTTTACATTTTTAAAAACTGTTAAATGTCTTCTTTTTTTGTGTACACTAATAATAAAAACAAAAAGTTGTGTTTTTCGTAAAATAAATAAAAAAAAACATGATGCACGTTCTGTCTTCTCTCTCAATGTGAATTTCATTCTGAAACGCGACAGAAAATTATCTTTAACTCAGCCAATACTTGCCACCCACACATGAAAGTAATGTCTTTACAAAGTTCGAAGTCTCTTTTTTTAAATGAAGTAAATAATATCAAAAACAAATATTCTCGGTTTAAGAAATCCGTATGAAAGCAACGACATGTACAGTTTCTCCAGCCCGAGCTCATTAACTTTAATTTGACCACACCCCCACGCGCGCAGTTATTCTCATTCAAATGATCCACGTGAAGGAACGCAGCGCTGTTAACGCCCTCATCAGCTCTAAACAAAGAATCAGCGACAGCGACTCCAGTATTTCTCAACTTTTCATTAGTTTGGAAGACTGTTTGTGCTGAGGATTTACCTTGGATTTACCTAAGAAGGACACATTTTTACTATGAGAACAATTTTTAAGGTAAGAGACATATTAGTAAGTCTTTTATTGTTGCATAAACTTTACATTGTAGCTACTTAACTCAAACTGGTGCAGCCTAAAATGTTATGAAATGAGATACAAGTAGGCCTATGCTAGTATGAATGTTTATTCTAATATGGTGAATATTTTAATGTTTAGACCTGTGTTTACTGTTAAATACTGTGTTTGTGGATATCTGCTCAAACGTAGATGTATAATGTAACAACAATGTTTCATAGTTTGGAGCGGCTCGATCGCTGCACGCGCTGAGTTTGGGTCTGAGTCACGCTGTGTGTTTGAAAAGCAAAACACGCCACACATTAGGCTTCACGCCAAACTCATCTCATTTCATAACGAATAGAAATATTTGAAGTAACATATGATAAACAATATTTGTTTGTCTAGTGTAGTGTTACTGAAAAGTGTTCATTTTTAACGATTTATAGGCTGCCTGTCTAGGCTATTGTTATTATTTTATGCAGCCCTACACATGCCTATATACAAGGCACAACAAACTAGATGTTCCTATATATATTTACAAAATACATATACATATATACACTGCCGTTCAAAAGTTTGGGGTCGGTAAGATTTTTAATGTTTTTAAAAGAAGTCACTTATGATTAGATTATTTTTCAGATAAATGCTGTTCTTTTGAACTTTCTATTCATCAAAGAATCCTGAAATAAAAATGTACATAACTGTTTTCAACATTGATGATAATGAAAAATGTTTCTTGAGCATCAAATCATCATATTATACTGATTTCTGAAGGATCATATGACACTGAAGACTGGAGTAATGATCACAGGAATAAATTACACTTTACTATATATTTACATAGAAAACAGCTGATTAACATTGAAATATTATTTCACAATATTACTGGGTTTGTTTTGTATTTTTACTCAAATAAATGCAGCCTTTGTGAGCATACGTGTGTGTTGGGGGTGTATATATATATATATATATATATATATATATATATATATATATATATATATATATATATATATATATATATTGTGTGTGTGTATATATATATATATATATATATGTGTGTGTGTGTGAGTGAAAAATCTAAAATGTATTCCCAGAATCGTGCAGCCCTACAGTTTGTCTTGATATCAACATGTTTACAGGTGTTTATTTATTTATTTTTTAGAAAGGGACCATATGCCGCTGGATGAGTCCTGCTGACTTTAACATTCACATGAGTCTCTGTACATGAACATGGTAAAATGAAAAGTCAAACACCTTGGACATGACAGGTATGTAGGCTACTATGTTTCAGGAATGGCACAAAGGTGTGTGACTCTTTAAGTCTTTGTCTTTACATCAGTGTGTTTACTAATGTGCTTTTTGTCCTTTGTTGTGTATCTTTGGATTATGTTGTGTTGTAAATAAATCCAGACAATCTAAAAGCCATTCTTTTTTAATTTCTCCTCATTCTTTGTGCAAGGCTTCTCATCATGATAGGGCCTGATAGCCCCTAATAGGGCCATTAGGGGAGAGTCTTTGTCTTTCTCAGGTGTAAAATGCATTCATATTAATGAGAGATCCACGCCCCTTCGCATAAAGCTTTCTCACACAAAACACGTCATACAAATTTTAAATCAATATATTGTCTTCTCTAAATGAGTATGCAGGATGATTTTCACATAGTTTTGGAGCAAATATTCTAGGCTACGTGATACAATTTTCAAAAGTCTTGTGAAGAAATAATCACTATGGGTTTTATGACCTTATTTCAGTGACATTTGTTTTTTGTTTTTTCACAAACCACGCATAAAGATTATTATCTTAAAAATACAAACATGTACATACATGTTGCTCACATATTACGGTAGCCCCGTTTGTGCTATATAGAGTGAATTTACACCTTTGCCATTAACATGTTTATAAATAACTGAAAAAAGCACAAATGTCAGAGCATGTCAGAACACCTCCAGGACCCAGAAAACACCTTAGACCTCAGAGGGTTAAAAAATGACTTTAAAGTTATCTTAATGTCCTGACAATTGAGTTATAGGTATAACTAGTGATGCACGATATATCGGCCGCCGATATAATATCGGCCGATATGGTCTATTTTTTACACATCGGTATGGTTCCGATGTCAAAATAGGGCCGATGTGAACAGGCCGATAATCATTCCTGTGTATTTGACGTGTGTGTAGGATTATGTGGGGCCGGCGGGGATGTTTGTTTTTGCACGCGCGCATACATTACACACATAATGTGCTGAAGCAGATGCTGGAGGCGGCAAGTTACGCACTCTGCCTTGTTCTGACCGACCATCAAAATATTGTCGCGCTGGAGTTACGGGGTTATGATGTAGCAATTAAATCACCTCAGACACACATGTAAGTTACATGTTTCACAGTGATTGCTTTTGTTAGATTACTGAATAATGGCATACTCAAGGGGGGAAATGATGATGAAAATGATCAAGGTAAGAATGACACACGACACGGGTGCATAAAAAAGATAATCTTTAAAATCCAGTAATAGCTAGCGGTAGCCTTTAGCTAGCGATGCTACTTCACAAACTAGACACAAACACGTTTCGAGCCATAATCAACAACTTATCTAGTAACAAGCGCTGCATTAGAGCAGGCTTGTAGGATATCTTAATTCACAGCCCGTAAGGCTACATGTAGGCTACAACTGAAATAAAATGCTAGCTCTCGCCTGTCAATGACAGTCCACTGACTGAAAACTACGCGAGTTGGTCAGTTGGAGCCGCAAAGACACACCCATTATACTGCTACACCAGCAGCGGGAATGTAGTAATTTAAAGCCTACCTTTTGTTGAACCCTGGTTAAAATCCATGTCAAACAACCGACGAGAAAACAAATCCATTACAATGCGGAACTACTAACTGTTAGATAACGTTACAGTTCTTTAGGGACACCTAATCTGTAGCCCTGCCTTAGCTCTGAAGCTCTGTGACTATTATGAACTGTCTGCGACGTCAAGATTGCAATGCTGGAATATGTTGTGGTTGTGTGTGTGTGTGTGTGTGTGTGGCGCGCGCGCGAGAGAGAGAGGCGCGGGCGAGATCGAACAGTGGAAACAAAAACATACTCCGTCATTTTGTTCATACAGGACATTCCAACTATGCTTACTACTTCAACTTCTTGTTTATACATGTAAAGCCATTTTTATCATAGTGAGTCTAATAGGGTTAATATTGATTACATTTTAAGTGTTATCATAACATTGTGCTATAAAATAGAAGTTAAGGTCTTTTGCCTTAGTAGGACAGTACTGTACTTTAAAGTTTTGAACTGTTGTACAATGTTCACAGAATACAGTGACTTGGTCTCAAGTGAGTTAGATGTTTATTGAGAATACTCAGGGTTGGCTTATTCATAGTGTGAATTCAGGACACACTTGTATCCTTTATAAAAATGTATTTTTATATAAATATTTACTTTTTCTTCTGGAAATCTGATGACATATTTTGTATACCTGTATTAACCTATCTACAAAAAAAATTTGAACTCAAATTTGACCTTTGACCCTTTTTCGGAAGTTACTGTATTCTGCCTGTAAAGACTCAGAGGCGGATCTAATCCGTGGGGGAATTTGCATATCATAATTAATAATTGGTAATTAATAATTATTCATACATGTTTGGATTAGATCAGTCTTACATGTTAATAAATCTCCCGCTAAGGGATGATGTGTCATTTTACCTGCATGCATGCGTATCCCTGCAATTAACCACAAGTTGATTGTAATTAATTACACGGACCACGTCTTACAAGACAGGCAAAATTAATTAGCTCAATTGTCAGAATAATATTTGTGGGGATCCACAATATCATCCTACTTTATAGGATTTCAGGAAACGCAATTCTGTGGCCACTAGAATTGGGTTTTCTGCCCTATAAACCAAATACTCTTTAAAGTATCTTTAATTTGTAAAGCTTGTAGCTTAAGTTAGACCTTTGGCACTTAAGGGACTTGGAAAATGAGCAGAGGCAGTACATCAATCAAATGAATATAATGAATTTAATAAGGCAGAACTACTTATGTATTTACTACGTTACAGGAATACATGCATTTACAAACATTAACAGACAATGACAACAACACGGGGCGTTTGGACAATGGATACACGTGTGAGAGAGAGAGAGAGAGGGGGAGAGGGAGAGAGAGAGAGAGAGAGAGAGAGAGAGAGAGAGAGAGAGAGAGAGAGAGAGAGAGAGAGAGCATTGGCAACATTCACCCTGACAGTCACCTGTCTGTAACAACACGAAAACATCATCTTAATGCTTCTTAGAAGCTCTATAAAGAGATATACTTGCACAAATTTCTGGGTCTCTCTGTGTCGCGGCACTCCTGCGCGAGCGGCGTCCTTTAGGAAGCGTCACGTGGTGCTTCTTGGCGCGCGTGTTGAACGGAGGTTCAAAGTCTTTGGGGTAACATTACCAAAGGAAAATAGTTCGGCTAAGTTCGTTTCACTTCGTGGAAATGAACAGAGTCGACTACGGAAAACAAAACTTTGACTAACAAAGCAAAGAAATAAAGATCTCTACGGTGGAATCACGCGGAGTTAACGTTACATCTTTGCATGGCTGGTGAAGAAGCGCGCGTGCGTCTCTCGGTCCGGCGCGTCACGTGGTCAGATGCGCGTGTTTCTCCTTCAAAGCGAGCGCGCGCTCGTTTAAAGGTCCCTTGTAGATGGATTTGCTGAAGAGATATGTCACGCGGTGTTCGTTTCACTCGTCGATTGGAATTAAACACGGAGACTTATCTAAGACTGAAATACACAAACTAAACTAGAAACAAATAAAAGAAAGGCGAAGAGCTCGCCCGGAGGCGAGACGTTACATTGTGACACGAGGACCAGAGAAGTAACGAGGGGGATAAACTGGTATTCAGTCCTTTTGAAGACCTGACGTTTCCGCCTTCTTTTGGAAGAGGGTCCAATCAGGAGCTGTCCCTTTGGAGGGAATTTTTATGATCCTTTGTGTTCTAACCAGGCAATTAAATCTCTAGTTTCATTGGGTGTTTAAGAGAAGAATCTTCACAATTCTTATAATACTAATGTGTCACAAAGTTTAGCAAAATGTAATGTCAATTAACAAATGGGGAATGAAAATTGGAGTTTATCGAGACCAAACTTGCCACAAATGGATTTGGTTAAACATTAGTTGGCAAAGTTTGAAACATTATCCCATTAGAGTTGTCGAGAAACATGGACCAAACCACAAAAAGGCAACTCATGAAATAGGGAACTTAGATACATTGTTCATACAATTCTCAAATGGATATATAATAGCGTATATATATATATATATATATATATATATATATATATATATATATATATATATATATATATATATATATATATGAATGCAGGATTCATTTCTCCTCCTTGGTTAGAATTCAGAGAGAGCCACAGTTCTGTGAACATTCCTTTGGGTCGTAAACGCTGTTATCTAAGAACTCCATTCCTTTGGGTCGTAAACGCTGTTATCTAAGAACTCCAGTGATGTTAGTTTTGGTCTCTTTTCACTCCAAAGATGGAAAACATAGTAAACTATATTTTACTGGATATTACTGTACGTATTCTGATTGATCACACCGAAAGCATTCTGGAGGTGTCCAGAACTATGTGTACAAGTTATGAGAATAGACAGTTATATTTAAAAATGCCTAATGAAGGTATTTATAATTCACTTTAAGCTACGATAAAATCATAGTCATTCCAATGTGGCATGGGCAAATTGACACACATAAAAACACATTGAATATATCTGGTTAAATGTCTTTTAAAAAGAGAAGTTTCTTTTGGATCCTTCTTTGGGACATTCCAGTCAGTCATAAAAATGTCTCGTAACTGGACACCACGCTCTGTCCTGAGCGGGCTTCACTTGTGGGGGATGCATGTGTGGTTGTGAGTGTGTGTGTGTGTGTGTGTGTGTGTATATGTTAATTTACATCCAGACTTTTTGGGCCTGAAGGCTTTGGGATTTTCGCTAGGATGTATTTAGTTATTCAGATTCACCTCGCCCAGTCCCTACATGCCTTAGCATTGCCCACAAAATGACAATCAGTCATACCAAGGCAAAAGACGTTAACTTCTATTTTATAGCACAATGTTATGATAACACTTAAAATGTAAGCAGTAACCCTATTGGACTCACTATGATAAAAATGGCTTCACGTGTATAAACAAGAAGTTGAAGTAGTGAGAATAGTTGGAATGTCCTGTATGAACAAAATGACGGAGTATGTTTTTATGTTTCCACTGTTCGATCGCGTCCGCGCCTCTCTTTCTCTCTCTCTCTCTCTCTCTCTCTCTCTCTCTCTCTCTCTCTCTCTCTCTCTCACACACACACACACACACACACACACACACACACACACACACACACACACACACACACACACACACACACACAACATATTCCAGCATTGCAATCTTGACATCGCAGCCTGTTCATAATAGTCACAGAGCTTCAGAGCTAAGGCAGGGCTACAGATTAGGTGTCCCTAAAGAACCGTATCTAGTAGTCCCTCATTGTAATGGATTTGCTTTCATGTCGGTTGGTTGACATGGATTTTAACCAGGGTTCAACAAAAGGTAGGCTCTAAATTACTACATTCCTGCTGCTGGTGTATAATGGGTGTGTCGTTGCGGTTCCAACCAACCAACTCAGTAGTTTTGATTCAGTGGACTGTCATTGGCAGGCGAGAGCTAGCCTATGAGAAGCACATTTTATTTCAGTTGTACATGTAGCCTAGTATTACGGGCTGTGAATTAAGATATCCTACAAGCCTGCTCTAATGCAGCGTTTGTTACTGGATAAGTTGTTGATTATGGCTCGAAACGTGTTTGTGTCTAGTTTGTGAAGTAGCATCGCTAGCTAAAGGCTACCGCTAGCTATTACTGGATTTGAAAGATTATCTTATTTTATGCACCCGTGTCATGTGTCATTCTTACCTTGATCTTGGTTTTTACGTTTCGAAGCCATCTCCACCATCATTCCCCCCCGAGAGTATGCCATTCATCAATAATCTAACAAAAGCAATCATTGTGAAACATGTACGTGTGTGTCTGAGGTGATTCAATTGCTACATCATAACCCCGTAACTCCAGCATGGCAATACTTTGATGGTCGGTCAGAACAAGGCAGAGTGCCTTGTAACTTCATTCGAGTATTCAGGAGCAGCGAGAAACGAACGCATAAAGCCGTAACTGACGTTACGGGCTTCTACCACAGTTTCCCCTTGGCTTTTTGAAGTTACGCCAAAAACAAAATCTTATTTCCCCCAAAAAACAATCAAATTGAAACTTGATGTTTGTCTATATGATAAAACTTATGTTTATTGTCCTAAAAATGACAATAACTCATTTTCACCAAAAATCGAAGTTACGACCTTTTGCCTTAGTGCGGCAGACCTGGTCCCTGAAGGGAGTGGTAGGAACCTTGGGCACATATCCAAGCCGGGGTCTCAGGACAATGTGAGAGTTGGCCGGCCCAAATTCTAGGCATGATTCGTCGACCAAAAATGCTTGCAGGTCCCCTACCCTCTTGATGGAAGCCAGAGCAGTCAGGAGCACTGTTTTTAGTGGCAGGATCTTTAACTCAGCTGACTGTAATGGTTCAAAGGGAGGTCTCTGCAGTGCACTGAGCACCAGAGACAGGTCCCAAGAGGGTATAGAAGGGGGGCGAGGCGGATTTAGTCTCATCGCTCCCCTCAGGAACCTGACAATCAGGTCATGCTTTCCTAATGACTTACCTTCAACTGCATCGTGATGTGCGGCAATAGCGGCAACATACACTTTGAGGGTGGAGGGAGACAGTGAATGCCTTTGCTCCAACCCATCTTGCAGGAAAGAAAGCACGACTCTGATCGGAAATCTTCGGGGGTCTTCCCGGTGGGAAGAGCACCATTCAACGAACAGGTTCCACTTCAGAGCATAGAGGTGCCTCGTTGAGGGGGCTCTAGCAGAAGTGATGGTGTCTACCACCGCCTGGGTTAGGTCACCTAGAACCCCCGTGCCATAGAACGGGTGCCATAGAGTGCCCCGTCTCTGAGAAAGGAGGTCCTTCCTCAGAGGAATGGGCCAAGGAGGTGCTGTCACAAGGAGCATGAGTTCTGGGAACCAGGTCCTGTTGGGCCAATACGACGAAACTAACAAGACCTAACAAGCGAAACTAACAAGACATCGTCCTCCCTGACTTTGCACAGTGTCTGTGCGAGAAGGCTCACTGGGGGAAACGCATACTTGCGTAGGCCCTGGGGCCAGCTCTGTGCCAGTGCATCCGTGCCGAGAGTCCCCTCGGTCAAGGAATAAAACAACTTGTAATGGGTCGAGTCCAGAGAGGCAAATAGATCTATCTGAGCGGCTCAGAAGAAGTCCAATATCAGCTGGGGATGGAGATGCCACTCTCCCGGAGGCGTAGGCTGTCGTGAGAGCTCGTCGGCTGCACGATTGAGCACGCCAGGGATGTGAATGGCACCTCAGATGCTTCTGACTCCATAGGAGGAGATGGCGGGCGAGTTGCGACATGCGGTGGGAGCATAGACCGGTTGATGTACGCAACGGTCGCAGTGTTGTCCGTACGGACCAGTACATGCTTGCCATGTAGCGACCCTCTGAGGCGGCCCAGCGCCATGCGTACTGTGAGCAACTCGAGGCAACTGATGTGCCAATGCAGTTGAGGCCCCATCCACAGACCTGAAACTGAAACTCGACACTTGTTCTAGGGGAACACCTGCCCGTAGAAACGAATGGTGCGACCTGAAGGTTTGGAGGCAGTGCGGGGTGACATGCACCCGGTACGTGCCGCTCTGCCACGCCCATCTCGGGACTCAGCCGTGAAGCCAGTGCTGAAGCGGTCTCATATGAAGCAATACGAACTGCGTTACTGCGGCTGCGGATGGCATATGCCCCAGGAGCCTCGAAAAAGTTTCAGTGGGATCACTGTCCTGCTTTTGATTGTACTCAAGCAGTTCAACACTGACCGGACGCGCTCCTCTATGAGTCGCGCTGTCTGGTTGACCGAGTCCAACTCCATACCGAGGTAAGAGATCCTCTACACAGGGGAGAGTTTGCTCTTGTCCCAGTTGACCTGAAGGCCCAACAGGCTGAGGTCACCTCTAATTTAATTATAATTAGATGTCTAGATCTATGTCTCCTTTAATTAGGAGAACCATGTCCCTGTGTTCGCACAACTAATCTCGAGGCTGAGCCAGGATCAGCCAGTCGTCAAGATAGTTGAGAATACGAACGCCGTGGCTGCCTCCGCGACTTTCGTGAAGACGTGGAGCGACAGGGACAACCCGAAGGGCAGGACTTTGTACTGATATGCCCGTCCCTCGAACGCAAACCACAGGAACGGTCTGTGTCGAGGAACAATCGAGACATGAAAGTACGCGTCCTTCTGGTCGATCGCTGCAAACCAATCTTGGGGACGGATGCATTCGAAAATGCGTTTCTGCGTGAGCATCTTGAACAGGAGCTTGTGCAGGGCCCGATTCAAGGTTCGCAGGTCCAAGATAGGCCGTAACCCACCACCTTTCTTGGGTACAATGAAGTAGGGGCTGTAGAACCCTGTCTTCATATCGGCTGGAGGAACCGGCTTGACCGTGTCCTTCGCCAATAGGACATCGAACTCTGCCCGCACGACAGGCGCCGCAGGTGCAACTTCGCAGGGCGCCGGGTGAACTGAATCGCATAGCTGAGTCTGATGGTACGGATGAGCCAGCGAGACGGGCTGGGAAGCGCTAGCCAGGCTCCCAGACACCGCACAAGCGGGACCAATGGGACCACAGACGTACCCGGGGTGGGGCAGCGAGGTGGAACACAGGGACTCGGCTCGGGAGGCACTGAGGCGGCCCGAAGTGGAGTCTGAGTGTGTTGTGCCACACTTAACTGGTTCCAGGGTGGGGCAGAGGGTGCGTGGGAAGGCTTGGTGGCGTCCCTGAACCACACACTGCTGCTCGCTGGCGATGGAAGAGGGGGAAAGGAGTGGCAAGGCACGAAAGCGTCGCCCACTGCAATCCGCGCCCTCTTGTGACCCAGAGATAGAAGAAATTGCCCTTTTATTGAAAACGTGGGTACTGCTGGACTCCGGGGAGCCAGCGGCGGAACAGAAACAAAATGAAACAAAAGATTCTCCACCCGGTCCTCCTGTTTATGCTCTAAAGAGAAGACGCAGAGAGATTGCGACCCTCGTTGTCAGCGCCATCACACCAACACCACGAACCAGAGATCCTTCTTGGCAGAGACTCGAAGACACTCAGCAGATCTTTCCAGGAGACAGGAACAGCATACACCATCTGGCTCTGAAGCAAAAGACAAGGATGTGAACGCACCTGCTGCTTGTTATATGCTCGCGCCGCGATGCACAGCAGTTGGTGCAATTATCGCATGCCAATATGCATTGGCTCGTTTTATTTCACTCGAAGTAGATAGGCTCTCGCAAGCGATCCCCATTCGTCAGAATCACTTCTGACTCACGTTGTAGTGATCTGACGAAGGGGAACAAGTTAAACATGCGAACATATGTGTTAAAACATGCTAGTTTAATGTTAAAATATGCTAGCATGACTAACAAAATGTCAAAACGTGTTAGTAACACGTTAAAATATGTTAATCAAATGCTAAAACATTCAAACATATGGTGGTCATACTGTCTGAGTAGTTGCTACATTTGAATTGAAATCTACTTTGCTACTGTTAAAAAAGTATGTTCTATATACCATGAATGTGTGTAGTAAGAATGAAATTTGGATGTGATGTTATTGCTGTCACGTGACCTACCAGCGTCAGATGTGTCGCTTCACTACCATTCATATACTGTTTCAAATACTATGTATTCGGACATACTACTCTTTTGGCGTACTGTTTTTCACACACTACATAGTAGACAAGTATTCAATTTTGGACTCAGAGAATGTGTTAACAATAACTAGTAACCTGTCAAAATGTTTTAGCAACATTCTAAACTAACTTAAATATATAAAAATATTTTAAACTTTCAGACAAGTCTTGTCCTGGTGAACTTTATGTCTTTAGTTTTATCTCTAGTCCTTCTTATGGGCACAAATATCATTGCTCATCGGTTTCACCACTAAGTGTCAGTGTAGGTTTGAATGTGTGTGTCTTCTCTCTGATAGTTTTCCTCCCTCTTTCACGGTTTTAACTCCCTGCATCTCCCCCACATGCAAATATGCTCATATTGGGTTTAGGGTTGGGAGGGTTTACTGGGAAAGTGAGGCAGTGTGATCGATGATATTACGGTTCCCATGAATGACAAAAGGCTTTATTATGAGCAGCACACGTAACCAATGCTTGTTTCCACATCTGTTCAGGAGCGCTGAGAAATGCCCATAACAGTCCACGTGACTTTATGAAAATAAGGTCATTTTACTTTATTGGCATTTCAATTTGTGGTCTGTTTTATGGGCTCTCTCATTAGACTTTGCTCTATTCAATGAGCACAAAATCGCAGTATGTTAAGAAAAAAGTCCTAGCAAAAGAATGAAAAAATAAACTTTCTGCATTTACAGTACAATTTGTTCAGCCAAAAAAAAAAAAAAAAAACTTATTTAAAGTCTTTAATTAGCAGTAATGCATATATAATCAAAATAAATTGTATGGCTTCAGTTTGATATCTCTCATCAGTGTAAAATAAAAGCTTATGAATTTCTCTCTTGGGCTGATATAATGTATTATAGAAAGCTGACATAATCATCCTGGAGCCCAATTGAAGGCTTTGGTTTCTTGTATTTCCTTATGGACTGACTCTAAAGACCAAAAGGAAGTCATGTTTGAGCTTCCCAGTTCTCATACGCACCATATCCTCTCCTCAGACGGAGAAAGACTTGTTTCCTTTGGCAAAACTCTACTGACAGATATACTGCTTAAAATGCCTTACCTGAACATGCGGTGTGTTATTTGTAAAACTCAGACATTGAGAACAGCAGTATTGTGTTGTGTTGTGTTGTGTTGTGTTGAGAAACTGGACATTTGTGTTGGCCCTGTTCCAGACTCTTGTTCTGCCATTGCAACCCATGGAGAAATACTTGTGGTTTGTTGAGAGATCAATAACAAACATCTGGGACTGGAGAAGATACACACAATGTTAGGAACATTGTCACAGCAGGATTCATTCCCTTAACAATCAGAAAAATATGGTGTCTTTCTTCAGTTTAAACTAATCATTTACACATCAACATGCAATCTTTTTTCCCTCTTGCAAGTGATAGAGAACATTTACTGATATTTCTACCTAAACCAGGTAGAGCACACATGTAACGATACTACATTGCTTCTTGCATGTTTGGCGACACTTTTAAAGTGAAATGCCCAGTGATTGGCACTAAAAAGCAATCAGCTTTACCCAAAACATATGAACGTGAATGTGGCAATGTTTTATTATGTTCAGTAATGAAATGTCGTGTTAGTGGCGCTAAAAGTTTAATGCTATATCACATTTGAAAATAACAAATCACATACACTAAACCTGACCCTTCATTTAACTGTTAACAAAAGTAATTGTAAGACAAAAAATGCAAAAAACCCATTTGCTGAAGCAAACATGGCATTTTAGCTTGCTTCTGGTCTTTGAGCTCTTTGATACTGATTTATTCAAACCCGAGCGCTCTGCATCACAAATGCAGTGTTGTATCAGGTGAGCAACTAAGCAAGTTTACTGCATTAGAAAAGCCATATGAAGCTGGTGATGCAAATGTCAAAATGTATTAGTTTAGGAATCATGCAATCGGTTTTGCAATCAGCCTTGGTTGTTTCTTCCCATTATGAGTGAGTACCTAAGAAATGTCGGTTTGGGCATTGATGTCAGATATAGCCGAGGGCACTTCTTTTATCATATAAAGACATTTTCTTTCTTCTCACGCCACCGCATATTTTTGGTACCACTGCTTCTCATCACAATCCAGTCAATACCTTAACCACAAACCAGTCAATGGAGATATTTTCTGAGATTATGGTGCGGAATAATAACTATTTATTAGTTTCACCTTGAATGTCTCTTTTATAATACCTAGATAATATAGTTGAGTTGAGGTGTGATTTTCTTTTTTATATTCCATTCATTGCAATGTGTCTAAGCCATACAGCCACATTTCCACATGTATTCCCTCACTGACCACAGCACTGACTCTATAAATCTTAGCGTTTTTTACATGCTAAGTTAACTGGCCCCAATGTTGGCCCCTGGGGTCACTCTTTTCTCAATAAAAGGATTTTTTTTTATTTCTTTTTATTTAGGATTATAAAGGTATTTAGCTGCCTCTATTTTGACCTGTGCATATACTGCAGGATTACTTACTGTAGATCACATAATTACAAAAGTCCTGGCTGTTTGTGAGCTAGCAAGAGCTGAATGGAAAACAAGATTTCAGGGATAAAATGCAATGAAGAAATTCAATGAATGGAATTCAATGCAGAATTGAATTTCTGTCATGACAACTCTCTGATTTGTGTGTTTTGTGTGGTAATGGATATGACAATGTTCATCTGTTTGGACTTGGCGGAATAGATATGAAGCTCTAGCATAAGTTCTGCCGGGAAGACTCAATTGTTACGTCACTCATTACCTTCTCATCTGTCCAATCGTGTTCTAATACTGTGGTATATAAGATAGGTACTGACACATGTCTGAGTTCGCAGATGCTGATGCTTCCATTTACCTCCATCCTCCCCACCACCACCGAATTACCCCCAAACAAGCAGGAGACAATGAAGATGAACAACACAAGCCAAGTGTACATCATAAAATGAAGGCTGTTGGAGGTTTCGCTGCTAAACATGATGAGCCCTGGTTGGATGTGTATACATGCGCAAATACCTATTTAACGTGTTCTCATGTCATCTTAGTCGCCGTATCCTCAGCGAATACATATCCAGCTGCTGTATACACACTATATGTGATCGCTGCTGCTTATGTATATGCTTAGTAATTCACTCCTACATCGAATGCAAGACTGCTAAACATGACCCTTGGTTTTAAAAACATTCACTGCGTACAAAATCCCATACTCTCTGAGTTGGAGCAACATTTGAATTTGAACTTTTTTCATCTACTATAGCCTATAGTATTGAAGTTTTCGATTTCGGACACAGTGCATATGTATGGTTGCTCATTTGGGAATTAATAAGGCAGACCACACGATAATGCACAGTGATATGAGTAAAAGAACGTTCACTTATTTTAGATGTAGAATTTCAGTGGAACTCTGGTAGTGGGCTGCAAACTGCTACAGCAAACACTGACCAAGCATTTGAAAGTTGAGTAGAAAGCTCATTGGCTGTTAATGCAAAAGGAACCAATCAGCTATGCCCTGTAGAGAACCATGTGATTGCTCTCAGCCTGGGCCATCTAGAGTTTCAGGACAGAACTTTGCAGTTTTTAATGTTTTAATGTTTTTTATTCTGCTTTTGATGTTCTAAACCCCTAAACGTTTAATCTATTTTATTTTAATTGGAACTCTATTACCTCATAGTGCAATAGCTATTGCCAGCTATTGTGCCTAAATTATCAAATTACAATAAATGTTCACACCATTCTCATAAATTGTGCAATCATGTCAAATGATTTTGAACAGGGTTATTATAGTTAGCTAGAACTAAAACCATACAAATAATTACTTGTAATAAGATAATATTGTAATTAAATAAAACATAAATAAATTTAAACAAATAGTTGCCAAAGAAACATTTCCCATTTTCATTTAGTTTGACTTAATACTCTAAAATAACAACAACAAAAATTTAATAAAAACTATATAGACATATAAAAAAAAAAAAAAAAAAAAAAAAGAGTGACAAAACGTCTCAGGTTACGACTGTAACCATAGTTCCCTGAGATAGGGAATGAGACGATGCGTCAATGACGCTTTGGGAACGCTTCCAGCGTAAATGCGTCTGAAGCATATATGTCAACTAGTGCAATGGATGGAATGAACGTCACGGGCGGGTGATGTCATGACCAGGAAGAGATAAGAGCGCATCCGGTGAAACCGGCATTAGCTTCGAAAATTGCCGAAGCAAGTCGATCACAGGGATGCAGGAAGTATGGCAGGGCGATGCATCGTCTCGTTCCCTATCGTAACCTGAGACGTTCCCTTTCGAGGGAATTCGCGATGCGTCGATGACGCTTAGGGAACGAGAATACCCAAATCGACAAACTTTCAAACAGTGTCAGCCTGTAGTCATCACTACACTGAGCACTAAGCACCTGAGATCTTGGGGCAGCGTCCAGGTCCAGGCTAAAAATCTGACAAATGTGAGCGGTGAGGACCAGCCCGCTGCATCACAAACGTCTGGAGAGAGACTCCAGATAATAAAGCTTAGAAGCCATACTCCTAGTAGAATGAGCCCTGACCACCAAATAGTTGGCCAGAGGACTCACAAGCAAGAAAAATAATCTCGACTATCCAATTGCTTAAAGGGTCAGATTTTTTCCACGGAGAAGTCCGATGAACATAAGTGTCCAGTGCTCGCACTGGGCACAAGAGGTTTAGCTTTTTCTGGTCCGATAAACGGGGGAGGACAGAAACCTGCCGCACAATAGGCCTCGGAATAATGGTAGGCACCTAGGAACATATTCATGTTTGGGGTAAGAATGCCTTGACCATCCCTGGTGCACTCAAGGCAGGTGGGGACCGAAAGGGCCTGAAGGTCTCAGACTCTTTGAGGGACGAAATAGCTAGCAGAAAGTAGTCTTAAAAGAAAGAAACTTCTCTGAGACCAAATCTAAGGGCTCGAAGGGAGTCCCAGATAGGCCTACTAGAACTAATGCAAGGTCCCAAGCCGGCACCCTAGTGCAAGTTGCAGGCATCAGCCTTAAAGTGCCAGGAAGGAAACGAGTGATCAGGGGGTCTCGACCCAAAAATGTACCACCCACCAGGGCGTGGAAAGCCGCAATGGCCGTCACGTATACTTTAAGCGTGGAAGGACATAGACCTGATGAAAAGCATTCTTGCAGAAACTCGAATACTGTGTTTACTGAACAGTTAACCGGATCCCACTGATGCTGGAAACACCAAGAAGTGAATAAACTCTCCAAGTGAATATAGTTTCCTCGTAGCGGGAGCTCTGGAGCTTAGAATGGTCTCAACAAACTCGGTTGAGAGACCACCATCTATGAGTTGGGCCCCCTCAGAGGCCAAACCCACAGATTCCAAATTCCCTGCCGGAGGTGCAATATTGCGCCCCATGCCTGAGACGGAAGGTCTCTCCTGATCGGGATCTCCAAAGGAGGGCCGTTGAGGAGAAGAATTAGGTCCACAAACCAAATTCGGCTCGGCCAGCGTGGTGCTATTAGCTGTAGGCTTATTCCATCCTAGCGGATTCACTCCAGAACTCCTGGGAGCAGAGCAACCGTTGGAAATGCGTTCAACAGGGGGAAATGGCCAAGGCCACGTCTGCACCATAGCATCCAGCCCCAGGGGGGCTGGTTGAGTGAGGAAGAACCAAAGTGGACAGTGCGTCGTGTGCTGAGACGCAAACAGATCCACTTCTACCTGGCAGTAAAACTCCCATATTTGCTCCACCGCCTCGGGGTGGAGTCTCCAGTCCCCTGGCCTCAGCCCCTGCCTCGACAGGGTGTCTGCTCCTATATTCTGGCCCCCTGGAATATACACTGCCCTCAGAGAGCGTATTTTCCTGAGGGACCAAAAATAAGAGGCCACCAACTTGTTGTCTGTGGGACAAGAACCAGTGTTTCCTCCATATAACAAAGGCTTGGGGATATTGCCGCGTGATCTTGATCATACAGAGTGGGTTTCCCCTCAGGGAGAACCCTCTGGTCCTGAGCCACCACTACAAAGGTCTCAAGTACAGCAGGCCAAAGGGTATCACATTGGACGCTGCTTCCCTGAGGCCTAACAGTCTCTCGAACTGTTTCACAGTGTGTGACTGGCCTAGCTTTAGCTCTTTTGTGGCAGTAAGGATAAAAGCTACACGAGCGGGCGACAGAACGGTTCGCAACGTGACTGAATCCCAGACCACTCCAAGAAAAGTGGTCCTCTGTACTGGAGAAAGCACACTCTTCTTGGCATTGAGCCTCAACCCCAACCTTCGCATATAATCGAGGACGACATCTCGATGCCGAACCGCTAACTGTTCTGATTCCGCTAGAATCAGCCAGTCGTCTATGCAATTCAGAATGCATATGCACTGCAGCCTGAGTGGGGCCAGAGCTGAATGTGCGGGGGATAGAGCTAGACCGAAAGGAAGTGCCTGATACTGGTGTTATTTGCCCCCGAAAGAAAACCTCAGGAACCTCCTGTGCTGAGGGAGGATGGAGATATGGAAGTATACGTCTTTCAGATCTATCGTGACAAACCAGTCATCGGATCTGATTTGAGTCACGATCTGTTTGAGTGTCAGCATCTTGGACTTGAGTTCCAGCACCGAACACTCCAACAGACGAAGATCTAGTATGTGACGCAGTTCACCATCCTTTTTTGGAACAATGAGATAATGACTGTAAAGACCCGGGTGAGTACACCTGCTCTATAGCTTTCTTTGCTAACAGGGCCTTTACCTCTTGCTCCATTACCAGAGCCTGCCCGGGATGCACTAAATGGATGACCCCGTTGTATCCTGGAGGACGAGAAACCAAATCTGCCTCTTACTACTAACTGCAGGACCCATAGAGCTTCCGCGCTGCCAGAAAATCTATCAAGGGAACCAACCCCTCGAGGCTGGCCTCTGGTGTAATTGAGACAGCCAGTTCGGGGACCTGAAGCATACTGGCAGGAACCTTCCGAACTGACTATTTTCGAACCCCCCTCAGAGGGTGCGAGTCTGACGCAATGTCGAGATGACGCTGTGCCAGAAGCTCGCTGGAGACCGCTGCGCCCTGAAGCACCAAGGGTGGCGGGGTTGGCAGAACGGTCCCCTGATGACACCGAGATGGAACGGGCACCGTATAATGAAGTGTACACCGCTCCACCCCGGTTGGGGCTGCCCTCACCGGTCTGACGCCGGTGGCGCCGGACCTTTTATTTTGAGCCGAAGCCTTCTCAGCGTGAAGAACGGTCCTCAGATCCGGCTTCTGCTTCGAAGGCTTTGGCTGCTGTACTGCATATGAGAAACTAAATGGCTGGAGCTGCTCACGCCCAGCAGCCCCAGAGGTTTGGAAATAACCGCCACTGACTGAAATTTGGCCTTCTGGAAAATCTCGATGACCGAAATAATCGTGTCGCCAAAGAGACCAGAAGGGTCGATAGGAGCATCAAGAAGGAAAGATGTATCCTCTCCTTGTTCTCCGCCAAATGGAGCCAGAGGTATCTCTCAGTGGCCACAATTAAATTCAATTAAATTCAATAATTTATTGCCATGTCAACAAGTTGATAGGAATTTGTCTTGGTACAACTCTCAGACATAAATAACCTAAAAGACAGACATCATAAGTACACCAACAATGTACACCAACAATCCCCAGCAACAATAAGACATTACACCAAAACCCTGCAAACATTCAAAAAGACAATACCCCACGGCAAAGAAAGTGCACAGTGCATACAGTTAATAAGATGCTGCTAGCAGTCAGTGCAAATTCAGGTATCTGATAACTAGAGGGAAAGTGCTGTCTCTGAAACGTGATGTGGAAGTCTTAATGCTCTTATATCTTCTTCCTGATGGGAGGAGATTAAAGAGATGGTGAGCAGGGTGAGAGTGGTCTGCTATGATTTTTTTAGCTTTTCTGATTATTCTAGTGAAGAAGAGTGAAGAAAGTGAAAGGAGGCTACAGCCTATGATTTTTGATGTTCTGCGTACTACTCTTTCCATCCTAGTTTTGTCTTGAGCTGTTGTATGACCGAACCAGACAAGCATGGTTCGGTCATACAAAAAAAGTATGAAAAAAGTAAGGACGCTTTCAATAGTTGACCTATAAAAGTGGGTCATGGCAACTCGTCTGACTCCAAACTTTTTGAGCTGCTGCAGAAAGTGGATTCGCTGATGAGCTTTACTGATCTTAATATTAGTGTTGAGCTCCCATGATAAGGATTCCTGGATTGTGGTCCCAATGAACTGGAAGGAAGTGACACTCTCCACTTCCACCCCATTTATGGAGAGCATAGAGGGGGGACTAGGGGTCCTTCTAAAATCCACTACCAATTCCTTG
Organism: Gila orcuttii; assembly: GCA_026230005.1. NCBI lineage: Eukaryota > Metazoa > Chordata > Actinopteri > Cypriniformes > Leuciscidae > Gila > Gila orcuttii. Next base: position 13,640,386 of record JAPDVR010000013.1, on the reverse strand, counting down.
GTTTTTGAGATGTTAAGTGTCAAGTTAAAGCTTTCACACCATTTCACCAGCCCCTCCACTTCTCTGCGGTAGTCAGACTCATCTCCACTAGTGATAAGACCAACTACAGAAATATCGTCAGCAAACTTAAACAAGAAAACTGAACTGCTGTGTGATTGACAGAATTGTGTGTTTAAAGAGTACAGAAGTGGGGAAAGGACGCAGCCCTGTGGGGCACCAGTGTTCAAAAACTTTGTCTGTGAGACATAATCACCCATTTTAACCACCTGCTTCCTATCGCATATAAAGTTGAAAATCCATATGCAAAGTGATGTTCTAACTCCTAGCTCCTGTAGAGTGTTAATCAACTTCACAGGAACGATGGTGTTGAACGCAGAGCTAAAGTCCACAAAGAGGACACGTGCATATGTAGATTTAGACTCCAGATGTTGAAGAATAGAGTGCAAACAGAGTGTAACTGTGTCATCAACACTCCTATTTGCTCTATAAGCAAATTGGTGGGGGTCAAGTGAAATACTGGACAGGGGTTTACATATCAGACGCTCAAACACTTTCATAATGACAGAAGTTAAGGCCATAGGCCTATAATCATTAAGACACGAGATTCTATTTTTCTTTGGAAATGGGATGAAAAATAGACCTCCTTAGTAGCCCTGAGAGATCAATCTGTGACCCGACGAAGTTCTCGAACCTCATCAGGCCAAACTCCCTCACTTCAGTCCAAATCCCCCAGTAGGTCAGCCTGATATGCTTCTAGCACTGCCATAGTGTACAAGTAGGCTCCGGCTTGACCCACTGCCGTATATGCTTTGCCCACTAGATTAAAAATAGTTTCCTTAAATGGTTAGTGGGCAGAGCTGATGCCTTCAGGGACGATGCTGAAACGGGAGACAGATAGCTCGCAAGCGTCTGTTCAGCCCGGGGCATCGCTCCATAGCCATACACTCTCAACCCCCTAATATCTGAATAAACATGAACCTGAGGGCTGAATAGAGGTGAAGAGTATGGTTTATTCCATGATCTAGACAGCTTGCTGTGCAGATCGGGAAAAAATGGAAGGCCCCGTGATGGAGGTGAAACAATAGAGGGAAGGAAGCGCTCGTTTTTATTTTTAGGACGAGCGCCCCTTTTCTCTGCTGGCCATAAAATATTTAATTTATCTACAGCCTTAGTAATCACCTCCACCAACTCCTCATACGCTGGGGAAAGAGATGGTGAATCTTCTTCCCCCATGATTGTGTCACATTCAATGCTCAACACATCTACCTCCTCAGAGGTAGAGCACTGAAGCATTGGTCTCTCTCCCCGGGCAGAAGAAACCGCCACGCGGGCTTCCGATACCGGAGAGGGTGTAATGGATCACTCGTGAAAGGGAGGAGATAAGGCCCTCGGACCCGTCTCCAACCCCGTAAAGAGATCCATTCGCGATCCCCAGGAATGCATTCTCCCCACTGCCTCGCCAGACGCGGGTCCTGCACCGTGAGGACCGCGAGCCTGGCCACTTTCCTCGAAAAGTGACAGGCGGGAGCGGAGCATGTGAAGCGAAAGGTTCTCACAATGTCGGCAATCAGCCCCACATGCTCCACTCCCAAACAAATCACACAAAGCTTGTGTGTGTCCCCACTCGTTAAATAACGCGAGCAGGGAGAAACACAGAGTTTGTGCAATTGTTTCGCCATAGTGTATAAATATATATATCAGACAGACAACAGTAAATATAACAGACAGTTTGACACAGATCGCTTGCTGAGGCAACAGAAGCTAATGCCGGTTTCACCGGATGCGCTCTTATCTCTTCCTGGTCATGACGTCACCCGCCCGTGACGTTCATTCCATCCATTGGACTAGTTGACATAGATGCTTCAGACGCATTCACACTGGAAGCATTCACACTGGAAGCATTCCCGAAGCGTCATCGACGCATCGCGAGTTCCCTCGAAAGGGAACACAACAAAATGACTAAATATTTAAAATGGAAAATATTCAAATACAAACTATAATAGTATCTCACTGATACTAAAATAACACTGATTTTGACAAACATCCATATTGTTGGTTTTGAAGCTCTGCGTTGTACAGCAACTAGAAAAAACAAGATTTCCACAGGAATTTACCTAAAGGTCTGAAGTAAGATGGATGACAGCATGTTGTTTGCCAGAGACTTCCAGTCTGCAGACTTTCCAAACTATTTGCATTAGTGGGATTTGCTTAACTGGTCCTACATTATTTTGTGTGTTTCTCTCTACTCAACATTTGAACAGCAATATGGCTATACCAGGTAAGTTCGCCCAAAAATAAAAATTCAGTCATTTATTTCCCCTAATGTGGTATGAAAACTATGTGATATTCCATTCTCTGTGTAAGGAAATATTATGCATATAGTCAAAGCTGCTTTTTTCCATTCAGTGAAAGTGGGCAGTGACAATAGCCTGTTAAGTTGAAGAAATTATTGACTGAAGAGATATGTATTTTAAAACAGATGTTCTACTTGCAATCTTTCTAGCATTTGTGAAAATGTTTGGTAGGTGAACTTTGACCTCTGGTCAGAGTGAAAGACTTTTGGTAATCCAAAAAATAGAGACTTGTGGTAATCCAAAAAATAGAGACTTGTGGTAGCAAGTTTCAGCACAAAGTCAAAAGGCATTAATGAGCAGATTTAGATTTAAGGAGGGGTTCTCTTACCCCTCAGAAGAGGACTGTTGAGCTGGCCTCAGGTGTGGAGGAAACTACTCTGAAACTTGAAATGATTGAAATGTCTTCTCGGGGCAACCATCAGTTCACATGCCTTCTGCTCGGTTATTTGTGAATTTAATCAGAAGCTTGGCCCATCCTGGCCCCACATCAAATATTTAATATCATATATTAAGTTTAATATTTTAGCTCCAGATTTTGAGAGAGATCATGCTTTTCAGCCCCTTGGAATAAAAAAATTAGCTTCTTATTTATAAACTAGAAAGCCTAATTTAAGTGTTTTTTTTTTCTTTTCTTTTCTTTTTCTATTCAGTTTAAGCATTCAAACGATTTTAAATAATTTTGTACGGTAGCCGAAAGAGCTCAACGCGCTGCAACTGAAGAAAACACATGCAAATAGAAAAAACACCAGCAAATTTAGAAAACATCTTCTTCAGTTTGACAACGTGCTGCAAATACTCACAACAACATACCCAAATACAGAACGCACTGCAAATAGCACAGAACACAACAAAAATTAGACAAACCTGACTCAGACATACTTATTGCTCAATGTTTACTCGTCAGTGGTCTTGTCGATGACCTGAAAGGTGAGTTTTTTTTTTAATTATAACATCCTGGTCATATGTGCATTGTGATTTTTTGCAGCGCGTTTCTGTATTTGGTTGCATTGGTAACTTTTGCAGCACGTGTTGTCAAACTGATGAACACGTTTTCTTTATTTGCATGTGTTTTTTATTTGCATGTGTTTTCTTCAGTTGCAGTAGTTTTCCGAGATTTAATTAAGGTCCTTTTCCACCTTGATGTAAATACACTCAAAAAATTAATTAATTCCCCTTACTCAATTTAATTGAAGGCATTTTTAAAGGTTTAGTTTACCCAAAAATTAAAATTAGCCATGATTAACTCACCCTCAAATCTTCCTAGGTGTATATAACTTTCTTCTTTCAGACGAATACAATCTGAGTTATATAAAAAATGTACTGGCTTTTCCAAGCTTTATAATGGCAGTGAATGGTTGTTTCTGTCCATCATCCATCCATCCATAATAAACCAACTCCACACGGCTCTGGGGGTTAATAAAGGCCTTCTGAAGTGAAGAGATGCGTTTTTGTAAGAAAAATATTCATATTTAAAACTTTTTTAAAATTAATTTAATTTCTGTAAGAAAGAGGAAGATGAAATGCTAAATGCATGATAAACTGTTAAGTATTATTTAACTCTAAAATAACACTGTTTTAAGTAATAGCTATAAGATTTCAGATTCGTACAGCAATATGTAAGCCTGAACGATGCAATCTGTATGGAGGATCTATTGCTGGGTGTCTTCTCTCTGGGGTCGCTAACAGATGTTTGATTATATTTCCTGAGTTCACGTTAAACTCCACATTAATTAAGTTAATGAATTCAGTAGAGAAGTGATATTGTTGGCAAAAGCTTTAGTTAGGTTATAATTTATATATATATATATATATATATATATATATATATATATATATATATATATATATATATATATATATATATATATATATATATATACATATAAACAAAGAGCCACAGTGCTCAGGTTTCCTGCATTTCCCTGAACAAGACACATTAACCCCAGTTTGCTCCAAAATTGGTTCAAGATGTAACAGCATCCTAAATATCACACCTAAAATCCCTGCTAAATAATCATTCACTTATCATTTAAAACTTTATTAAAAGAGTTACACACCTATAATTCATTTAATCAAGTGTCCTTTGGAATGTTACGTTATTTTTATTTTCAAAATGACACTTTTTAGAGAGTACATTGCCACTTTTTAAGCAATATTTTTTGTTGTCATAAAAAACACAATGGCATATAAAGAGGAGAGTCAAATAGAATTATTGCTCAGGGTAGCTTGAAACATCACACCCTAAATGGTTGAAAATTACTTTTAAAATGTGTTCACTACATCATGGGCATCCTGAATCAGGGGTTTAATTGGCTGCACAATTACAAGTCATATTGATTGATTTTCTTTAAAAAAATCAACAACATGAAATAGTGTAGTTTTTTCCAGATGACACTTAGCGGAATAACATTAATTTAATGAACAGTAAATAAACTGTGCATTGTGTCAAAAGACCTTCATTAATTGCATTCTGTTTTCCCAGCTTAATATCTTAAAAAAAAAAAAACTATAAGCCATTTGTGGGTTTATTTCCCGAAATCAGTAAACACTGTAGCTCTGTTTGTTTGAGCAAACTGACAGACTAATGTTTAGGAAAACTTTTAGAAAACAGTGGTTATTTTTGCAGTCTTATTTGGTGCAGAACAAATTACAACCCTTACTTTAACAAGTGACAAAAGAAGTGTAAATGCATATGTCAAAAAAAAGTTTTTGATTTCCTTATTTAGGAAATCGGCGGCTTTAGATCGAGTGGCGTTTGAGAGAATCTCACGCAGGCATGGAATCAAAATCGTGCCGGTGATGAATTGCTCAGTTGAAGAGTGTAGTCTCGTGGTTGGAAAGGCCATCAGGTACGACAGGATCATGTCAGCGTCACGAATAAATAGTGCTGTCGTTATCTTTCTCGACAGCATAGAGAAAGTGACTAGTGTGGTTCAAAATGGGGTGGTAATAAAAGACACTTTTACCCCGGTAATGCCTTTGGTTCAGCCAGCAAGGAAAGTTACACTGTCAAATGTGCCCCCTTTCATAAAGGATGATATATTATTGGCAGAACTATCAAGGCACGGAAAAGTAGTCTCTCATATGAAAAAGATTCCTTTAGGCTGTAAATCGCCGTTATTGAAACAGTTTTAGACGCCAGGTTAATCGAAATAAAGTGTTACCCAAGAGAGAGTTTTCTTTCCATGGCAAGACTTGATCGATTTTATTGTTTTAAACACCATGTAAATGTTGTGAAAAAATGTGAGATTGTGCCAGTTGGTTTTACTGATAATTTTCTGGTTTCATGTCAGGTGTTTATCGCAAATGTTAAGGTTAAAAGTGCGTATTGGCATTTTAATACTTCTTTGCTGATCGATTTGAATTTTAAAGAAGTTTTTTGTTTCTTTTGGAGTCAATTTAAATTAAGAAAGCAAGGTTTTAATGATTTGAGACAATGGTGGGACTATGGAAAAATTGAAATAAAGATGCTTTATCAACAGTATGCTTTCAATGTTTCTCGAGACATCACTTGAGAAATGAGACAATTGGAATCTGAAATTGTTAACTTACAAGCACTGGCTGATGTTGAACCAAGACAAGCTGAGACATTAAAGTCCAAAAGGTCTATTTTAGATAATATGCTTGGTATAAAGGCACAAGGAGCTCTGATAAGGTCAAGGCATCAGAATGTAACTGAAATGGACGCTCCAACTAAATTCTTCTTCAGCTTGGAGAAAAAGAATGGACAATGCAGATATATTCACTCTTTTCGGTCAGAAAGTGGCCAGGAATTAATTGAAGCAAACGATATAAGACAGAGAGCTGTAAGGTTCTATAACGAGCTGTTCAAGAGTGAATATAAAGAGAATGTTCAGTTGTCTGCCGGTTTCCTTGAAGGATTGCCCAGTGTTGCTGAAGACTAAAAGGCACATCTGGAAAGACCCTTGTCCAACCAGGAACTTTTGAATGCCCTTAAAGATATGGAGGGTGGGAAGTCTCCTGGTATTGACGGACTCCCTTTGGAGTTCTATAAAGAGTTCTGGTCTGTGCTTGGTGAGGACCTATTAAGTGTTCTTAATGAGAGTCTGATAGAAGTCTCATTGCCTTTGAGTTGCAGAAGAGCTGTTATAACACTGCTTCCTAAGAAGGGCATTTTACAGGAGATCAAGAACTGGCGTCCTATAAGTTTGTTATGCTCTGATATGAAGATTCTATCTAAGGCCTTGGCTAACAGACTGAGAGAAGTAATGGACCAAGTTGTTCATTTGGATCAGACGTATTGTGTGCCAGGTAGATCAATTTTAGACAATGTTCATCTAATAAGAGATGTTTTGGATGTTTCTGGTTTCTAGGGGGTGGATTTAGGACTTATCTCGATTGACCAGGAAAAAGCCTTTGACAGAATAGAACATCAATATCTGTGGAAGGCTTTAGAGTCTTTTGGTTTTGGATCAAAATTTGTTAAAATGATTCGAGTGTTGTACCAGAACATTGAAAGCATGCTGAAAGTCAATGGTGGTTTAAGCGCCCCGTTTAATATCAGGAGGAGTATAAGACAAGGGTGTGCACTATCAGGAATGTTATACTCCCCAGCCATTGAACCTTTGTTAATTAAGTTAAGAAACAAAATTGTGGGTTTATCATTGCATTGCACAGAGTTACAGCATCAGGTGTCATATGCTGACGATGTTATAATAATAGTTAATAGCCAAAAGGATATTGAAAATTTGTTGTCTGTGGTAAAGGACTTTGGTTTAATTTCATCTGCTAGAGTGAATTGGGAGAAGAGTGATGCTCTGGCAATTGGAAAATGGGAGGAGGATTTACCAAAGTTACCTGGTGAGATGATATGGAGAAGGGGGGGTTCAAATATTTTGGAGTATACCTTGGTGACGAAGTTGCACAACAGAAAAAGGGGAGGGAAATGTGGAAAAGATAGAGGGCAGACTTAAAAAATGGAAATGGATCCATCCACAAATGTCTTTTCGAGGAAGAGTGCTAGTAATTAATAATTTAGTAGCCTCAACATTGTGGCATAAGTTCTCTTGTGTAGACCCACCTGTTGGCCTTTTGCCAAAATAACAGACAATGCTGGTTAATTTTTTCTGGGACAAACTTCACTGGATTCCTCAAAGTGTGCTCTACTTGCCCAGAGAGGAGGGTGGGCAGGGCCTGGTACACTCGGAAAGCAGGCTGGCGACCTTCCGCTTACAATTTGTACAAATGTTTTCGAAGGGGTCTGCGGATCTGGTGTGGAGAATGATGGCCAAAACAATCTTACAAAGAGTAGAAGGTCTCGGCATGGATGCTGCTCTTTTTTTAATGGACCACAAGAACATTTGCCTTAATGGATTACCACCTTTCTATCGTGGACTTTTTAAAGCCTGGAGACATTTTGCCATTCATAGACTGGAGAAAACAGACTCTTTGTTCTGGTTGCTTGAAGAACCCCTGGTTAAAGGAGCTAGGCTTGATGTAACAGGCGAGAGCATGATGGGTCTTACCCAGATACTGTGCACCTCTAAAAATGTTCAATTGAAGCATATAGTTGATGTGGCCGGGCCTGATTTGAATGACATTAATGCAGTGGCTACTTTGCTGGGGCAGAGATCAACTCGCCAAACAGCAAAAATAATTGAACTTTGGAAGGAAAAATTAACAGATGATGATTTAAAGTTGTTGAAAGGATTTGAAGATGGGTCTATAAGTTTGGATAAGACTGATTCCTTTCCAAAACTTGGTCTTACACCAGATTTTAAAGATGCAACAGGACCGTTATTGGATTTGAAAGGTTTGATGGATTTGGACTTGACCACATTGGGGGGTAAATTGATGTACAAATGTTTTGTGAAAGTGTATAACAAAACAACGTTAGACACCCTACCTCGTGAGTATATAAGGAAGTACGCTGGCAAAATGCAGATATGTTTTTGCTTCGGAGCCAAGAGCATCTCTTCACTCCTCTGCAAGCCTGTATCTGAGATCTTCGATACTACGAGACGAGCGGCTCTACAGTGTGTTTGTGTAACGGCACGTTCCAGCGAGATCACATTGCCTGCTGCTGGTCTGTGCAGTGATCTGCCATCAGTGTGTGTGCTTCTCCCTGGGTGCTTCATCACTGTGCTAAGCTTTTTCCTCTCACAAAAAGAGCTTGCACGTCTTTTTAAAGATGTCTCGCCTGTGCACTTCTGGGTGCGGTTGGTTGGTTTTGTCATCTGATGGGCACAATCACTGCCTTGCATGTTTGGGCGTAGATCACGCTAAGGCAGCGTTTGTGGATGACTCATGTTCTCATTGCGGGAACGTGACCATCGCGGTGCTTCGGTCAAGACTCAATGACCTCCGTGGAGGTAGAGTCCCCTCTGCCACACCCCATTCTATCCCCTCCGTGAGAGGCGATACTTTGGCTGGTGACTAGGATGACCTGAGGGTAACGGTGTGGAACAGAACCCTGACGATTCCTCCTCGGGCCACACCCCCCTCTTGTGCACTGCAACCCGCGAGAGTGCAGGATGAGATTGCCGGCTGGTCTTCGGACCCGCCCCGCATCTCGTTCGGCGCTCCAGATGATGAGACGATGTCGATCGCCGCATCACAAGGTGGGCTGGAGTCTCCCGGAGATGAAGACTCAGCTGTGCTGACGCCTTCGGGTGTGCCAGCACTGCCCGAGTCTGATCCGGAATTGACAGCCATGCTTTCCCGGGCAACCGCGAGCATCGGGCTGGATTGGAATCTTCCACCCTGTCCTGAGTGCTCACGGCTGGATGATGTGTCAGCACTCGCCGCCCCCAATACCTTTCTTCCCGGACATGCATGAGGAGTCTCCTTTGACTTTTCACGAATACTCAGCGGCCTTTTCCACCTTCTTTGCCTTCGATGAGGCCTCGGCCAAAGGGTACACTGGGGATCCCCCCGTGGAGTGTTCTGTGGCAACACAACTGTGTCCCCACAGCGCCTCCACCTGGCGTGGCGACCCTAAGCACTCCTCCAAAGCCTGAAGGTTTTTGTCTACTCTGGTGGCAGAGACCTATACAGCTGCGGGGCAGGCTGCCACCTCACTGCATGCTATGGCTATCCCTCAGGTCTACCAGGCCAAGGTGCTCATTGACATGCATAAGGGTAGAGCTGATCCAGGGCTCGTGGAAGAGCTGCATGCCGCCACCGACCTCGCTCTACGGGCGACAAAGCCGGTCATTCCACCTCACAGCCCCATCGTGGGTACGTCTGTGATTCACGTGACCCCGGTGGTTCAGTTTTTGGAGCTTTCAAATCTGTCCCGCTGGCTTACGAGAACCATCAGGCTCGGTTATGCAATTCAGTTCGCACGGTCTCCTCCCTGCTTCCTGGGAATCCGCTATGTCATGCATGCGGAGGTCGCCGCCCTACTGGCGAAGGGTACAATCGAGACCACCCCTCCAGCCGAAATGAGGTCCGGCTTCTACAGCCCCTACTTCATTGTACCCAAGAAGAGCGGTGGGTTACGGCCAATCCTGGACCTGCGCATCTTGTACCGAACCCTATACAGGCTTCCGTTCAAGATGTTGACAGCCTAACGCATTTTTGAATGTGTTCATCCGTTGGACAGAATGCAGTGTTTCAGGACCTCAGACCAGCTCTTTGTCTGCTATGGTGGGAAGCTGAAGGGAATGGCTCTCTCCAAGCAAAGGTTGTCTCACTGGATAGTGGACGCCATTGTTTTGGCATACCAGCAGCAAGGTCGACCATGTCCCCTTGGTGTGAGAGCACACTCTACCCTGAGTGTGGCCTCCTCTTGGGCTCTAGCGCATGGCGCTTCGCTGACAGACATGTGCAGAGCTGCCGAGGTGGCGTGATTAGACTGGGGAGCCCATTCGTCAGTCACTGACATAACTTGAAGTGATTGAACGAAAGGGAACGTCTCGGTTACGTATGTAACCCTCGTTCCATGAGGAGGAAACAGAGACGTTATGTCTTCCTGACACTTCCGCTGTTCCGCTGGAATGGCCTGGAGTTCAGTCTCGGCTCCTCAGCAGGAAAACATATAACTTAACTTTATTGTCAACACGGATGAGGGGAACGAAATAAGAACTCAGGTCTCGGTGTTGACCAACTACTTCAGTAATTAATAAAAATACTTACCTCCTTTAAACATTTAAAAAAATTGAATAATTTACAAAGACAATATCAGCATAACAGCAAGTTAATAAATAAATAAATAAATAAATACATAAATACATAAATACATAAATAAATAAATAAATAAATAAATAAATAAAGTGCTATTTCTTAAAAAGACAAAGGCATGGCAGTGTGGAGGAGTTCATTAGTCTGACCGCATCCGGGTAGAAGCTATTCTTCAGCCTGGTGGTCCTTGCCTGGATGCTACGCAGCCTTCTGCCTGAGGGGACGTGGGAAAACAGTCTATATGCATGGTGGGTAGAGTCCCTCATGATGCATTGCAGGTTACTATATCCTTGCATCGGTTTGCGTAAATGTCCGAGAGGCCTGGTAGGTTGCATCCGATGGTCCGTTGTGCAGACCTTACCACCCTCTGCAGCATCTCTTTTTCTGCCACTGTGCAGCTGCCATACCACACAGTGATGCAGGAAGACAGGGTACTCTCCACCACGCACCTGTAGAAGGAGCTGAGGATGTTAATGTCCATCTTTGCCTTCTTCAGCTTCCTCAGGAAATATAGGCGTTGAATGGGCTTTTTTAGGTGGTCAAGGTGTTTTGGCGCCAGGTGAGGGTGTTGGAGATGTCTACTCCAAGGTATCTGAAGCTGGATACCCTCTCCACAACTGCACCGTAAATGCGGAGAGGAGGGGGGACAGTACCCTTCTTGCAAAAATCCACAATCATCTCCTTGGTCTTGTTCGTGTTCAGGGTGAGATTGTTCTCCTTGCACCACAGCTCTAGTCCATCCACCTCCTGCCTGTATGCTAACTCGTTCCCTTTGGTAATGAGCCCAACCACTGCAGTGTCGTCTGCAAACTTCACTATGAGGTGGCTGTCATAGTGAGCTCTGCAGTCGTGTGTGAGCAGTGTGTAGAGCAGCGGGCTGAGAACGCAGGCCTGGGGGGAGCCAGTATTGAGGATGATGTATGATCATGTAATGTTATTAACTCTTACAGACTGGGGTCTGTTGGTCAAGAAGTCCAAAATCCAGTTGCAGAGTGATGGAGCTAGACCTAGTGCTGCTAGTTTATTCACCAGTGTCTGGGATGATTGTGTTGAACGCAGAGCTAAAGTCCAAGAAGAGCAGCCTCACGTAGGAATCCTTGTTATCCAGGTGTGTGAGGGACTTGTGGACCACAGCAGCGGTGGCGTCAGCCGTTGAGCAGTTCCCCCTGTAGGCATACTGGTGATGGTCAGCTGTTATGCCGATGGACTTTTTTATGTGTGACATAACCAGCCTCTCAAAGCACTTCATTGCTATTGGTGTTAGAGCAATCGGGCGGTAGTCATTTAGACAGGACACTGTGGCGGTCTTTGGCACTGGGACGATGGTAGACATCTTAAAGCATGTTGGTACTGTGGCCTGGGAGAGTGAGATATTGAAAATGTCCATGATGACATCTGACAGCTGGTACGCACAGTCCTTCAGGACCCAGCCCGGAACCCCATCGGGGCCTGCAGCTTTTCGGGAGTTTATTTTCTGCAGTGTCCTCCTTACCTCAGCTGCTGTCAGACTGAGAGGGGGGTCCTCCTGTGGAGGTGTGACACTGGACATGGTGGTGTTTAAAGCCTCAAACTGGGCATAAAAGGAGTTAAGGGCGTCAGGTAGTCGGGGGTCTCGGAAAGAATTTAAATTTATTCTTGCTGTAGTCCGTAACGCATTTGATGCCCCTCCACATGCTCCGAGGATCATTTGTGTCCCTGGATCAAAGTGTCCCTGGATTTTCCGAGCATAGTTTGATTTTGCCCTCCTTATGCCTGCGTCTGCATCTCCCCCCCTAAATGCAGCATCCCACTCTCTCAGGAGGTGGCGCACTTCTGCATTCAGCCATGGTTTCTGATTGTGAGAGACCATGACAGTTTTGGTGGTTGTAACATCCTCAACACACTTTTTGATGTAGCCCAGTACTGATATAGTATATTCCTCCAGGTTCACTGTGTCCCCCTCCGTTGCTGCTACATCTGCCAGTCCGTGGTGTCAAAACAGTCCTGCAGCATTGGGCCGGCTTCAGTGGACCACACAGTGATGGTTTTCTGTAAAGATTTTCCGTTGTTTAGTATGGGGCAGTATGCAGGGACCATCATGATAGAAATGTGGTCTGAAGCGCCAAGATGGGGGTGGGGGAGGCTCTGTATGTTCCACATCTATTTGTATACACTTTGTCGAGTATATTTTCCCCTCTAGTGGCGATGGTGACATGCTGGTGGAACATGGGGGGCAGGGGCGGTTGGCCAATAGAGGGCGCTAGGGCGCCACCCCCCCCCCCATGAGCCAGACCACAGTTTATGAGCCACATACATAAATAAATACATGTAAATACATAAATAAATAATATATACAAATTGTCAATATTTGTGTGTTTGAGATATTAAATGCACCCAGTATATGTGAAAAATATGATAGAAATTCAAAATATCTGTTTTTTCTACACGTCCCCTCCAGCTCTGCACGTGATCAGCTCTGGGGCGCTGGAGAAATGCCCCAGAAAGGCGGGTCTCTGGAGCAGTTTAGCCAATTGCTGATTTAAGATATAAATGTTTGACATAATCTGTAGCCAATCAGCGAGCTCCAATCAGGTCAGCTATGGGAGATTCTTTTAGCGCCCCAAACTGCGCGCTCATCTCTATCAGACAGCAGCAACACTATCGGAGCTGTACACCATACTCTATATGATGTCTATGCTGTACACTAGAAAGGCCTGGCTAGCTCGATGCGGTCATGCTAATGCCTTATTTTGGTGATTACTTTTTAAAACAACAGTGAACGATCCAGCATGGACAGTTACCGGAGTGAGGGAAGCAGCACCTGTCTGAGAAAGTAAACAGTTTGAGTTAAATTTCAAATGCAAATGGAAAGTTTGTGCAATTTGTTTGTTTTTGTGTAAGAATGCCTCAGCCTTGTAATATGGCATTAAATAATTACTGACTTTATCACAAAGCACTGGTATCATGCAGTTTGTGTTAAAATGTGTTTGGGTGGTTATTATTAATAATTATTATTATTATTTGTATTTATATAGTGTCTTTCCAACACCCAAGGTCGCTTTACAAATATATGTAAAGGCAGTGGTTCTCAAACTGTTGTACGTAACGTTACGTACGTGAGGTGACAGAAGGGGGTACGGGGAACAAAATGCAGAATTTTGCCGTTCATTTAAGTCGACCTCACCTTAAAATAATTTGATAATTGAATAATGATTTAAACTGAGCATGTTTTTCTATCAGGTAAAATTCTGTAAATACATGACATCCTCGTGCAGATTGCTGCCTTGGCAAATCGCACTATACTACCGTTCTAGACAATGTAACGTTACCTTTGTAAAATAAGAGATTTAGCACTAACTAGCATGCAGAACAAATATAGACACAGGCTGTGCATGGAGATCGATATAAGATTCAAACTCTCTTCGATACAGACACATTCCCTGTGTGAGTTCCTGTGTTTAATGTTGATCAAATTATATGAAGGTCCACACGATTGCAAATGTGACATTGATTTTATACAACAGTTCAACAAACGAAATATTAATATTAAGTGATGTTCATTTAGGCTACAACACAGTTGTCAGTATTTTTTTACAACAAAATAATAGCTCCAACGAAAGCCACAGCAGAACTGCAGCACACAGCAGTGTTTGTGAACAAATCTGCGGCTTTGAACGAATCATTAGAGTCAATGATTCAATTATTAATTCATAAATACAGCCACTTGCTTCGTTACTGAATGAATGACTCGATGACTCCCCACCTATTTGCAGTTTTAATTTAACATTTAAAAGCATCACTTTGTTTTTACCATCATTGGGCATTTCTCTTGATTTTTTTATTTATTTAAATCGATTTAAGGGGGCAAATATTGTCCCTTACTGAAAAAGGTGTGACTGAAGAGTGGGGGTACGAAGTAAGATGTTAAAAGCCTCATGGGGTACAACTCTAAAAAGATTAAGAAACCACTGGGACTGGGTTAAGGAATAGAACAATCAACATCAAAGCACAATACACACACCAAGGGCAGAAAGTAGGCCTAATATACAGAGGTCACTTACAAAGTTAGGTTAAAGATACAAACATAGAGGGATTCAAACAAATAGCATATCAATAACCAATGTTTAATTTACAGACTGTGAGCTGAAGAGTAATATACAGAATCAGATAAAATATGTGTTTTTGAAGGAGAGAAGGGTGGATGTTGGACGGATGTCGTGAGGAAGAGCATTACACAACCTCGAAGCCACTACACTAAAAGACTCCCATGTTACCAGACTATTGAAACCGACAGAATATGACACAGCCCCACCTCAGATATTTTTCACCAGCCGCCACTGATGGGGGGTATATCTTGCAGGTCAACATAATTATCTGCATGTTGCCAGCGTACTTACTTATATACTCACGAGGTAAGGCGGAGTTACGCTATGCAAATTACGCAGACCCATAGCATTTCTTTGCCATTGGCTCGTTTTGTAATACTCGGAGTTGATAGGCTTTCTAAAGCCCTATTCGCACGGGATTAGTACTATCTGGAGACCTCGTGTGATTTAGAAATTACCCCCCCACATCTGAATTTCATGTGGCGCATTCGCACGGGATAACCAAAGCCTGTGATTTTACTCAAATTTACTGACTTATCTCCCGGATATGACGTCAATAGGCTATTGCTTGGAAATGTCTTTTCGTTATAGGTCTAGCTGTATGATATATTATGACATAAACAGAATAAAGTTCCTTACCGCATGCTGCTATACATGTCATTCATCTCCATCTAATCATTCTTTTTGTTTTTGCTCTTCTGATGATTTTCAGTTTTCACTTTCTGCAAATTGTGTAGTTGTGTATAGCGATATTACCCAGCACCCAAAATACTATCAAAACACTCCAACACAGCCTCCATTCTTCGCGAAAGATGGATAAAAAGGCGCACATGAAACAAAAACCTTGAAAAAATGATATACGATCCGGCCAAATCACAGAGATGCTGATTCGCACGGGACTAATATTATCACAGGACCTCAGTGTTCGGCGAAATATAGTAGGTAATTTGCAGGGGAATTTTTACTTTACAAATTACAGACTTGGCCGATTCGCACGGGATTAAGATCTCAGACAAACTCCGCAAATATTACAAATGACTAGAGGTCACCAGGTAATACTTATCCCATGCGAATAGGGCTTAAGCGAAACCCCATTCGTCAGTCACGGAACGAGGGTTACATACGTAACTGAGACGTTTTACATTACCAATTTGAAACCCTCTCTGTCATTTCCTTAAAGTTTTTATTGTTGTTTATATGTCTATGTGGTGTCTTTAATATGCTTTAAGACAAACCATGTGTAAATTCATAATTTTTTTTCAAGGAAAAAACGTTTAAATTTGTAAATATTAAATTAGAGTTTTGAGAGATAAAAAATATTGACTACAGGACTTTAAACTTCTGAAAACCTCTGCTGTTGATGTGTAGAATTAAACATATAGGCTTTTTTGTTATTATTTTGAAGTTTAAGCACAAGCTTTAAAACCCCCAAATTGGGTGAAAAGGTTTTTATAACAAAACCACACTGAAACACAGCATGCCTTCCTATCAGATGATGTAAGACTTTTTGGAAAATGTGCCAGTAAAATAAGGATGAGCTCACTGGAACTGAATAAAAGTTGAATGAAAGAATGCTGTTCCCTTTCAAGGGAACTCGAGCTGCGTCAAGCTGTGGGAACGCCCCTGCGTTGTGCGTCCTGAAGCACGTATGGAATCAGCCCAATGGAGAGATGGAACGTCATAGGCGGGTGACGTCATCGACCAGGAAACTATAAAGCACCCCATTGTCGCGCTATATGTGAATCTGTCCCTGTGTGAATATTGTCTGTCCTTACATACTCTGCACCACACAAACAATTTATATATATATATATATATATATATATTAAGAGAGATATGGCGAACAAACAGCAGTTTAGGGAGTGTGTCCCTCCCTGCTCGCGTTATTTAACGAGTGGGGATACACACGTTCTTTGTGTTGTTTGTTTGGGAGTGTAGCATGCCCAGTCAGCTCTCGAGGGAGCTGATTGTGAGCATTGCGAGCGTCTGCCATTAAGGACGCTCCGCTCCTGCCGGGCGCTCTTTGAGGAGAGCGGTTCGGTGCGCGCTCCCTGCGGTTCGGGTCCCGCTCTTGCCGAGGCAGAGCGACGACGCGTATCGTGGGGATCGCATATGGATCTCTCAGCGGGGTTAGAGACGGGCTCTGCCTTATCTCTCCCTTCACCTGTGAGATCCAGTGGCTCAGTCCCGTATTCGGAAGCACGCGCTGCGGTTTCTTCCGCTTGGGCTGAGGCACCAGTGTTGCTTCTATCCAGTTCTGAGGAGCTGGATGTTGCTAGTATATATGAGGGAGATGTGGAGGATTCGCCACCTTACACTCCCGAAAGCGATGAGCTAGTGGAGGTATTAACAAGAGCTGTAGAAAAACTCAGCACTGTATGGCCAGTGACTAGACAGGAGTCTGTTTCTAGATTAAAATTAGATGAGAGATTTTCACCGTCACGAGTGCAACCTCCACGCCGGTGCGTGCCGTCTTTTTTCTTTCCCGATCTCCACACTGAGGTGTCGAAATCGTGGGAAAAACCGGTGTCATATAGAGAAAATGTTTAGTCCCCAGACTTCAACATATTCCAATATTGTGGGGGATAATTCATATGGTTGTTCGGCTATGCCTCGCGTGGTAGAGACGCTTGCGAGTTTTCTCTCCCTCGAGGCTGCGTCATCTGTTAAGGCACCGGCATTACCCACCAAGCCTAGAAAGCTTAGGAATATTTCGTTTTTTGTGGGTAAAGCGTATTCGGCAGCAGGTCATGTCTGCATACTATGTCTATTATGAAAAAAAAAAAAAAACGGGCATACCAGGCTGACCTGCTGAGGGACGTGAGTGAGAGTGAGGAGGT
Source organism: Gila orcuttii (assembly GCA_026230005.1). Taxonomy (NCBI): domain Eukaryota; kingdom Metazoa; phylum Chordata; class Actinopteri; order Cypriniformes; family Leuciscidae; genus Gila; species Gila orcuttii. Next base: position 13,622,962 of record JAPDVR010000013.1, on the reverse strand, counting down.
CAGTGCTGACGTGGTTCGCGAACTGCGTCAGGCGGCTGATTTTTCCCTGCGTGGCCGTAGAAAGACATCTGTGGTTAAATCAGACAAATATAAAAGGGAAAGGAAAAGCTTTCCTTTTAGACACTCCTCTCTCCCCCCTGGGTTTATTTGGCGATGCTGTAAATTCTGTCATCGATAAATTCCAGGAGAAGGAAAAGCAAACAACAGCTTTTAACAAATTTCTCCCTTTTAAAAATTCATGTCCCTGGGACTGCTGGGCGGGAGCAGCCCCGGCCATCTGCGAGCTCATCACATAGGCGCTGAAGCAGAGTGTCGCGTCTCGTGCTCCCCCTGCTGGACAGTGGGCTCAGCCGTGGCACTCTCAGCCGAAATCTCCCAGTAATAGAACTGATCTGAGGACAGTTATATTAGCTAAGAAGGCTTCGGCTAAGAAGAAGTCCTGGCGCCACGGCGCGCAGGACACTGAGGGTGGTTCCCACCGAGGCGGAAAGGTGTTCACCTCTTTCTACGGTGCCCATTCCTCCTCGGTGCCCTCAGGGGCCCGTTCTGCTGTCGTCCACCAAGATTCAGAGGGGTTCTGCCTACAGTGGTGGGCCCCGAGCAGGCTCTGGTTATGGAACAAAAGGTGAAAGCACTCCTTCAAAAGGAGGCTATAGAACGGGTTCCTCCTCCCAGTATGGAGTCAGGCTATTACAGCCGATATTTCATCGTTCCAAAGTAGGATGGGGGGTTGCGTCCAATTTTAGACCGGCGCCTATTGAATCGCTCGGTAGGGAAGCCAAAATTCAAGTTGCTCTCTATCAAGCAGATTGTGTCACAAATCAGATCCGAGGACTGGTCTGTCACGATAGATCGAAGGGACGCGTACTTCCACATTTCCATCCTTCCACAACACAGGAAGTTCCTGAGGTTCGCCTTCGGGGGCGAGGTGTACCAGCACAGGGTTCTTCCGTTTGGCCTAGCTTTATCTCCCCGCACTTTCACGATGGTGGTTCGGCATCGAGATGTCGTTCTCGTTCATATCAGGAAGTTGGGGTTGAGGCTGAACGCAAAGAAAAGTGTATTATCTCCGTCTCAGAAGACCACTTTTCTGGGTGTCGTTTGGGTTTCGGTTTCGATGCAGGCGCGACTCGCTCCGACCCGCATCGCTTCGATTCTCTCAGCTGTGAAACAAGTAAAGCTAGGCCAGCTACTTACTGTAAAACAGTGTTAGAGACTGTCGGATCTGATGGCAGCAGCGTCCAACGTTATACCTTGCGGCCTGTTGTACATGAGACCGCTACAGTGGTGGTTCAGGACCAAGGGATTCTCCCCGAGGGGAAATCCGCTCCGCACGGTCAAAGTCACGCGGCGCTGCCTTCGTGCTCTGGTCATGTGGAAAGAAACTTGGTTCCTATTCAAAGGTCCTGTGCTGGGTCGCGTGGCGCTAATGGCGGATGCTTCCCTCACAGGCTGGGGGGCGGTCACGAGTGGTCGTCCAGCCCAAGGTCTGTCTCAGGACCATCATCTATCATGGCTTATAAATTGTCTAGAGATGTTGGCGGTGTTCCAGGCTCTGAAACACTTCCTAGCAGACCTGAGAGGTCATCATGTGTTAGTTCAGTCAGGCAACACGTCGGTGGTCTCTTATATAAATCATCAGGGGAGCCTGCGGTTTCGCCGGCTTTACAAGTTGGCCCGTCAGATCCTCCTGTGGTCCCAAGGGAGGTTACTATCTCTGAGAGCAATGTATCTTCCTGGGTATTTGAATGTGGTAGCAGACTCCCTGTCGAGGCAGGGGCCGAGGCCGGGGGGTTGGAGTCTCCACCCCGAGGTGGTGGAGCTCCTTTGGTGAGTTTCGGTCGCGCCGAGGTGGACCTATTCACTTCCAAGATGACCACACACTGTCATCTGTGGTTTTCCATCAGCCATCCAGCCCCTCTGAGGTTGGACGCTATGGGGCAGCCGTGGCCGAGGTCACGTCTGTTCACCTTTCCCCCGATTGCTCTGCTACCTGGAGTTCTGGAGAGGGTTCGCCGGGACGGGGTCAGCCTACTACTAGTAGCCCCGTTCTGGCCGGCCCGAGTATGGTTTGCGGACCTGATTTCTCTCCTGGACGGTTCTCCTTTGGAGCTCCCGGTCAGGAGGGATCTACTCTCTCAGGCGGGCAGCATGATATTTCACCCCCGCCCAGTACTGTGGGCTTGGCCTCCGAGGGGGCCCAGCTCATGAACTCTGGTCTCTCAACCGAGGTTGTTGAGACCATTCTTCACTCCAGAGCTCCATCCGCGAGGAAGCTTTATGCCTTGAAGTGAAAACTTTTCACTTCTTGGTGTGGAGAACACCTGCAGGACCCGGTTAACGGCCCAGTGGGTGCAGTGTTGGAAATCCTGCAGGAGCGCTTCTCCACAGGGCTATCCCCCTCCACACTAAAGGTGTATGTGGCGGCACTGGCTGCTCACCACGTCCCTTTCCGTGGAGTTTCTCTGGGGAGACACCCGCTTATAACTCGTTTCCTTCGTGGCACATTGAGGCTGAGGCCAGCAGTTCGTACGAGGGTGCCGGCCTGGGATCTGGCCATCGTATTAGAAGGTCTTTCCCAAGCTCCTCTTGAACCTATCGAAGAAGTTCCTGAGAAGTTTCTCACGTTTAAGACTATCTTTCTTCTTGCTATCTCCTCACTAAAGAGAATCGGTGATTTGCAGGCTCTGTCGGTTTCACCCTTGTGCCTGGAATTTTCGCCTGGCATGGTTAAGGCTTTTTTGCGTCCTAGACCAGGTTACGTTCCCTAGGTCCCTACTAATGTTGTTAGACCTACAGTTCTGCAGGCCTTCTGTCCTCCTCCATTTCTGTCGTCTGACCAGGAGAAACTTAATTTACTCTGCCCTGTTAGGGCGTTAGACGCCTATATCCACAGAACTGCCCTGTGGAGGAAGTCAGAACAACTATTTGCGTGTTTTGGGCCACCCAAGAAGGGGTGTCCCGTGTCTAAACAGAGAATAAGCAAGTGTGTGGTCGAGGCTATCTCACTTGCCTATGAGTCGGCTGGTCAGCCTTCACCTTGGCTGTACGAGCCCACTCTATCAGGAGTATGGCGGCTTCTAAAGCCTTATTGTCAGGAGTTTCCCTCAGTGACATTTGTGATGCGGCTGGATGGTCTTCACCGCATACTTTCATTAAGATCTATGACCTAGACTTAATTCCTTCCCCTGGGGCACAGGTGCTCTCGCCCTCTGTGCGCTAGTTCTCACATGGCGGTCACTTGGTCCTATGGCTACGTGGGTATTAGCCTTCCCACAGCTTGACGCAGCTCGAGTTCCCTTGAAAGGGAACGTCTCGGTTACGTATGTAACCTTAGTTCCCTGATAGGGAACAAGACGCTGCGTCATTCCACCATACTCCCGGCATTCCCGCTAGCGCTTCCTTCAGGCCTATAAGAAGCTATTGCGCTTGTGTTTATGGGGTGCTTTATAGTTTCCTGGTCGATGACGTCACCCGCCTATGACGTTCCATCTCTCCATTGGGCTGATTCCATACGTGCTTCAGGACGCACAACGCAGGGGCGTTCCCACAGCTTGACGCAGCGTCTCGTTCCCTATCAGGGAACTAAGGTTACATACGTAACCGAGACGTTTTTAAATATTGATAAAGAATTTTGATGCAAAATTATTGAAATGTATTGACTTGGTTATTGATTATCAGAAAATGTGAATAACCGGTAATTGAAAAAACCTGAATCAATCCACTCAGGATGAGGAGAGACCAAAAAAAAAAAAAAGACCAATTCGTTTCTAGACCAAAGGGCTCAAAAGTTATAAGCAGAAAAGTCAAAATTTGAGCTGATGGTGGCACTAGAGGGTTTGACTCAAGGTACTATTTGGGTACTTGACCCCTTAATACTAAAATAACTTTTTCCCACATGCAGTATGGATGCACAGCAATGAGTATTCAAAGTCTCAATTATCAGTTGTTTCAATTTTTATTGTTAAATTCTTTATTTGATATCTTTCTTCATTGTTTAATCTCATTCTCCAACACATTTTATGTAAGCTGAAACTAAGCAGACTAGTTTGAACATAAATTAAATTCATGATTCATTTTCAGTGTCTAACATCTGCAATGATGGTCCAAAATGACTGTTATCATTTTTCTCTCTTCCAGAATACAGACCTAATGAAAACCAAATGCTCAATCACAATAGTTCAACAGAGGCACATGAGTGTCTGTTAAATACAGCTGAAAGTAATTATAGGCTTATTCTTTAGTTCCACTTTCATTATGATCTTAAGGAACCCAAGGTACGTTAAAGTGCTCGAACTAACTCTGCTTAAGGTCAGTCCAACATGCAATTCTAATTAAAGGGGAAATTGTTTTCCTCAGTAAAATATAATTATATTATAAATATATTATATATTATTTGACATGAACTATTTGCAGATTTTTCTTTATTGTCTATGGAAATAGCAGCTAGGCCATCTGGACGAAAGAAGAAAAAGTTAAAGAATTCCCAGTAGGCTGATCGGCCAAATTATTTCATGAATGGAGAGGAATGAGAGGGGATTTCTACTGAAACCTGTAATTGGTTTGAATCTTTTTTTGCAGAAGGGTGGCTCAATAGGTAGTTCTGTGACCAAGGTCACAGCAATAGAGGTCTCCGGTTTGAGTGCCGTGTTGGAGGGGTTTTTCTTGGGGTATTCTGGTTTCCCCCACAATCCAAACACATGTAGGTCAAGTGATAAAATAAAATGCAATAAAATAAAATAAGTGATAAAACAACAGGAGAGAAAGCATCAGATCATAGCAATGTGGATATGTTTGTACAAGATCTGCAATATGGCACTCTAGTCCAGATGCATCATCCTAACCCCAACACTGTACATGACACAAGCTAACCTCTTAACAACCTTTTAAATGCAATTTTCATTATTCTGATTATTCGCAAAGAATTGTAGTTTATTTTCACTGCCGTTATTCACATGCCCCAATGCACAGCATACATGATGAACTCACATACCTGTGTTACTGGCCAATGCTTTATTCTGCTTTTGCCAAATGCAAAACACAGTCTACTAACGTCAAACTGATACAACTCTGTTTAATCAGCATCACAAAAATGTGATTCCTCCGTTACTGCTATGTTACTGAATCTGTGCATGACAACATCATCCATGTATGTCACAAACAAAGCACATGCACACTTTGTTCAGAGTGGAATAGATGCAATTAAAGTGTTTACATGCCTTTTTCTTGCAATTAAGATCAGCATATTCCACATATTTTGCTACTATTATGGTAACTATGATTAGGAACTTCATAACATCAATTTGATCAAAGTATTGCATTTATATGAGGTAAATTTTAATCAAAATATTGCCTCAATCTCATTATAATTGCATTATTAAGATTGCATGTAAATGTAGTCATTGTTGAAAAGTTCTTCAAACTCAGGAATTAGATTTTCAATTATAACTGCAATGTACACTTCGATAAAACAGCTCTTCAGTGTATTCATGTTTTTACTCATGTCTACCCTCAACAGATCGAGAGAAGAATAAATGAGAATGCACCTATTAAATAATCATCATAGATAGGGATGGGAATTGAAAACCGGTTCCACTCGAGAACCGGTTCTAAGTTTTATGAACCATCGATATTGTATGCCCTTGACGTTAACGATTCCTCTTATCGATGCTCCTGCTCCGAGTCCCAGCCATAATATACAGACCGTGAACTTACAACTTTCCCTTTTGTCCTTCATCGGGCACCATAGCGCGACGTCCTATACGCATCTGTGCATCATGATGTCAAAGCGATTTGAGCAGAGGAAATCATAGAGAGGAAAAGACGATCTAAAACTTGGCTTTATTTTACTAAACGAGAGAAATTATACTGTTTCCCGTTTGCAATAACAGGGTTTTTTCTGCATTGAATTTTTTCAAGCGCCCGCCAAAGCGAATTTTTGTCCCGCAAAAGTCTTATTTGACTGGTGAGTAATGTAGATGAACTGCTGCGCTTGTGACAGGGCACATGTTTTGCTCTCGCTCCCTCACACATATTAACCAAAATAAATCGACATGATGTTAAAAGGTCGGAAGACCAAAGTTTCATGTGGAGCATTCGGAGATTTTGTTTTCCTGAATTACCGCTGGGTGTGAATTGTAAGTTACCTTATCTTCTCTGAAAAGCGTTCCGCACATTCAGCTGACTTAAAACAACCCTTTAAATAAACGGAAAAAAACGATCCAGTGATGAAATGTTCCCTTTCGTTGTCACTCCGAGTTACGTCGGATGATGACGAATGGGGTTTCGCTTAGAAAGCCTATCAACTTCGAGTATTACAAAATGAGCCAATGGCAAAGAAATGCCATGGGTCTGCGGAATTTGCATGACATAACTCCGCCCCACCTCGTGGGTATAAAAGGAGGAAGTCTGCAACAGCAGTTTATGTTTTCGCTTCGGAGCCAAGTTTATTCTTCTCTCCACAAGTCATCTCTGAATTGTCAGCTTCACGAACGAGTGCCTCGAGTGTTGGTGTGACGGCGATCTACGGCGAGAGCGTGCTTCCTGCTGATCTGCTGCAGTGATCTGCCAGTCGGCGCGTTTCTCCCCGGGTGCTTCAACACTTGAGTTTTCTCACTAAAAGAGCTTACAAGCGGGACGTCTTTTTAAAGATGCCTCGCCCGTGTACTTCTGGTTGCGGCAGATTGGTATCGGACTCTGATGGGCACGAGCGTTGCATAGTATGTTTGGGCATTGATCATGCTAGAGCAGCGCTCGTGGATGACTCATGTTCTCTCTGTGGGAACATGACCATCGCGTCATTACGGCCGAGACTCGGTGAACTCGCAAGAGTGAGAGTCCCCTCATCCACCCCCCGTCCTGCGGCTGGTGGCCAGGGTGACCTGAGTGTGACGGTCTGGAACAAGGCGCCGACTATGTGTCCGCGACCCCAGCCCCCCTCTTCAATGACGGTGGCCGCTAGCGAGCGGCCGATTCCCGCGGGTCTACCCTCTGGTGGCCCGCGTGTTTCGGTTGAAGCTACAGAGGATGATGCCATGTCTGTTGCAGCATCACAAGGTGGGTTTAATTCTTCTGGAAGTGAGGGCTCGTCACAGCTGCCACCTTCCGGTGTGCATACGACTGTGCTCGAGTCTGATCCGGAGATGACGGCCATGCTTTCCCGGGCAGCCGCGAGCATCGGGCTTGAGTGGAGGCCTCCACCCTGTCCTGAGCGCTCGCGACTGGACGATTGGTTTTTGGGTAAGGCCGCCGACCCTCGTCCTCGGCAAACCCCAATACCTTTCTTCCCGGACGTGCATGATGAGATCTCGAAGTCCTGGAGGACCCCGTTGTCTTCTCGGGACCGCTCGTTGATCTCATCCGCCTTTCCTCCCCTCGATGATGCAGCCGCCCGTGGGTACACTGGGCTCCCCCCGGTTGAACGCTCTGTTGCCATGCAACTATGTCCTCAGAGTGCTTCTTCTCGTGGCGAGCCTAAGCACCCATCCAAAGCCTGTAGATTTTCGTCGACCCTGGTGGCGAAGTCTTACAGAGCGGCGGGACAGGCGGCTGCGTCACTGCATGCTATGGCCACTCTGCAGGCCTACCAGGCCCAGATGCTCAGACACATGCACGAGGGTAGGACAGACCCAGGGCTCTTTGATGAGCTGCGCGCCGCTACCGACCTCGCTCTACGGGCGACGAAGGTTACCGCGCGCTCCCTGGGTCTGGTGATGTCCACAGCTGTGATCCAGGAGAGACACCTGTGGCTGAACCTGGCTGACATGCGGGACGCGGAGCGGACCCGTCTGCTTAACGCCCCCTTTCCCAGGCCGGCCTCTTCGGCGTTGCGGTTGAAGACAGTTTTCAACCGCCCAGAAACAGACCGAGGCCATCAAACATATTCTGCCCCGCCGGCCAGCTGCTGCCTCCACCCAGCCGGCCGGGCAGACGCCTCGTCCTGTTTCCCGCCGAGGGCGCCCTCCTGCGGCTCCCGCCCCTCCCACCCGGCCCACGCAGCAGCCTCCACCCCGGGCCGGTTGCGGAGGAAGCCGTAAGAAGGCACCACAGCCCTCTCCTGCCCCGCCCCCCGCTAAACGCCGGGCCAAGCGGCGCTCCTGAGACGGGCTGCTCAGGGAAGATGGTCGTTTTTCAGGAGATGGTAGCAGGACCACTCCTTCCCCCGGTGGAGGGCCGGGGGAGAATCTTTTGTTCTCCGCTCCCCGCTGCTCACCCACGGGTGGGCAGCACCCTAAAGTGGTTAAAGACAGAAACGACCCTCTCTTCCCTGAGCCCACAGAGTTCTCGGGCGACACAGAGCGCCGCCCACAAGCCGTGCTCTCCTGGCCCCCCTCTGTTCCAGAGGCGGTTGACACGGCGTGCCGTCCACGGACCGCTTCGCCCCTGTCCCCCTCTGTCGCCAGACCCCTGGCAGAGCAGGCCCCCGCGGGACGATCAGCCTGGTCCTCCCCTGGCCCCCTCTGCCAGGGCGCGGTTGCTAACTGTGCCCCCACACCGGGCCGCTATGCCGTCCACGTCTGGGCCAGTTACTCCGCTTCGCTGCCCCTCCGGGGGGACGCCTGTCGTCCGCATGATCCCGCTGGTTCAGTTCCTGGGAGCCTGGTTAGAGCTTCCCCGTCTGTCCCGCTGGATCGCGCGCACCATCAGGCTCGGCTATGCGATTCAGTTCGCACGGTCTCCTCCCCGCTTCAAGGGAGTCCGCTCCACTTTGGTCGGTGGCAATGCCCCCATCATGAGAGCAGAGATTGCCACCCTGCTGGCGAAGGGTGCAATCGAGACTGTCCCTCCAGCCGAGATGAGGTCCGGCTTCTACAGCCCTTACTTCATTGTCCCCAAGAAAACCGGTGGGTTACGGCCAATCCTGGACTTGCGCGTGCTGAACCGCTCCCTTCACAGGCTGCCGTTCAAGATGCTCACCGCCAAACGCGTTTTCGAATGCGTGCGGCCCCGGGATTGGTTTGCAGCGATCGACCTGAAGGACGCCTACTTCCATGTCTCCATTCTTCCTCGCCACAGACCGTTCCTACGGTTTGCTTTCGAGGGGCAGGCATACCAGTACGCGGTCCTCCCTTTCGGGCTGGCCCTGTCTCCTCGCATCTTCACGAAGGTCGTCGAGGCTGCCCTTGTTCCCCTTCGGGAGCACGGGGTTCGCATCCTGAGTTATATCGACGACTGGCTGATCCTAGCTCACTCTCGAGATCAGGTTTGCGAACACAGGGACCTAGTGCTCCGGCACCTAGCTCGTCTGGGCCTTCGGGTCAACTGGGAGAAGAGCAAACTTTGCCCCGTGCAGAGGATCTCTTTTCTCGGTATGGACATCGACTCGGTCGCCATGTCCGCGCAGCTTACGAGCGAGCGCGCGCAGTCACTGCTGACTTGCCTGAGACAATTCGAGGGCAAGAGTACGGTTCCACTGAAATTTTTTCAGAGGCTCCTGGGGCATATGGCATCTGCAGCCGCGGTCACGCCGCTCGGATTGCTTCATATGAGACCGCTTCAGCTTTGGCTTCGCGACCGAGTCCCGAGGTGGGCATGGCAACAAGGTTGTACCAGTTACTCCGACCTGCCGTCAGTTCTTCACCCCGTGGTCGAACCTCAGTTTTCTCAGGGCGGGTGTCCCCCTGGAACGAGCTTCCCGGCATGTTGTTGTCTCGACAGATGCCTCCACCACGGGCTGGGGCACCATGTGCAATGGACATGCTGCTGCGGGCTCCTGGACAGGACCCCAGCGGCTTTGGCATGTCAATTGCCTCGAGATGTTGGAAGTACACCTTGCCCTGCACCGCTTCCGGGCGTTGCTCCTGGGTCAACACGTACTAGTCCGTTCAGACAATACCGCGACTGTTGCGTACATCAACCATCAAGGTGGTCTACGCTCCCGCCGTATGTCACAACTCGCCCGCCACCTCCTCCTATGGAGTCAGAAGCATCTGAGGTCGCTTCGAGCCATTTTTATTCCCGGAGCGCTGAACTGTGCAGCCGACGAGCTCTCACGGCTTCAGCCCCTCCCTGGAGAATGGCGACTCCATCCCCAGTCGGTTCAGCTGATTTGGGACCAGTTCGGGGACGCACAGATAGATCTGTTTGCCTCTCACGACTCGACCCACTGCGCCCTGTATTTTTCCCTGACCGAGGGCACGCTCGGCACGGATGCACTGGCGCACAGCTGGCCGCCGGGCCGCAAATATGCGTTTCCCCCAGTGAGCCTTCTTGCGCAGACCTTGCGCAAGGTCAGGGAGGACGAGGAGCAGGTCATTCTGGTCGCGCCGTATTGGCCCAACCGGACCTGGTTCCCCGAACTTGTACTCCTCGCGACAGCACCTCCCTGGCCCATTCCTTTGAGGAAGGACCTTCTTTCTCAGGGACGGGGCACCCTGTGGCACCCTCGCCCTGATCTCTGGAGCCTCCAGCTCCTGGACGGCTCGAGGTAGGTTTGAGTCCCTTCCACCAGCGGTGGCGGCTACCATCACTTCCGCTAGAGCGTCGTCCACGAGACACGCCTATGCGTTGAAGTGGAACCTCTTCGTCGACTGGTGCTCTTCTCACCGAGAAGACCCCCGGAAATGCTCGATCAGCGTTGTGCTTTCCTTCCTGCAGCAAGGGTTTGATCGAAGGCTGTCTCCCTCCACCCTTAAGGTCTATGTTGCCGCCATTGCCGCACACCATGACCTGGTCGAAGGTAAGTCGGTAGGGAAGCAGGACCTGGTCATCAGGTTCCTGAGAGGAGCGAGGAGACTAAATCCTCCTCGCCCTCCTCTCGTTCCCTCTTGGGACCTCTCAGTGGTTCTAACTGCCCTGAAGAGTGCTCCCTTTGAGCCCCTGCAATCAGTCGAGCTTAAGTTCCTGTCAATGAAGACAGCGCTCCTGGTTGCACTGGCCTCCATCAAGAGGGTAGGGGACCTGCACGCATTCTCCGTCGACGAAGCGTGCCTGGAATTTGGGCCGGCCTTCTCTCACGTGATCCTGAGACCCCGGCCCGGATATGTGCCCAAGGTTCCTACCACTCCCTTTCGGGACCAGGTGGTGAACCTGCAAGCGCTGCCCCCGGAGGAGGCAGACCCAGCCTTGGGACTGCTCTGTCCAGTACGTGCTCTTCGCGCCTATGTAGACAGGACGCAGTGTTTCAGGACCTCAGACCAGCTCTTTGTCTGTTATGGTGGGAAGCTGAAGGGAAAGGCTCTCTCCAAGCAAAGGTTGTCTCACTGGATAGTGGACGCCATTGCTTTGGCTTACCAACAGCAAGGTCGACCGTGCCCCCTTGGTGTGACGGCCCACTCCACCCGGAGTGTGGCATCCTTTTGGGCTCTAGCGCATGGCGCCTCGCTAACAGACATCTGCAGAGCTGCAGGCTGGGCGACACCTAACACATTCGCCAGATTCTATAATCTCCAATGAAGCCAGTGTCCTCTCATGTACTCGCTTCAACTAGCTAGTACCGGACCCACTCAGGTGTCTTCGCTTGCTCGCCATTCCACTCCACGGACTGGATACGTGCGATATTCTCCTCAGGTGACCTTCCCCGAAAGCCCTGAGCTCCTCCAGCACTCCTGACGTCGGCGCCAGTGTCTCTTGCCTGTGCGTCGGCTAGGTGCCTCCCGTGTGCATGGTCCCTCCCTTGAGCGACCCCCACATGTGTATTTCCACTGTAAGCCTCTCTGAGCATGTGTCTTTCCCTTGGCAAGCCACCTTGCCACCCCTGGGGTTGAAATATTCCACCTGCGGCTGGACACCCCAGTGTTCTCTATATGCTTCCTTCGGGTCATATGTGTATTCTCTAAGTCCCCCCCCTCTGGGTTGGCATTAATTGCATACTTCCCCTAGCTTGGGATATGCTTCCCAGTGTACCTTGGTATTCCTGTGTTAAATGGAGTCCTTCGTCCGTCTATGACAGGGATCTCTGTTTACGCAGGGCACTGAAAGACAGCTGAGAACGTGGCGTGATTAGACTGGTAACCCCATTCGTCGTCATCCGACGTAACTCGGAGTGACAACGAAAGAGAACGTCTACGGTTACGTATGTAACCCTCGTTCCCTGAGTAGGGAACGGAGACGTTACGTCTGCCTGCCACTTTCCGCTGTACCGCGGGGATCGCCTGAGCTCAGTCTTGGCTCCTCAGCTAAGAAACATAAACTGCTGTTGCGGACTTCCTCCTTTTATACCCACGAGGTGGGGCGGAGTTACGTCATGCAAATTCCGCAGACCCATGGCATTTCTTTGCCATTGGCTCGTTTTGTAATACTCGAAGTTGATAGGCTTTCTAAGCGAAACCCCATTCGTCGTCATTCGACGTAACGTCTCCGTTCCCTACTCAGGGAACAAGGGTTACATACGTAACCGTAGACGTTCTGTAGCTATCAAACTAGCTGCAATTTAGCAAACTGTTGCTTACCTCCAGTTCGTGTTGCAAAATGGATAAACCACCCACGTCTTCCATGCCACATGTGTACATATACACCTGCGCCTCTTTTATTAATTTAGTACTTGATCATTAATTTACTTGTTTCACTTTTCACTTTCACTTTAATTACTCATTTATTTAATATTTATGATTGGTGATAAAAATGATCACGTCACAATGGATATTTTTCCATTTTAAACCATGAAGATGAGTCAGTGAATATCACACAAGCAATGTGCAAACATTGGATGAGAGTTATGCCAGTGAAAAAGTCTCAAACCCCGTTTATTCACTCTACAGAAAGTGAAAGTAAAAACTGACATGCTTTCGGAGCATATTCTCTCAGAGACAACGAGAGTTAAATCTTCAATGCTGATAATGGTAGGCTATATAGTTTAACTGTCTTAATTTATTTTCTTAATTCTCTTGTGGCCCATAGGCTACAGTACGTATAGTGAAAAAAAATTAAGTATCTCATGTTAAACAAGTTGTTTTTGAAATAAGACTGCTTTTAATTTTCATTGATGCCTGATTATTGCAGTGTTCAGACATATTATAGAGCGTTAACACTTTTAATTGTAGGCCTATAATTCATTGTATAATTGACCTAAATGTTTTTAAATAATTTTTAATGAGGAGTAAGCTATTTTAATCTTTTATTATCCTCGCAGTGTGTTATGCGGTGATGCGCTATGAAATTATTTTGGGGCAAATTAATTGTAATATCAATTGAATAGGCCTACCCTACTACTACTAATACTAATAATTTAATACATAAATTGGAAAAGCTAGATCCTCTTGATATCGATAGCTGATGCTTTTGACGATATATCTGGGTTTCATTTATTGCCGCAACCGGGCACGGGGTTTATGGTCCATATTTCACAAGTATAGTGTGAGCTGACAAGTAGCAGCTCGATGATCAGACCGTATAGTGTGAGTACATAAATCGTGAGTTTTGGCTTTATATCGCATGCGATCTCTTACAGTGTGAGTTGGTAAACTTGCTGAAATCACAGTGTTTGCCCACCTTAAGGGAGACATTTAAAATGTGGGCTGTTGTGGTGCTTCCAGAAATAGGGTTGGGAAACACAATGCTAGAAAACTGTGCATTGGATCAGAGTTGTCGCTAAAAGGGTGAATTGTCATCCGAAATGTTAAGTGGTAGGGTTCCAGGACCAGGGTTGGGAACCACTGGTCTTTTGAGCTCTGCTGTTTTTTTGGGGGGGAGTTCAGCTTTTCATCTGAAGAATTCTGTATTCCTCTACCAGAAAGTCTATCTGTCTTTTGAATAAAAGTAGAAGATGAAGGAGGAAGCTAAACTCAGCGTGTTAGCCTGTCAGGTTCCTGCAACAGAGGCCATTCCAGTTCTGTTTCCTCACAGCTGATCTCAGTTCCTACTGAGTCTACTGCAGCTGTTCCAGCTCTTTTGTTTGAGTCTGGTAATATGTACTCTATGTCCGTCTGTCTTGCAACCCAGGCTAATTGGAAATACGTGCCTGTGGTTGCATTTCTGCAAAATTACATTATGATGCTTCTTGCCTTTTACTGCCTTCAGTGTTTATTTCAGCTGTAAACTGCAGTTAATTGGATGTATAAGTATATTTGTGGAGTTTTGCAAGAATTTAGGTAGAGTTACTTTTGGTAACACTTTATTTTAATGTGACATAGTTACACATTACTACATGTACTTACTATAGTAATTAAGTATCTAACCCTAAACCAAACCCCACCCCTAACAGTAACTCTATAGTAAGTACATGTAGTTAACCAATATTGCTCAGTACTTATCTGAGTAAGTACAGTGTAACTACGTCACCAATAAAGTGTAACAGTACTTTTTTTCCCAATGAGCCTATTTTGCCATCTTGTCTCACCTGTTCCTATAACTGATTCTCCAGGCCATAGTCCCCTGAGTGTCTTGACAACCCATGTTCTTGAGTCTGATCTTGTGTTTTAGTCTGCTTTCCCAGTCTTCGCTCATGTGTCTTCCATCCCAATCCAAGTGTCTGTATCCTCAGAACGTGACGTGTGACTGTGTCTCAGTCACCTAAAATGTAATGGTGCTCTTGTGCCTGTTTTTATCCCTAATCCTGTATGTGTCTGTCTTTCAAGCTCTTAACACTTTCAATACCCACCAGGTCCAGATTTGTTGCGGAACGACTGCGGCCATGACTGACAGCTGAAGTCACGAGGACCCACAAGATCTCGTGAATTCACGTATGGTCGAGCGATATAACAATCTGCCCTGTGCTGAATTGCTGTGGAGCTCTCCGGCATCCGGCAAAAATAGAAGCTCTGCCAATCTGCTCCGGACGTCTGCGGATCGCCATAGCTGGGACGGAGTTTGAACGCAGCCGTTCCGCAGTCAGTGAAAATACACACGTTGACTATAATGGATACCTATTGACTCCGCCACAGTTCCGCAGTGGAAATTGTTAGTAACAGTTTACTTTTCGTTTCGCAGTTTACAAGTAAAAATCAAACTTGAAGGTGCAGTTTGTAATGTTGACAGCTAGCGGTTAAAATGGGTACTGCAGTCCAAATTCAAAATATTGGAGAGAGTTGTTTCCCCGCCCCCTCCTCCTCAGACTTCATGCTTAAGTGGGTTGCCAGATTGAGGACACACAACAGGAACTAGCTCAAGTGACAACGGAATGCAACAAGCCTTGATTTTTTGTGTGTTTTAATATGCCTCTGGACATAGATATTTTTAGATGGATGCCGAGGCTTTTTAGGTCGGTTAGAATCTGCGATCTTGTTCTTCCTTGCGTCAATGGCTGCAATATGCTGTTTTCCGGCAACTGGCAACCTGGGGTGTTGAAATACTATTGGGTAAATTGGCAGCGGGTGGAATCACAGAGACCAAAACAAAAGCAGACATTCCGACACAGAACGCACATTTCAAAGTAGAATAACTGACTGTAGCATTGTTTTTCAGAGAAAAAAATATGTAAACTTGGCATGCTTCCTAAATATCTGCAAAAATATGATCATATTTTTGTGCTTTAGAACAGTAAAAAAAAAATGACGCTTCAAATTAAATGTGAATTTGACCAATTCAATGGGCAAAACATAGTCCAGTAACAAACCCCTCCTTCAGAAAAAAAAAATAGCAGTTACTCACACACTATGAAATAGACACTGTATGATACTGTATAAATATACAAAATATGTTTATATTAATATACAAAATATCACTTTAATATCCAGAAAATGATTATAATCCTCTTTTGCTCCCCTTGGTGCCTGCCTTTGTCAAATTCCTAAATATTGCATCTTAGTGGTTTATCGTAGTGATTTATAATGTGTCAACCATGTGTTCAGTGTTACAGATTATTTTCTACCTTTGTATTCTTTTTTTCACTGGCTCATTTGATGGAATGCTGATGATATTGAAATGTTCATGTAAGGTCTCTTCGAATAAATCCAACCATGTGACATGCCATTTCAGGCTGATGCATGGTCAATGGTCAACATTTATATGTCTTCAGGTAAAGACAATAACCTTTTACTCCTTACATTGTGGTAAAATTGCTGGATTGCTTTTTTCAATAAATATACCACATCTGTTGACTTTTTACCGTCAAGATATCATTCATACATCAGCACTAAAAAAACCCCAGTAAAAATTGGTGATGGCCATCATCAGAGACTTCATTAGAGACTTCTTACATCAACATGTCCTCACCTCGTACTTGCTCATATTGGTAATACTCACACGAACATCAAAACGGTAATTGCACAAAAAATTGGCAGAATTGGTATACCAGTATTTTTTAACAGGACCTTTTCATACAGGATCGCTGGTACTTTTCTGGAATAGAATGTACTGTATGTATAAAAGTGCTTATTGCTGTCTGCAATAATAAAAATAAATAAGAAAATGGCTTTGAAAAAATGCTCATTAAAGGGATAGTTCACCCAAAAATGAAAATTCTATCAGTATTTACTCACCCTCATGTTGTTCCAACCCCGTAAGACCTTCGTTCATCTTCGGAACACGAATTAAGATATTTTTTATGAAATCTGAGAGCTGGATCACTCCTCCATACTCCTCC
The DNA here is from genome assembly GCA_026230005.1 of Gila orcuttii. Taxonomy (NCBI): domain Eukaryota; kingdom Metazoa; phylum Chordata; class Actinopteri; order Cypriniformes; family Leuciscidae; genus Gila; species Gila orcuttii. The sequence continues at coordinate 13,606,503 of JAPDVR010000013.1, read as the reverse complement.
ATAGGCTTCTTCAGGGATTGAAACTTGCCAGCCCCGAAAAGTCATTAAAGACATCGTTAAAATAGTCCAAGTGACTACTGTGGCTCTATCTTAAGTTTATCAAGCGACGAGAATACTTTTTGTGTGCAAAAACAAACAAAAATAACAACTTTATTTCAACTATTCATTTCCTTATCTGTTGGCCTCGAGTCAGTTAACTTAGTATGATTGCGTAGAGCTACGTCACACGTAGGCTCACTATTGGCCGACGCTGGTCATGTGGGTGATGCGTGTGACGTACAACAACAGAAGCTTACGCTGTTACACTAGTGAACTGACTCGAGGCCCAGAGAGAAGGAAATGAATAGTTGAAATAAAGTCGTTATTTATTTTTTTTGCGCACAAAAAGTATTCTCGCCGTTTGATAAACTTAAGATTGAGCCACTGTAGTCACTTGGACTATTTTAACGATGTCTTTAATGACTTTTCGGGTCTGGCAAGTTTCAATCCCTGAAGAAGCCTATGGACTAGTATGGAGGAGTGATCCAGCTCTCAGATTTCATCAAAAATATCTTAATTCGTGTTCCGAAGATGAACGAAGGTCTTACAGGGTTGGAACAACATGAGGGTGAGTAAATACTGACAGAATTTTCATTTTTGGGTGAACTAACTCTTTAAAGGTTATGATTGTCAAGGTCACCAGCTTGTCACCACCTCCTCACTACATTTCCCATCATCCTCCCTGGTCTTCAGTTGCATGCACTTCCCAATCACAGAGATCGCTGTCACCTGTCACCAATCTTTACTGATCATCATCCAGCACTATATAACTCTTCCCATTGCAGTTCACTATTGTCTGGTCTCGTTGTTCACTTAAAGGCCATGTTGCAGGTTTAATTTTTCAACAAATTTGTGCAATTTGCTTGTTGGTAATAAACATTTAAACTGTTATCCATTGTATTTTATGTTGTTGGGTATCACAAAACGAAAAAAGTAGGTACTCTCTTACAGCGGTTTGCAACGATTCTCCTTTCCCCCACAATGCATTGCATTACGTCACCTTGGGGAGAGAATTTACCAAAGCCCGCTGCCCGCCTTGTTGAGAGCGACGAGTAGTATACGAGAGTATTCAGATAGCGCAGATTATAGATAAATACATAGATATAGAGAGATAGATAGACAAGATATATATATATAGACTAGATATATAGACAGACTAGATATATAGATAGTCAAGTATAGAGAGAGATAGGCAGACAGCATAACGTTAGCAGATATAGCTAACGTTAGCAGCTAGATAGAAATATATACAGTTGTAGGTTACAGTTTGACAAGAGTTTTGAGTGTGACAGAAGCACAATGTTGTGTTTTATTGCGAGTGTACACAAATATAAGTAAACACTTTGCAGTTTGAACGATATCCTGTATGAACAAAATGATGATGTTTTTAGGTTTCCACTGTTTGATCGCGCCTCTCTCTCTCACACTCACACACACAATACGAATACATGTATAATTCCACCCCTAATAGCTAGCATGATGCTTTCTATTTCTAGATGACAAAGACAAACATTACCAGTACTACGACACTATGACAAAGGTTACCGGTACTTATCGGAACTAACGTCATGATCATATACTGCCACTAGATATAAAGAAAACGTTGATTTTTCACTCGGTGCTATTCAATGACCGTAAAAAAAATATATGTGTCGTTATTGTGCACTGCTGCTCGTAAGTTAAAACGGCTTGCCATAGCTTGTAGACTAGCTCCAGTGTTCATTTCTGCGTTGCTAAATGATAGCAACTCACCGGGACACTTCACCAACTCTCCACTCATTCTCCTCGGACCATGCATTCAATTGGCTTTGACGGTCATCAGTTCTTGGCAATTCTTCATTTGCCCTCTCACGTCTAGCAGGTTCAAAATTATACGGCTGCGGGCCATAATACATGTTAGTTCTTCTTGCCAACTCTTCCTCATCCCAGTCAGTCGCCATAGTTCTAATACTAGGCTGAGGCACCCTTTCCTCCGCTTCTCCCCAACGTGACGTCATCACAGAGTTGCGTAAAAAAAAAAAATTATACCAGAAACGTAAAAAAATGGTCTTTAAGACCATTTTTGAGACATTTTAAAAATGATACACATATCTTGAGTGATTTATGTACCCATTAATCAACAGTGGTGGTTAACCTGCAACATGGCCTTTAAAGAACCCTTACCTGACTCCTTACCTGACTCCTTACCTGACTCCTTACCTGACTCCTTACCTGACAATACCCTAAACATAAAGCTGTCAGCTGTTTAAAAGTGTCAGAAATCAAGCAGCCTTGGTGGGCACAAGAGATATCTTTCAAAACCATTAAATAAATCATAACTATTCCAAACTTTTGACCGGTGGTGTATGTGTTTTGGAAATAAGGAGCATATAGGAAAATTAAATACAGAGGTAAAGGGCATGTTGTTTACTAGTTAGTAGTTACAAAAGACCATTTAGTGTGTTTAAACAACACGAGGTAGACACAGAGAGGTATACAAGTACTCAAAAAATCTTATAAAGAAACCACAGCTCAGTGTTCTCAAGCTCAGGGAATTGTCTGCAGAGGAAACGCTGTTGAATGCAGGTAATTTCACAAGATTTGGATGTAATTGTTTTTCCATAATTCAGCGCTGTGAAATGGTCTGTGGGCTGAGTCGTGGTGTATACGCTCCAAGAAAAGCTAGAGCTGTTGTCAGACAAAAGATATGGTTATTAATCACATACTCCACAGTGAAGTCTTTAAATCTAACTTGGCCAATGCAACACCCAGTAATGATGTTGTTTGAATGTCATTGAGGAATTATTAGAATTATATCCATAGTCAGCTAAAATACTGCTGAAATAAGGATGAAATCAGCGGCATAATCAATTACACCAAACAACCTCCAGCTCATGAAAAGCTGGAAAGGAATCCCTGCACAACCTCCCACACTCATGACTTGGTGGTGTTCTCCCATGATGCACTCTGGAAGAGAAATCACCATAACATTTTTTTTTTTGTGGCTTTGAAATGTCACAGAGTACATTTGGGGACTACACCACACTTCTAAATCAAATTAGCAATTTTTATTATAGTATTTATAATATAAGCACAGTAAAGTTTTGAAAGTATTTACTGTGAATGACAATGCTGTAAGGGATTTGCATCAACTGAAATTTCAGTCAAAAAAGCAAAATATTTCAAACCCATGCAGGGACATTAGAAATGTGAGATTTATGAGGTAGCTTTAAAGTTCTGAGCCATTTGGTATAAAATTGTTCTCATTTCTTGTCTGCAAAAATTCTAAATAGATAAATCATAATGTTTTTTGCTTTCTTCCTCTGTCAAAGCTGTTTATGAGAGCAGGCGCCAATCTAATGCTTTATACCGCAATTCTGAACGGAAATTAGAAGATATTATATCATAGATTTCCTCCGGTGCTATGTCCTCTCTTGTCTGTGTGCCAAAGTGGTAGGAAAGTTCCTTGAAAAAGTATCCAAAAGCAACAAGAGAAGACGAGCTTTCCAGGTGATTCTGTGTTTAGCGGAAACAGCGGCACTCGGGATCATGGCAACTTGAGCAAATACAGTGCTTGAGAGCCAAAGTGTCTGTTACTCTCAGAACACATTACTCACAGAACACTTTTCAATATATATATATATATTTATGTGAAAACAGAACAAAGGGAAAGCTCGCCTGAGCTGACGTTGTTTGTGCAAAAGCTGTCATTTTAGATTTATCCATACATGATTATGTCTGCTGCCTCAGTACATATATCATCATATGCTGTTATTACTGTTTTTTCAGACTGTCAGTCATTTTAATATTAGAATAATAAACAGCTGTCTAATGATCAGATACAGATGTTGTTTTAAAATGTCTAAGGTATTATCTTAATCCTCTATTTTTATGTGGGCTTGGGATTGTTTTTCTATATATTTTTTCAGGTTAAGAGTAAAAACATTGTGAGTAACAGATTTATTTATGTGTCATGCTGTATTAGGTAACAAAGTTGAAACACAAATTTAGATAACATTTTTAGAGTAGATCCGGTGCATTCAAATAGATTTTCCATTTTGTGACTAAAGGCTCCAGTGCTTTTTTAATTATCAATTGTATTCCATATGATTTAGATTCATTTTAGTAAAGTAAATTGTTAAGGTTGAATTTTTTTGTGTTCATGTTTTGTAGCAATGTAATTAGTAAAATACTGTGGTGCATAATTTTTTGAGCATGTTATAATTGTATTATTTGTGTATTATGTTCAAGATCAGTGCTGTCACTAACTAGGATCTTTGTTTTGTCTCATTTCAGTTCTGCCAAATATAAATTGGCACAACTTTGTTTATTTAATTAACATTTCAGTGATACATTTTTGATAGCTTCTCAGAACAGAATCGCTTTGATATTTAAGAGCTGAACCAAATGCTTATGATGTAACATTATCAATTGCCCTGGAATAAAGAGAAAGTCAACCCGCTTTGATCAAATGATCAATTATTTGTTTATTTAGGGTATTCATCCATGATGTCTTAAACAAAAATGTTTGTTTCTGGAGTAATGATGCTGAAATTCAGCTTTGCCATCACAGAGATAAATTAGGTTTTAAAATATATTCAAATAGATAAAAGTTAATTAAAAATTTAATAATATTTCACAGTATTACTCCTTCTTACTTTTTACTTCATTTTTGTTCTAATAAATGTGGCCATTGTGAGCAGTGTTGGGTAAATATACTTTTTTAAAGTAATGCATTACAATATTATGCTACTCCCTGATTGCGTTAGTTAATTCGTTATTTTTATGCTAACGAGTTTGTTTGCCCATAAAATCTTTAGGATATTAGGTTAAACTGATTTGGCTTGCTGTCCACTGGAGAGGGGCTCGATGAAGCAGCTTCAACTCAAGCTCTGATATACCCCCCAGTGTCTAAATGTAGGACCTGATAATTAAAGGGCAAGGTACCTAAGATGAAGGTGGAGTTTGGGGAGATGGAGGGATACTGGAACAGCTGATACTAGGCAGAGGTAAGCGGCTGCTTATATACTCTGGCTGTTGATTGAAAGATTAGATTGGCTCACTCCTCCCTAACTTACGTTTAGGAACTTCATGAAAGCTTGCAGAAGATTATGATGCAGGAGAAGAAAATTTACACTCTTACTTACAAAAAATATATATAGCTGCAAGCAGTGATACAGGGCCAAGCCTTGAAGGTGCAGCAACAACAGTGTAGAGCCAGAAGAGCAAAAATAACAGAAATCGAATGTACATGAAAAACAGTACAGGTTCATAAGTACAGGTGAGAATGAACTCAAAATGAACAGAAGTTCAGATGAGAATGAACTGAAAAAAAAAAAACACATTTCTAATCCAAGAGGAAGAAAGATTTGTACAATGCTTACCCAGATAATAAAATAATTGAATTGAAGCATTATACATAGTTTTATAAAGTTGTACCAGGCAAGATTCAAACCTACAATCTTTAGATCATATCCTTGTTGCTTATCGCTGTGCGCCACTTGGACAACAAGTTTTCATGTAGCAGAGGAGGTTTTGTGATGCGCCACGCATTATGTAATCACATTGAAAGGTCATGCGTGACATTGGCTGAAGTACCGACCAAGTGTTTACAAAGCGAAAAGTCAAACGTTACAAAAGTCAAACTCCATCTACAAAAAAATAAATAAAAGGTAAACCAACGATGTCGGACAATTTTGAAGTTGGAGGAGAAAATGAGATGGAGTTTTTTGCCCTACCCTACCTTTTTGAAACTGAACACGCGTGACCTTCCAACATAATTGCTTAATGCGTGGCGTATTGCAGAGCTAGTCCAAGACGAGTGCAACGACGTTTGTTGTTATGGGAAGAAGGAGGCAGGTATATAATATATCAATATATATTTTATATATTATATAAAATAATAAATTATTTTATATTATTTTAAATATAAAATAATATTTATTTTACTAATTAATAAAATAAATAAATAAACAAATACAAAACGAAAGTAAAGACGGCAGCCCCTCACGGACAATTGCCGCCACACATAATAAAACAAAACATAACAAAGTCCAGGCCTGGCCTCTCTCGATCTTCACCATCGTCGCTCCTCCTTTTATGCTTCCGCTCCTCCATGAGAGATATGAGACCGGTGCATCGCACTGGAGTGTATATATATATATATACAGGTCCTTCTCAAAAAATTAGCATATTGTGATAAAGTTAATTATTTTCCATAATGTAATGATAAAAATTAAACTTTCATATATTTTAGATTCATTGCACACCAACTGAAATATTTCAGGTCTTTTATTGTTTTAATACTGATGATTTTGGCATCCAGCTCATGAAAACCTAAAATTCCTATCTCAAAAAATTAGCATATCATGAAAAGGTTCTCTAAACGAGCTATTAACCTAATCATCTGAATCAACTAATTAACTCTAAACACCTGCAAAAGATTCCTGAGGCTTTTAAAAACTCCCAGCCTGTTTCATTACTCAAAACCGCAATCATGGGTAAGACTGCCGACCTGACTGCTGTCCAGAAGGCCATCATTGACACCCTCAAGCAAGAGGGTAAGACACAGAAAGAAATTGCGGCATGGCATGGAGGCAATCAGCCTGTGGCACTGCTGAGGTGTTATGGAGGCCCAGGATGCTTCGATAGCGGCCTTAAGCTCATGCAGAGTGTTGGGTCTTGCGTCTCTCAACTTTCTCTTCACAATATCACACAGATTCTCTATGGGGTTCAGGTCAGGAGAGTTGGCAGGCCAATTGAGCACAGTAATATCATGGTCAGTAAACCATTTACCAGTGGTTTTGGCACTGTGAGCAGGTGCCAGGTCGTGCTGAAAAATGAAATCTTCATCTCCATAAGCTTTTCAGCAGATGGAAGCATGAAGTGCTCCAAAATCTCCTGATAGCTAGGTGCATTGACCCTGCCCTTGATAAAACACAGTGGACCAACACCAGCAGCTGACATGGCACCCCAGACCATCACTGACTGTGGGTACTCCAGTGCTGCTTCTCTGTAGCCCAGGTCAGGTGCTTCTGCCGCTGTTTTTGGTTCAAAAGTGGCTTGACCTGGGGAATGCGGCACCTGTAGCCCATTTCCTGCACACGCCTGTGCACGGTGGCTCTGGATGTTTCTACTCCAGACTCAGTCCACTGCTTCCGCAGGTCCCCCAAGGTCTGGAATCGGTCCTTCTCCACAATCTTCCTCAGGGTCCGGTCACCTCTTCTCGTTGTGCAGCGTTTTTTGCCACACTTTTTCCTTCCCACAGACTTCCCACTGAGGTGCCTTGATACAGCACTCTGGGAACAGCCTATTTGTTCAGAAATTTCTTTCTGTGTCTTACCCTCTTGCTTGAGGGTGTCAGTGATGGCCTTCTGCACAGCAGTCTTACCCATGATTGCGGTTTTGAGTAATGAAACAGGCTGGGAGTTTTTAAAAGCCTCAGGAATCTTTTGCAGGTGTTTAGAGTTAATTAGTTGATTCAGATGATTAGGTTAATAGCTCGTTTAGAGAACCTTTTCATGATATGCAAATTTTTTGAGACAGGAATTTTGGGTTTTCATGAGCTGTATGCCAAAATCATCAGTATTAAAACAATAAAAGACCTGAAATATTTCAGTTGGTGTGCAATGAATCTAAAATATATGAAAGTTTAATTTTTATAATTACATTATGGAAAATAATGAACTTTACCACAATATGCTAATTTTTTGAGAAGGACCTGTATATACACACACACACATTGCATTGAAACTGCAATGTGGACTGCAACTTGGACCTTCAAAACCATTGTAACCCATTGAAGTCCACTATATGGAGAAAAATCCTGGAATGTCTTCCTCAAAAACCTTAATTTCTTCCGACTGAAGAAAGAAAGACATTAACATCTTGGATGATGTGGGGGTGAGTAAATTATCAGGAAATTTCAATTCTGAAGTGAACTTTAAGATCCTTTAACATTATATTGAGCAAAACCCAACGGTAGATCTATATTAGCCTAATATCAGTTCACACAGGCTTATCGCCAAGTTAATTGTAGTGGGTGAACAACCAAACAAGCTAGGTATTGTTATAATCACTAACATAGCGGACTCATGGAAAAATACATTGGTTATCATTTGATTATTATATCTCTGGAACATTAGGGCATGCTACCTAATTTTGTGCCAATATGCCAAATCGTTATAAATATTAAATGATATTGCAAGTTATAACAAAATTCAAAATGGTGGACTGATGGTTCAAAATCCTCGGATTTTGGCATGACACAAGGAATCAAATACCTACTTAAATGCTATGATTGTTCCACATTTTTTGTATTGCATGACAAGTTGGTCTCAAGCAGGTAAGACAGCCTTAAGACCACTTGAATCATTATATAAAACAGCCCTTAAGATCCATAAAAAAAAAAAAAAAAAACATCAATACCACCACAGCAAAATAATTACTAAGTACAATATTTTAAATTTTGGAAATTTGATAATGTATTCGAATGTTTGTTTACTTTTTAAAAACATTCATAATGCTGTCGGCCATTAAAGAAAGGTCGGCCACTAGAGGTGAGTGCAATATTCCCAATCACAAAACCTCATTTGGCAAATCAGCCTTTTCTTTTGTGGCCATAACTCAGTGGAATACTCTCCCCACACACCTTATTTCATGTACAAATCCTCAAACCTTCTCGAGTTTGACAAAAGCATGGTTATTGTCACAACAAAACTGTACACATTTATGAAGTGTGTGTGTGTGTGTGTGTGTGTGTGTGTGTGTGTGTGTGTGTGTGTGTGTGTGTGTGTGTGTGTGTGTGTGTGTGTGTGTGTGTGTGTGTGTGTGTGTGTGTGTGTGTGTGTGTGTGTGTGTGTGTGTTTGTTTGTACTGGGAGAGGTAGGGATTTTGATTGAACAGCTCTATTGGTGTGGGGTGGGGTGGTGTTGGTTTTACGAAGGGGGAACAATTGAGCACATGATAGTTTTAATTGTATATTAAGTGTGACTTTGGTTGTAAAATTGTATATTTTAATGTTTTGTATTTCACTTACATGAATGTTTTGTGTTACTGACCTGCCAAGGGACTACGGGCAGAAAATAGCACTTGTTCTACAACCTGGCACAATGCATCTCTCCTTGTTTTATACAAGGTTAATGTTAACTTGTGCATTGTCCCTATTTAAATAAAATGAATCTGAATCCATAAACTACTAGGTCACAATTATGTGACAAATTGTTCAAAAGTTATGAGCAAAAATAGCCATTTTTCAGATCTCATGACCTGTAGGTGGCGCTGTTTCCAAATTTGGCAGGGACCCTTAGATCATGGTTCCAATGAAGCGTACCAAGTTTTGTTTCAATAAATTTTGGACAATGTTTTCAAAAGTTAAAGGCCAGCTTTACCCCTTTAATTTCCAAATTGCAAGCGAATATTCAATTTTGGAGAGCACTTCCGATTTCTCTGTTCAGCAGAATAAACTCAATTAAAATGATATTTTTACCACAGATATTATATCTTTTCCAGAATGTTCCAATCTTTCTGCCTAAATCCTTCTTTGGGCAGTTGGATTAAATTGTTCTTCCGTTTTTGTGGGGATACAAAAATCACAGCGTTAAGAAGGCACATCTCTGTAAACCTAAACAAGAGGAAGGTCTGGCACTCCCAGACTTTCGTCTTTCTAACTGGGCTTCTCACATCAGACAAAATTTCAATGTGGTTGGATGATCATAGTGTTCCTCCAGGGGTGCGTTTCCCGAAAAGCATCGTTAGCCAACTATGGTCGCAATTCCCATTGAACTCTATTGGTAACGACGGAACTTGCGACCATAGTTGGCTAACGATGCTTTGGGGAAACGCACCCCAGATTGGCTTCTAATAATTTGTGATCAGTGTTATCCCTACAATCCGGGAGCGGTGATTCTCTCTCCTGTAAGTCTGAATCGTTCTATATTTAATAGTAATATCATAATTGGGAATATACATTGGATCTGGAAACAGATAAAAGAACATTTCAAGATAAAGTCCTTTTCATTTCTAACTCCTATTACTAAGAATCCATCACTTACGCCATCAACAGTAGATGGGACCTTTACGCAATGGGAAGAAATGGGTATACGTACTAAAGGAGATCTTTTCTTTGAATTGGGTTTTGGCATCCTTTAGTCAACTGCAACAGAAATTTAAACGTTTTAAACATTTTGTTAATGTAACGTTTTAACATTCCTTCATCATACCTTTTCCAGTCAATGTAAACAGGTTGGGTATGGTTTGTTTATATCTTTTTATTTTTAATAATTATTATTATTTATTTATTTATTGTTGGTAAAGAAACATCTGTAAGATTGTAAATTCAACTTTTTTTTTAATTGTCTTCCAATAAAACTTACTTGACAAAAAATATATATATGAAGTATATATAAATATTTTTAAATAATTCTATAAATATTTATTTTATTCATTTTTAGGAATACTGAATCTGTTTTTGTGCAAGTGAGATGAGTAAACACATGCTCACATTTAGTCTAGCCTTCTGCACCTTACCCGATTATCTCAACATGGGGACAGGAGAGGTGTCAGTAGCCCTGTCCCAGTTGAACCCTAAGCCCTTGAGATCTTTCTCCGTGTCCACACTTTCGTGACGTAACACCGCTTTGACTGTTGGGTAGAAGTCTGCAGCAGAGCTCGCGGGCTTGGCAAAAGTGCGCATCGAGGGCACATATTGCCTGTAAAGGGGATGCTTGTGAGCACCCTTCTGAAACCTAAAATGACAAATGAGACACCCTACGGTCTCGTGGACTTCACAATCACAAGAACGCAATGGCTATTGTGAGTCCAGAAGACCGCAAGAGCAAGTGATAAAATGGGAAAACTTGCATTACTTATTTTAAAAAGTAACTTACTTTGCAACATATTTAGTGCATTACTTTACTAATTATTTGTAAAAGGTAATCTGATTATGAAATTCTTGCTACTTGTAATGCGTCCCAACACTGATTGTGAGCATTAAAAGACTTCTTATAAAAACACTAAAAAACATTATTATACATATAAACTTTATATACAGGTAATGTAACTAAAGATTACATTTAAAACTACACATTCTGTAGCCGCATTCACATCTTTTTGTCACTTATGCTGGGTACACACCAAAAGATAATCGGGCTGATTTCGGGCCAATTTTCCCCCTTCCGACAATCCTAGAGAGAGAGAGAGAGAGACTTCACGACTTCACCCAAATCCTTTTCTTTTTTCCCGTGAATTTTCTGTGAAAATCATTCAAAACTAGCCTGACGTCGTCATACTCAGATTCTAGTCTGAATGTGAGTCTGATATTGCTCCATTGGGCTGTGATTATGGGGCGTGTGTCAACCGAACCATGAAATAAAAGGCCTCTGTACTCAATTGGATAGACCTAGAACCAATCAGAGCAACGGAGTAAGTGACGTATGTTGAGAGATAGATTAAAGTTGATAGATTAAACTTTTTCCGAATCCCGTAGGAAGGACGGCAAAAACATCTTTCCCATCAACAAATGCCTTGATCGCGGTTCTCTGTTCCTCTTCTAAAATGAATGCGCTGTCTATATCTTTTATAACACACGCGATAGCGGAATATACACAACTCAATTCTCCAGCGGCAGCCATGAATTCAACCCAAGCGCTCTGATGACGTGGATGGTTACGTTACCGTTGCTCATCTGTCCATCATCGTATAAAGCCCGCCCTGACAATTTGATTGGTCCGAACAATTTTCTGTTCGGGCATAATAGCTCCTCAACGGATCGAGTCCAGACCGAACTTCCCGACCTAAAAAAATTGTGGGCGGGGTTCGGCCTGGCATCCAGGCTAATTCAAAACACTATCATCACAATTTCTTCCTGCATATCGTCCGCTACGCTTATTCTGAAGTCTCGCGAGATTTTGCGAGATTTCCGGTGTTCACAGTCGAGACTCTGGTTGAAAATCTGTGTGGTGTGCTGTCTTTGTCACATCATGGTATAGGAGCAAAACGGTTAAATCTAGGATTTTTTGTCCTCATGTTTGTGGTCTATCACATTTTGAAAATCTTATAAGATGTAAAAAATCGTTTGGTGTGTACCCAGCATTACTGTAATCTTCAAAACTGAGAAACAAAACTGTAAAGCTGTCAATGTTGAAGCAGATGGATAACTCCATAACGGCAGCATTTTTAGGATTTGTATCTTTTTTTGGCTCATACTGTAGGAAGGATTCTTCCATGCATTCGTACAGTTGGAGGAGAAACATCCAAACAGAGGAGAGAAATAAAAACCCATCACACAGTGAAGTCAGAGTTTTAATTCTCAGAACTCAAGGACGGGAAACACGCTATTCGTTCCAGCTTTGAGCATTACAACATCACTCCTCAAGTCATGGTAAATCTAGGGACAATAAAATGCATGTTTAGCTGATGTTTGCTCTGTGATCAGTGGGATGTTTAGGGAAAATCTTTGTAAATGTATTATATCCCTCTCTCTGCCAATCTAAACCATTAAACCGAAGTCAGCTATGATTTTTGGTTGTTTTCTCCTACCTGATAGAAGCAACAAAATCTGTGTCTCCAGGACTGGAGCCATGATGCAGAACATTTAACAGACCAAACAAAACAAACACAACCATTAGGTCTCATTCACTAATGATGTATACGCACGTATTTGTGTGTACAACCCATATATGAACGTTTTCTAAAATAAATCAGGATTTAAAAATAAGCTTGCACTTCATTTTCTGGTAACACTTTCTTTGAAGCATGTAGTACAGTACATTATAATGGCATATTCCGAACAGGGAATATTCTCAGAAGTTTGCCATTCTGACAAGGTTCTCTCAGTTACTGTAACAAGGCAGAGGCCGAGTTAGAATCCATATGAAGTCCTTTATTCAGATCCACAGCAAACAAATCCAAATCAGCAGGCAGAAAGCATAAACGTGAGGCAGGCAGAGGTAACACACAATAAGGCAGTCCAATCGAAACAACAGAGCAAGGGGTAATCCAAAAGGCGTAAACAGATCAAAGCAGACAATGGTCATACACAGCATAAACTAGACAATGATACTATACCGCTAGGTAAGGCAGATAGATTGGCAATACTTTGCGATGGTCTGAAAGCCAGGTCATGCTTAAATGCATAGACATATATAGAGCTAGACGCCCTATTGGCCGCTGGGCGCAAGAAATACGGCCGCCATCTTGAACCGGTCGTACTCCTAGTTGCACAGCTTAAGAAAGCAAGATGCCAGAGCACTGTGCAGCATATCCATGCTCAAATCAGCGGACCATCGCAAACAGGGCTCTGGGAATTACTTTTCACAAGTAAGATTTAACATTACCGTACTATTGGTTGTATTTTGTGAATAGAATATTACCAGAGAGTTGAGAAGGAGCAAGGATCTTAGATATTACTGTAATGAAATCATAGCCAGCTAGCAAGGCTATGTTTACTTCACTGGCCGGTGTTCACCCGGCTATGAACTGAGACTTGATAAGTCATATTCCATAACACTGACTTAGATTACAACTGACACAAGAATGCTATTGTAGAAAGAAAACAAATATTACTGGTATAACATTGGCCAGCGAATTTTACACAAGTGGCACTGACTGTATTATCAGTGTTGGGCAGTTGCTACTTGTAGCTTAGCTAGTAACTTAGTATTTTTGTGGTAGCTTCACTATTTCCTGAATCAAGTAACTTTTCAGTAGCTTAAAGGTGCTCTAAGCGATGTTGGGTGACGTCACATCTTGTTGACGTTCAAAGTATTGTCAAACAAAACGGAGGCTAGCTAGACCCTCCCTCCTCCTCATCCACACACTAACCCCCCAAACCCCACCCCTAAACCCTTCTTGTTGGTTATTGGCTGGAACAGTTTGTTATGTTTCGTGGTGCGGGTTAGCCCAGTGTAATTTTGTTGCCGTTTCTGGAGCCGGGGATGTCTGCAGAGACCGCGTTTTTTTAGTGTGTTCAGGGGACAGGCAGCTAGTGGATAGTGACGAGATGTTTGCTGTATGTGACAAAAAATGTTTTGGCCTAAAAAACGCGTGACATCGCTTAGAGCACCTTTAACTACTTTATTTATCAAGTGGCTTGGCCACACAAGCTACACTTTTCTTGTCATGTGAAAGTAGCGCAACTTGAAGTAGCTTCCTATGTAGTGTGCCTACTGCTGTGTTTGTGTTCCATAGCTTGATACATTTGACTGGGTGGTAGCTTTTGTGTAGTGAAGCTTTATTCATGGCAGAGTAACTGATAGCTTAGCTCACTACAATTTCCAAGTAGCTTGCCCAACACTGTGTATTATTCACATGTAATTCACATGAAACCTCATGTCTCAAACCCTCTCCACTTAGCCTACTTAAAATAAAGGCAACAGAACATCTGACTGTAGAATGGTTTGCAAACAAGCTTATTCACAATTTCAGCAACTTTGGTTCATTATCAACAGATATTCATCAAAATAGTTTTGATAGTTTTGTTAAAGAAAAGTTCAAAGAAATGTGAAGGAAGAAAATAAGCTTGACCTCCTTTGTGAAATGTTTTTGTGTAGACTCTTCCGAATCTTCCGTTTTCATTTTGAAGGTTTCCCAAGGACAAAGATGTGAGGAAGAAGTGGGAAGTGGCTTTGAGGAGAGAAAGATTCCCTGCAAGTGGTTCATCAGTGCTTTGCTCTCAACATTTTAAGCAGGGTGATTTTGATAGGACGGGTCAGATTGTCCGACTCCGAGATGGTGTTATTCCATCCGTTTTCAGCTTCCCGGTTCACCTCCAAAGAGTAGGTGTATCATCATAAGGCTATTAGCATTCATAAATGTAAATATTCTATTATACATCACAGGGCAGGGTGATATACTTATCCCTTTATATATATATATATATATATATATATATATATATATATATATATATATATATATATATATATATATATTGTAATATGTATTATGCTTCTTCATTTCAGTTAGAAAAGGGTAGGGCTATGTCTACCTCCAGAAGAGCTGAAGAAAGCCTGTCCATGGCCTCTCAGGATTCCCAAGAAATGGCAACCTCACACCCACAACCTCAGCCTAATGATGTGAATATTTCTACTTTAAACATCATATCATAATGTTCCTGGACATATTAAAATCTCACTTGTTTGCTGCAACTCATATTAAACACACTCACCAATAAATCCATATACACACAATTGACGACACGTTGAACATGCATTCCTGGCACACACACACACACACACACACACACACACACACACACACACACACACACACACACACACACACACACACACACACACACACACACGGTGCTGGCAGTGGCTTTGACAGGTGATAACTATAAGAGGGAATGTGGGCCATAAACTAGTGGTGTCAAAGTGATGTTTGTGAAGTGAAACCTTACTCAAACCATGTTCATCCCTCTTTCTACTAGGATCATGACTATGCCTTGCCTGCTTCTCCTACCGCTCTTAAGACCAGACTCAATGAAGCCTTGGCAAGAGTGGAAAGTCTGGAGCGAGAGAAGAAGAATGCCATGGCCAGAGAAAAGAGGGCAAAGACCACAGTGAAGAGTCTTTTGGGGGATTTGAGGGAAAAGAACCTCATTAATGAAGAGCTCAACGAGAAGCTTGAATTCTACTCTGGTAAGACAAAATTAGCACTTTGAAATTCATGTACATGTTATTCTTACTCTCTTTATTAAACTCCTTAGTTATTATCTGAAGGGGACTTATTCATTTTAAATCATAACATTTCAGGGCCGGTATTCATAAAGATTCTAAGAATCTTTCTCCTCTCAGAAAACTCTTAATTTAGCTTAAAATCTTTTACGTAGGAGTCTTAGCTTAAGAGCAATTCGGGACCGATCTGAGAGCAACTCTGAGTAAGGAAAAGACAAAAACTTTTATCTTAGTGAGGAGGCGGGGTTGACCCTGTTGCTATGTATGACACAATCTTTTGAAGACTGTGATTGGTTGGTTGTCCAAGAAGGGAAAAAAAGAGTGATTTTAAGTATAGGGTCTATTCTAAGCCTTCACTGTGAAATTACATGCGTAATTTTTCCTATTTGACCATTCTCATACACACACATACACATTATATATGTGTATATAAATCCTTTTTTTTATTTACCATACTGTTAATTTCCTATAAGGTATTTAATTGGATTAGAATGATAAAAATTGTTCCATTGTCTATTTAAGTGGTGGTTTGAATGTTGGTTTTAATGTAGCAAACATGGAATAAAAAAACAAGAAGGACAAGAAAGCTCAACTGGACAGAGGAACAGTGTTTACTGTGAGCCCAGTAAGTGGATGAACACAAGGCCATCCTTAAAGGAAAATCAGCCCGGGTGTCACAGCACAGAAGCAGACGTGGGAGCTTATAGCGGTTAATAATAAATTTACGGTTCATTCCCCCTGCTTGTGCGGAAGCCTGCTATATTCATAAATGCATTTTTTTGAGCCTGCAATGTGGGAATGTCCAGTCGAAACAAAATGAACTGCGACACAATAAGAGGTTCTGGAATGCTGTAATTGTTTGTGATCACTGGTTACAGAAGTTTGTGACAGAACCATATCATCACTGCTGCATTGATGCATTTTCCCAGCTGCCAAATATCTTAATGTACAGTAGTGATTTAATTTCTGGCACTACGCCATTCCTGCGCTGTGTTGGAGATGTTATTGTGTCTCTAATAAAATCGGTCACAAATATGATCCCTGCACGATCTAATCTATAGTGTCTTATTAACTCACTGTCATCTATTGTCTGCAATGCATTTCTTCTCCCTTAGATTTCAGTTAGAAAAGGGAAGGGCTACGTCTACCTCCAGAAGAGCTGAAGAAAGCCTGTCCCTGTCTTTCTGCCATTTTCTCCTCTGCTAAAGAAACTCTTAAGCCTCTTAAAAGTCCTCATCCGTGCTCCTAACAATTTTGACCTTAAGACCTCTTTTAAGGGTTAAGATGCTTTCTGAATTACTTTTTTCTTTATTAGGATTTTTTCTTTAATTTTAAGAGTAAACGCCCACATTTCTAAGAATTTTATTAGAATTTTGTCACTAGGAGCTACTCTTTGCATTAAGATTCTTTATGAATACGGGCCCAGATCTTCAGATAGACGTCATGGTAAAGCAGGGCCATGAGTACACAAAGGATTACAGAGAGTTTGTGCTCACGCTCCATGGTCCAAAGGCATACAAATACCTCAGAGAGACTCGACATTTTCCCCTCCCACATCCACATACATTACAAAGGTAGGCTTAATGTTGTCCGATTGAATTTTTGGAAATTACTGATGCAAACACGTTAAATAGCTTTTTCTAAAAATTTTTACAGGTGGTTGCGTTCGGTAGATGCCAAGCCTGGCCTGAACAAGATGATGCTGGATATGCTGGAGAGGAGATGTCAGGGAGACTAGGCTAAATATGGATGTGTTTCACTCATGTTGGATGCCATGCCCATCAGAAAACATGGCAATATAATCCACATACACAGTCAATGTCTGGTTTTGTAGACATGGTGGTTGGCCTACAAGGACATTGGAAGGGTCCTATTGCTCAGTCATGCTTTAGAGGAGCTGCAAAAGTTTTTTTATTTGATTTTTTTTAACTTGCTTTCCAACTATCCGATGGCAAATTGGATGGAGAATTGAATAGTCATGAGAACTGAACTCAACTGTCCAAAAAGTAAGTTGGACTAAGAACTGGGCTCCTGCGGGAGCTGAAAAGATAACGCTGCTGCAGCAGTGGTGCAAGTTTGGACGGAGTAACGGAACTCCTGCAGGAGCGAAGTAGATGACACTGCTGCGGCAGTGGACCAAACTTGCTTTCGATTTGCTTTCCAACTATCCTTTGGACAGAGAACTGAGCTCCTGCGGGAGTGGAAGAGAATACTGCTGTGGCAGTGGAGCAAGTTTGGATGGAGAAACGGAGCTCCTGCGGGAGTGGAGTAGATGACGCTGCTGCGGCAGTGGACCAAACTTGTTTCCTGAACTCAACTGTCCAAAGTAAGTTGTACTAAGAACTGGGCTCCTGCGGGAGCAGAAAAGATAACGTTGCTGCAGTAGTGGTGCAAGTTTGGACGGAGTAACGGAGCTCATGCGGGAGCGGAGTAGATGACACTGCTGCGACCAAGTATCCTTGAAGATGCTCAGTTGTTCCCAGGGAGTACTTGCTCACTTTGGTGACAAATGATGTAACACCCCTTCACCGATCTAAGAGGTCTATTAAAATAGTGCTTGTTAAGTTCATGACATGAGTTCAATGACACTCTGTTCCCTTATGCATCGCGTTCCTAAGATGCTCAGTTGATCCCTTATGCATCGCGTTCCTAAGATGCTCAGTTGTTCCCTTATGCATCTCGTTCCTAAGATGCTCAGTTGTTCCGTTATGCATCGCGTTCCTAAGATGCTCAGTTGTTCCGTTATGCATTGAGTTCCTAAGATTCTCAGTTGTTCCCTTATGCATTGCGTTCCTAAGATGCTCAGTTGACCCCTTATGCATCGCGTTCCTAAGATGCTCAGTTGTTCCCTTATGCATCGCGTTCCTAAGATGCTCAGTTGTTCCGTTATGCATCGCGTTCCTAAGATGCTCAGTTGTTCCGTTATGCATCGAGTTCCTAAGATGATCCTAACTGCTTCAGTTTTGTTTGTCTGAATTGTCTTGTTTTCCGTTATGCATCGAGTTCCTAAGATGCTCAGTTGTTCCCTTATGCATTGTGCTCCTAAGATGCTCAGTTGTTCTGTTATGCATCGTGTTCCTAAGATGCTCAGTTCTTCCATTATGCATTGCATTCCTAAGATGCTCAGTTGTTCCGTTGTGCATCGCGTTCCTAAGATGTTCAGTTGTTCCGTTATGCATCGCGTTCCTAAGATGCTCAGTTGTTCCATTATGCGTTGCGTTCCTAAGATGCTCAGTTGTTCCTAAGATGCTCAGTTGTTCCGTTATGCATCGAGTTCCTAAGATGATCCTAACTGCTTCAGTTTTGTCTGTCTTGAATTGTCTTATTTTCAGTGTTTTTCAGGTCCTAGATGCTTCTAAATGGTATGTATTACAGAACATTAAGTACATGTGGGTGTCAAACTGGTAGGTATTGCATGTGTTTTTCTCAAGTTCTCCCAGTTCAGCAAATACATTGTTCCGAGTTATTGTTCTATTGTCTACAAGTATACTGTATCAGTTAAACAAGAAACTGATCCCATTCCTAAAAACATGGATGCAAACTAATTATCTATCCGCCCTGGTAGCGGTTTACCATTTTCATTCTCTGTGAATTTGCACCCCTGTGATAGGCACTCAAGAATGGGTGATTACACATTACCGATGGAAAATTCACTTTACTGCTTTGAATGAACAAAATCACATGGGGCTTTCTTGGGGTGTCTTGTTTCGCCATGATCAGAGTAATAAAACATTTTTCTTTTGCAGGTACTTGTCGGTCATCGGATTTGTCATCAATATCGACACGTTGATGCTGATGATTCCTGAACTGCTCCAAATTCAGCGGTATGTGCTCACATACAGGTTCAGCCAGGATCACTTGGAGCTCCTATTTAATTCAATCAGAGCGTCAGGTAGGGTTGGTGTTCTTTTAATTACAATACATTCTGAAAATATACCTAATGAATATCTTTGTTATGTCTTGTGAGTAATGTATGTATTGTGTGCCTGTTTTCCATACAAGGCGGCTGGAATAACAATCCATCGGCACGGCAATTCCAGGCCATCTTCCGCCATCTAATGGTTCGGTGTGGTGTCTCTCCTGGTGAGACAGGCAATGTGGCAGCCCAAGATAACACTGTGTCCCTGTCTGCTGTGGAGATGTCCTCTGCTGAAACTGCTGAAGAGCACCCATCTCCATTCGCCAACATTGCGGCCCTTGCGTGTGACCACAATTATCTCCCCACTAGGTTTGGTGGTTTGGTGGAAAATGCTCTGGTCTACATAGCAGGGTTTGTAGTCCGGCAGATTCTACGAAAGCTGCCCTGTGATGTGTGCCGTGCGAGCTTGGTCAGAGATGCTGTACCATCTTCATTTGACAAGAGCTACCACCTTCTAGCCCTGAAAAACAACGGCGGCCTAGTGATTCCATCACAAGGCACAGTGAAGGTTTGTTTTTATTTTCTTGTTGTTGTTTTTTTATCTCGTAATCTTTGTATATTAAGGTTGCTTTGTTCTTATTTTCTCTGTTCTGTAAAGTGTCTTTGAGCACTGTGTAAAGCGATATATATGAATATAATGTATTATTATTTTTTATTATTATTATTATTATAAGGTGCTGAGAACTGCAGAGAGGGTGATCCGCCAAGCTTCAACAGTGCAAGCTCCTAAGGTGTCGACAGTCACACACATCGTCCGGGAGGAGATTGGAACGGAGGATGTTTTTCTGCTTGGGGAACACATTGAGGAGACACAGTTTGGCATCGACAACCATCATTCTGACTTCTTGTCATTGGTTGTGTCTGTGTTTCTTAGGATAAGGCTGCACCACGTTGCCAAACTCACCTCTCTTGAACTGCAGAAAGGGAGCACGAGAAAGAAGCTCTGCAAAACAGTCCTCTTTCAGGGGTTTTAGCTCATGCAAAGCTTTCGTGTGTGTGTGTAGACTCTTAATATAATTTAATCATATATTGTTTGTTTGTTAATCATATATTGTATTGTTTCAAATTATTAAAATATCTGACTTTACTCTCACTATCTGTTTCTGATTCTCTATCATATTTATAGTGTGTGATTACAAAATACCTATCATAGCCTACATCACATATCACAGGGTGACCAGACATCCCCGGTTTCAGGGGACAGTACCTGTTTTTGTTTGCCTGTCCCTGGCTAAATACAGAAAAAAAAAACTCTGAATATAAGTAACAGTATTAATTTAAAATAGAAAAAATTTGATAGTCAAACTGGAAATGTCCCCGTTTTTGTCCCCCTTTTCAGGGATTATGTTCCCAGTTTTGATCTTGGACGTCTGGTCACTTTATATCATATATCAGAATATTCTATTACTGTTAAGCCCACTATGAATATTAAAATACGCCGAACCATGTGTCCTGTATCATAGCTACATGTATGACCTTTGCAGCAAAAAAACCCGTGTGAAAATCAGTTCGGTATTCAGTGAGATATGATTAATTAAATGCACTGACAGCTCATTGTAACCTGTCAAACAGATTACACTGAGTGGAGCGAGTGACTGGTCTAAGATGGCGGCCCCACGGCTCATCCGCGCCAGTAGGCAGTAGCGGTCGATAGGGCGTCTAGCTCTATATATGTCTATGCTTAAATGTCTTACAAACAGGAAGTAACCAGTGAAGCAGAGGGAGTGGCACACAGTCAGTATTCGGAGACGGCTCCCTCTGCTGGTGTGACGTTACAGTTACGAACAAACATTATCTCATTAACGTTATCAGAGTGTTCGTTTAAGGTTATCTGGTCTTTAATAATCTTCTCAAAACATTAGTACAAAAATCTTACATAAAATATAAAAAACTGATCATGGAACAATTTTTTCTAAAACATTTTGTTAGACATTCGTCATTTTTTATAAATGGTACTACTTGTTTCAGAATGTTTAGAGAACTTTCGAAAATAACATTTCAATAATGTAAAATGATAAAATGGAATGTTCCATTAACATTTGTATAACCTAGTAAAATCGTTTTTAAAACATTTAAAAACCCGGATTTTTTTGATGTTCAAAAAATATTCAGAAATAATAATGGTAATAATCCCTCTAGTGGTACAGAGAGGAATCACTGAATTTCACACGTACGATTAAACAGGTGTGATCAGTCTTGGCTGGTCCCTGGAGCGTACGATGACACCGGTGTGAGTAGAACGGTCAGTGCATCACGTGATCAACTGCTAAATTCAAATGTGCTTTCGCAGTTGACTGGCGCTGAGCCAGAGACGGACTGCTCAGCGCTGTCATATATCACAACTATTCAGTGTTTTCAACCACATAATGTTTATTTTAGGTTTCAGATATTTAAATTCACATAAGTACTAAAAAAAACTATACATTTAGAATTGTAAAATACACACTGATGTCTATGGAAGCGGCAATAATAATAATAATTCCATTATAATTAGATGACACGTTTTAGTCAAATCAGATACACATTAAAAGTTAACTCTTCTTTTCCCAGTTCACCGGCCACTTATGGTGCTTTTCCACTGCATTGTACGGCTCGGTACAGCTCAGTACGGTTCGGCTTGGCACGGCATGGTTCGGCTCGCTTCGCTTTTCCACTGCGTGGTACAACTCGGCTCGGCCCGGCACGGCTCGGTTCGCTTTAGCTCGGTTTGCTATTCTGTTAGTACCACTTCAAAGTGGGTGGGATTATAGACTGATCGTTATAGTTTATCCGCTCCTCGGCAACCAACGAGAGGAACGTCTGCACTTCGTCCACTGACCACGATTCAGCCATTTCTTTTTTGGAAGTTTTTTTTCTTTCTTTTTACTTCAAGCAAGTCAAGCAAGTAGTTTTAGAACAAGTGCTACAGCGGTGGCTGTTACTGGCTATTTAAATCTAGCGGGTTTGATATCTCGCAAATACAATGACGCTGGTAGTGACGATTCTGTCTGTCCAATCAGTGATCTGCAGTGTTTTCACGTCACATTTTAGTATCGGTACGGTACGCTTGGAACCTCAACAAAGGTTGTACCATTTAAAGCGAGCCGAAGCGAGACGTACCGTACCGTACCATGCAGTGGAAAAGCGCCAAAGCGTGCCATACGGAACCGTGCCGCATCGTACCATGCAGTGGAAAAGCGCCATTACTTTCATGTATTTTGGGAGAAGTGGATGAATTCACTTGTGAATCCAACAGGTCCGATTCTCTGAACAGTGGCACAAACTAAGTTAACATGGCGGCGCATATAGCTCAACTAATGCGATCGTAAACACTTCAACCCGCACATATTTGACAATCATATACCAGGAATATCAGATATTTCATGCCATAGCTAACAAATTTGTGAATATTTTGAATAAAAAAGGAAATAAAAGCAGATCATCAGTCATTCAGCGCTATTGTGGCTGTGGTGTCATGTGACAAGCAATGCGAGTCACCATGGAAACAATAAAGTGATAAGTTCTAAATAACGGTCGCCTTGAAAAACTCACGGGGGTCAGACAGAATATTGAATGTACGTGTAAAAAGGTTATGAATACACAGCCTGTGTTCATTTTTTTTATTAAGTTCAGAACCTTTTTGTACTTAATATTTTAAGTACAGTACAGTTTTTATTTCACTTTTAGGTGCAATACATTTTAATTAAATCATTATTTAAGTTTTTTATTTACCTGTATAGTAGTGAGAGAGGAAAAACTTTTTCTGCAGTTTTTCTTGCCATATTGGTGCCAATATGCTTCCATACAGCCAAAGTTTTTCACACACATCCTGGCAGGCACGGGGGCGGGGCAAGGCGATTACGCGTCGCACAGCGCCCCCCAGAGTAGCCCGGGAAAGTGTGGTTGTCAAGTCTGAATCTGATTCAGCATGAGCACACACACCATTACAGTGGGAACTCGGAATCATCTTCATTTCCAGAGTGTAACAGCCCTCTCTCCGATGCAGCGATCGACATCTGATCCTCCCCTGGAGCCCCGAATGAAATGCTTGGTCCCTCATGAGAAGGACAAGTAATCCCATCCGAAAGCTGGCAGGCATGCGAGACAGTGAACGTGGCCATCAACCTCAATGGCACACGGCACGCTGAGCGCTCAAGCCCTTGTGAGAAAGGCAAGACAAACAACGTGCCGACATGGTCATGCTCTCATAAGAGAGCATAAACCACCCACGAACACAGTCTCAGCATGTTTGCAATGCGCTAGAGGAGTGAGGGGCCCGAGGAGGTGGTCTCATCGGGGAACGCTCACTGTAATCCTCAGATCACCAGTGCTATTAGCCAAAGTAGCACTATTCTGGTGGCCACCAGAAGAGGAACTAGATCGGAGAATAGGCAAAGAGACTCCACCTCATTTGAGGCACTTGAGTCTCGACCGCGCATCTAGAGCGCCGAACGATGTGCGCTGGGTTGCCGTGACAACCCGTGCTGTCAGCTGGCAGCTCGACAGCACACAGTTGAGCGGCTCAAGCCTTTACGAGAAAGGGGAGTCGAACAACGTGCCGACGTGATCATGCTCTCATGAAAGAACATGAACCACCCACAAACGCAGTCTCAACATGCTTAAGCCCAGGCATGTGAAACAGTGATCGTGTCCGTCAAATGAGGACAGGAAACGACCGCATCCAGAAACACACGGTTTGAATGACATCTTCAAAAATGCAGTGTCAAACCATGTATGCTCCTTCAGGAAACTGCTCTCTCTGGTGCTGAAGCACCCAGGGATGACCGCGGCTACACAAACAGGACGATAGTGCAAGCCTGCTGTGAGCACTCACATTCTCATTGAACATTCTGAGCTGTGAAAACAGTTTTGCTCTTTGTGAGATCGCGGCCAGCGCTGTCTGCGCTGTAACACCAACACCAGCTTGAAGAGACGTTCTCCTGAAGAAGCAGACTCGTCTTTTGAAGTTAAAACACTCTCAGATAAAATTGCAGAGCAGGAACAGCATTCACCGTCTGGCTCCAAAGCGAAAGACAAAGATGCGAGGCACCTGCTGATCATTATATGCCTTGTGCCACGATGCACAGCAGCTGGTGCAATTATCGCATGCCAATGTGCATTGGCTCGTTTAGTTACACTAGAAGTAGAAAATCTCTCGCAAGTGATCCCCATTCGTCAGAATCACTTCTGACTCACGTCATAGTGAGCTGACAAAGGGGAACAACTGTTTTCTTTTTAAAGGGCAACTCAGCCCCTGATCAGAGCTTGACTCCACCCACTGGCAATATTTGA